>OX463788.1:25179268-25817801 GCA_949825025.1 Siphlonurus alternatus | reverse complement strand
ATTTTATTTGCTGTTAGCGATGTTGCTGTTGTGGTATTAAGGATATTCGCTTTTAGAAGAGAAACCAAATAAATAGTTCATTACATGTTGCTTGTTATATTGCACAAAAGATGACAATAAATGACTTTTATTTTTTCAACAGTTTGAATCAATGAAAATATTAGATATAGGTTACACCATCGGTAATTATTTTGAAATATTTTTTGTAAGTGTTGATTGCACTGTACAATGGACTTTTTGAGCTTAAAATAAAACTACTATATTATTATTATATTATATATTATATTATGTAAAATTCCATTCATTGATGGATATTTTTGTGAATTATCACTTACCAGTTACATTTCAGTAATTAGTTTATTTAATGTTACATTTCAGAGAATGTGTAGTATGTTCTAGTACGAAAGAATTATTATCAATTTTTCATAATTATTATTACTATATTTGATGTATTTAGCATAATTTTTATTGAAATAGCAAAAAGATAAAAATAAAAATCAATTTAAAAATTTCTTCTTGATCGAAGCTTTGTATTTTGTTTAGATTTTACTAATTAATATTTTTTTTTTATTATTTCTTACTTCTCAATATTTATTAAGATATAGAAATGTTCTCAATGTTATTTGATAAACATGAATGCTTGATGTTCATGAATATATTCAATCAATATATTTAGATATGTATAATTGTTGATAGTTTCTAAGTGGTACTGTATACGGTTTAATATTATATATATTATATGTTTGTCTTTAAAAAAGTATATTAAACGTTTTGCTTATGTATTGTAAATGCAAGCTAATAATTATAATTATGTATAGTAGCTATAATAATCATACTCTCTCAAGATGTTTCACCTATTTACTGACAAGGTATATTATATACATGTCAAATGTCCAGAAACCTTCATTATATAGGTATCAAAAAATGTAACTGAAAGTAAATTAGCTTTTTCCTTTTTTCTTTTTTAAAAAACCAAAAAACAAAAAAAAATAAAATAATAGGGACCTAAATATTACAGATTTCTTAATGCAGTGAAAGTAGCTCACTGTAGACCAACATAATTATACATTAAAACTTATGCTGTAGATGTTTGTGATTACTTAGGATTAAATAGCTAAATTTAAAGAGCCCTGCCATAATATAAATATTATATGTTTGTAGTATAATGGCGGGGACAGCAAAAAAATTAAAAAATTACAATTAAAAATAATATCAATAATTATAACAACAAATAAGTAATTAAAAATTAACATGTATAATCAAATAAAAATAAGAACATTAAAAATATATATATAAAATATAATATACTATGTTACAAGTGTTACAACTATCCGTTTTCTGTTAAGTGGTTTAATTGTGCATCTTAATCTAATCATTCTAATCACCGATGTGATTTAGATAATAATGTAAAAGAATAAGTGTTCATTATTTTAATGGTCAAAAATAAATAGCTTTATATCATAGTTGTCTGGAAAAAAATGTATAAATTTTGTGAATATGTACGTTACAAATAAAGTATGGAACAGCGAGCTTTGACAGCTTGAAGATTCAGGACAATTCATGAAAAGTTTGTTTTAGTGAAATATCTTCCTTCTATCTATCTCTTTCAAGTAATATAATTAATTAAAAAAAATACAGTAAGAATTGTGATTAAATAATAAATACCACTACAAAAATGGAAGCAAAATTAATTTTAATTTAGTTCTAATTTCATGGAGAATACACAATAATATATTATATAAATTAACATTACGTAATTATATGAAAGTATTTTTTTAAGATAATAGACCCTGAATGAAGAAGATTGATAATCAGTACATTCACAGATGTGTTATATTAACTTATATTCACTTATTGAATATAGTTAAAATACAATACATATACGTGATATAACACATATTAATGCTTTAATTACCTACAAATTACACTACATTCATTATATATATATATATATATATATATATATATATATATATATATATATATATATATATATATATATATATATATATATATATAATACACAGCGTTAGAGAGACGTAGACTAGCTGTTAAGCATCCAGCTGTCCACGGATAAAAACTATAATGGGTGCGATTCATGAAGAAGTTAGCCAGGTTTCTAGCTAGGTGGTTTGACATGTAAAACAGGTATAGTTAAACGTGGTTAGAAACCTGGTTAACTGCTTTGTGAATCGCGCCCAATAAAGCGCATCACTGTTTGTTTGGCTTTGGGGATGTCTATAGTGTTTATACAGACATGACACTATATACTAACGGTATATACTAACCATACAAGTAGGATTTTGAAAAAGAATTGAAAACGAAATTGTTCATTAGATTTAAAATAATTCTTCTCGACACCAGATTGTACCTCTTTAGAAGTGCTTAAATTTGGCATGCGATATTCAGTTTTCTAACAATCGACTGGTGGAAAATCATGTTAATTGCGTCACATAAGTCACATTTCCATAAAGCAAAAATAGAAAAATTGCTAATGCATTATTACTAAAGTATTTTATGAAAAGGTTATATATAACTGAGTAAAAGAGTGTAATAAGTAATACTTATTGTGACTTAAATTTAATCACTTTAAACACGTAATAAATAAACTAGCATATTAAGTGAAAGAGAGATATTTAGCTTTATTTATTTAAAAATGAATATATAATAATATAAAACAGCAGCAAAGGCAGTACATCACTACAAGACATAACTGCTATCACAACGTTGTTTTCTGAATAAATATACTCTAAGTATTATATTACAATGCATGTGCTTGCTTAACCAGCCTATCTGAGTGCTTATATGACATGATGTATAATACATGCAGTATTTAGCAGTATATTGTTTAGTTAATTTGGTGTACCATCTGCAGCTACGCAGCATTACAGGTTTTTTGGAATATCTCAAAATCTCAAGTTAGTAACAAATAATATTCACATAAAGAAATATAAATTTTTACTTTCATTTTTCCCATTCTTCCAATGGATAATATTAAACTAACTTGATTGTAGCTTTTCAAATGTATTTTTTCCTTTACTTAGACATATTCCAAAATTTTAGGGTGACGACCCCCCTCCCCCTACCCCAACGAATTAATATCATATTCCCATGCATTTTCAGAACAACCTTTTTTTAATTTAGTAGTGATTTGGGGTGATGTTTAACATCTTACAATATAAATAAATCCCCAATTAATTTAATTTCTGTCAACATTGTCCAGGATTAGTATGTACATATACTTCATATATAATATATGAGTTGTGTGTGTTGTGTGTTCATAGTTCATATTATCACTCCACTGTCACGCGAGTACAATAGATATATTGAATATAGAGTTGTTTGCTGTTTTTGTTTACCAGGGAAAATAGCATAGCAGGTATATATATGGACGGTCAGGAGGGTAGAAAAGAGAAAGTGGAGGTCCTATGGCATTAGATAGGAAAAAAAATCAACTGTATAGGACTTTAATTTTGGTTTTGCAACAGTATGCCTTTCAGTATATAGTGGTCCATAAATATACAGTACGTAATATAATATATACTATATAGATTACTTGCAAATCTGCCTGATCAGGCCAAAGGCCAACCTTAGCCAACCTATGTGCAGGTGAATTAATATTGGCAGAGTTTTTTTACCTATGCCAGAGGCTTATTATATGTAATAAAATTTGTACGTAAAATATGTGAAATTAATGTGATATGCAGAGAGATTCAAACCATCACGTTTATTTGAATATCTATTAGATCAATTCTAGCTACTATCTTTTATTTATAGAACATAAAATTACTTCATTGATGCGCCATGGTCTCACAAATACGAGTATATATAATCGTTGTTGAAACCGCGAGATGCAAAACATATTATTGGCCAGAACAAAGGTCACTTTCCAAGAACAAAGATAGGAAAAATGTTATCAGGAAGTACATTGATTTTGTTTTGCATCTGGCATGATCTGGCACATGCTGAATAATTTGAAATACTGACGTAGTAACTATATATTAACGACATATAATATCGTAAATTTATTATGTAATGATAAACAAAGTACCCACGCCCCAAAACACGTACCATGATAATTTTGTATGGATTGTTATTATAATTTTCTACATACAGCATTTTAATTGGTGTTCCTTTCAGGTAATAAAATTAAACTAGAGTTAATTAGTGAATTAATCCATGTGGAATATTTATTTTATAATATATAACAAAATGAATTGTGTAATTTTTGTTTTACAATGTTGCGTGCATAAAATTATTAATTTTTAAGAGTACAGGACTCTTTCGGTCATTCCGCAGTCTTAACTGTGGAATTGTGATAGCTATAAAATCTATAAATATGTTTTTTCCAGAGTTTCTCGCGAATTTCAAAGAATTTTGTTCCTCTGGTGGTTAATCTTAGTTAATTAATACAGGTATAAAACTTTAGTGTTTTCTTATAATATATATGTTGGCATCCGGACACGAATTCGCTTCGGACGCGAAATTTTTGTTCCCAACGCGTTGGGATCATTCGAAAATTCCAAGAAGCGAAATTCGCGTTCGGAGCATCGCAATTTTGATCCCAACGCGTTGGGCACCTCAGCAAAATTCACAACGCGTTGGGATCAAAATTATTTGATCCCAACGCGTTCGGAACAAACGAGAATGATCCCAACGCGTTGTGAACAATGTGAAAAACGTCCAACGCGTTCGGAACAAAAGTAAGATGTTTTTTAATGATTTCCATGACGCGAAGTTGATGGCGAGAAAGTCAAACTCATTGAAATTTAAAATAGGATGAGTATCGCGGTTCGCGGTGTACATTAATAAATTAACATCGTAATACTTTCGTAATATGCTAATTAATTAATTGAAACTTAAGGAAGAACAAAAAATAGGGTCGTATTATGAAAAAGAAAACAGCACTTACCTTTCAAAAAAGCATACAAAATATAAAGCATATAAAAATAAAATATTATTTTGCATAAAATTCAATATTGTCTTAAAATTTTTTTTACAGCATTATAAAAAACACTTCTCTCTATAATTATTATTTTTACACTGCAACGAAGAAACATTTGTCCATGTTTTTAGGCATAATGGTATTGTTGGCGCTATAATAGTTAACCGTTTCAACTTCATAATTAACGGTCATATTCCATAAGTTAACATGTAAATCAACAACCGTCCCACGTTTTTCCTTTCACGCGACAGACATTACACAACAATAAAATTCTTTGTTTACTAACAACGAGCAGAAGACTTTGATTGAGTTACATTACACATTAAATTAGATTAAATTTTCTTCAATTTGCAAAATGAAATGACGTGATTCATTATGAATTTTACATGAAATTTATTTAAATTTATTTTTTTATGTAATTGTCAATTTAAAAAAAAAAAATAAGATAAGTGATATCTTTGTGACCTTTGGTACTCAATTGTTGATTATATTTGGATACAGGTTATTACAAAGGTCAAGCATGTAAATTTAAGTCATTTCACTTCTTATTCGTGTGCGGTGCTGTCGTGTTGGTTTATAATGCCTAAAAATAAGTTGAGAAGTACAAGTATTTGGGTGTGGTGTTGCACAGAAAATTGATGTGGAATGAACATATTAAGTATGTTACTTCTAAGAGTAGAAAGTTCTTGGAGTTTGTTATGAGAAATCTGAAGGGAGCTAGTATGTTCGTGAGAGATAGCGCTTATAGAGCCATGGTGAGACCAATGCTTGAGTATGGATGCAGTGTTTGGGATCCATACAGGAATGTTGGGGTGAAGGAATTGGAGAAGGTGCAGAGAAGAGCAGCGAGAAGAGTTATGGGGCGTATGGGAAGATGGAAGTTGGTGGGAGATGGAAAGGAGGTCAGAAAAGAGTTTGAGAGTGTGACTGCGATGATTGATAAGTTGGGGTGGGAGTTGCTGGAGGAGAGAAGGAGAAATTGTAGACTTGGTGTTATGTATAAAATAACAAGAAATAGTGAGGGTTGGAGGGAGTTGAGCTCTCGTATTAAGAGAGGTGTTTACATTGGAAGGAGTGATCACAGTTGGAAGTTGGATTTTGTCGGCAGTAGAAGTGATGTGGGAAAATATTCCTTCATTAACAGGACTGTAAGAGAGTGGAATTTGCTGAAGGCAGAAGTTGTTGAAGCGGAGAGTTATGGGTTGTTTAAGAGGGTTTTGAGACAAGCAAACCCTTCGCGAGCCACCGTGGCGTAGCCACATTTGCCGCGTTAATTTTATTATTATTATTAAAACATGGACAAATGTTTCTTCGTTGCAGTGTAAAAATAATAATTATAGAGAGAAGTGTTTTTTATACTGCTGTAAAAATTTTTTTAAGACAATATTGAATTTTATGCAAAATAATATTTTATTTTTATATGCTTTATATTTTGTATGCTTTTTTGAAAGGTAAGTGCTGTTTTCTTTTTCATAATACGACCCTATTTTTTTGTTCTTCCTTAAGTTTCAATTAATTATTTAGCATATTACGAAAGTATTACGATGCTAATTTATTAATGTACACCGCGAACCGCGATACTCATCCTATTTTAAATTTCAATGAGTTTGACTTTCTCGCCATCAACTTCGCGTCATGGAAATCATTAAAAAACATCTTACTTTTGTTCCGAACGCGTTGGACGTTTTTCACATTGTTCACAACGCGTTGGGATCATTCTCGTTTGTTCCGAACGCGTTGAGATCAAATAATTTTGATCCCAACGCGTTGTGAATTTTGCTGAAGTGCCCAACGCGTTGGGATCAAAATTGCGATATGCTCCGAACGCGAATTTCGCTTCTTGGAATTTTCGAATGATCCCAACGCGTTGGGAACAAAAATTTCGCGTCCGAAGCGAATTCGCGTCCGGATGCCAACATATATATATATGTTGGCGTCAAAGCCTGAAAAAAATGCGCACACGTACCTCTACGTATAATATAATATGCCCCTAATGATTTGAGCAAAACTCGAAATTAACAAATATTTCGGGCTTTACTCATTTAAATTTGTATACATTTATAGAAGTGCTCAAATCGAAAAAAGCAAAGGCCGACGAGGTTTATTTTGGGTTTTGCTCATTCAAATTTGATCATTTCTAGAAATTGATTTTTTTTCTTTTTGAATGCGCATTTTTTTCGAGATATATATAATATTATAATGAGCAATTAATATATTATTAGTCTTTTATTAAACACAGAAAGTGTACATATTAACAGCACTAGAAACATACATTATAGAAAAACATTACAATAGAACACATAAAACATACATACAAAACATATATAATAGTTACAGAATAATAGAACAATAGAAAATGATAATAAAACAATATAAAATAAAATAACAGATGATGCTAACAGCCTGTTACATCATAATAATAATATATCATATATATAATCACATATATAAGACAAAATATGACATAGAAAATAGATAGAATAAAAAACTTATTGCTTCATTGCTATTCAAAATCTATAGACTATATGAAATCTCCCCTGGCATAATCGCTAATAGGCTTAATTCTAGATTTACAGATATTTAAATGATATTGGCTACAATATTCATTACATAATTTACATACACAAGATTGTTCAGCTTTATGATAACCAGAAGATTTACAAATTAGATGGTGGAAGCCGTGAACAGCCTGGCGAGTTAAAACATTTCTAACATTGGATCTATCCAATTGGGGCAGACACCAATGTTTACATGTCATAGCATCAGTGCTGTAAAACTCAGGATTAATATCCTGAGCTTTTTGATTCCTGACAGCTATAAAATTGGAATATTGATCTGTCGTTGGAAATTTAAACATTTCTTTGATTTCTGTAATAAAATAATTGGAATCTATCAGTTTATAGGCCAGTCTAGTTTCGGTAAATTTTGACAGACACAGTAATCTTTTAACAAACATGGCTTTTACTGATTCTAATTTATCAAAATCGGATACAGATAAATGAGGCCATACAATTTCAATACCATAAGTAGCCACAGGGGCGACTTTTAAATTGAATAGTTTGAGCCCTGTTTTGACGGATAGACCAGACAGCCCTGAGATAGTGTACATAACAGTGATAGCGTTCTTACATCTTTCTGTTATATGTTTAGAAAAAGAATGCCCTGTCATTTGAAGTATTATGCCAAGATATTTAAATGAATTTAGAAATTCAATCTTTTGACCGTCACAATAAATTTCATATATATATATATATATATATATATATATATATATATATATATATATATAATTATAATATATATATATATATATATTATCATTATGAATAATTATACATTATACATAAATCATGGTTCATACTTCATACACTCATGATAGTCACGTACGGTACGTATATCAGAGACCCTTTCTGGTAGAGTACTATAACTGTTCCGACCAAACTCTCAATCTTCTATCATTAACAAGAGACTATAATTGTAACTCAAATTATATTCCTCTTAATGAGAATTTGAAGTCTATAATTGTATGCAAAGCCTAAAAAACAATAAAGCTTCGGGCCCAGATTTTATTACGAATGAACATTTGAAGCTAGAATAAGCAAGTCGTTAACCCCAACAATCACCAACATGTTTAACCTCTGTATTGAAACGGCTACAATTCCGGAATTGTGGCGGATCGCCTACCTAATGGTATTATACAAAGGGAAGGGTAACATTATGTCACCCGACTCATACAGAGGTATTATCCATGGTGATACCATGTACAAACTCTTCTCGAGATTAATTGCAAACAGGCTTTTTGATTCCACCCACTATCTTATTCCAAAAGAGCAATACGGCTTTATGCCAGGACGTTCCACAATACAAGCTGTATCCACAGTATATAATCAAATTAAACTAGCACTGGAGAAGCCAAAGGGTCAGCATTTATATATTGCTTTTGTAGACTTCAGAAAAGCTTTTGATTCGGTCAATAGGAATTTGCTCATTGAAAAGCTGAAGTCACTTAAAGTAATTCCTTCTGAAATTTTGAATATCTTAGCTGTTATTCTAAATATCAATTATGTATGTGTTCAAGATCGCTTATCATGTTCTAGTAATATTATTCAATCTAACGGAGTTTTGCAAGGAGACCCGAGCAGCTCTCTTCTTTTCAATCTTTTTACTGCAGATATAACCGAGATTACAAAAGATATATAAACTGTGAAGATGAAAATGATCAAGTCGTACTAAATTTATATGCAGATGATCTTGCTATTATTTCAAAGAGCAAAGTCAAGCTACAAAAAGCGCTAAATAATCTATCCATCTGGGCCAAAACAAATGGTCTAGAAATTAACACAGAGAAAGCCAAGGTTGTTAAGTTTAGAAGAGGCGGACCGTTATGCAAAAACGATGAAATTTATTGTGACGGTCAAAAGATTGAATTTCTAAATTCATTTAAATATCTTGGCATAATACTTCAAATGACAGGGCATTCTTTTTCTAAACATATAACAGAAAGATGTAAGAACGCTATCACTGTTATGTATACACTATCTCAGGGCTGTCTGGTCTATCCGTCAAAAGTCAAAACAGGGCTCAAACTATTCAATTTAAAAGTCGCCCCTGTGGCTACTTATGGTATTGAAATTGTATGGCCTCATTTATCTGTATCCGATTTTGATAAATTAGAATCAGTAAAAGCCATGTTTGTTAAAAGATTACTGTGTCTGTCAAAATTTACCGAAACTATAGACTGGCCTATAAACTGATAGATTAATTCCAATTATTTTATTACAGAAATCAAAGAAATGTTTAAACTTCCAACGACAGATCAATATTCCAATTTTATAGCTGTCAGGAATCAAAAAGCTCAGGATATTAATCCTGAGTTTTACAGCACTGATGCTATGACATGTAAACATTGGTGTCTGCCCCAATTGGATAGATCCAATGTTAGAAATGTTTTAACTCGCCAGGCTGTTCACGGCTTCCACCATCTAATTTGTAAATCTTCTGGTTATCATAAAGCTGAACAATCTTGTGTATGTAAATTATGTAATGAATATTGTAGCCAATATCATTTAAATATCTGTAAATCTAGAATTAAGCCTATTAGCGATTATGCCAGGGGAGATTTCATATAGTCTATAGATTTTGAATAGCAATGAAGCAATAAGTTTTTTATTCTATCTATTTTCTATGTCATATTTTGTTTTATATATGTGATTATATATATGATATATTATTATTATGATGTACAGGCTGTTAGTATCATCTGTTATTTTATTTTATATTGTTTTATTATCATTTTCTATTGTTCTATTATTCTGTAACTATTATATATGTTTTGTATGTATGTTTTATGTGTTCTATTGTAATGTTTTTCTATAATGTATGTTTCTAGTGCTGTTAATATGTACACTTTCTGTGTTTAATAAAAGACTAATAATAACTGTTCAAAATTAAATACTACTTTTCCGCGTTGTATAAATTAACAATAAAATACTAATCTAAACTCTGCTCAAGAGATGGCACAACCTACACTATTTTTTGATTAGTAAAGGGATTGTTGCACAGCAGACAGCAGCAACACATGTGTTACGGTGTGTTGATTTTTTACAAAATGTAAATAACCATTATTACTTGTTATTGTATTTGAATGAACTTTGTTATTTGGTTATGACGCGTTTCAAGCAATGTTATTGTTAATAGTTAATGAAAGCTCTTAATATTGTTTGCTATCCAGAATCAGATTTTTGTACTTTTAATTTATAACTTTAATTAATTAAAACCAATGATTTACCGGTGACTGATGTTGTACAAGTTGTGTTGCTCTTGTTGTTTACATACGATCGTGATCCGATATCGCAAATGACACCCTTTGCTTTGTTGTAGCTGGATAAGAACACATTCATTCATGTTGTGGACCTATAAATACCATTTCCTAATACAGCATCAACTTAAATTCCAACTGAATAGATAGGAGGCCCTAGCTAGTTTATCTATTCTCGTCAATGAGGTTACTGAAAGAAAATACTGTTTCATCTAGCTTTAATATTTTTCAGATTTGCTCAGAGATTCGGACAAACGTGGACTTATTTACTTGTGAGTGATCCTGTCTGTGAAAGCCTGTATCTTTTTTCACCTAGTGTAAATTTAAGCCTCAAATAATCACAAGAAACATGAGAGGAAAGAAATCTAGAGCAGAAGATGATGCATATCGTCCCAGTGCCCCAATAGCAACAGGAACATTTCCTCGGCATGGCAATCGACCACCAAAAGTTAATTTTCATGGTAAGTTTCCTATATATATACTATTACAGTGCAAACTACTGTATGCATACTATTGTGATAAACTAAACTATATAATATTAACTTTTTGTTTATCTTGTTATGGCATATCCGTCTATAATATTTATGAATTTACAGAAGGAATGCCTCCATCACCTCCACGTCTTATTGACATCCCTTGAGGGTGAAGAGGAAAGTCCTTTCGATCCTCCTTTCCTGTTTCCAATATTTAATCCTGAATTACATTAATAAAATTACTATCAGAGCTACCTCAAAAACTGAAATACTGACGAGTAGATTTTAACATTATGCATATAACTCAATCGTAAATGTCTTGCCGGCGACAGTGTGTATAAATAACATAATATGCGAAGAAGTAGTCGATTTTTTTTTTTTTTTGCGGAATCGCGCCACAACACCCCACAAAAAACAGAAAAATGTACCGCACGAGCTTGATTTTTCTGTACATTTTTCTGCGGAGTGCCGGAGATAATTTTAACTATGTGAAAGAAGCCTAAACGAGATTTTAACTTTTCTAGGGATGTGTATATATATAGTTGATTACAAACTCTCCAACCCTCTTTTTACACCATATCTTAATTGGTCTAGAGCATTATGCACAAAACTGTCAAAACAATATTGGAGTTAAAAATATACTGTGAAGTTGTTCGTTATAACAACCACAATTTAAAGTGTAATAAATTATTATAAGAAGGTTATATATTTATTGATTATTTCGCCCATTATTTCAGGATACCTTATAATAATAAATAAATTAATAATTAAATTAATAATAATAAGTATAAACAGCAAATAATATTAAAGAATATAAAATAATTAATTAATTATAAAAAATATATATAATAGATATATAAACAACACAATATACATTATATAGGTAATATACTATTTAGGTTGTGCTCATCAACCGATGCTCAAAACTAGTTTTGCTCATTTTTTTCGGCTTTTGACCGAATTCGGCGGCTTTTGGTGGTAACATTTATATACATATACAATTAGATATATGTAGGCATAAATAACACAGACATAAAACAAATTTAATACAGATATAAGGTCTGTTCGTAAATACACAATCAGAAGGAATCGATTATTTGTGATGAACCTTCTGTACATGGAACATAAGGTTCATTACAAATAATCGATTCTTTATGATTGTATATTTACGAACAGACCTATAATTAAAAATACATATAATTGTAGTATTAGATCTTAGGAGTTAGATATCTCCCATGGCGCAGTCATTGATTGACTTAATTAATTGGTTCTATCAAAGCCGTGAACTGCTTGACGAGTTGTCACGTGTCTTAATTAGATTAGATTTGTCTAGATGAGGCAAACACCATTGCTTGTCTGTCATGGCAGTGGTGTCGTAAAATTCAGGGTTAATATCTCTGACTTAATCATTTTTAGCAGTTAGAATTTCTGTTGCTGATTGCTTAAGGGTAAGGTAACGCCACCAATGTTAAAAAAAATCCCTCTCACAAAAATTCTGAAAAAAATTTAAAATGTTCTCCTCTATACCCCCTATCAGTACCTAAAATATCAGGTATACAAATACGATCTAGTTTTTGAGTTATAAATTTTTAAAGTTGACTACTTTAACATGGAGAAATGAAACTCCCGTGTTAAATTGGTCAACTTTAAAAATTCATAACTCAAAAACAAGATCGTATTTGTACACCTGATATTTTAGCTACTGATAGGGGGTGTAGAGGAGAACATTTTAAATTTTTTTCAGAATTTTTGTGTGAGGGATTTTTTTTAACATTGGTGGCGTTACCTTACCCTTAAACATATTTTTGATCTCAGAAACAAGTCACTTAAAAGATATTTATAAAATGATATATTCTCTCATATACCGGTAGTAACAAAAATTATAATTGTAATAGATATATATATTACAGTACTGTATATTTGTACATTATTTTATATATTCTAATTATATTCATCTACAGTGGACATATTTTTCCTTGATTCGTATTACATAAAAAAAATAATGTGCATGTGGTTAAGGTTGTTATAAGAAGCCTATAAAAGGGCAGACCGTTAATTGTATGACATAATTCATAGAATTGTAATTGTGCAGTATAGTTTCGTCACTCCCTGTCGTCAAATTAATGGAATTCGTGCTGCGTGTAGTGTAAAATTAGTAAAAAAAAAAAAAAAATACTACCGTACACGATATATGACACGCAGTACACCGCTTGTACAAAAATTCATAATTTGAATTTCGCTAAGCAAGATAGAATACAAAATATAGCTACTAGAATGATTGTTAAGGACAAGAAAATTAATAATCTTGAGCGCTTGTCTCATATATATATATATATATATATATATATAATATCATTTAAATATCTGTAAATCTAGAATTAAGTCTATTAGCGATTATGCCAGGGGAGATTTCATATAGTCTATAGATTTTGAATAGCAATGAAGCAATAAGTTTTTTTTATTCTATCTATTTTCTATGTCATATTTTGTCTTATATATATGTGATTATATATATGATATATTATTATTATGATGTAATAGGCTGTTAGTATCATCTGTTATTTTATTTTATATTGTTTTATTATCATTTTCTATTGTTCTATTATTCTGTAACTATTATATATGTTTTGTATGTATGTTTTATGTGTTCTATTGTAATGTTTTTCTATAATGTATGTTTCTAGTGCTGTTAATATGTACACTTTCTGTGTTTAATAAAAGACTAATAATAATATATATATATATATATATATATATATAAATAAATATATATATATACATATAATAATTATTGGATGTATGGATCAATAGTAACCTTAAATGGAATCTTCACATTGAGGAGGTTCGTAAAAAATGTATGAAATTATATTTAAGGCTTTAACTGGCTGCAGATCCGTAGTTTTAAAAAACATTTATTTTCATTAGTTCGTTCAATCATTACTTATGGTGCTCCCGCCTGGCACCCTCAGTCAAATTTGAATTTCGCTAAGCTAGATAGAATGCAAAATATGGCTACTAGAATGATTGTTATAAGGACAAGAAAATTAATAATCTTGAGCGCTTGTCTCTTCTCAATCTTCCATCAATTGTCGATTTGTTCAAACCCATTGATTTAAAATTCCTAAAGAGAATTGTGTAAGTGGAAAAACGGATCTGAGCCCTGTTGAAGATGGTACATTTAAAGTACAGTATATTGGGGGAGGGGGAGAGGTAATCCTTATGATTATGTTTTTCCAAAGCCAAACAGTGAAGTTATAATGCTAACTCGTGTTATCCACGTGCAGCTAAATTATTTAACTGTTTACCTCTCTCCGATTTTATTGTGTGATTTTTTTTTTGTATGCTTATTTATGTGTATGTGACGCTATTTTGCATTGTATCTTATAATTTTATGTTTTATTATATATATATATAAATATATATATATCAGGGGCGGCTCGTGCCCCTTTTCCGTGGGGGTGCTGCCTCTGACATGGGACCAGCAGAACACCATGGGGGGATTGGGGGGCGGAGCCCCCCAATGGCCCGCCGCAGGCGCGATTTTTTTTAAGGACACGCCCCTTTTTTAGGGTAAAATTATGACAAAATCATATAATAATGCTCTCAACAAAGAAGCAGAAATTATCTAAAAACAAAAAAATGCATGCATTTTATCTATAATTTGTTATGACATGCACTTATGCGAGCCCTTTTGAAATCGTGATTGAATGTTTCAAACTTATATAATATCCAATTTTTAATTATTTTTTTTAATTCATAAGTCTTTTCACGTGGTAAGAAAAATATATAAAAATAAATATTGTTTTAAGCCTTTTTTTTAAATAATAGTGTCAATCAAACTGCATTGTTAATATGAAACCTGAATGTCTGGTATAATTTTTACGCAATGTATATAATGAACATCAAATAAATCGATCATGGTATATACAATATGTACAAAATTAGGCGACAACCAGAATCTAATATAAATTTTTAAAGACAAAATTTAATAAAAAAATAAAAAATGAAATTTTTATAAGAAAAAATTGCATTATTAAACATTATTTCATTATTATTAGTATTATAATGAAAAAAATAATCATAATCCTGTTAAGGTAGAGATAACATGGATCAGCTGACCTAATATATGCTAAAAAAATCTCAGTCATGAAAATTACGAAAAAAAAAATAAAATGTTCTCCTCTACATCGCCTATCAGTATAGCTAAATTATCAGGTATACAAAACTGAGCTAGTTTTCGAGTTATTAATTTTTAAATTTGTTTTAATGTTGACTAATTTAACATGGAGATGGAGAAATGAAACTTCCATGCTAAATTAGTCAACATTAAAAATTAATAACTCGAAAACTAGCTCGAATTTGTGTACCTGATATTTTAGCTATACTGCATGATAGGGGATAATATAGAGGAGAATATTTTATTATTATTATTTTTTTTTCATAATTTTCATGAATGAGATTTTTTTAGCATTGGTTCAGCTGATTCGTGTTATAATAATCGTCTACCTTAACAGGATTACGATTATTTTTTTCTCAATTAAATAAATACTAATAATAATGAAATAATGTTTAATAATGTAATTTTTTCTTATAAAAATTTCATTTCTTATTTTTTTATTAAATTTTGTCTTTAAAAATTTATATTAGATTCTGGTTGTCGCCTAATTTTGTACATATATTATTGTATATACCATGATCGATTTATTTGATGTTCATGCAGTTCTGATCACCCTATATTATAATTACGACACATCGGTATAATTGGCTTGAGCGCGCATATGAGAAACCTCTCGAGCGGTATAACAGATCAAAGATCCCAATTTTTTTATTATTGTTTTGTTGTTTTTTTTAGCCATGCAATATTTCTTTGATTACTATCGCATATTTGCTGCTAAATAATGTACTGCCGGTACACGCAAACCCGGGAAAATAAGCTATATATTTTTCTCATCCTGGAGTAGTTAACGTTTTCTTATATTTTGTATACTCGTACACTTCTACAACTTGTTTTTGTTTTATTGTTTTATTTTTATGTTTGAATTTTCACATTAATGGTATAAAATGCTGTAGTGAATAATTAATAAATAAATAGCTCCCATGTATATCGACTTGTTCCTGGTAAACTTATAATTTATAATAAAATACATGGTCGCGATTCACGAACGAATTAAGGTATCCAGATTTCTCACTTAATTAATTCGATCGACGTTTAGTGCCATCGAGTTAGACTGGCGCTAACTGTGTGGTTAGTAAGAAACCTGTTGTTGTCGTTGTTCGAACGTGAGATCTCACGATTGTTTACATGCATGCACCACTTAATTTTCAAAAGACAAGTGTTGGTTCTTTTGGGACAGTCATATTTTTATTAAAGTAAAATAAAAGTGCTGGTCTTCATTCCTCAGATGCTTCAATATATTTAGTCAATCTTTGTTAGTATATTCACTGATGAATGTAATTAAAATTTTGTTAATCTGCTCAATGAAACCATATTACAGGAAAGGTCTTCGAAGTGTTGTTCAAATTATTCCCGCATGTCAAATACCACAAGCTCATTGGTTCTGTTGAACCAATGAGCTTGCGGGTACTGCCGATCACAGTCCCCGATCGCTCCAAAATCACACGGCTTGAGTGGGAGTTGAAGAGGAGGAGAATGAGGGTGGGAACACTGCTTTGGGCTACTGCTAGTAGTGGCAGTACCTTCCGCTGGGCAGCGCTGAGGGAATAAATTTACGCGGCAGCGGCAAAAATTTCATGATTTTAAATGTTAGAACTGATAAAAATTTGCTGGAAAGTTCAGAAAAATTATAGGAATATTTGATGTTGTGTGTTTGTTTCCAAAATTTCTGGGGGGGCTGCAGTACCGCAGTACTATAGTACGAGCCGCCCCTGATATATATATATATATATATGTATATAAATTTAAATTGGGTGAATGAACACATCTGTGAATGAATGGACTGCTCAGCAATCTTTTTCATTTGCCCCATGGGCTTTTATTTTTCTTTAAATTATGACTATAATATTATGTGTTGTTATATATATATTATTGCATTTGTGCCCATGAAAGAGATAATAAAATTTAAAGATAAAATAAAGTACTTTAGACAAGAATTGATAAACATTTTTTACTACTATTATTATATTTATTTGTATACGATCAACTGTACTCTACGCTTATTAATACAATAGATTCATACCAATCCTACTAGTATTCATCCTCACATCCTCTCAAAATTCCAGTGCAGAGGTGGGATGTCAACCACTTTGGGGGAAGCATGCTATGTTTGCAAACATTTACATCATATATTTTTGCTTCATATTATAATTTTATGTGCACTCGTGATATAGGATTATGCTCTGTTATTTATTTGACAATAAGTAGATTCCGTGGAGTAGATGTGGTATAACTCATGGCATATAACTGGATGTTTTAGATTTTATACAATTTAAGTATATATGGTACAGTTTTGTTTGTTTTATTTTAAACTTAAAATGTGATCTATTTTTTAGTATTTTTACAACACATACAAGGACAATGTGTTTCTTAATAGAAATATCTACAGCTAAGGATGAGAAATGGGAGGAGCATCCCGTCCAGTTGGAGACTAAAGTCAAAACAGTAGCCAACTTTTATTTTTTTTTATTTTTTATTATTGCGTCATTGCTTGTGTGTCGAGCTCGTCTTTCAAACGTGACTTGCTTTATAATACGTGCGAGACTAAGCAAAGACAAACTTAAACAAAAATATCATCAATTTTGGGTGTTATATCGTTGCATTACAGGCATGATCGGCATTACTAGTAGAATAGTGCCACATGACAAAGCTGTGTCGTATCTGAAAAAAAACACAGGTAGAAAGATTAAAGCTTTGGTGAAACCTTAGACTGGTAAGAAATAGTGACGAGGGAAGCCAGTTAGGTTAGCTTGGTTGTGGGTAGCTATAGTTAATGTAACTTCAAGTTTCCTAGAACATTAGTTGATTTTCTATGGTATAAGAACGTTAAAGATTGCTATGGGGCAGTATTCACGTCAGCAACGCTGTATATTTTTGCTTGCTCCACTGCCACCTCAACATTTTGTTTTAATAAGATTGTGACAACAATCTCATGCACGTGTTTCTATAATATTTGCATGTATAACCACGTTGATCTACTGGTACCGTACCTTGAATGGATAGATGCGACTACCTAGATAGTTATAGTCCCTAGACGACTGTTTCTTGCCTTCCATGACGTTTTTTTCGTCGACAACTACGTCGACATAACTGCCCTGTCAATTTATTATTAAATTTGTTGAAAGTATACAACCTAAAAAACCTTTAACTTTTGGAAGCTGTGTGATCCTTTCTCATAAAACTTTAACATTGCCTTATTCATAATAGAATAAGTTGAACTGAAGAATAAAATTTATGTTATAGACTGCATCGATCAATAGTGCTACAAGATAAAATTTTCTAATACAATAACATTAACCATGATAATGTTTTGTTCTGTAAAGTAAAGAAATGGTCTTAATGGATTGCAAGTAAAAATCTTATATAATAACGTATATACTACAGATCAGATGCAAATTGCTTCAAGTCTTGCAGGAAGAGAGAAAAAAAAAATATTCCAAATAAAGTTGAAGTAAGGCCGGCTTATCAGAGAAAAATAAAATTAAAAAGTTTGAGAAGTGACTGGCAGCTTTCTTGTTTAACGACGTATTTTACGATTTGTCAGTACAACAAAACTGGTAGGGAAATCGCATTATGCAATACGATAGCATTGTTTCTTTCATATATGTTATAAAAACACCTGGAGCATTTTACAGCCACGCTGTGTGTGATTTACAAAGGCGCAGATATGTATATATACGAATACAAGATGACGTAATGTTAAACTTTCTACGTTGATGCATAAAGCTGCTTACATAATAAGACAAGAGGATAAGTAGAAGCCATGATAGTCAGTCGGCATGTTACGGTGTAATAAAGGTAGCACTAGATTGATTGAAAATATTTTATGTTTGCATAAAAATACACATGAAAATGACAGTTATGTTCAAATTATTAATCATTGTTTCTTTAATATTATGCTATTTGTATTATTATTAGTAATAGTCTCAGAATTATAATGAACGTTAATGTCATTTTTTTTATATGTTGTATATAATATAATATACTGAAAATGTGCAGAATTATTAAAATGGGAGCTATTAGCCCACCAAGAGCTTTATGCTCTCTGCAAGTACCTGAACAATTGTCTGGTTAGTCTATCAATCAATACCCATTACCCCGCCGCGAGGCCGCGAGCTGTAAGCTCTTACGGGTAAATCCCTGTAAAAAAAATAATAATAATAAAAAAGAATAAAATAAATAAATTGGGCATTATCACAACTTCGAATCGAATGAGCAAGATACGCACAGCACAGGCGCGCGGATGGATGCATCAGGTCTAGCTGCACGAGTGGGCGTTCGAGGCTGCGAGCATAACACGTGGTGCGTGCAACTGGAGCGAAGCCCGAATCTGCTTTTAACATCCAACACAGAGATGCTTTCTGTCTCTCTCTCTCTTTGTTAGAGCGACCAGGCAGTTTTGGCGTGTCCTCAAGAGCACCAAACTATGTATTCTTATACGTTGAATATTTTAATTAACTTTTCGGAATTTTACCTTTGAAAAGGTAAAAATCCAAAGAGTTAATTAAAATATTCAACATGTATATCCTTTGTACGCAAAAGTTATTTACTAATGTTTATATATGTTGAGTATTCAAAAACCACTTCCTCTCGACATTTTTCAGATCGTTATAAGTTTCTTGTCTCTTGGAGTGGAGTGTGCCATGGACATGGATTTATGTACTTTATTTTGATAAGAACACAAACTCTATCGACTCTGCACAGACGTTCCATCTTGCTCTAACATGAGAACAAAGTAACATTCAAGAAGCAATCAGCTGGTGTAATATAAGACTTAAAAATTTGCTAGCCATGATGAAAATTTTGCTATACTGTGTTGTGTGTACGCATATCATTATATTATTATACTGTATAATATAAAATAATATATAATATCATATAAAATCATATAATATCATATATATAATTATATAATTATATATATATATATTATGCAGATTGTTTAATTAATGTAACTTCGAATAAAAAACTGAACATTTCTCTACTTGATTCAATAAAAAATTATAGATTGTTATCGCTGTAATCCTCTCCATGGTTTACTCCATGAATAATCACATGGATGTTTATCAGTTACCAGTTAGCATCCTGCTGTAAAAATAAAGTTAGATAATTGAGCTTCATATTTTGATCTACTCTGACTATATGGCCACTCAAGATTGTAATCAAAAATGAAGCTTCATAGTCGCAGCATAATTCGTTTATATATTGAAAATTCTGTGATATATTATTTATTTATTTTTTCCACCAAAAGAAAATACAAAATACATGCTATATAGCCGAGTATAAAAAAATTGAAAAAATAGAAACTTTATAAACTAGTTATAAAAATACTAATTACTCTCGCCACGATGAGCAAAACTTTGTATCCCTTTATATATATAATTATTTTTCTCTCGTCTCTCTCTCTCGGTATTGTCAATTTTGTTGCTGTGCTAAGAAAGCTGGTTCTTCCAAGCTTCCCATATATATGTAAGCTAATTTTATAATCCATGATAGTGCCTCTTGCAGGGTGTTTGCAAGCTGCGTCGGCCAAGATGCCTAATGTCGACTCTTCGGCTGGTGCCCCTGGTCATATAAAAATTATATGTTTTAACTGGAACGCACCAGGCGCTAGCAGCTGTGCTACTCTTCATTTTCTTTAACTTGCTGCTGCCCCAATGGTTGACAATTATGTTTTTTTTTTTTTTTTTTTTTTTTTTTTTTTTTTTGTAAGTTTGTAACTGATCCACGATTTAAAAATTGATTCCTTTAAAATTTACTTTTATAGTGCGTGGTACCATATTGATTAGTGATTACTTATTACATTATTTTATTTTGTATTATAAGTTACGAAACGCGTTCACTTTCATCAATTAAATAACAAACATTTCAGGAAGATTTTTTTTTCATATACAGTATACTTATTGCTTATGGCTATTTAAGGGTGTAATGAAGTTTAATTATTTTTGCGATATACCACTAAGACAGCTGTCTTTGCTGTAAACAACAGGACTTAATACCATGCAGCTCCATTAGAGCCTCATTTTTTTTTCTGTTTCCCACCCTTTCTGCAACTCAAAAAGGACGATTTTGACATTTACCCTGTCGGGATCCTGTTGGGGACTGCATGGTATAGCTTTGCCGCAAAGAGGGAACAAGCATCCACCTTTGACCTCAATACTCATGATTTTTTTTTTTTTTTTTAGTTGCTTTGATTATTCCACTTGCATGTTAATTAGGTAAACTTCAGGACTGTTTTTTTTTATCCCTTTCATTTTACATACCCAACCTCATGCGCCATATCAGTTGGAGCGTTAAAAATATTAAAATTAAATAAGAACTAATTGTGTTAATGCCAAGAAAAACGTACAAAATTCATATAGTTGTTGAGCATTGAAATAAATTTTATTTATTTTATATTACAATTTATGTATTTGGGGGGGGGGGGTAGGTAAAATAAATTAAGAATTTGGAATCAGGAGTAAAAAAAATAAATAAATAATTAAAAAACGCTTAGCAGCAATTGAATAACACGCTGAATTTCAAGTACTCGAACTAGTGATGGCATAAAAAAACTTTTTTCACAAAGTTGATATATAAGTTGAAGATGACTTTTATATTTTTCGTTGCTGGCATTTTGACGTACACTTGTCGCCACGTTATGCTTATTTGCCATACTTCGTCCCCTTGAAGCTTAGGCTTAGTTAGGGCGCTCAAGTGAAAAGTGGGGTGTTGCGAGCGTCACGTGAGCATGCAAGACGTTGTGGCGCCCCTACACGCCTCCGAGGACTGTCACACGCACAAAGCGGAAGTTGTGAAACTAAGGATGTATACCGAGTGTAAATATTTTAGCAGGCTGCTCTATTAATCGGTTTACAAATTGTTTGGAATTTTGAGTTGTGGAAATACATCTGGCTTGCGTAGAAAAACTCATCATTATTATAGCACTCAATAAAAGTTATGTCTGTACACTACAGATCTTTCAAATTCATGCATAAAAATGTACTGGAAAGGGTGCGTGTATGTCACTTTATGTTACAGTAACATTATGATGTCGATAGTGTTCTATAATAAATAATAGCACTATATATTTATATTTTACTAATATTTTTGCTTAATATCGTTATTACTGAGCATTGGAGATTTGCATGTTGTTTTGTATTAGAGATCCTTATCATGTTACTTTGGTAATATCGACAAATGCATGCAACATAATATAGTATAATATTATATAGCATGTTTCCAATTTCCAACATTAATTTTTAAGTAATGCAATGTTGAGTCGTGTAGCATTCACTGAACAATCGAATAATTTTTTTATGTAGTATAAATAGTATAAATAATTCCATATAATGATGAAAAATACAAATGTAGTTTTATTCACATGCATTGTAGCAGCGAGCAATTCCTACTGACAAATACATACAGTGTCGTGAGTCATGGCGGTTGAGTGATGAGTTGATGACCACTTGTAGGGTGTCGTTGTACTTGCCCGACCGTTCTCCACACGGCATACGTGCTATTATGCGTGACTTAAAGCGACGCAAAGCTGCTGTTAGATCGTGGGAAGGAAACGAGTGCCGATGGTGCATGCACTCAGCTCTTCGTCCTCCCGCCCTCTTACTTTCTTGCCCTCCTGCCTGCATCTCGATGCTCTCTGCGCCCCCTTAAAGCCGCGCCCCCCGTCCTGCGCGCTCGAGAATCAGTAGGTGGGGAAGTTGTGTGCCACTGCTGCTTGGTTCGCCACCAATAACCCAGTAGCGCCCTAGCTGTCCTTACAGCTTGTCCCAGAGATCACCTTGGTGTCTCGAAGTTTCTCCCTCGAGTGTCAACGTCCAAATTGTGTTGCCTCAGTTGCACCTGACAGCACTTTTGCCTACCGCCCGTGTAGCGCGTATAATATTACCGCACACGTGGACTCTTTGCTAAACACCTATAAAGTTATATACAAACAATGCCGAGTCGAAGTAGAAGATCTAGTGCCTACTCAGTGTCCTCGTCGTACTCACGGCGGGGAAGTTGTTGTAAAGGTAAATGTTTATCAACAACATCAATATCCCATGTTGATAAAAATAACTGAGAAGAAACAAAATATTTTTAAAAGAATTTAGCATTGAAATGTCATCTAACTTCAGTAATAAATGTTTCTACAGCATTAAGTATTACCTATACTATTATCTATAAAGTTAGGCTTGTATTTGTAGGAAATTACTAAAATTGTATAAACGTTAGATATAGTAATTATTTTGTGATAACCAGTATCACTTAACGTTGTTAGATTCAACATATAATTAAAAAAAAATTATACATGCATGATGACTTGCTACATGAATTCTTGCGACTATTAATACTTTTTTTAATTTTTTTTTTTTTTTTTCCTTTTCTTTAAGCTGGTTGTAGTGGAGAGAATTTCAACTTATCAGGGAAACATTTGATTTGCGGCGCTAATTTCGCACCACATGGCCATAGCGGCACTTTGGATACAACATTATTTAATAATGAACGCGATTCATGAAGGAGTTATCCAGAAATATATTCAAATTCAACTTAAACTATATAGTCATATCAACATTTCTAAATTCATTGGTTGATAGTAAAAATTTGTAAAAAAACAAAAACAAAAAATGAATTATATTATTCCTTGCATGTGGTAAATCAAGTACGGGTAAAAACGAAAATCAACCTTTCAGATTTTTTTTTTTTTTTTTTTTTTTCCTGTTCACATTTTTGAAAATGTTAAATTCAGAGCATTAATAATTTGATGTATATAAAGTGAACATTAAAAAATACCAAAGGTTGTTATTTGGCTTTGAAAAATCTAAAGATCTTGTGGACACCATGTACATTTTTTAATTACTGTATTGCCTTTTTATTTTATTTATTGTTTTTTTTCATTTGAGGATAGTAGAATACAAATCCAAACACAACTTTTGACAATTTACGCAGGATGCAAATTTTTCATGGTATTGGGAAAAATAAAAGAGGCGGCTTCACCTTTTCCTACCCCTTAATACCCCCCCCCCCCCCCCGAAGGTGATGAACCCCCTTCTGTTTTTGTTTACTTGGCTACACCACCCACTAGATTGCCAAGTACACTAGTGACGGCTTCAGATGATATGAAGGTTTTGAAGCTGTAGTGTTTATACATGATATGTTAAATAATCATGATATTCATTTATCATGTTTTACGATGAGAGTGTTATATTTAATTATATAAGTACCGTGCTCTATCACTAATACTATTTAATGTTACAAGAGTCTCAACATCATTCCATCTTATTGCATCTTATTGAAAATGAAAATGATATTGTGCAATTTAAAAAGAAGATAAAAGTGTATTTACTGGCAATGAACATATATAAAGTGGACGATTTCTTCAAATGAATATTAATGTACCTCTGTATTTTTATTGACATGTCTTTTAGAAGATGAATAAATTTTTGAATTTTTGAATTTTTTTTTTTGAATTTTATTTTGAATTTTTTTTTTGAAATTTAAAAAAAAAAAATTGGAATTCTTGAAGCTTCAGTTGCCTTGTTTCTGTAATTGTAAAGTTACCCGTTAGCATAATTATTATAATATAAATTATTATGAATATTGTTTTATTACTTAAATATTTGTTAATATTATTATTTTTTCCAGATTTCCTGAACCCCTCTAACAAACAATTGAGCTCATTTAATTACTCTGTTACTTTTTTGCTTCTGACAAGAACAACAATATGAACAAAATCAGCTTATTCATTCCGTTTGACGGAGTATTTAATAAAAGCATTTTATATTTTAAACACAAATTTTATATTGTAACAGAATATTTTACAGACTGGTTAATGATGCTATTTTTATTTCACTGTGTTCTGTGTTGTAAATTCAGCAGCACGTGTATAATAGAATTAATTTACACAATAATAAACATTTAAAATCTTGTTCTTTCCTCCCATTGTTACTCTAATTTTCATTCACCTTGTTCCTCAATTTATTCTAAAATTAAATGACACAATTTCTCAATTAAGACATGACACACGGGCGTTATTTTAGTTTCTAAGGTTTAAAATAAACACGCATATAAGTCAGAAAATGCCCAGAATTAATGTACTTCTATAGTTCTGTATGTGATTTTTACTGTTGGTTTCCTGCATGCACATGCAAACTATGTAATGCGTGGTCCTCGTCTTCCATCACTTGTAGCCAATTGACTGCATGTCATGCCGGTCTGTCTGTGCAGAGTTAATTTGATACAAACAACTACGCATGTGCAATTACTACGTGGATTATGCTTTAATATTATATCATAGACAATAATTAAAGCTTCCACTGTTAAACAGCCACAGATGACTGAACTTTTAAATCATGACATCCAATCAATAGAGTTAATTAATTAATACATTATGTTATATCATAATGTTATTAAATCAATAATTGAAGTTGCAAGCCGTGTTTTGATAACATGCAGAATGTATAACAGAATTATATTTCTTGCAACGATCATATTCAATATAACTGTATGGATACACAATTTTTAACCACAACTCTGGCTGTGTATGGTTGTGTTCCTTTACATAAAATTTCTACGATATCATCAATTTTGTTTTAATTTGTTATAAAACGAAATATGAGTTGGATGTCCATACTAAACGTTATTCATTCTGAAATATCAAGTACGCTGCAATCATGAAATTAAAGAACAGGTAGATAAAAATTGGAGGTAATTATTCATTGAACATTCTTTGGCCGTAAAAATTTTAATATAACAAATTTTTTATATGTATGTAATGTACAGTCAGTGTAATGTAGGTGTAAATGTGCCATGTGTGTTAAATTAATTGATGTCTTAAAACGTAATTTTATTTGGTTCTGTTAAATTTATAATCAAATGGCTTATGTAACGTCAGTTAGGTAAATTATAACATACACAACTCCTTGGTATCCAATAGCTAGTAAAAACATTAATAAAGTTCCTAGTATTGAAAAGAAAGCTAAAATTTATACACAACAAAACTATTCATGATTTTTCGAAATCCAGGAGAGTTCCTATGTCAGATTTTTTTGTTGGAGTGATGTCATGGTTTTAATTTTTTTCAAGAAATGTCAAAATGGTCAGGCTGACCTAGCAATAACTGATACTGTTATTAAGCACTCTTTTTTAAATTATATATTTTTAACTGCATGCAATAAATTGTACGAAACAAGAATTCTTGAAATTACCTTAAATTTTGATAAAATTCAAAAGATTCGTTGTGGTAAGTTTTAACCCAAGCTTTTGCTGTCCCCTATTAATTGAATACTATCGTAAAAAATTAATAATCTCACACAAACTTAATATTTTAATTTTAATATTTTCTTCTGCACCCTCATGCACTTTATCATTTATTTGAAATTTATTTAATAATTCCAATTCAAGTCATTAAGAAGAGGGTTTTTTGCTTCTCTTATTTTAGATATTTATATTTGTTCATTTATTTTTATACTTCATAAAAATGATTTAATATACGAAGTATAAACCTCTCCATGATATCAAAGATTTTAAAGTATTACAGAAAAGCAGAATAAAAAATATTGGCTCATAAAAAATTATTATTAAAAATAAAAACTCGATTGCTGATGTAAATTATTCAGATCAAATAATATGTATATACAATATTTTGATTAAATTTAATACTAAAAAATAATCATAATATTGGACGTGTTTTAAATAAATTAAAGATGTATTTCGGAGGTAAATTGAAAATAAATATTTAAAATTGTATCTTAATTGTATCCGACAACCGACAAGTATTAATTTTTTGTTAGTTTTTTTTTATTATTTTTTTCCTTTTAGATTTACTAGGGTTCAGCTCTCAAGTGGGGGTTTTAACACCCAAACCCCCCTCTTGTATACGCCCCTGCATTGATTCTCTGGCTATATAGCGTTTGCTTGGCTTTGTTGTTGTTTACAATCAGCAGTAGGTACCGAGAGAGGGAACTGGAATCACTTAATTTATTCCTCCTAATTTAACATATTTTAATTTTTTTTAACAATAATATATACGTAAGAAATAAATATACATAACATGTACATATACATTTTTTTTATTTTACCTAGTTTCTTTATCATTACTTTTTGTTGTTCCGTTTCCCCCTCGTATTCAAAAGTCCGCGGGGTAAGCAATGGCCGGTGATTGGCTGAATTTTTTTAAGAATATTAGGGTCAATATCAGTGCATAAGTGTCGTAAAATGGTCATTATTGACGTGAAATTTGGAGTCGATTTACATTTTATTTAATGATTTATTGTATTTTTCACAGATATCATTGGCAAATATTGTATTTTTTTCCATTTACTTGACATCTCAATCTATCAAATAAAATAATTGTCAAATGTACCACGATTGTCATATCGCAGAAAATAAATAGTTTTTGGTATGCTACTACCATGTTAAATAGGTGCTTTTTGCCTACATTCACGTGACGTCATATTTTTGTGACGTATGGTGAAAGACCCGTATTGATTAAATTTTTTCTATGTTTTTTCACGGACACGCCTAAAAGGCAGCTCTACAATTAAACGTATAGTAGCTAGGCAGATTTATAGTATTCGAGAATTTTTAGATACCACTTGTATGCACACACGAACCGTTGTTTGAGCAATAACTTAAAATTGTATTTGAAATGTTATGGCATTTGCAATATTTCATTTAAAATATGGCTCATGTTGGTTGAGTAAAAAGAGGGAAAAAAAGGGGAAAAAAATGATGATGTATATGAATTGGAGACTCTTGACCGTTAAGAGTTACGGCTACATAATTTAACAAAGCTCGTCCACTGGCAATGATAGTTTTCCAACCACATAACCATACGGCCGCACTTAAGATAAATTTTGTTACATTTTGTAAACAATCTCCAGAAGTTTAAGACAAACTGCTTGGCTTGATTCGTTTGGTTGGTATAAGAGGCATGTGCACCACGTTCTTTGATACGACCTCGATCAACTTTATGAATGAGTGCCGAGTGAGTTCGCGGATTCAGACTGATGAAGGTAATGCATGTTGAACACACGATGCTCGAGTGCGCGAGATCTTGCACGTCATTGTAGGCACGATGCCAGGTACAGAAGAACGGAAGGCTGCATTACATTGTTCGATGAGCCAGCATGCTGTTATCGCGGTTGCATGTGGTATGACGCATTGACTGAATGACTTGTATGTCTACAATTATTATTATGCATTATAATATGTGTATGCTCATGTGCTTTCATAGATTAATTGATGTGATTATTGTTTATAGAAATACGCAGACTGTTTGTATCAAGTTACTGGTAAAATATTGTACTGGATAATGTAGCGAATCGTTATTGTGATAGCTTAATTCAGTCTATTAATATAAGCAAAATTAAAGCAATAGTAAACTTATAAACTTAGTTCTTCTTATCAATAGAAGAGTGTCTATTTCCAGCACTCATCATACTGACCCATTTTTTTCCCTGTTCACTTTTCGCCAGAATTTAAACACAATAGATAAGGTCTCACATTATTTTATTAATGTCAGCTAAGACAAAGGCTTTCAGCTTGGTCTGTCGTATTGCAGTAGTGGAGTTCGCAACTCACACGTCCCTTGTCTTCACCCGTCGTTCTGGCCGTTTACTGCCAACTCGTCAGCCTCACCCACACGCCTTTATGGTCCATAAAACTAAGGGAAAAGCTTTCACTCTAAACCTCACCTAAGCGACTCACCAAATGTAAAATGCTCTATTTTAAAAATATATTTTTTTATTTACGTAAATGTTAATAGCTCCGATTTACGTTCAACTTTATTGAGGCTCTACGGTCAAGTCACTTGACATGAGCTGACTTCTTATGTTCTGTACGTACTCGTATCTGCTAAGCTGTGATCTAACATTCATTATTTTTACTCGCAATGTGTATGGTGATGTTTATGTATGTTTGCAAGGCTCAGGCGCGAATCCGGGGGGGGGGGGGGGGGGGCTGCAGCCCCCCTCCCCCCCCGAAATTTTGGATTTAACATGGGCAATATAGGCATTTCTCCCACTTCAATTTTTTTATTAACATTGGCCTTATGGAGGCAGCCCCCTCCGAAAAATTTTTCTGGATCCGCGCCTGGCATGGCTTATGCGTTATGCGTATACTTGCAATACTGAAATATTTTATTTATACGTTTCCAAATTAACTTTCCTCGTTAATTATTGTTGACTATAAAGATGATATAATATTTATTAGATGTAGATGTATAATAGTCAATTTAAAAATTTGTGAAACTTAACATAATATGGATAAAAATTATAATAAGTATTATTCTTACACTATTCATTAACAGTAAAAACTGCATAACGCAAAGTAATTATGGTGAAGGACAGAATTAATTTATAATATGCTCTTTGCGATATAATTCATAAGCACGCCTTCGGGGTGGCAAACGATATGGCATGGCTGCTGGCTGGCATGTTGGCAGTGTCGCGACTCGTCTGGTCATTGTCACTGTGCCTTGCGTCGTGGCGTGAGGGTGGGCTGCCTGGTTTCCGGACAGCGGCTACCACATGAGTGCGAGCACAATCGGACCTTGCGACAAATATAGTTGCCATGGTTGATGCACACGTGACTAGCTATTCAGTATGTTATCCCTCCTGCTATCCTGCTTGCATTTTCTAGCATTTTAACATTCACCAATGAAACATTACAAACTTGCTGGGGGTTTTCGCCATCAATAAACGAAATACCTCATGCAATAGTAATTTCTCTTGCTACCATATATAATACAATGAAAACGTGACCTTTAAGCACCACAGGACTATACACACACATACACCCAGTGCTGTACCTCTTAATTCGTGAGTAAAAATAATGTATTTTATGGTGCGTATAGCTTGAGGAAGGGCAGTTATTAATTTCAAGTTGCGATTAATAAGAAAAACAAGATAGACGCGACATCACAACCATAAGAGCAAATTCTGAAAATAGAACGTGCTTGTTAGTCATCCAATCTTTATAGTAATTTAACAAATAAAAACTTGAGTATAGTAAAAGTAAAAAAAAATTTAATGTTCACTACCTGTAGTATGTATAATAAATATAATTAATTCACTTTGATAGAGAATTTTAAGCAGGTAAAATATTTTACATATCAACTATGAACATTTTGTTCAGCTTCTGCTGTACTGTAATGATGAGGATGAGGATGAGGATGAATGTTGATTGCCAATCAAATTTCTTTCAGGTTAATCATGCAATGGCGATTGATGTTCTTCTCGTTGGTATTGCAACCTTTCAACTCGTAGTTTCTGCGAGGATGATTGGTGCTTTTTAAAATATGTTAACTTCTTACCAAGATTACTTAAGTCTAAACAGTCTAGCTAGGCCACTAGGTCTGCAAACTATTGTTTCCGTGAATTGACTAAAAACTTTTCTGGCCTGAGGAGGATCCGCGATTCACGATGTCGCTGGTGCAGCTTTCATACACCCGCCGAGTATGTCGCGTGTCGCGCTGTCGCCCGTACGACAGACGTGGCGCAACAAATATAATATATGCATTTATATAATTATGTATATTATTATGTATTTAACTGGCAACTAGACTTGGCTTGTAGAATATTAGAACCATTAATGCTTGACCCTATTTCTGAATATATATATATATATATATTTCCATCCATTCTGCTGCTTTCTTTAAAGCATAAATTAATAGAGAATGGAAATTAAAGTAAAAAGTTTGCTACTCCGAATTCTTCGTTAGTTTGTTTCTAGATTTTACATTTTTTTTTTATTATTTTTTAGTACAGTGAGCAGTTTAAAAACACTTAAAATGCTTTTTAAGAGGTCTTAAAAAAAAGGATAGGACCAAAGCATATATATATATATATATATATATATATATATATATATATATATATATAAAGATTTGACATGGCTGTGAATCGCGCTAGTGTCAAAAGTTATAGTTTCAGTATAGTTTTACAAATAAGCCGGTGTCGGAAAAATCTGAATATTAATCATAGCAGCAGCTTTTTATGCATTTGTGCATTAATGTCTTTTAGCACCTACTGACAACATGGCTTTGGCGAGATAAGCTACGACAGAGTATTCGCAAAGGAAGATAACAACCCAACCGGGCTGTTAAATATTGTATTTTAATTGTTAACGTAAAGTATATTATAAGACGGATTAAGACCCAATAATAGGTTTGTTTATAAGCCCTGAACTGTGTAGGATTTCTGCACTTGATTTTCTTAATCCTTTTGCTCTTGAACATAAGGTCGATTTGTAGCAGAAAGTTTACACTGAGCATTGTTTACACGAACAGTCCTATAACATCTAAATATACAATACATGTCATGTGGTTTATATTTTTGTAACTTAGCATAAAATAATTAGAATCTATGAAAATCTTATTTTTCCTTGGCTAACTGTAAGCTAAATCTAAATTATGAAATATTATACTTTTTTCTATAATAATTGCTTCTCTATGACAACGCAGTTAAGTGAATTCACAAGGCGGAATGTTAGACGCAAACCATCAAAAGCTGAGACGTGTTGAATACTTGACTGTGGCTGTCACCATGCATGCTTGATAAAAGCATCACGCGTGCTATATAATTCAATGAGATCACGTCAGGCTTGTACGCGGGGGGGGGGGGGGTTGTGGATGTAAACGAGCTCCAGCACAGTTGCTGCCGCAGGATATGTGATCAAAGAACTAGAGCTATAATATGCAAAAAAATAACGTTACATATATTATGACGCTTTCAAACAAGTAGCATGATAGATTTAGAGTGATATATAGCAGGATTAGAATCGATCCAAAGTAAAGACTGCAGCGTCTTGAAAGGGAACTTTTCTGCCAAATGTCCGTTTGAGTTCTCTGCAGCTGCTTTAACTTATATCTTCTCGGCCGAATTGAAAATTTTCGTTTGTAAAATTGTTCTCGTAAATAAATTTGCTTCCTTTTATACTTGGTGCCTTTGATAAATAAAAATAATAAATGTATAGTCCTCATGCAGTATTGGTATTTTTACTGTAGTTTTGTTTGATTTCATTTTTTTTTTCTTTCCTTTTAATCTCATTGATTTTTTTTTTCTACTAAAATTTGATTATATGGTGCCAGATTATGAATTATGAAATGTTGTACTTTTTCTGTAACAATTGCTTCTCTATGACAACACAGTTAAGTGAATTCACAAGGCGGAATGTTAGACGCAAACCAGCAAAAGCCAAGACGTGTTGAATACTTGACTGTAGTTGTCACCATGCATGCTTGATAAAAGCATCACGCGTGCTATAATTCCCTGAGATCACGTCAGGCTTGTATGTACGCGGGGCTGTGGATGTGTTCATAGTTCATATATGTTATATGGCTTGCGCGCAATTGTTAATTTCGATAAATAAGATCCTCCATAAAGATTTCTAATTATCAATTGTATAATTCCTTTCATGCAATTATAAAATGAGAAATCAATCTTTCTTTCATAGAAAAATGGTCACACAGTTTTATTAGTATATAGTTTCAATTTATTTGTTTCATTGTAATCATTGTATTATTAAAACCGCAGTACAATACACATAGTCAAATTATATATAAAAATATCTGTTCCTTTGAATCAACCATGTTTATTTTAAAATACTTTAATTATAGAATAGAAAAATATTCTAATAAAACAACAACATATTATTATAACTATGCTGTTAATATATGAATTATAAAATACAGACTAAAATTGTTTTCTTTCCATAATAAAAACGGCAATTTCATTAAAAATAAAATACAAACTAGATACAATCACACATTAACTCTGTATATAATTTTATCCTATATAATTAAATTAATTAATACAAAGTTTGTGCAGGAGAGAACGTCAATGTTGGCGATTCCTTTTACCTTGAGTCACTTTTGTCATGTTGCTGTGTGACGGTGAATTTGACAACTGCTCTGTCGTATCCGTGAAGCCACATACTACTAGATTACTATGCCTAAAAATAAAAAAAATGCCTCTTTCTACATTGAGGATCTTTTTTCGTTAGGTCACGAAATATTTTGAAGTTTCCACATTGCTTATTTTTTCCCATTATTCCACAATTCTTATTAAAATTTGAGATCTTGCAGATATAACAGTTGGTCGCTTGCCTCAGGCCTCAGTCAGGTTCATTTCTCATTTGACAAGGTAGGCAAATTCCTGGCATATAGGTGCCTCTGGTTGCATATCTTGTAGGTGTTAACGTTTGAATTTGGAACGGTTCGAGTTTGTCAGAGCTAGACGTCGGACGTGTTTTTTTGTCGCTCCCGTCATGGGGGTGGACCTGAGTGTGTGGCGCGCCAGAATAGGCAGCCACTGTGTTAGTGTTTCACGAGTATGTTCACTTAACAAAGTTAATCTACTGAATGCATATAAATTTGAGTTCTACCACGGACTAATTACTGCAATCCTCCTGATCGCTGCCGGCATTGAGAGCAACCCTGGGCCAACAAACGATCCTGGAGTCTGCGCGTATATAAATGAGAAGTTCGCCGCGCTACGTTGTGAATTCAAGAAGGATATGGCAGCTCTCAGGTACCAGTTTGCAGCGCATGAAATTAAAAACAAAAATCAAATTGACAATTTACAACAAAAAATTGAAAGCCTTGCCCATGACAATAAAAATTTGAAAAACAAAGTTGCTAGTTTAGAACGACAACAACGTAAAAACAACGTGATCATATTTGGTATCCCTGATCCATTAAATTCCGAGTGCTGTAACACTACAGTAAAGAACATTTGCGATAAAATAGACATGAAATTACCGGAAGGAGCTATTATAGATTCATTCCGTCTGGGCAAGGCAAAGGGGAACAGACCTATTCTATGCAAATTTTTTATTTTTTCTCAAAAACAAGAGCTTATGCAAAAGTCAAAGTCATGTGAGAATATTACTGTGTTGCATGACCTTACGAAACAAGATCGCATTGACCGTAAAAAGTTGAAACCAAAATTAGACAACGCACGTAGCAGGGGTTTCCGCGCTGTCATTAGAGATGAAAAACTTATTATAGATGGGACGGCATTCAGTAAGGAGAATGCTGCAACAATACAGAGCGGTACAACTGGCAACCCTGCCCAAAATCAGCCTTTGACCCCAAGGTCACGTGCACCCCCTCAACAAGTGAGCGTAAGCAGCTGCAGTGAGGATGACGAGCTCGAGAATGCATTGCCACAGCCGAGCCCGAGTGCTGCACCAGTGAGAACTGCAGCTCGCCTGTCCCCACGTCCAAGCCGTAAGAAAAAACAGACGACAAATCCTCTCCCTGCTGTACCTCCATCACCAGACGCATTAATGGATGCAGTGCGTATGATGCAGGAGAGCCCGTCACGCCCTCTCTCCCCCTCATTAAGCATCACCGTTCTACCACCAACAGCAGGGAAGAGATCAAATAACATGAGACGGTGTCGAGTGTTAGCCCTCCCTCGCAGTAAGCAAAAATTAATTGATTTTATCCCCAAGAATGCAAAAAAATTGTGTCAATTAAAAAATATCTCAACGAGTTCACCTGTAACATCATTTGAAAACATGTCAAAAAATTTAAAATTTGTTATTGATGAAACTATTAAAAGTGTTTATAAATTTGACCATACTTGTGTGACTCGTTCTCGTAGGAAAAATTTTGAATCAAGAAAAAGACTGAACTGTGGACATTTGAATATTTTATCTGACTAACTGATTACTTAAAAAAATGCAATATAAATAACATGTTCGTCAAAATGCTCTGGAGAGATCAAGATGGCGCGCCAGAGTGAGCAACGCCGACGTGACTCTCCGCTCAAATTGTCTGTCCTATCCTGGTAACTATCCCTATCCTATTCTATATATTAATCGTCTTGATTTCTATACTCCTATCCCCAGTCAATTTGATTCATAATCATCATCTCGCCTCACCGCATCCACATAATCCTACTTTGACCCTGCTCTTCGGTCGGCCCACAGGAGTCGACACGTTGAGAATCTTTCAAATTCCTGCCATTCCTTGCATGTTGTCGCCTGCATCATCAACCTACATTTTTGCACCCCACACCACACCGTCAACCCAATGTCCTAAAATCCAACCAATTCCTTGTGTGGTTTTGGTTCACCCATGGTAACACGTGGTGGGCATATAGGTACCACTTCCATCGTCACCTTGCATCCCACATTCCATAATCATCCTATCCATTGTTCGTCCATTATCCTTTACAAGACCCTGCAAAAAACAGTTCAAGTATACAATTGATCGAAGTTACTCAGTACGTGGAATTATAGCCGTTTAGGCTCCTTCCAACAATTGTAAGAAGAAGAAGAAGAAGTCAAAATGCTCTAATTAATATAATTGTGTTTAATTTTAATTTTTTTTTTAACCTTTCTGGTAGATAACGGTAAAAGCCTGTTGGCTAACCTTAAATTGTGCTATGTTCATGTACTCTATGTATCATGTAATGAGATGAAATAAAACCTATCTTGAATCTTGAATCTTGAATTTGGAACCAATTTTTGTATAGCATTGTAGTCTTGATGAATTTCATTGATTCTTCTACGATATTATTGAACTGCGACGTCAATAACGAGTTATACTCAAAATTGTCAAGAACACTCTTATTAAAACAATTTTTGTCTGGGATATATTATCTGGCTATCATAATAAAATATACACACAGATAAAAATATCCATGCATTAAAATTTTAAAACCAGAAGATTATAAAACATGCAATAATAGATTTGAAATGCTTGCATAAATACACTAAAATTAAGTCTCTCTGTGGCCAGCAGTCATAAAATTTATAGGGGATATGTAGTTTGTCTTATTTATTTTGGAATATCTGGAAATAAATAATTCACTGTAGGTACACTTTCCTTAACATAAATGTTAACATCACAGGTATTACACGTAGGTCATTAATATTAACATTTATGTTGAGAAAAGTGTACAATGCATGAAAACAGATTAACCATAGTAAAAGAGGAACAAAATAAGTCAAATTTATATAATATTCCCGCCGGAAGTGAGAGGGTTTTAGTCATTCTGTTCATGTCTGATTCTTGAAAATTTACAAACATCATGTTATAGATATATTTTTTTATAAACCTGTAGCCAAAATTTCAATGTGAAAACATGAATGGAAAGGCCAGAAACCTCTCACTTCTGGGTACTTCCGGCGGGAATATTAAATTAATTTGACTGTAGTTCATGAAATATCAAATAAGTTTCTAAATGTGGCATAAATTAAGCATTGTATATATACTGTTGCAGGCCATCAAGTGGATGTGGATGAAAATGAAGCTGTTCCTTCTGCACCCCCTTTGGAGCTTATGGACCATGTACTTGGCTATGAAAGTATATCCTTCAATGCAGGTAAAATAAAAGTCAGATATCCCCCATTAGACTTAAATGCATTATTGATTTTTCGTGCTTTATTAATGTAAACATTGTAAATCAATTAAGAAAAATTCAAAACGTTTTGTGCTCTGACTTTTGAATGTTATGTAGCTCAGGGCTCAGTTGGCGAAGAAAGATTGTAAAAAAAAAAAAAAAAAAAAAAAAAAAAAATTACTGGCACATTAGGAATGTTGTTTTTTTATGTGGTACTATAATTTTATTATTTTAGAGCAAAAATAAATATTTATGTAATTCTTTTTTAGAAAGTAATCCCGGTTTAAATTATTATAGTTTTCCCAATCCAGCGCATGCTTAAAAATGGATTTAAATGAGATTTCAAGAAAAGACAATGAAAGTTTTAGAATAGATGGACCTATTAGTCCTGGATGTTAACGAAAAACCCTGCACATTATGACAAAAGCAAAAGATTTTCAACATCGATACTACTCACCAGGATGGTCAAATCTGGGGTAGGAGCCACATGGAAATATTGACCTGGCGACCTGAGGTGACCTTCAAAGGTGGGGAAAAGGTGATTTCGTAAATAATTTTTTACGGGCAGAATTTTAAAGCAAATTAAAAACTTTTTTCACTCAAATTAACAACAATAGTACGAACTAACTGGTATAAAATTTCAGAAATGATGAACCCAAAATTGTGCCCGGAATTAAAAATCAAACTCAAAATTTCAAAAACTAGCGTTACTCTATGCGGATTGGTCATCAGGGAACTCAAAATTTGTGAAAATGTTTTGGATAGGAAATGAAGGGAATATAATGAGACGTGTTTTGGTGTATCATTTGTGAAATTTGGTTGAGAAGTTTTGAAAATATCCCGGATTTTCATTTTATTTAGAGGGCTTATACGCGCTAATACCGTGCAAGGCCAACCAACTTGCATCGTGCATAAATGATTCTTTGATGTATTTTCTGCTTATAACAAGTAAATGCTTCGTTTAATAAACATATAGTGCAGGATTTTGGGTTTTATGTGTCCCGAAAATTAGGGTCAACCCTAATTTTTGGAAAATTTTTATTATTATTATTATTTTTTTTTTAATATTTCTTGGCCGAAAATTTCATTAATTTGTTAGATAATTTTTCAAGTGTAAAATGTCCAAGATTTGAATTGCTTATTAATTAGTGCAGGACAAAAATTACTATAATTTACTTTATTGGCTATTTAATACAGTATATAGCATTTTAGAATTATATACAAAATATTTAATACAATTTAATATATCACCGTGCAATGTAATATAATATATATACCAAAATAAAACACTGAACATGGCTTCTTGACTCCCCTATACGCATGCATCAATCCTAAGAATACGTAAGAAATACAAGAACGAATCTTGCCACTACTGTGAAGAAAGTCATTCCATGGGTTAACTAAAGTGATATATTATTTTATAGATTAGTCATTTTACTTTGAATATGCTAAAAACTATGCTGGGCATCACATGGTTTCAATAAGACAGTGCGGTGCTGCAGTTATCATAATCATTAATAGAGAGCGCAAGAAAGTCTTAGCCAAAGGATGATGTTTCACTCCTTCATTGAAACAATTAAAATAATCTGCAGTATATTATTATACAGAGTGAACCACAATTCGCGTGCCAACTTTTTTCGTAAATTTGGTATTGCAAAAATTTTCGTACAAACTTCAAATTTGGTACACTTGTAGCTGAGGGTTGTAAAAATTAGTTGAGGGTGTTAAAATTTTTATTAGACACCAATAACACCCCTTTCAGGGGTGGTTTTTAAAAAAAATATTTTCGCCTTATGGAAATTCAATATTAAATACAACTTTTTTTGAAATCATTGGAATTTTGCGGAAAAAGTTTCTAGCATAGGGTAATCGACCGTCCTGAACTCAGAAATAATTTTAGATTTTTTCCCCGACGCACCCCTGAGGGTAGAGACCTACCCCTAAAATCCATTTTCCTTAAAAATTGTGCTAAAATTATGAAATTAATTTTCAAGGAGTAATCGACCCTCCTGAACTCGGAAATAATTTTAGATTTTTTTTCCTGACGCACCCCTGAGGGTGGAGACCTACCCCTAAAATCCATTTTTCTTAAAAATTGTGCTAAAATTATGAAATTAATTTTCAAGGAGTAATCGACCCTCCTGAACTCGAAAATAATTTTAAATTTTTTCTTTGACGCACCCCTGAGGGTGGAGACCTACCCCTAAAATCCATTTTCCTTAAAAATTGTGAAATTAATTTCCTAGGTGTAATTGACCCTCCTGAACTCGGAAATAATTTTAGATTTTTTTCCCCGATGCAACTCTGAGGGGAAACTAGCTGCTACCCACCATATCCTTCTTTCTTAATTATCGAGTAGAAATTGCGAATTAATTTTTTTTTTCAGGATGTATCGAAATTTTTCAGAGAAAAAATATCCCAGACTGACCCCTTCACTTGCAGCATGACAGTGGTTTCACTCAATGTGTCCACCGTTAATTGTGGCGTGATGGCACATGTTGGTCCGCTCAACGTGGCTATGTGTGTAGGTGCATAGCCTCTAAACCTCTGAGGTGTGACTAATTCCATGCAACGTCTGATCTCCACTTTCTGTTTGTCAATTCGTCTCAAATCTCTTCTTGTGAACATTTTTCTTCAGAAAGAGATTTGAGACCATTGACGAGCTAAAAGTGACAGACGTTATGTGGAATTGGTTACATCTCAGTTGTTAAGGGCACACATAGCCTCGTTATGCAGACCAACATGTGCCTTCACGCCATGCAATTAACAGTGAACACATCCATCGTCATGCTGCAAGTGAAGAGGTGAGTCTGTGATTTTTTTTTATGAAAGATTTTGATAAATTCCGAAAAAAATTTAATTCACAATTTCTACTCGATTATTAAGGAGAAAAGATATGGTGGGTAGCCGTTGACCCTCAGGGTTGCGTTAGGGAAAAAATCTAAAATTATTTCCGAGTTCAGAAGGGTAGAGTACACCTTGAAAATTAATTTTACAATTTTATCACAATTTTTAAGGAAAATGGATTTTAGGGGTAGTTCTCCACCCTCAGGAGTGCGTCGGGGAAAAAATCTAAAATTATTTCCGAGTTCAGGAGGGTCGATTACTCCTTGAAAATTAATTTCATAATTTTAGCACAATTTTTAAGAAAAATGGATTTTAGGGGTAGGTCTTTACCCTCAGGGGTGCGCCAGGGAAAAAATCTAAAATTATTTCCGAGTTTAGGAGGTTCGATTACCCCTTGAAAATTAATTTCATAATTTTAGCACAATTTTTAAGGAAAATGGATTTTAGGGGTAGGTCTCCACCCTCAGGGGTGCGTCGGGGAAAAATCTAAAATTATTTTCGAGTTCAGGAGGGTTGATTACCCCTTGAAAATTAATTTCATAATTTTAGCACAATTTTTAAGGAAAATGGATTTTAGGGGTAGGTCTCCACCCTCAGGGGTGCGTCGGGGAAAAAATCTAAAATTATTTCTGAGTTCAGGACGGTCGATTACCCTATGCTAGAAACTTATTCCGCAAAATTCCAATGATTTCAAAAAAAGTTGTATTTAACATTGAATTTCCATAAGGCGAAAATATTTTTTTTAAAAACCACCCCTGAAAGGGGTGTTATTGGTGTCCAATAAAAATTTTAACACCCTCAACTAATTTTTACAACCCTCAGCTACAAGTGTACCAAATTTGAAGTTTGTACGAAAATTTTTGCAATACCAAATTTACGAAAAAAGTTGGCACGCGAATTATGGTTCACTCTGTAGATTATAGTGATCTTATAGCTCTCTCATCTTGACTTTCAAAAAAGCTGAAAATGATAACCAAGATATTGATTTGATATATTATTTTTATTTTAAATTATACATAATATATGCATAATAACTAAGCATATTATAATCGAAATAATAACACTTTACAACAGTTTTGATCATGGAGTTAGAGTTCCACATACTAAGTAAGTTAGTATGTAGAACTCTAATCAAGTATCTAATATATTAATATATATAATATATACATATATTATATATAATATATATATCATGTAATATATATATCATGTAATATATATATTAATAATATATTACATGACTCATGTGTTGGTCATTTTAAGAGACTTAAAATACTAACACTGCCAAGCATATATATTTTGAATTGTGCAATGTTCAAGAAGAAATATCCAGAGTTATATATTCATAATGGTGGATTTCACTCTTATAATACTAGAAATAGAGATAAAATAGTTTTAGAAATGCATAATTCGAGTTTATTAGAAAAAAGTTCCGCTTACCAGACTGCCAAAATTTATGACTTTTTAGAATAGAGTAGAGTATAGAGTAGAATAGAGTAGATTTTACCAGCATGTCTCAGAGAAGTTGAAAATGAAAAATTATTTAAAGAAAAATTAAAAAATGTTCTTATAAATAAGGAAATGTACTCTGTAAAAATGTACTTTTGTAATAAGTTGCCAGAAGATATACTGTCTAATGTTGTTTTTTAATTGATTGTAGATTGTATCTATTGTATTTCATATCTTGATAGTTTTATGAATTATTGTTACTTTGATGTGTTTTTATGTTTTGTAATTTTTATGTTATTATTAGGAATGACGTAATCCATGTTGTACTTGTACAGCCAGTTGATTGAATAAATGAATTGAATTGAATTAAATAATATATGCTTATTTTTTAATTACTGCATAATATAAGTACAATAATAACTCAAATGATTCTGTTAATATGCGATAATGTTGGCCAATACACTGTGTAGAATAATAATAAATTATATATTTATTATAACCACGAAAGTCAAGTAATCGCCATCAGAACGTCTTGTGTAGGGTGACTGCGTAATTATGAAAAGTAATCTGCCAATGTTTATAAAAAATAATCTATAATAATATACTGCAGATTATTTTAATTGTTTCAATGAAGGAGTGAAACATCATCCTTTGGCTAAGACTTTCTTGCGCTCTCTATTAATGATTATGATAACTGCAGTACCGCACTGTCTTATTGAAACCATGTGATGCCCAGCATAGTTTTTAGCATATTCAAAGTAAAATGACTAATCTATAAAATAATATATCACTTTAGTTAACCCATGGAATGACTTTCTTCACAGTAGTGGCAAGATTCGTTCTTGTATTTCTTACGTATTCTTAGGATTGATGCATGCGTATAGGGGATCGAGTCAAGCCATGTTCAGTGTTTTATTTTGGTATATATATTATATTACATTGCACGGTGATATATTAAATTGTATTAAATATTTTGTATATAATTCTAAAATGCTATATACTGTATTAAATAGCCAATAAAGTAAATTATAGTAATTTTTGTCCTGCACTAATTAATAAGCAATTCAAATCTTGGACATTTTACACTTGAAAAATTATCTAACAAATTAATGAAATTTTCGGCTAAGAAATATTTTAAAAAAAAAAAATAATAATAATAATAATAAAAATTTTCCAAAAATTAGGGTTGACCCTAATTTTCGGGACACTTAAAAACCAAAATCCTGCACTATATGTTTATTAAATGAAGCATTTACTTGTTATAAGCAGAAAATACATCAAAGAATCATTTATGCACGATGCAAGTTGGTTGGCCTTGCACGGTATTAGCGCGTATAAGCCCTCTAAATAAAATGAAAATCCGGGATATTTTCAAAACTTCTCAACCAAATTTCACAAATGATACACCAAAACACGTCTCATTATATTCCCTTCATTTCCTATCCGAAACATTTTCACAAATTTTGAGTTCCCTGATGACCAATCCGCATAGAGTAACGCTAGTTTTTGAAATTTTGAGTTTGATTTTTAATTCCGGGCACAATTTTGGGTTCATCATTTCTGAAATTTTATACCAGTTAGTTCGTACTATTGTTGTTAATTTGAGTGAAAAAAGTTTTTAATTTGCTTAAAAACTCTGCCCGTAAAAAATTATTTACAAAATCACCTTTTCCCCACCTTTGAAGGTCACCTCAGGTCGCCAGGTCAATATTTCCATGTGGCTCCTACCCCAGATTTGACCATCCTGGTGAGTAGTATCGATGTTGAAAATCTTTTGCTTTTGTCATAATGTGCAGGGTTTTGATGATTTTTGCTTCTAAGCGACTAGACTATATATAAGTAGGTATAATACACTGAAATTAGTATAATTGTCCTAAATTCAATCATTAGCTTTTGCTAATTAAAATAAAAAAAATCAATCTCTCTCCTCACTGAAAAAAAATTTTTGTGTAAAAATCAAACAAAGCTGCATAAAATGTCAATCAAGTTGTCGAAGCATGATAAAAAAAAATTGCTTCAGTTAAAAGTTGATATTTTTGTATATCCTTAAAATTTGGCATGTTTGATAGTTTTAAAAAGGGAGAAATAATTTTTATTTTAATTAAAAAATTAACAATTTAATTTAGTACAATTAAACTAATTTTAGTGTATTATATCTGATTAGATCTATTTACAATAAAACTTTTGTTGTCTTATCTTGATTTTTTAATATTTGGGAAAACCTGTCATTTTACTTTTATATACTTATAGTTGCATTCCTAAAAAATAAAAAAAAAAAAGCATATAACCCTAAAACATTCACAATATTATTATGTATCAGTGATATTTTTTTAAATCTTTGAAGCCAATTGAACCCTTTTTTTAATACGATAGTATATAATATATATATATATATATATATATATATATATATATATATTGCTCTAAAATACCAACCAACCAACCAAGGTGTGTCATAATAATATAACAATGAACAATGTGGCTTTTATTCTTCTTCTTGGATACACTAAAGAAATTTATTTTGCAAGTGCGTGTTGTAACTTCACTATATATATGGGCCCCAGGATATAACGTATAATTAAGTATATCCTGGGTATACCCAACCAATACAACTGATACTATCAAAACTAGATAGTCATGTCTGTGAATTAATTCATATCAGTTAATGAAGTGTGAGGTGTTGTGATAAGAATATCAGTGGAAGTACAAATACCTTATTTTAAAGCTAATTGTTAATTGAAAAAATTGTAGAGTATGAAATGAAAACTAATGAAGTTTCTAACTAATTAAATTAATTTCAGTAAATAAAAATGGTGGTGAGAACTGTGACAATTAAGTGCTATTATACAAATTGATGCAGTGTGTTATTGATTAATTTGGTAGGTAAAAATCTTTCCAAGAAAAAGTACGCAAAAAAATCAAATTGTTTGACTGTAATGGCACTATATATAGTCTGGTTGGATGTTGAAATCACCTGAAAATTAGTAAAATAAATCATCATTATGCCCTCTTTCTGTCCTTTAATCTTACAATCTTGTTAGAAAGTTAGGCCGCAGCTAGGGTACCATCTGAATTTTTTACTTAAATATTAAAATATAATATATATACATAGTGGGGGGTGGGGTGGAGTGATGTTTACTTTGCTTGCAAAATGTTGCCCTAGTTCACTTTATTGCTCATAAGATATTGCCGTTTGTAAGCATTTCTCTTTAGCTGTAAAATTGTTACACATTCTGCACTCACTCTAAATTTGTTTTAACACTCCAAACCAAGTCAACAGTTTAGTTTACTTTTCTTGGATTTTTCTACCATAAATCATGTGTCCATCAGCATTTAAAGGGCTCTGCAAAATTTAACTTTTTTCAATGTTGTGGTGGTCTCTACAGTTTTAAGAATGGGCTTTTAAGATTGCAAAACATTATGTTATTGTTGTTGTTTTCAACATAAATATAAACGAAAAAGAAGGAAAAAAAAAATCAGATGAAGTTGATAACTGTTTTTAATTTTATTGTAATTTTATTGCATACTAATTTTTGTAACAGGAACTCAAAAATACATTTAAGGATTTTAATTCAGCAATTTTTATTGTACTTTCATTTTTTTATTTTTTTTTTTATAAAAATTCACATGCACCTATAAAATGATGTAGATATTGTTTTTATTTCCTGTTTTATGAAGTAAATAAACATTAAGTAACATAGTCAGTAGACTTTCAATTTTTGACTGTTGTAATATTAATATATTATTTAAAGAAAAAGACAGGAATAACCAGGAAGGCCTTACCGGTCAAAAGAGTCACAAAAGGTGAAAATCTTGCGGGCATAATTAAGTACAATCCGAAAATTATTTACATTCTATTAATGCAAATACTGTAGAGTTCATTATTTTCTTTATAATATAATACAACAGTAGATATGATTATATGATTAGATATGATTAACCAGGCTGCAAAGTATTGTACAGTCATCGCCTCGGAAAATTTCTCTTTGCAACCTTTTAATCATCATGCCCTGTAAGAATAACACAGCTAGGGCATGGCGATTAACAAGGCAACAAGTGAGATTTTTTTTTTTTTTTTTTTTTTTTTTTTTTTTTTTTGCAAGGAGAGGAGTTTACATAAGTTGCATGATAAGAATTAAATTCACTTTCAGATATTAAGTATTCAATAAAAATAAAAATAAATAAATAAAAATATTTTTGAAGAAAGTTAATTATTAATTAATTTAAATGTTAAAACTCCCAGTTTGGGTACAATATTGCTCTTGCTCCACATATATAGAAAAATCTTGCTTTTGGTAAGTATATTTAACTGTTTAAGTGTGATTGTTAATAGTGAGCATTCCGCCACCCGACTTGAGTGTGGAGGCAGTGAACACGGAGGGGTGCAACCGAGAGATACTTCCAAACAGGCCCCAGGTGACTGAGCAGCAAGCTCGTGCAGCCCTGCTCTCCCTAGTTGGTGAGCAGTGTTGCTATGGCAGTGATGCAGCAAAAGAAATGGCCATAACCAAAATCAACTATTCTTCAGCTTTTCATGTGAGTCAATAACCAATATTTTTTGAAGAAACCATTGCATATCCAAATTTGACCCATGTATAAGGAAGAGTACAGAAATTTAATTAGAAGGGAACTTGCATGGTAGGAAATCACTGAAAATTGTTGATATCTATAGAGGGATGAACTAGCTTTACATTGGCAATTTAGTGATTGTCTACCAAGTTGATTTTGTCAAATTTCAGTAGATACTACTACCATGACGATATGCAAAAATTTAATCAACATTTTTAATGTTAGTAAATATATTGTATACTATTATGATTGCAGTACAAGTTACAGTCATTTACTGAGCGCCGTGAGACTTCATGGGCATTCACTCCATATGGAGGGGGAGATATTGACAGCTGCGAAAATGGATTAGCTCCACTACCATGGATCATTGAGGCTTATCCAAGTGCAGCCTTTGATGATGAAGTTAAACTAATCCAGGTTCCACATACAGCCTCTATTAAGCAATGCCATCGTTGCAAGGGAGGTGGCAACCTGTTGTGTTCAGAATGCCATGGTAAAGGATGGGTAAGTTAATAAAATAATCATAAGATTATAATTTGCTTTATTATAAAGTTAGTATTACTAGGTGTAGAGTGAAACTGAAATTTGTTTGGATCACATAATATTTACATGCATTGTATAAAAAAATATATATAATAAAACAAAAAAATACATTGACAAACACATATCTGCATCATGAGACATAAATTATCACGGTGAAATTTAAATACAGCCTAGAATACTTGCAATTTCATCAAACGTACATGTCAATTTCACTTACAGGTACACTGCTTGTCCTGCCATGGTGATGGCTGGAACTCTGCTAGTAATGGTTATAAAGAACGCTGTTTCTACTGTCATTCCTCTACACATGGTCATGGACGACAGGACTGTCTCAAGTGCAATGCCAAGGGCAGGGTGCCATGTCCTCCATGTGATAGTTATGGCCAGATCCGGTGCTTCATTCAACTTACCATCACATGGTGTGTATAATATACATACAGTACGTAGTACACTTGGTATACTTGCTTATTTACAAGCATATTTTTTGTTGTAAATTTGTATTGTGTGTTTATGATAGAATTCATTATTGTTTGTTATTCCATAGATTTGATATAAAGTGAAATGAATTAAATTGGCATTATTTAAGTAAACACAATAAGCAACTGTGTTTATTTATTATACTAATAAAAAAGCATTTGGTATTCATTTACCAGAGTCATCAATTATTTTATTTGAATTTTTGTTGTCATTCCTGATAAACAGTAAGTAATCTGGTTGGCAGGAAAGTGAATTCATCTGAGCACATCGTGGAGCGAATGTCTCTACCGGAGGAACTAGTGAGATCTGTGACCGGACAGGTGGCATTTACGGAGGAGGCACCGCGAGTCATGCCCATCAACCACTTTCCTGACGAGACAATCAATATGGCATCTGCACAGCTCGTGCATAGCCATGCACAGGACTTCTCTGAACAGAGATTGCTAGCACAGGTTGGTTTTGACAGTAACTTATGTAAACAAGATTTCACGAGTTAAATGAAAGCAGAGAAATAAATTGCTTTTTGCTTTTATTGCAAATTATTTTATTTTTATTATTAAATATCAGTTGGTACAGTATGTTTGTAACAATAATATTTTTCGTAGTATCATTATAAAATATAACTAATAAAATAAATTGACAAAATAAAATGCATGAATAGTAGAACAAATGATTGCATCCTCATTATTTATTTTTATTTTTTTACAATTGCCGAATAATAATATCATTTTATAACTATACATTTATATTATAATAATAATAATAATAATAATTAATAATAATAATATATATAAACAATTTTGTTTCTTAATAAGGGGTTTTCTTTAAACTTTTTTAATATCCTCTTGAAGTCTAGCTACAATAGCTAGTGAAATTAAACAGAGGTGGTCTCATTTTTGTGTTATAATAAGTTCATATTATATAACCTCCAGATTTTTTTAATGATTAAATATATTTTATATGTTATATAATATGATTTTATTGAGAAAATTGTGTTCAAAGAGAAGCCGCAGATCAAACAGTTATAAAAGCCTTTAATTGCAGGTAAAGGTTATTTTTCTTCTCTCATTTCACTGATAAAATGACCTATAGTGAAAATACATGTCTCAACACTTGTTTGATCTGCGGCTTCTGCTAACATTTAAGATGATATAAATGAGAGCTTTGTGAGAAATAAGACTATATTATAGTCACAAGTATACAATATAATGCATAATGCAATACAATACATATTAATTGTTTCTGTGCAATGAGAGAACTTTACCTGTACATAGTACATGTATATTTATAAAAAAAAGTGTATTTGTTGTTGTTGGGAGAAATAGGGTGATGTAGATAATTATCACAGTCCCCTTCCTAGATCCATATAATATACCTAATGAATGTAAATATGTTAATTATTGGGGTTTGTTTGATTTGCTTATATTTTTAGACACAATTTCATTAAGTTAATTGTTTTTGAAAAGTTATAAATTAAGAACTAAAATATGTACACTATATATAATTATATGTACTGATATTTCATTCTTAAAAATGTGCTAATTGTTATTAAGTGCTCTATATCATTCATATTAGTCCTCTATATCAGTTCTCTTTTTAATGAGATATTAGAATGTGAAAATTTTAGTGGCTTAATCGAAAGAAGGGGTAAAAATATGGTACTGTGAATTTTTTCAGATTTTTTTGAGACCGGGAACTATTTTTAAAAAATTATTGAAAGTCTATTTTGATGACGTCACGGGCGGCACTCCTTAATAAAAAGGATAGGGCAGTGCCGCCCGTGACGTCATAAAATAGACTTTCAATAATTTTTTAAAAATAGTTCCCGGTCTCAGAAAAATCTGAAAAAATTCACAGTACCATATTTTTACCCCTTCTTTCGATTAAGCCGCTAATATTTTCACATTCTAATATCTCATTACTCATGTGAGGTATGTTTGCTGACTAATTACAGAAGCAAGTGGTGCGCATCATACCAGTGACTGAAATCAACTATCGCTGGAAGAATAAGAATGGTGTATTCTATGTGTATGGCTTTGAAAACAGAGTGTATGCTCCAGACTACCCACAGAAATGCTGTTGTGGCTGCACAATACTATAAGCCATCTGGCTTCTTGTTTATCATCATGCAGATATACCTGTAATTATCTAACAAAAACACATCATTCTTGAGAATTTACGCTATTTAAAGATGCTTCCAAAACCCTTAACATCCCTTGTCTAAAAATGAGCCTATGGTCAAGTGGTTGACTACTGCCCAATGGTGAATTGGCCATTGGTCAAGTGGTCAAGGTCAAGTAGTCATGGTCTAATGGTCCATTGGTCACGGTCTAATGGTCCATTGGTCACGGTCTAATGGTCCATTGGTCACGGTCTAATGGTCCATTGGTCACGGTCTAATGGTCCATTGGTCACGGTCTAATGGTCCATTGGTCACAGTGGTCTAATGGTCCATTGGTCACGGTCTAATGGTCCATTGGTCACGGTCCAATGGTCCATTGGTCATGGTCTAATGGTCCATTGGTCACGGTCTAATGGTCCATTGGTCACGGTCAAATGGTCCTTTGGTCATGGTCCAATGGTCCAGTAGGCACGGTCTAATGGTCCAGTCGTCATGCAGTTTCAAGTGGTCCAATGGTCATTTGAAGATGTTCCCGCGTGCTGTACATCACGATGCTGCAATCATTTTATTCAGCCACAGATTCGATAGGGGAAGTATTGCTAAAACATGTAATAAAATTAAATTTCAACATTTTTACTTTGAATTGGTAAAATATTTTACCTAATTCAAAATAAAAATTCTACAAATAAGACGAGAAACATTCACAAGAACGTATAATCAAGAAGTAAAAAGTTGCATTAACTTATATATAATATAGAGAGTTAAAAGACATGCATCATGAAAGCATTATAAACAGCTCCTCGAGGTTAATAATAGTATAATAGTAATTTATTCATTATTACTCAGGTAAAAATGCTACAAACAAGACGAAAAACATATATATTCATGACTTATAATATGCAGAATCAATGAAGAATTAAGTAAAAAAGTCATGATGCATTTACTTAATTTTTTATAATATAATATAGAGATCGAGTTTAATAAAAGACATGATGAAAGCATTAAAAACCGAGGTTATTTGGAATAAATTAATATATTATATTTCATAGCTTGAAAACTCAAATTCTTTTATCATGGCAAATAAGTGCTTTTTTGAAGTATATAATTACCAATAATGGCTTCCTTTCCGTCGATCTTTTTTATCACATGTCCCAAGAGCCGATAAACATTGACTGTTTAAGGCCACCTGGAACAAAAAATACGACACAAAGAAACAAGAACTTCACAAAATAACAGTTCATAATAAGTTTTATGTGCAAAAAAGGTACTTATCTGATGTAAAACTGCTTAAAATATACGAATTCAGAGATTTTATCTTCAATATGCTCCTCGTGGTGAACGCCATGTTTTTTTCTAGCACCGGATACATCACGTGACCCGCGCATGCGCAGTTGCGCACAGCACTGACCATTGACGTTAATGGTCAAAATCTGACTACTGACGTCAATGGTCACAAAATTTTGACCAAAAAATCTTTAACATATATTGAATTCATATATGTGTATATAGTCCGACCTTTCATGTAATGGTCAAAAAAATCTTAACTACTAAACTAAGTAGTCAAAATATCATGACCATTGACCATCATGACCAATGAATTCTTTAGTCGGACCATTGATGTAATGGTCAAAAAAATTGACTAGTGATCGAACCATCCAATTAAGAAGTCAAAATATCATGACCATTGACCATGACCAATGAATTCAGTAGTCCGACCATTGATGTCATGGTAAAAAAAATTGACTAGTAAACCAAGTAGTCAAAATATCATGACCACTGACCATGACCAATGAATTCAGTAGTCCGACCATTGATGTCATGGTCAAAAAATCTTGACCATCTGAACCATTAGTCTAAATATCATGACCATTGACTATATGACCATTGACCATAACCATTGAATTCAGTAGTCCGACCATTAGTGCCATGGTGGAAAAAATCTTGACTACTGAACCAAGTAGTCAAAATATCATGACCATTGACCATGACCAATGAATTCAGTAGTCCGACCATTGATGTCATGGTCAAAAAATCTTGACTATTTGAACCAGTAGTCTAAATATCATGACCATTGACTATGACCATTGACCATAACCATTGAATTCAGTAGTCCGACCATTAGTGCCATGGTCGAAAAAATCTTGACTACTGAAGCAAGTAGTCAAAATATCATGACCATTGACCATGACCAATGAATTCAGTAGTTCGACCATTCATTTCAATGGTCTGACCATAGATTTTAGATGGTCAAATTCTGACTATTAGGCTCATTTTTCGACAAGGGATATAGTAAAAAGTAGAAGACTTTTAAAATTATTAGAAATTAGTGGTAAAAGGTACAAATTAAAAAGAAATTAAAATAAAACTTCTTTTGACTGCAATTTAAATTTCATTAACAACAAGGATTAAGTCAATTAGAAAAAGTATTATTTTGCATGGATCATGCATGGTTACTGAAAATGCTATAAATTATTAATTATGTATGCCTTAAATTTTAAATTTCTTCCATGCAGAAAAAATGTAAGTGTATAAGATATTAATACGTAGGTAAGAGCTTGGAATTAACCTATTTTGGGGCATGATGAAAGCCTTTAAAAAAATAAAAATAAATAAATAAATAAATAAATAAATAAATAAATAAATAAATAAATAAATAAATAAATAAATAAATAAATAAATAAATAAATAAATAAATAAATAAATAAATAAATAAATAAAAACATATCAAAAGTAATGTTCAACTTGTCAAAACTTTTCTTAACTGCCTGCTAGAAAACAATTTGTTATGATAAAATCATGATGAATAAAACCAGGACTCGCATTTTGATTAATGTTAGCAAATTTGAGCAGCTATTATAATATACTGTATATTTTACTTGATTTAATTAGGTAGATAGTGATACACACTTAGTATTAACTCTTTATTTGTTTGATGATTTATTTTTAGTTTATTATCATAATATATATGTAGTGATATTTTTGTGTCATATGCAAGCATGTATGTTACTATATGTTTTGTCAAATTGCAATCAATTGCCGTTTCATAGTAGAGGTTATATCTGTTTTTATTAAAAAGCTATATGTTTTTAAGTTTAATTAAGCTAAAAAATGGCCCCCAAATAAATACAGATATTTCATGGTGAAATATCATTCCTGCTCAGTTTTCTGGAAAGAACTATACAGTTTCGATTAGAATAATATTCTTGTTATTTAATTGTCTGAATTTGCTATGTGTTTTAAGCTTAATTCTTCTTTGACACATTGTAGTAATATATAGCAACAGTGTTGTGTCATTCCTAATATATTATTTGTTTCTTAAAAAGAGCAAAAATGTTTGAATTGTAGGGCTCACAAATTGTGAAAATCAGTATTTCTTTACCTTACATTTTTAAACATTGACATGATAACACATGTTTTTCAAGAATAGGATTCTAAAAATAAAAATCATATTTATAGTATTGGTAGCATAGAATTATAATATAACAGGAACAACATAATACCTCTATTACATGCATTGTGTTTTGAATTTATTTTATAATACATATTTTTTTATTATTTTGCTTATCCATGGTTACAGCTACACAAAAAAGACTATTATATTTGGCATTGCAATAGTATGAGTAATAAGTGCACACAATATTTCAATGTTTCTTACCCATATGAATGCTAAATTCTATTAATTAATGCTAAATATATAGTTAGATGTTTATTAATTATTTATTTATCGCGTAGACAATTTTTCATTAAAGAAAACAATGTTTTTTAATTAATAAATGAATTTTGATTGCAAATTGAAGGTTTCTAAGAAAAATAATCCAGAGATCAGAAAAGTTTTGAAACATATTTATAAAAACAATTCATAATAGTTCTATAAAATGATAAGAATATAATCTGGATGAGTAATTTGTTAAATTTTATTGCAAGTCAAAAGTTAATAAACATATACATTCTTAACAATGTTACAAGATAGGCGTGCTTTTATACAGTTTTGCATTGAGGCAAGTAGACTTGATTGTGTCACTCTGATGTAACACTGAGACTCTTAGATTGCCTCAAGATAAAAGCAGGGGTTTCATTGATGTCACACAGGCCTGCACTTAATTATTATTATTTTTTTTTTATTATTACTATTAAAAGAAAATGAGTGCATGCATGCCAGTGAATTTCTTAATTTTTTAATACTTTCCCAAATGATAAAAAAAAAAATTATATATTATACTACAGGAATGCATTAACTGCTATATAGTGGTCACTGCAAAGAAGCTCTTAGAATTTAGCATTGGGGAAAGTGGACTTCATACAGTATAACAAATCTTAGTTTATGCCCGACTCTACGGCGCCAAGCTTCAGACAGACTGTCACCATGCATATCTGATGGGTTAAATAAAAAAGATGGAAATTACGCGCAGGCGAATCTATAACACATAAACTAACTGTAAGATCTGTAATACTGTACACTATGCTGATATTGCTAAAATACCTTTTATGTTTGTGACCTCATAGCTAGATTGTGCTAGCTCCTTTTTGCAACCCTCACAATATGTTGATATCTTTATATTATATGTATTTTTCTATAATATATATACACAACATTTTTTTTTCTTCAAATAATCCCTCTGTTGTAAGGTACTGGTCACAATAAAGTGACTGAATTTAACTTCCCAGCTCTTTGTGGATCTGACTTAGCTCTGCTTAGGATTTTGTGGGATTCCTTTATATATAATATGCTACATTCAGTAAATACATTAGTGCAATAAAAGAAGTTCATGCAGATTGTCCTCCAACACTTTATTATAATATGTACATATATGCAGAAAAATAAGTTTACTTTTTAATTTTTTAACATTTATATTATTATATAGTTTTGTTTTTATTACAGGGTCCAACTTTAATTTCCATACAAACATACACATGCTAAAGCCTTACATCACAAGGTCTGAAGGATTTTTTATATCCTAAAAATCTCCAGTCTGAATTAAGTGTTGAATCAAATCAATAACAAAATAAATTATAACAAAATAATTATTTATGTCATACAGTACTATGTATGTGACATAAATAGTATGAACTTTATTAATCATATCATAAATATTATGATATAATTATATAGCATATATAATATGAAATTTCAATTACATAGCATATGCATATACTGTAGTAATTAACATTTAATTGTTAGCAATAATAAAATTTTAAAAATTATGAAATTGTGTTTGTAATTTAATGCATTTTTAATTTATGATTTTTTATTAATCTTTGTGTCCGAAATTTGAGTGGTGCTAATTAAACAGTATGTGGATTAATTAAAATTTATATAATGACATTTATGACCATGTAGTGTACTATTTTTAGTAATAATTATTAATGTATTAAGAATATCACTATTATTAAGTTAATTGTTTATGAAAATTCAAATGTTTCAAACAACGTTTCAAAATGTTAGTTACATATGAAAATCATAATACTTTTTATTTCCCCTCGACTGCTCTCAATTTCTTGTTCATTTTAAAGATTTGTTTCACCATTAAAGGTCACTGACATTTTAATAGTATGAAATATTTCTTACCTTCCAAAATACAACTTTTTGATCAAGAGTTTTGTTTCCAGTCCTGAGTAAGAAATTTTTGACCTGATTGCTATTTAAAATAACTATAGACATCATAGTAAGATAAAAACATTTTCACAGCAGAAAAAATTTACTATTTCTTCTATTTGTCATATATATGCTTTATTGCTTTATGTAGTGTATTTTGTAAATTGCATGATAACAGCACAAGTCTATATTTTTTTAACAATGAACTTGTGACTTTTAAACTTTTTGCTACCACTGTGGCTTTTTTATGCTATTATGAATTCAAAAATGTGTTGCAGCTAATTTGCAATCATATATAAATTCATTGAATTATGGTACACTCTACTCTGTGCTAAATATTATACTGGTTAATATAATTATTTAGTATATATATTATGATTGTATATAGATAAAATAAGAGTGCCATTTAACATTTTTAATTTCTTTTAAACAAACTAAATTTGGTATTTAAACTGAATTTTATGACACTGCACGTGTTTTATTGGAAATCAGGGACTCCTTTGCTTGCCCTGCCAATATGTCCATGAGCTTGCCTTGCCAGAAAACATATGTATATCTTAATTAATTATACAGTACGTATAAACGTATATATCGGCTTAGCACCAAAACCAAACTACTGGAAATGATCAGATTTCTCAATTAAAACTGACTGACTCTAAAGTATTAGGACTTCTCAAAACAAACTAGCTGCTATGTATTATGCATGCATATGTTAGTCCATATTGAGTTAAGCCATGAATTTTTTAGTTAGTCTGCTTTGAGAAATATGATAATTTCTGTTAGTCAGGTGGTTTTGACGCTGCACCATCAATATATTATTTGCATGTAGAGTGGTAGATTTGGAATGCTATAATATATTAATATAAGTTTCATTGGTTTGACTCTCATTAAGTTTTATATTGTTATTATCTGTTTCCAACAATTTTTTCGAGAGAGAGCTTCAATTTTGCAAGATGACTATATTATAGAGTCAAAACTAACTTGCCAGTCTGCCACTGTACACAAATTTTATATGCCTTCTTTGTTTATCTCTACATGATTTACATTGTCGTGGTGTTATGGTAGCTAAGGAGATTTATAAAAGTCTTTTGTCACAAGGAAACATATATATATATATATATATATATATATATATATATATATATATATGTTAATTTATTTTATTTTTATTTATTTATTTATTCACATTAAATATCAGTTGATACATTGTGACTACATATACTAAACAAAAATTGAAAAAGCTGTAAAAACAAAAAAGATTAGGAATACAATCATAAACAAACATCCAAAATACCGCAATTAAAATAATTGAAATAACAATATTCAATAATTACAGCACAGCTAGTATATATACAAACAACTATTGAAAATTTTCATTTTGCATTGCATGAAGCTTAATAGAATAATATTTTTTTTATATAAGATAGGCAAACACTTGTTTCTTAAAAACAGGTATACTTTCAATTTTCTTTAGATAGTCTGGAAGTTTATTATATCATCATGACATAAAATTAAGGCTCTTTTGTAAGGATGTATTAGTGATACATATAATCCTTTAAATTTTAGTCCGAAAGTGTCCATTTTTGACCAGGAAAAGATCTTTTGCTGCATGATGATAAATATATCACTCATTTTACCTACATAAATAATAATTTCGGTAGGCTGTGGTCTGCTATAATAAATCAGAAAGTGTCTTGCAAATACACTTGATTGTACTCCTTTACTCCACCACTATACCATATATAGTTTCAGGTTAATAGTCAACTTGATTTAATACACTAAGAATATCATATTACTAGGTGAACCAGATGACAAAAGACTTTTATTTCCTACTACTTTAGCATATATATAGTCTTATACGTTATACGCTATGTTCACATGAAGAGATGTAAAAAAAGAGCCTTATACTCATTCTCTATGATATATACATATTAACAGCTGAAGACTGTTTATGTTATAAACCCTTATATTATACATTTATGATGAAAGTGTTTTTTGTGTGTCTTAATTCTTCCAAAAAATTATAAAAATATGCTAAAAAAAGATTTGGATGCTAGCTTATTTTATAAACATAATATTCCCTCTCCCTTTTTTATATTAATCATTAAAACTGTAAAAAAAACTTAGTAATCATACTTTAATTATTATTATTTTACAAGGATACACCCTTAAGAGCTTACAGCTCGCAGCGGGGTAATGGGTAGGGATAAGGTAGGAAAAGGATGGCGGTCACGGCCTGTTATATATATATTATATACTTTTATTATTATACTTTTAAATGTGTTAATTGTGTCTCAACTCTCCAACATGAAATGGATCAAAGTTTTTTTTTTTTTTTTTTTTTTGTATTTCTTACTTCAGATTTTTACTAGATGGCGTGAATTAAATTAATTGGGGAATTGTTTAGTGCTATTCGCAGAATAGCACTAAACAATCCCCCAATTAATGAAATGGATATTCAACCAAAAAATTTATTGATGTTCAGCAACTCTGAATTCGTAAATGATTTTTCTTGATGAAGTTTAAAAAAATTTGACAAAATTTATTTTATAGACATCACTATGAGATGCCTTCTTTAATAGAAAAATAGTACTTTGTCTCATATAATGTTACAAACTGTACTGTAAAAAAACAACATATTTTAGGTATAATTTCTTCCTGTGTAAAAAAATGAAAAAAAAAAAAAATGAAAACAGATCTTTATAATGAAATCAGTAGTATATTTAATTTCTGCAATATATATAATATAAATACATATGCATATATGATATATTATATCTTACAAAAATATTACTAGGTTTCTTGTCTATTCTTACATGAAGCCACTTAATTGTTATTTACAAATTTAATTATTTTATTACATAAGACTTTTGCCAGGGTCAGGAATAGGTTTTATGTACTGTTCAGGTATCTAATTATATTATCAAGTAACATGCAACTATATACCATAAACAAACTTTAAAAGAAAAATAACTAGGTTATTTAGTTTCGTTTAAAGCAGTATAATTTATAATAATTTTAATTAAATTAAAACAAAGTAATTTTGAAAATGATATAAATATGCAACAAACGATAAAAGTTGATCTAGCTGTGTGACATAAATATAATTATGTGAATTCGCATGCATGCAGATTAAGGTGATTTTCATATATGACATGAATTAATTAATAAGTCAAATCTTTTAAATTGCACAAAAACAAGTAATGCAAAAAAATACAAAGTAGCTAGCTGGTGCAAAACGGTATTGTTAGAAATAAAGTAAAAATCACACCTACTAACCTCTTATAGTTATAAATCAATTCAACTTCGTCGAGAACAATTACAAACATATAATATGCCTATATAACTGTTTGATTCTTAATTAACACAAATGTTTTAAAAAGTTGTTCATAAATTTATTTATTCACACACACATTAAATCATGCAGTTGTTACATTGCGTCTATAATATATAATATATGCATAACACACATGTATCTTTGATGATTTAGTTACATAAGCCGAAGAAAGACAAAAATTAATAAAAAAAGAAACATTATATTCAATTATTAAATTTATGCGTAACAATTTTCGTCTTTAACACATTCATTAATCTCATTAATATTAATAATATTTTTCTTGTAACTTTTTTAATAGTAAAACTAAACAATAATTTCTTAAAATTAGGTACACTTTGATTTTTATTATATTTATATAATTAATCTGAAAGTTGTATGTACAATAATGGAGTATTGTCCTCAATTTTTTTTATTGCAGAAATGGATAGAGGGTGAAAAGTTGTGCTATCCTGATTTTTTTCCGATTTTTTAGAGCCCGGGAAGTATTTTTAAAAAATTATTGAAAGTCCTATTTGTGACGTCACGCGGCGTCAAGTCCTATCATTTTCTTAAGGAGCGGCGTCTCGTGACGTCACAAAAAGAACTTTCAATAATTTTTTAAAAATAGTTTTCGGGCTCTAAAAAATCTGAAAAAAATCAGGGTAGCATAACTTTGCACCCTCTATCCATTTCTGCAATAAAAAAATTTGAGGTCAATACTCCATTGTCAGCTTCAATAGAAAATAGTTTCTTTTTGTTTGCTCTGTATATTATGACGAATGGATTAAGTTTGACTGTCTATTTAATATAGCTAGCTAGTATTATGACCATGCAATAACATCTTTATTTATTTGAAATATAAAATCTATAATACTTTCTTTTAACGTTCATAATCATAAAAAAATACAAATGTTTTGAAAATTTAATTTATTTAAGTTGCTTTAATTTTTTTTACAACTTTGTCCTACTTGCTTTCCTTCTGGCTCATTTCTTTTATCAGAGAATTGAATGCGCTTTCGGCATGGGTGCATGATCCCCACAAAAGAATTCCATACATAAAAGTAGAGAATATATAAAAACCATACCTTTTTTTTAAAGTTTCGAAAGTATTTGCTTTTTGAAGTTGTTTCATAGCAAAATTCATCTTGTTCAGTTTTCTAGTTATTTCAATCACATGTAAATGCCAGCTAGGACAATTTATCAAAATATATAATCATACCAAGATATTTACTGTAGTTTGAGTTTGATATTTATATTTGTCAGTGCCTCAAAATGTCTCTTACATAATTAATATTATTAGATCCATTAAAGTAGAGTGAGCGATTTCATTTTTTTGAATATTTTATTTTCTAAAAATAGTTTAACTTGCCCTCTATTGAGAAATGAAAACCAAAAAATTCCATCTCAAATAGCTTCACCACAAAAAATTCCCAAAGTTGGTGTTTCGAAGGCCTTTAACATGCATCCTTATGGAACAGAAAATAGCTTTTTACTCCAACTTCGTCTGAACTAGTTCTTTTTGCTATAAGCCTTTTTTTTATTTTTTTAATAAACATATATATGTTTATTAAAAAAAGTTTTTATATGTTTATATATATATATAGCAAGTAAATAATTTTGTAAATTCATGTTGACAGGGGAGAAAAAAAATAGAATTTAATTGCAGAAATTTTAAATCCTATCCTTACCAACAAATTCAATAATTTAGGAAAAAACAAAACAGAGACTTAGTTATTTAATGGTCTAAAATGCAACTTTTTTACTGTATAAAATAATGATAATTTTATAGTAAATTTTTTACAACATTTGCTTACACGTTGCTTATAATTTATAATAATTAATTATTGCTGAAAAAGTGCATTAGTTATTTGAAAAAAATTTAAGGCAGTTTGCTGTTATTGTGCCATGCAAACTTATAAACACTATAAAGTAACTATAATGGTAGCTATATATGTGTCAAATGTAGAGAAATACCAGCAAATTCATTTTAAAATACTTTTACACATATTATCCCTTTTTTCTTATTTATTTTAAACTTTTCAGTGTTTATATAATATCTATTTAGTATTTGCTAGCTGAAGAGCTATATCATGATGTTTGGATGTGCCAGAAAGGTTGTTTGCCAGTGCGGCTACAGCAAAGACAGCAGGAATGTACTGCAGCTCACTGGTAGAGGTGGCATTCACAGGCCCACAGTCAACTGCTGCCTCATTGTATGATCCACGTAATGGTTGGAGTGGAATTGGCTCATCATTAGTCTCAAGCACCATACAAAGGCTTGATTTGTCTTGGAGATAGTAATCATCATCTGAACCATGATCTGTTCTCTGTTGCTAAAATTAGGAGAGCAAAAAGAAGATAGAGTTTGAATTAGAGCGATTAATCATTCAGATGATTTTTTTGCTTAAGGTAGAGATAACACGGATCAGCTGGCCCAATGCTAAAAACATCCCATTCATAAAAATTATGAAAAAAATTTAAAATGTTCTCTTCTACATCCCCTATCAGTAGGTAAAATATCAGGTATACAAAAACGAGCTAGTTTTCGAGTTATTAATTTTTAAAGTTGACTAATTTAACATGGAGAAATGGAACTCCCATTTCTCCATGTTAATGCTTCGTCTAATAAAAGTGCAGCTATGTGGGAAATTATCAGAACAAGACAAGGTAAATCCAAAACAAAAAATTGTATTGATTCTCTAAATATTCAAAATAAAATTATAAAAGATCCTCAAAATATTGTTGAAAGTTTTAGTGAATATTTCGAATCGAGTGGTAATAATATCAAACAAAATACAAATCTCGGAACTAATAATAATAAAAATATAAATTACAAATATGAATCAAGTATTCCTATAAATAAAAATTCAATGTTCCATGAACCAACTTCTCCTGTTGAAATAAAAAACATAATTAATTCTTTTAAAAATAAAAAATCTTCTGGTTTTGATAATATTCCTGATAATGTTTTTAAAAAATGTTCACATGGTATTTTGTATATACTTTCATACTTGTATAATTTGAGTATAGATAATGGTACATTTCCTCGCATTTTAAAAACCGCACAAGTAAACCCATTGTATAAAAAGGGATGTAAGAGTGACATTGGTAATTACAGGCCAGTTAGTTTGTTATCTTGTTTTTCAAAACTTTTTGAAAAAATATTTTATAAAAGACTACTTAAATTCCTAAAAGTTCATAATATTTTATCGAAGTTTCACCATGGTTTTCAGTCTGGTAAAAGTACTGAAACAGCAATTTTTAACATGATTAATAATATTTTAAATGATATTGATTTAAGATATAAAAATGCTGGTATTTTTCTGGATTTATCGAAAGCATTCGATACTGTAGATCATGAATTATTATTGTATAAATTAAACAGGTATGGCATTAGGGGTATATGTAATGATTGGTTAAGATCTTTTGTAACTGGCCGCAAGCAATATGTAACTTTAACAAAAGTGGATTCAAAGGGAAATGCTTGTAAATTTAAATCACAAGATCGTGTATTAACCTGTTCTGTAGCGCAGGGTTCCATATTAGGCCCAATATTGTTCCTCTTGTATGTTAATGATCTTCCTGATATTTGTTTTTTACATAAATGTGACCCAACATTGTTTGCTGATGATACCAGTATAAAGATTTCTGCACCTACTAACGAGTCCCTTGCGTTAAAAATAAATAATATAATTCCTCACATAGAACAATGGTTCTCAAATAATGGTTTGTCAATGAATAAAAGTAAAACAGAAGCTGTAATATTCAAAACTATACAAAACAAGACCACATTTATTGATAAAATTAATATAAATAATACAAATATTGATATAAAAGATCATGTTAAATTTCTTGGATTGTATGTGGATAGTAATTTAAGATGGGTAAATCATATTGATCACTTAAGAAATAAATTAGCTAGCACAATATTTGCATTAAATGAATTAAAAAATGTCTGTGATAAAAAATGTTTAATGACTTTGTACTATGCAAATTTTCATTCACATATGAGATATGGTATAATATTCTGGGGTAATTCTATAGATTCTGAATGTATTTTTATATTGCAAAAAAAAGCAATTCGAACTATATTTAACCTTAAAAGGTTTGAAACTTGTGTTACAAAATTTACAGAAGAGGGAATATTACCCCTACCTTGCCAGTTTATCCTAGAATGTGTATGTTTTGTTAAGAAACAATATGAAGAATATTTTAATGTACCAAAAAATTACAACTATCATACTAGGAACAAAAATTTAACAATAACTCCTTCAACCCTAGTCAAAAAGTAGCTTAATGGTCAGACTTTGACCACTTAAAATAAATGGTCGGACCACTGAAATAAGTAGTCGGACTACTGGCTTCAGTAGTCCGACCATGAATCATGACCATTTGGTAAATGGTCATATGGTTTTCAAATGGTCATGGTCAATAGTCAATGGTCATAGTCAATGGTCATAGTCAATGGTCATAGTCAATGGTCATAGTCAATGGTCATAGTCAATGGTCATAGTCAATGGTCATAGTCAATGGTCATAGTCAATGGTCATAGTCAATGGTCAATGCTTGACTACTTGGTGACTACCCAGTGACCACATGGACATCCCGGGGACCTTGCGAACATCCCCGCAAGATCCCCCAACATCCCTGAATGTTTTACGTGCTAGTTTTCGAAACCCATTAACTTTAAACATGTTTGCCGTGTTCTAAAAACGGTTTTAGCTACACTTCGAAAATAATTTTCTAGGTTTTTTAATATTTTTATGAAAGCCTCTCAGAACATCCCCTGGGGATGCAACACGGCTGTCCCTTGAACATCCCCGGGGGACTTTGAAAGGACCCTTTAGTCAATGTTTTCATTAAAATCATAATATGTGCTGTTCATTATTATGTACTGATTTTAAAAATATACAAATATAGTTAATATATTATTTAAAATATTATATGAAAATATTAATATTTAAAATAAGACGTGAAATTTTACTTAATATTAAAGTGCGTAATTTGCACAGAAAAATATTTTTTTTTAATAAAATATACTCGTAGAAAAAAATACCTATGAAAAATAAACAAGGTCCCATCAAAATCCCCCGGGGATTTTAGAGGGACGCTTGAACGTCCCACAAATGTCCTCGGAGGGACCTTTAAAAATTTCTAAAAAATTAAAAATATTTTTTTTTTAATGTCGAAGTCTGTTAACAATTAGAGATGCATTTGAGCGTTACAATTTATATGTTATTAATGAATAAACATTTTTTAATTAAAATTATAAAAAAAATTTTTAATTTATTTTAAATAAATTTATATCTCAATATATTTAATGTTGTATTAAATAATAACAATCTCCCAATGTACCAGTTTGCTTAAAAAAATAAAAAAACGCAACTTCGCTCGTAATATTAAAATATTATACAACACCCAAAACTTTACAATTTATATACCCAAATAAATCACACTTTAGTAACGAAGAGCAATATCCAAGTTGTCTACGACGTCGTCTATCAACCAAAAGGTCCGAGTTCGATTCCCGACGCACCCAAATTTTTTATTTGGTAATCTTGTAGTGTCCTCATTCTAAAAGACCCTAAACTTCTTTAATATAAATTTTAAGATGAATTAATACATAATTGGCAAGTGAAAATTAGGGAACATCCCCGAGGGATGTCCACAAGACGTCCACAGGGACGTCCTTTTTTGATGGACATGGGGGATGTCCTTGGGGACGTCCAACGGGGACCTTAGAGGGATGTCCAAGGGGCATCCCGGGGACGTCCATGTGGTCACTGGGTAGATGGTAAATCGTCCTGGTTTGACTACTTGTGGTAAATGGTCGGACCATTTAGTAAGTAGTCATGGTCGGACTACTTGGTAAATGGTCCGACCATTTACCAATTAAAAGTAGTCACACCAGGACGATTTACCATCTCACCAAGTAGTCAACCATTGACTATGACCATTGACTATGACCATTGACTATGACCATTGCATGAATATGACCATTGACTATGAACATTGACTATATGACCATTGACTATGACCATTGACTATATGACCATTGACTATGACCATTGCATGACTATGACCATTGACTATGAACATTGACTATGACCATTGACTATGACCATTGCATGACTATATGACCATTGACTATGAACATTGACTATGACCATTGACTATGACCATTTGGTAAGTAGTCACTTGCGTGCGCATGCCGCGCATGCGCAGTTGCGCATTTCGAGTGACCATCAAATGAAGCATCTAAAATGGCGTCCGGTTCATCAGAAGCAGAGTTCCTACAAATTAATCGAAATTCAAGCACTTTAATGTCAGATAAGTACCTTTCCAGTACATTAAACGTATTATGAAATGTTGTTTTGTGATGATCTCGTTGCTTTGTGTCGAATAATTTGTTCCAGGTAGCCTTAAACACTCAATGTTTATCGGCTCTTGGGACATGATAAAAAAGATCGCCGGAAAGAGACGCTATCATGGGTAAATATATTACTTAAAGAAGTGACTGTTTGAAAATAATTGTTTGCTGATTTCTTTTTTAATTAATATTGTGATGATATTGATAAAATTTAATATTAAATTGCGTAAAAAATTAATATAAATTTTTCTTTATATTTGTTTTGTTTGTAGCATTTTTGCTATCTTTTACCAATTCAAAGTAAAAATTTGGAAGAATAATTTTATCACATGTTCCAGCATCATTCGATCTCTACTAATATTTCTGTGGCTAACTAAAGTTTTAGCTGCTCATGATGTACGGCGTGAGGTGGCGCCATATGCAACTACATGACCATTAGATCACTTGAAACCGCGACTACTTGACCATGAAATGGACCACGACCACTTGACCATGAACTTGACCACTTGACCATGAACTTGACTACTTGACCATTACTACTTGACCATGACTACTTGACCATTAGCCAATTTACCACTGGCAGTAGTCAACCACTTGACCATTGAGTTATTTTTTGACTAGGGAATATGCAGGCTCGAACTTTGTAACAAAGGTCCCCTCGCAATGTGTATTAGATTGTATAATAAGCTACCTATATGTATCAAACAAGTTTCAAATTATAGTAATTTTAAAAAATCTGTGAGATTGTTGTTAACTGATTGTTGTTTCTACAGTGTGGAGGCTTATTTACAATGTAAATTCTAATAATAATATTTTGTTGTGTCGACGTGTCAAACCTTCTCATTCAAAGTGCTTGCATTTCTTTTAATGTTTGTATTTGTATGTGTGGAAATTGACGAATAAAAAAATTTGAATTTGAATTTGAATTTGACGAATACTTAATTGACAAAGCAGGGCTGAGGTTATTATCATGAACGCGTTTGATGCAGCGAGAATAGTGCTACTCTAAAATCAGTCATAAAAAAAAATGTTTACAGTTTCTTTCGTCATTAATTAGTCACGACCATGACGCTAAATTTATAATTAAAATACGATATTAATTATTATGTATATATATGCATATTATATATAATATAGAGATCTGCAGGATGCTGTTATGCTATCAGAAAAGATTCACTTACAGCAAGGAAAGTATATTTGTATAAGTTTTTGAGTATGTGTTTGGACTCTAGAGTGCCTTCATAATGATTGTGTCTGTATGTATAATTAATTGAAAATGACCAATAATTTAATTGAATTCAATTAATATAAATATATGCGCATTTTTTTGTGTACACACTTTATTTATTTATTTATTTATTTTTTTTTATGTGCAGGTGATGTATGTACTTTACACTACATTTATCATTTGATTACACTTCATATATAGCATAGAACATAAATACACTTAATTAACTTGTGACTTGTGCTGTGCTGGTAATCTATAAATATAATAGGCAAAAAAAAGTACCCTAAATTTAACCAGCGTTTTGCATAAGAAGTTGCCTGCACGATGTCAGAGGTCTTTTTTTAGCCCGGAGCCGTCCCAAATTTCTTGAACAGGTTCGTGGGAGGGGGCTTGATTTATTTATTTTTCAAAAGGCTACCTAATTTGGGTGGAGGAGAGAAAGAGGGGGCAGAGTTTATTTTCCCCGTACCGGGTGAAAATCCTGCGGCTGTGCGTATGGCCTCTGACTGTTACGTGCCCATATTCAAATTAATTTAATATTCCCGCCGGAAGTAACCGAAAGTGAGAGGTTTCTGTCCTTCCTGTTTGCATTTGCAGTTCGAAATTTTACAAAGAGCTTAGAGGACTGACTTGTTTGAAAAATTACAAAAATCGGACATGAACAGGAAGATCAGAAACTACTCATTTCTGGCTACTTCATGCGGTATGATTTCAAGTAAATTTGACTATATTATGAATTAGTGTTGTCGAGGGTTCGTTCTGCAGCCTGCGACCCAAGCTTTCGAAATTTAGTACTATGTTTGTACGGAGATGCGTACTAAAGTTTGCCCATCTGGGCCTCGGTCGCGCAGTGTTAATTCCATCTCCATCTCACCGTGTTTATAAATAACAGCATAATGATACTGGTTATAAATAAAATATACTATGCAGTTGACAAATAATTAATACTAAAAATGCATTAATAAAAATATTATTTATCAGATGTAAATATTATCAATAAATTAATATGTTCATTAAAACCTGTAAAATATATATTCATCTAAAATACTGCATATTATAAGTAGCAGCATACATGTAGATGATTTTTTTAAAAAAAGCTTTTGAATAAACGAGCGTAAAAGCGAGGTTCCTCCCCACTCCTAGTGTTTTAATATTAATATACAGTTATATTGTAAGTGAATTGTAACAATTGCAGTGAATTTTATTGCAATCGATTATTTTGTTCTTTCCTAAAACTAAATACTATATAATATAGCTTCCTTAACAGTCAGTATATTTATGCAGTGTAGGATTAAATTTCTTACAGTTTAAAATGTAAAAGAAAATTAAACAAATCACATTTTATTAATTGTGAATCAAGAGAATAAGATTTCATTTTTTTTTTTAATTGTCCTAGCTATACACTGACCTGTACATTAATATGCAGTGTTGAGTCGTTGTCAAGCGTAAGCTGGTTTTGTTGTTGGTTCAAAAACTCTGCGCTATCCAACATGCGCCCTTGTAGATTGTTATGACCCACCACAGGACACAGGAAGTCTCTGAATCTCCACATGCAGTATGTAAGAGCCAATAAGAACAATATCATACTGCAGAGACATGACAAGAGGAAATATGATATGCTCCGATCCTTGTTCATCTTAATTTTCATTCCTTGACAGAAAGCAGCGTATTCGAAAGGTGGTTCAGCAAAAATTGCTGATATCGTCAGATTTATCTTGAACATAAAAATATTAATACGTACAGTTTGGTAGGTTCCACAATTTCAACTCCTTAAAGGGGGTGTGACTTTTCAAAATTAAAAATTCACCAAAAAATCTTCTTTCCAAAAATGTAAATTTCACTTTCCTCCGACTCCCCGTTCCTTCCATACCGCCCGGTCAAAAGTCTACTATGACGTCACATTGCTTAAGGTCGCGCGCAAGAAAGCAAGCAAGTGGCGGCGAGCGCTAAAATCCACGTTTTCGCGTCTTTAAGCCCGCCTAGCAGCCGACAGCAAAGAGATAAAAATTATCCGCCACGGGATAATTTTATCTAAAGAACATTCTGCGTTTGTATCCGCTTTCGGCATTTCTTCATTTTAATTAGGAAATTAAATATCACGATGCAAACTCAAATTTTTTACAGATTTCTTTTGTCAACTGACTTCAAACACATAAAATATTTTATCAAGCATCTAATATCTTTATTGTAGACACACGTATTGGATTGACATATTATGTATGTACAGTACATAGATTTATATTATGTATATGGTATTTCACAGTATTTTAATTACCTATGATTTTAGCCGCAGCCTTACATTATATAATTATAAAATCACGGCAAACACGCAACTAAAACTGTTATCATTTTGTGCATTATCGCTATTTAATTACTTTCTTCGACGTTTGCATTTAAGTTATATAAATATGCAGCATATAGTGATTATTCGATATTACCATTATTAATACAATATACTTTAAATTATTATATTTTCTATAATAATCACGAAATAATTATTAATTAATTATAATTAATCTTCAACTTAGAGGCTGCCCCATGCATAATTTATCACACCAGTTCTGCTTTTAATTCTTGTTGTTAATAGTCAGTGTCATTGTAAAATATATATTATATATATATATATATATATATATATATATATATATATGTATTTTTATATAATATATAAAGGTGTTCCCGGTCCAAATGTATAGATGGAAACTTTGTTTCCCTTTGAGTTCCAATAATATAACATAAAAGCTTTATTTATATTCAGAGCTCAAAGTAAGAATACTAATAATATTAGGGTTTCTGTAATTTAATTCTAGTACGTAATTACAGCGTAATTCTAGCACAGCAGAGCAGACTCGGGCACCAGAATATTTACCGCGATTCAATCGACGGGGATCATCTGCGCTGCAAGTTGGTTCAAACATATAAGGCTTTATATATTTTCTTGAACTCATTACGCTTGCTATTATGCATATACGGAAATTTATAAAAAATTATGTGATTTAATTAACTAAAAGTGCAGTGATAACAATCTCAGAGACAACATGCAACTCCAAGTACTTGGAGGCGACGGTATTCAATGCTGATGCGAAACAAATTTTCACAACACTGAACTGAAAAAATCTCCCTACATTCTTGCTCCCTTATGTGTGCGGCCGGAACTGTCCGCTGACACTGAAAGCCAGAGTAAGCCCACGTGTCTATAGAGAAACAAAACTTTGCAGTTATGATTAATTATATATTTTTGCCTCAAAATCGATTTAAAAATATGTTCATTATTTGTATTTATAATAATATGTAAAATCTAAAATCATTGAACCGATTGAACGTACAGTACTATACTATATTATATTTCGTCTAAATAACAATTAACATTATATAATATAGTATTTGTATAGTATTACTATATTATAATGTTAACTGTTATTTAGTCGTAGACTATATATATAAATATATAGTATAGTACTGTACGTTCAATCGGTTCAATGATTTTAGATGTTACATATAAATAAAAATAATGAACAAATTTTTAATTCGATTTTGAGGCAAAAATATATAATTATTTATAATTGCAAAGTTTTGTTTCTTTATAGACAATTGGGCTTACTCTGGCTTTCAGTGTCAGCGGACAGTTCCGGCCGCACACATAAGGGAGCAAGAATGTAGGGAGATTTTTTCAGTTCAGTTTTGTAAAAATTTGTTTTGCATCAGCATTCAATAACTTCGCCTCCTCCACGTTATCTCTCAGATTGTTATCACTGCACCTTTAGTTAATTGAATCACATAATTATTTATAAATTTCCGTATATACATAATAGCAAGCGTATAATGAGTGCAATAAAAGATATATTCAATTCAATTCTTTTATTTAACCACTGGTTATACAAGTACAACATGGGTTACGTCATTTTAACAAAAAAAAAAAAACAGTTACAACAAGACAATAATACATAAACACAAATAACCAACAATAGCACTTCCTAATAAATTAAATCTACAAAATAACACTGGATAAAATATTTTCAGGCATCTTATTACTAAAATACAACTTCACAGAATAAATTTCACTATGAATAAGAATGTTTTTCAATTTGTTTTTAAATAGTTTTTCACTATCAATTTCCCTCAAACTTAATGGTAAAAAGTCATAGATTTTGGCTGTCTGATAAGCAGAACTTTTTTCTAATAAACTTGAAGCGTGAGCTTCAGAAACAATTTTATTTTTATTTCTGGTATTATAAGAATGTAATTCACTATTATGTATATACAGGTCAGGATATTTCTTTTTAAACATAGCACAGTTTAAAATATACATACTAGGCAATGTTAACATTTTAAGCTTTTTGAAATGTCCAACACATGAATCATGCTTCTTAAAGCGTAAAATAGTTCTAAGAGCTCGTTTCTGTAATACGAATAGCCTGTTTAAATGGTTTGGATAACTACCCCAAAAAATTATGCCATATGCTAAGTGAGAATAGACATATGCATAATATATTGAAAGTAACGTATCTTGAGAAACGTAATCTCTTATTAAATAAAGAGCAAAATTAGCTTAATTAATTTTTTTACAAACTTCATCAATATGAATACTCCAATCTAATGATTCATGAATATTAATACCAAGAAATTTAATATTTTGTATATATAATGCCTTATATGTATGTTAGACTAAATATAATAATTTAAAGTATATTGTATTAATAATTAATAATGGTAATATCGAATAATCACTATATATGCTGCATATTTATATAACTTAAATACAAATGTCGAAGAAAGTAAATAAATAGCGATCATGCACAAAATAATAACAGTTTTAGTTGCGTGTTTGCCGTGATTTTATAATTATATAATGTAAGGCTGCGGCTAAAATCATAGGTAATTAAAATACTGTGAAATACCATATACATAATATAAATCTATGTACTGTACATATATAATATGTCAATCCAATACGTGTGTCTACAATAAAGATATTAGATGCTTGATAAAATATTTTATGTGTTTGAAGTCAGTTGACAAAAGAAATCTGTAAAAAATTTGAGTTTGCATCGTGATATTTAATTTCCTAATTAAAATGAAGAAATGCCGAAAGCGGATACAAACGCAGAATGTTCTTTAGATAAAATTATCCCGTGGCGGATAATTTTTATCTCTTTGCTGTCGGCTGCTAGGCGGGCTTAAAGACGCAAAAACGTGGATTTTAGCGCTCGCCGCCACTTCCCTAGTCGAAAAATAAAGTGCCAAGTGATAATTTGAGCAGTAGTCAAGTAGTTGACTACTTGTTTCTAAGTAGTCAACTACTTAAAACAAGTAGTTGACTACTTTAAAACAAGTAGTCAACTACTTGACTACTGCTCAAATTATCACTTAGCACTCTTACTTTTCGACTAGGGTTGCTTGCTTGCTTTCTTGCGCGCGACCTTAAGTAATGTGACGTCATAGTAGACTTTTGACCGGGCGGTATGGAAGGAACGGGGAGTCGGAGGAAAGTGAAATTTACATTTTTGGAAAGAAGATTTTTTGGTGAATTTTTAATTTTGAAAAGTCACACCCCCTTTAAGTTACAAATACATACAAATTTAATAATCCATTTATCACTCTTTTGTCATTAATTAGGCCTATACACATTACGTAATATAAAATGCCTGTGCCTGCGCGCGTAAAAATATAAACGAGTGCCATATTAAAAAAAAAATGTATAACCTTTTAAATAAGTGAGACAGAGTGTAGGCGTTGCACCAATTTTAATGCTCCATTCTTTATGACTGTAAATTATAATACAAATAATTACCTGTTTTTCAGTTATATTTTGATTCTGCCGAATGCATTTTGTAATCAAACGTGCTGGAATTAGATAAGAGTTTTTGGAGTTATTTTCTCTTGCTTTAGCTATTAACATTATTAACAAATTGCTATTGTATTTCAAAGGAGAGGGTGTAATGTAGATAATATCTTCGACAGTGTATGATTTTTGGAACTTCATTGCCTGTAATACAAAAGACAAAAAATTATGAACACTTGTATGAAATTAAAACCATTATAATAATGCTCTTTTAAAGTATTTTTTTGTTTACTGGGTTGGGTCACATATATTTTTCTGCACAGGCGCGGATCCAGGGGGGGGGGAGCGGCAGCCCCCCCCTTCCCCCTCCGGAAATGGGATTTAACATGGGCAATATGGGAATTTCCCCCACTCCAATATTTTTTTAAACATTGGCCTTATAGAGGAAGCCCCCCCCCCCCCCAGATTTTTTTTTTCTGAATCCGCGCCTGTTTCTGCGTATGTATGATTCCGTTTATTAGTTACAAGCTCAGTTGAAGAAGCACAATCATCAGTGTCATTACCCTGGAAATGTTCCTTGACGAGCATATACGGGAATTATCATTGGTGATGACTAAATTTCGAAATTATCATCACTGGTATTTAATGCGAATAAACTAGGCTTATTCAAAGTCAATTTTGGTATGAAAGTCAACTTCAACTTTGGTATGTTTCGTTTTTACTGATATAAGTGCAATCTCGGAACTGAAACATCGGTTTTATTTGTGATAATTATTATTAGCTGATATTTTTTATTTAAACCTTGTTAAGTGCAACTTTTTTTATTAGAATTTTTAAATTTTAGACTAGAACTACATACTTGGAAAATTCAACAACTGCAGTGTATCTCACTTTTCATTATAGACCAAATAATTACCAGCCTGTTTCATAATACATATTTTCTTTTTATATTAAAGTTGATGCAGCTAAAATAATACGTATAACATGATCTATTATATATTTCGTAATATGATACGTTCTTCATAATTGTAATACAAAAACATGAATTTTAATTCCTCTATATAATTACCAGTTGTTGAAGTTATAAAGTTTTTGTTTATAATATATGTAATCGGGTGGTGGTGGTATATAGTAAGAGTGCGGGGTGGAGGGGTCTGTTATGCAATTGATTAATTCGTACACATTTGCCGCATAGAGGCCATAATATAATGATCTTTCATTTCAAACCTGGCAATTTTCCTGTTTCAAAATTAGACTTAGAGCAGAGCGGAAGTTCCAATCATATCTCCTAAACCAGCTGCTGTTAGATCCTGCATATTTTATGAAAATAGATGCCGAGTGATTATAAATATTTGTCAAGCTCAAATTCTTGCATGAGTGGGACTGTAGCACCTGTAACAAATATTATAACAATGAAAATTATGTACATGTATACACAGTAGGTGGTGTACTGCTGTGCCTTTATGAAGGAAGATGAGGAAGTGCATATTGTATGTAAATTTAGATAATGATAGTCCTTATACAGTACACCCCATGACACTATACGTAACATTTCTACAACATGAATTTTAATAGCTCTGTTCGTAAATACATAATCAATTGAGAATCAAGAATACGACATTTCTTGTTTTTTATATTGATTGCACGTTCATCTGATTAATGAATCGATTGTGCATTATTTACGAACAGACTTAATGTTAAGAAATAATAATTAAAAACCTACAAGCTAAAAATTTAATTTACATTGAAATTACTGAACTAAAAATGCAGTGCTAGTAAAAAACAATGATAGTAATAATAATAAAATATATTTTAATAAAAAGAGTATGTGTCTCATCTGCAACACACCTAACTTTAAACTCACACTTTGAAAACTGATTCATTTCATAGTAATATTGATTTTATTACGTTTAAGTTTTTACGTAATAAGTTGTATCGTAGATCAATATACTATTAAAAACTCCATGCATATGCATTATTTCAGTAAAACATAAATATTACCCTGCTTATATACACAGATGTGTGATATCGTGAGTCATAATTATCTTCTACTAATCTATTAGAGAAGTCACACTTAAAATCTTGCTTAATTTATCCTTATATACGTATAACTCACACAGAGACTTTTTACTTGATATGTAATCATTATTTATTTCAGGCATTATTTAAATTATATTCAAGACAGTAAATAAATTATTGTACACTTTGTTATAGATACATGATATAAAATTTAGAATAAATAAGAGTTTATAGATTATAGTTACAATCCTGCACAGAATATCTTCCTGTAATGTAAATTAGTATAATGAAGAATTAAAGTAATTCAATGCAACAATTTTGATGACAACTTTGTGTACCTTGATTTGAGGTGTTAAAGTAGTTGGTTCCGTCCTTCCTCGCGATCGAGTTGTCGTGGTATCCCGAGTTAATGCTGTTCGTTTAAGCATTCGTGTTATTGTAGCCATTTGGTTTGCTGTTGTTCGGTGGCGTGGTCGTGCCGTTGTCGTGTGAATTGATACCGTCCGATTGCGTGGTCGTGCTGTGCGGGTTGCTGTTACCGTCCCGTCATGCGGTCGTAGTATGGTGGTCAACGAACTTGGTACCATCAGGTCACGTGTTGTAATGGGCTCAAAGGCTGATACTCTAACACTGCTTAGGTTACTATAGGTTGTTGTGTTAAGAAGATATAGACTACTTGTGTCCTCACATGAAAAAATATTGCCTACACTACTTCTCACACAAATTTGATTTGGTTTACAAAAATTACATGTACTTGGAAATGTATTATCTCCATCAAATACATTTTTTGAGTTTTCTAAATTTGACGATGTTGTGTATAAATATAGTGTTCCAGCAATTCCTTGAGTTTCTAAAGTGCTTTTGATATCCGATGTATAATTTGTCAGCCATGAAGAAGTTTGATAAAAATTTGTACTCGACGTTATGCTTAAGTTTAGTAAATCTGTAATATTTAATGCTTGAATGTCTAAATTTTTACTAGACAAAATAAAGCTTTCTGAAAATATTTGTGTTATGTCTTGGTTGTTTCCCAAAGTGCACGATGTCGTGCTAACAGCAGGCAGGTCATATGTTGTTACCACAGTAATATTTTCGTTTGATGCGTCAAGGGAAACATTTAAATTATTGTTAAGTTTATCTACTTCTTGATCTTTCGACGATATGGGAAAATCATGAATTAAACTGGTGTTGAACGATTTTGTCTCTCTATCATTCAAATTTTCTGTGGCAGTTGAAATCATGGACTCATTGATAATGAATATATTGGTTAAAATTGTTGTCGCTTTTGCGGCATTGTTGGCGAATGTAGGAGTACTTGGAATAAAAGCCTCTTCAGAATCAATTTCATGCTCATATGGTTTAGTAAAATCTATTGACTCGGGCATTGACGAAATATTTCTGCTGAGAGTCATAGTAGAAAGTAAATTTGATTGTTGCATATTTTGTAAGGCAGAATTGGAGTGTTTTATTGTTAAAATTTCATTTGGTACCGAAAATGTAACATGAAGAATTTCTGTTGGTTCCGTCATTTCCATTTCTAATATTTTATCAGATGGCTCAATACAAGAACTGCAGATTGATAGCGTTGATAATACTGTTTGTGTAAACGTAGCTTCGGTTTCCATGATACTGATATGGTTAGTCGAGTTCTCATTGAATTGTGATGGAGATAATAAAACTGTATTGCTTACATTTATCTCACTAGACTCGTTTATTAATATATTTGGATAACTTTCAATTTTAATCTCCTTTGAAGTATTTAAAGAAGTGAATGTGTTATTGTGACCAATTTCATCATTTGTAGAGTCAAAATCACTATTGAAGAGAATTGAACTATCAATTTTATTTTCCAGGTTGTTGGATGGTAGTTGAGACACGACTGTTGTTGCATTCATTTCTTGCAATGCTTTACTTGAATAGCTAATTAGACTATGTACATCTCTTTCAGATTCATTTAAATATTGATTTTTTGCCATAAAATTCTGCTGGTATGAGTTCTGTTCTGATAATAATGTTATGTTTTGAGAAGGTTCACGGTAAGGATCATCTTGCACTAACCGAGTGTGCTCTATGCTACTTGATGTGTTTGTGGGTGTTATTCGAGACAAAATAACGTCTGATGTTGTCGTGTCTGGTTCTGTCATTGTAAATAAAGAGCTATTAAAATTAGAATAATTCAATACTGAACCATTGCTCAGATCACTGAATTGAACCTGTATATTTTCTTCAGTAATGCTAAATGAAGTGAAAAGTTCGGAAGTTGGTTTCGATGTGATGATACTAGCGTAATAGTCCTCTTCAACTTCATTAAAACCGTGGTATACAGTAACGCTATCATCAACTTGCAAGAAAAGTTGAGTTTCTAATATCCCGACACTGCTCTGATTTATTTGCGAAGGGTCCAAATTTTTGGGTAATAAATCACTCGTCCTAAGTTGTCTCTGTAGCTTATGGGTATACGTGTCTTGGATGCTGGGTTCGATGCTAATCGCGTTGACTTCCGGTGGTGTCTCATCATAGTCCGTATACCATGGCTCTTGTGATATTTCGTAGGTCCAGTTTGCTATAGATCTGCTCTCGTTCAGCGTGACGTTCTGATGGTTTCCACTCGCAACATTTGGTGGCAGGCTTCGGCTTCGTGACTCTGAACCACTCGGCACGCCTGAAACTGTTAGAACTTGTCACTCACCACCAGCAAAAAGATATATAACATGAAATACACATTGTTTTTTTTATACAGACTACTTATAATAATTCCAATAATTATCAATACTTTTTACTAACAATAAGTGGGATGTGTGGGCAGGCGCGGAACCAGAAAAAAAATTCGGAGGGGGCTGCCTCCATAAGGCCAATGTAAAAAAAAAAATGGAGTGGGGAAAATGCCTATAATGCCCAAAATTTCGGGGGGAGGATCTGCAGCCCCCCAAGCCCCCTGCTGGATCCGCGTCTGTGTGTGGGGCTTATTTTTATTTATTTATCGATTACAGACTGCTGATTAGGTAGCTCACTTACAAAGGATACAACAGAGTATCGACCTCAAAATTTTTTATTGCAGAAATGGATAGAGGTGTAAAGTTATATGCCACTCTTATTTTTTTAGGTTTTTTAGAGTTCGAGAAGAATTGCTAAAAAGTTTTGCCGATGTCGAGTCTAAACCTATATGCCCCTTTTAGTTCCTATCCTTTTATTAAGAGAGGGGTCCAAAGGCGTCACTTTCTCTGTACTTTCATTTTTTTTATCAGTTCCCGGACTCTTTAATTTTTTTAAAAAATCAGAGTAGCATAACTTTGTACCCTCTATCCATTTTGGCAGTAAAAAGTTTTGAGATCAATTTTGATCGTAGTAATTAATTTCTATGTTGCATTTCGGTGTTTAATTTATTGGTGTATAATTCGTTTATCAGTTATTTCAGTGAGTTATTTGTATGTAATAAAAATACATGTTATTTAGTAATTTAAAATTTAATATTATTGCAGCAAACACAAGATATTTAAATACACAATTTGTCACAACTTTCCAACTCATTTTTATAATCCTTAAAGATAGAAATTATTATTTTTTATATATTTATTAAACACATTTAATCATATACATATAACCAAGTGTAAAACCCCTTGAAGCTTTCATCAAATACCACGGCACGGCGTTACTTAATATGTCTGAATGGATTCTTAATTAGCTCACATAAATGATACATTTAACTTTTAAATTTGTTTAAGATTTTTGAAAGTCGCAAATATAACATTTTAGTAATAAATTCTCATGAGTGCATCATCTAAATAGGTAAGGTTTATATACTAGAAATATCGACATTCGTACAAGAAGCTAGACAAGGAAAGTCCACGAGCTGTAATTGTAATCCACGAATTCCAAATCTTGCGAAATGACGATTAATGATGTTAATTTTAATAACAACTATCTGGATTCAAAGGAACAATGGCAGACATTAGCCATATTAGGCATTTTAAAATAAAATGAGGGAATATGATTGATTAAAATTATTTTTTGAAAACATTTTAAAAAATTGCGTTCGTAAAAAATAATAAAAAGTCATTTTATGAAATGTGTTTTTTTTTTTTTTTTTTTTTTTTTTACCACTGTCCAATGTACGTGTTTATTGCAACAAAAAAAGAGGGTGTTATAGCCGGTCAGCTGTGTATATATTATGTATCATGCGAAGCATGGCTCCAATTTCTTGTTCAAAGAGGCGGAGACAGAGAGATTTTACATCTGTTTAGTTTCACTAGTAATTTAATGTTGAATCTTACAAGCTTTTATATATGTATTGCTGGTTAATACTAACTTAGATTTTTATTAACTTATTTAACTATTACTCTTCAAAATATATGGTTAAAATTATGTTAAATCTCAATCGCTCTTCTTAAAAGAGAGAGCAACAATAGTATTACGACTATGTATATTACTACTCTTTGATAGTGTTTACTTTCAATAATTACTTGAATTAACTTTATTGCTCCACTTACAATGACGCTACTAGAGGAGAAATTAACAAAAGAGCAAATAAAAATATCACTATATAACCTTATTCTAAAATTTGAAACTACTGATTGATTATATAATATATTAATTAAATTTAAATTGATAATTTTATTACTTGATTTCATCGTTAACAAAGCTTAACTATGTAAACTATGATAAGCTTTAAGTACATTGACAAGGTGATAGAAGTATTTTATATTATAATCAGTGGCGGATTGTTCCGGGATGCCAGAATACGATTATACACTACACTTATTGGGCCTCATGATTCAAGCCTTTTTAATTTTTTTTTGTATTCTAATGTTCTCAAACCATCTCTACAATTCCTGTATTATTTGCTGTTACTTTTCTTATCCGGAACCTTAGATCCGCGCTCGAATTTTTAATAGCATGTTAAGCTTTAGATTAAAACGAGCGGTACCGTATTATTGTTTTCTTTTGCCATAATTATGCATTTATAATGAATGTGATGTAACATGCTGGAGTGGCTATATATGGCTACTTTGAAGTACAGCAAGACGATGGAGGAAGTCTCTTGAACTTACCTAGATGGAGGACGAGGGCCGCCGTGAGGGTGAGAAGCACAGTCATCACAGCTATGGTGCGAACGAGGCGGCGCGCAATGAGCAAGTGTCGCCCCACACGCCACCGCTTATTATGCTGGCTAACGGCGAGACACCAGCAGAGCACATCTCGTGCCTCTCGCATGGGAGGCGGGTGCAGTGATTACCATTTTCTTTCTACTGACGCTACGTTATTGAATTATTATTGTCTAAAGTAAGTTACTCAACACGATAGCTATAGTGGTGGTTTAGATGTAACATATATAATATAACATGATTATATTTTATGTACCTTATTATATAGCTATGATCTAAGGCTGGGATATACTTAATTCGCATGTTGGAGTGTTGCAGTGAACATCATCATTCCGCTCGCCTTGCTTATATGACAACATTGTTCAAGCTCAAATAAAGTGACTCATAGTTGCCTCTTTCGAGTCTACCTGGCCACAATAATAGGCAGCGTTGCCTATCAGCATGTCTAGTGAACTGTTGGTGACTCCTCTGCTCATGCACGTCATGTGTCCCAGTCTTATTGAACGTAACTGTACATGCATTCATTCACGAAAAAATTGTTTGCGCAGTTAAATTTTATTAATTTTTTTCGTCAACTCACTTCAGATTTTATTGAGAAATTGCTTCTCTGGGGCTGTGTTATTTAATAGAAGTGTAAAAAAAAAAAAAAAAAATGGAGCTTTATTATTTTATAAAATAAAATTTAAAATCACTTTTATTTTAATTGCCTTTTAGTAATTTTTATGAAGCAAGACTAGCATTGCTTGAAATTCAAGACAAGGGGGACAGGTAGTCTTTAATTCAAAATCTTTTATTAATTCCATTTCTTTCTACAATCGTATTTCCATGTACATGTTATAATAATATGTTGAGGTTTATAGGAAAAGTCAGTACTAAATCACTACTAAAGTTATCATTTCTCATAGCTTGAAGTTATTCATATAGTCAATGTACTTTTTAACACTATATATATATATACATATATAGAAACACTTGTCTGAGTTATCTGTTACCTTTTGTCACTCATTTTAAACATATTTAAATTTTCAATACATTTTATATCACAGGGTATCTTAATTGTAACGAGTAAGGCAACTCAAAAAAGGTCAGCGGGCACTTCTTATACATGTCTAGTCTACAATAAACAGGGGTTGTTATATTCTTTACATTTCTTGTGTTATGCCTGATGCCTGTGTTGAACTTCTCATGTTGTTTGAAGTCTGACAAATATCTTTTTACAAACATCACACTTTCCATTATTATAATACAATGTAGGGTTAAAATACCTTGCTCTTAAAATATTTTTACACAGGAAGATCTCTTTTTAAGGTATAAGAGATAACACGGATCAGCTGGCCCAATGCTAAAAAAATCCCATTCATAAAAATTATGATTTTTTTTAAATGTTCTCCTCTACATCCCCTATCAGTAGGTAAAATATCAGGTATACAAAAACGAGCTAGTTTTCGAGTTATTAATTTTTAAAGTTGACTAATTTAACATGGAAGTTCCATTTCTCCATGTTAAATTAGAGAAATTTAAAAATTAATTACCTCGAAAACTAGCTCGTTTTTTTATACCTGATATTTTACCTACTGATAGCTAGGGGATGTAGAGGAGGACATTTTAAATTTTTTTATAATTTTTATGAATGGTATTTTTTTAGTATTGGACCAGCTGATCCGTATTATCTCTACCTTAACGAAGAACATGAGACGTAATACTTTCTTTTGTAAAATAAAAAGTCTATTGATATCCGGAGCATGATCCCAACAAATAATACCATATTTTAAGATAGAGTAAAAATCAGAAAAAAATACAAAGTTTTCAAACACTCTATTTCACAATCATATATTATCTCAGTTCTCTAATTAATAGCAAAAATATATTACTTATGACTACTTATTGCATACAAAATCTACATGGTTAGTCCACTGCAAATGTTTATCAATTATAATACCAAGAAATTTAGTGATGTTATTTAGTATTATGTTTTGAGTGCCAACTGAAACATATATTCAAGATTAGTTTTTTTATTTTTATTATTTTGAAACTGGATTATTTTTGTTTTATTTAAATTTAAGATTGAACCAAGGTTATTTAAATGGGATTTCACTTTTGACATTGATTTTACTTGACAGTTCATATTATTACAGCCACTTATTTTCAAATTGGAATCATCAGCATACTTAAATACTTAGCAATAAGGCAGTTGTTATGATCAATTATGAGAGGTAGTTCATTAATGTATAAAGTGAATGAAATTGGTGCCAGACAGGTGCCTTGAGGAAGATGAACTATTGTTTTCTTTACAATAGGATTTTTTACCTAACCTGTATAATAGTCTGTAGTCTGTTTGTTGAATAAATATAATAAATAAAATAAATAAATAAAGACCATATAAGAGGGAGACTGGAGTAGAATAATATTTACAATTGCCATCGGGTGAAATTTCGATTGTTTGAGTTCTATTTTTTAGGAAAGATGTTAGCCAATCCAGACAGTTTATTGCGTATGCCATATTTATACAATTTTTGCAATAGCATACTTAAATGTTCCACAGTGTTTAAGACACTACCTTCGTATGTATAGTAACATATGACTAAGTTTGATAAAAATTTTTAGCCAGTTATAAATGAGAACTATACGAGAACATGTTATATGCGAAACAATTAAAACGAAACTGTGTAATCGCATATGCCCTTAATTTTAAAATCATACGCTGTAAATGCGAGCGATTTAGTGAGAGGCCCCTAACAGTTTGTGATTTAAATTTATTTAATTACAGTTTTGTTCAGGACAAATATTGAAGTAAAATAGCAAATTCATTTTAGAAGAGATAATTAAGCAAGGCAAATCTCAACATTATAAAGTTAAGATCTTACCTTAATATCTGAGTATATATCGTTGCAATATATGCGTTGTTTATGCATGAATTTTATGTGATGAGATTTGATTGTCTAATAGGAAGTTAAAATGAATTTAATTTCAATTCTGTGTTTAGTTTGCAATGTTTGTTAATTAATACATATAAGAACAGTAAGCTCTATTGTGCGTAAATTGATGATGACAGTTAATTTTCTCTTGACAATCTCAGGCATACATATATAAAAGCCGGTATGCCATAATACAATCTTAATTACTGCATATACAGTGTTTCCGTATAAGAAAACATCCACTCCATTTGTTTTGTATGGAAATAGTCTTATCTTTTATTCCCTATATCCCTAATATTACAATTAATGTTTCAAAGTTTCACAGAAACAGTAAATTTTTAATTTTAAAAATATTATGATAAACGAATTAATAATTCAGTTCTTCATGTTGTACCTCGGTTTGATGCTACATCTAATTATAATATATTATTAATTAATATTGTTATTAATATTTTAGTTTATTTATTATTATCTTCGTATCAGTTCGCAAATTTCCGTGAATATTCGACTCCAAACGCGCAAGCGCGCAAAATCTAAACACACATTTTGCTCCAGCTGATGATATTGATGTTTGGTTTGTAGCAAATACACATAGCGTGTTTTATGAACAGACAGATAGAAAGAGAAGATTGAAACCTTATATTTTTTTCATTCATTTTTGCTTCTTGAAAGATATTTTAGGTTTAGAGGTACTTTTATACATGAAACCAGCATCAGGTGTGTATATCGACGCACACATTATGTTGTGTTAAAATGAAGTGTGGTGACACAGGTATTTCTGATTTCAGCTCATCAATGTATTTTAGCGGGAGTAATTTTAGTTGTATTTATTTTTATTTCTTCTGTGCATTACTTTTCCCAATCATTTGTAGAATTCAGAAAAAAAATTGGTTTTCTTGATTTTACTGGTGCTGTGGAGGGTACGTTAAAAGTCGATAGTAATGAAACAATTCTGGCCACAGTTAGACCTACAGTTGAAGGTAAACAGTAGTGTAATATTGAAAATATAATTTATCTATTTTAAATATTATAATTTTAATATACTGCATTTGTCACAGTATAATTTGAAACACTTGAATTTTGTTTAAATAATAGTGATAAAATTTACTGATTTGTTTTAGCAAAACGAGTATATCAAGAGCAAATTGATGTGGTAGAAATATTACCCAATTGCGGACTTTCACAGCAATGCCGCGACGACTCGTTTGCTGTTCATATTTTTACCGGTAATGATAAAGACGACGAGCCACGGTTATGTGTCGTGGGCAAATAGTAAGTACGGAGGACAGAGAATGATAGAGTCAAGTTCGATTGTGCAAGTTATTGGAACAACGTAGAGAAAAAATCTAGAGTCACGAAAGCATCCGTTTTTATATTAAATTTTCATCCCAGTTGCTTACATTAGTTTTTGTTTTCTTAATTGAATTGCATTGTAACATATTTACTAAAATGTAATGTGATATAAGAGTTACTGTCTTTCAGACTTGGACCTAGTTTACAACATAAAATATCTTACCTATATTATACAAGATTTATTATAATATTTTTGAAATAAGACAAGATTCTGTACGTGTTACAATTAATTCTGAAAAATTCCATTGTAAAATATAAATTCTTAATAAAAATATATTACTGACGTTGAAATAAAACTGCATGTGTAATATCTAATTTGTGTTTGTTATATAAATATTTTGATGCGGAAATGCCGTATGGAGTATCAGAATTCTCCTTATGCATTTTTAAAACAAATTTGGTTCTACTACGGTAAATATCATGAAAAACTTTAAATATACATTCAATTGTTATTTCAGCGTAATCGGAGCTGGAGTGAACAATGGTGGTCGAGGCATCAACGCAGCGCTTGTAGAGCCAATGCACTTTCGACTGGTGTCCGTCAAGAATTTTGACACCTACGGCAAAGATAGTACGGAACTTGAAGCCTGGATAGAAAATGAAATTTTAATGAATGATATAGTTATTTTCTTTACATTTGATGAAGCATCTAAAGAATTAAGTAATTATGCAAAGAAGTTATTATTTGAACTTGGTAAGTTCAGTAATAATTTAATAAAAAAAACAACATTTTTCAGTCAGTACAAAAATGAGAACATGAACTTAATTGTTTCCCCCCCCCTCCAATCCTTCCGTTTTTCAAAGTTTCCAGGTGGTATTTTTAAAATAATTTAAATTTACTTACATGGGTGTTACTTTAAAAAATGAAATATAATAATATATAATAAAACATGTATAATGTTGAAGACTGAGACTTTGAGAGCGACGTTACGCCATAAGTTTTTGAAACATAAATACAAAAAAGATTTAAATAAAGAAAAAAAAAATAGCGTAAAACTAAAATATTCGATATGTTCAGTAATACATTTAAAAATTCATTTTGGCTGTCAATTTTACTACATTTTAGTAAAGATTTCAGCAGTAAATCATTATTTTCTAATATAATAATATTCAAATAATTTATAATTATTTTAATTATGCAATAATATATTATGTTATTGTATCTGCAATGGGGGGGGGGGGTACTTTTGTCATGATTTTTTTTATTATTATTGGTTTAGTATAATTTTGTAAAATCTGGAATTATATCATATCATGCAGAGCTGCCCTATAAAGCAAGTATTTTTTTAAAATTATTTTATTTATTTATTTACCTCAAAATCAAGCCTCCAAGTAGCTGGATTACAGGAGCGCGCCACGACTATGATATATTTCGTAAATGATAATTAAGAAATGGTAAATAGTATGTTGAAAACAACAAAGAAAAAATGCAGCATATAAATAATTAGAATTTAAGTTGTTATTTAATGTTGGATTACATTGAATAATCTTTGCAGGCAGCTACAGAGTGCAAGACCTTCACTTCCGGTCACAGTGGTACATGATTAGCCAACGTGGTATTGGTGGCTTTACTCCGTTTGAGTCCCTCAAATTTGCCAAGAACAACCGATGGGCAGACGCAATAGATATGCGCCTTTGCGTGCCTAGACACAGTAAGTTGTCAACTGAGACCGTGCCATTAATGTATTTTCGGAATTAAAAATAAATTTATATTTCACTTTTATTGTATTGCTAAGTAGGTTCGTGACGTATCTTATCAAATTTTAAGAAATCACAGTCAAATTAATATGATACTCCCTATGTAACTGAAGTAGCCGGAACCCGGAAACACAAAGTTTTTGGTCCTATTTTTCACATTTTAGTTCTAAAAATTTGCAGAATGTCCTGCAATTAAATCATTCTTAAACTGCAAGAGTTTACGACAGCTTCTCGAAATAATTTAGATTTAACATGGATAGGATAGGTAATTTACCCACTCCAATTTGTTAATAACAACGACATAGACGAACAACTTTTTTTTCAGGATACAGAAAGTGATAGAATATCATTTTTTTTTTTTATTTATTCATATTAAAGACCAGTTGGTACATTGTGATTTGTGACTACATACTACATATAATATATACTACATATAAATAATATAAATTAAGCTGAAAAAAAAAGATACAAAAAAAACATAGATCGATAATACATTTTGTCATTAATTAAAGAACTTTGCTCTATATTATACTAAAATATTGTTTAAGACGATCATCTCATGTGCATAGCAATGCTATAAAATATAACATTAATTTATTAGCCAGCCAAAGAAGATTAAATGCAAACAACAAAAATTGAAAGCTGCGTAATAAAAAAAAGGGAATGCTAGTTTTGCATTTATGGCAAACAAAATTCCAGAATTATTATCGATTTTAATATTAATTAGTTAATAATCCCCGCTTATCCTCGGATAACTTAGTTATTATTTCATTTTTTAGATTTTAATTCAAAAATCAAAGATCAGAGGACAATGATATTAGGCGGAGGCGTGAGAAAATATTTAAAAACTATAATGATTTGATTTGATTGTTTATTGGATCAAATACAGAAACTCCTTATTGTGGATACATTGTGATAGATACATAATATTATAATAGTTACAATCCTCGTGAAGAATATTGTAAAATTTAAGCACAATACTTCAAATGTTCTGCATCAGCAGCTCAGCATCAACGACTACTTGCATGGACACTAAAAATTATTTATTTTTTCATGTAGTTGGAGGTGAGGTGGTCGCCCCCGATCCTCTGCCTACGGAGAACATCAAGCGAGAGATGTTCTGTCACCTGTACAACGGCACGGAATACGTCGATTTTTGTGAAGGTTTGTTTTTTATATATGCCTATCTAAAAGTTTTGTGAAAGGAAATGTTTGATAAAACATAAAAGTAAAAGGATGTAGAGTGTATAAGTAAAGATCGTTGTGAACAAGTTAATACTACTGTATATTATGGTATTTATGAATTCATGCTTTCATTGTGTTTCAAGTTTTATAAGATTTCAATGGATAGGAATGAAAGATTTTAATGGTCTAAGTACTACGGAGCATCCATGATTAAAATCAAGCATAATGTCCGGTTTAGGGATTCTACTTTAGCAGACCAGGGGTTGGTCTGACCATATAAGATACTTTATTAGCGATACTTCGCAAGTGTTGAGCAGGTTTCCCGGGATCAATTATATAGATTAAACAAAAATCTGCCATCCCTTCTCATTCCTCAGGAGCTCAGGACCTCTGGGAAAAACGTGATCTTGGCCTTTTCTCCTCTTATCTCTCTAAAATTGAAGTTTGGACAAAGTAGTCTGGATTTAATGTTATAACTGGCTGCATGTTCCAGCGTCTGCTCAGCGTGAGCCTCTGAGCGCTGCCATGCTGACAAACCGCAGTCTAATCGGCAATTTAGTATACTCAGCGCCCGTGCTTCTCTTGGCTGGCCCAGGGCGCGCGGGCGTGGAGGCACTGCTGCTTACGCTCGACAGTCTGGCCGCGCAGCCCGGCCTCAGCCCTGGCCTCGTGCTCGTGCTGCACCATGACCGTGACCCTGAACCAGCAGCTCTGCCAGCACCTGCTGCCCTCGCAGCGCTCTACGGCTTCCAGTCTGCCCGTGTGCGCGCAAACATCTCACACGCAGGTAACGCAGGAATATATATATATAATATATATATATATATATATATATATATACAGCTCGCGGCGGGGTAATGAGTAGGGATTTAACATCATTCTCGCTAGCAATTTAGTGAAAGAAATTAGATCTTCTGGCTACAGTGGACAAATGACTCGAATATTTTTATTGCAATGATGGACAAGTTATAAAGTTCAGAGTTTTAACCAGAAATAAAAACATTGAAATTTTATTTGTAGCGTCACTTCTAATGGAAGTTGGTAAAGATTAATGTAAGATTTAAACCTAATTTGGGCGCGATTCATGAACAAATTATCCAGAAAGTCCAGACATATATCTAGTTTTATCTTTTCATTAACACATATAGTGTCATATATTGAATTAAACTGAAGTTAATAACCGTGGTTAGTGAGAAACTTGGATATCTTATATCGTGAATCGCGTCCAAATTTAAATTAACCCTTGACTCTTTTTATTTTAACACGTACCTTTGAAAAGTCACTGTTCTCATTCCAAATTATAATTAATATTAACTTAATGGAGTACCGACCTCAATTTTTTTTATTGCAGAAATGGATAGAGGGTGCAAAGTTATGCTACTCTGATTTTTTTCAGATTTTTTAGAGCCCGGCAACTATTTTTTAAAAATGATTGAAAGTGCAGAAAAAGTGCCGCCTCTTGCCGCCTCTCTTAATAAAAGATAGGACTCAAAAGGGACGTGGATTCGAACCCGACCTCGCCAAAATTTTTTAGCAATACTTCTCGGTCCCTAAAAAATCTGAAAAAAATCAGAGTAACATAACTTTTCATCCTCTATCCATTTCTGCTATAAAAAATTTTGAGGTTGATACTCCATTATTGCATCACTAATTAACATTATTATTATTAAATGCAAAACTCCATAAAATTAAAAGAAAAGTATTTATTGATGAAACGTAAGTGGTATATTTTTAAAATGACGTTTTTATTTTATAAAACAGAGCTGCTGGAATGTGGACTGGAGCTGTTGAAGCAAAAGTTTCCTGATAAAAAGTATGTTATTGTGATTGAGGAGGACTTGATCCTGTCACCCGACTTCTTATTCTTCATGGCCCAGATGATTCTAATCCTAGAAAAGGATAACACTCTACTGGGCATATCAGCGTGGAATCCCAATGGTGAGAGAAAGAGCCAAATATGACATAATGAATAACAAGTAAAATTCTCTGGATAAGTTTCCAATTATGTTATATATTGTTGTAGGTGACTGGACACTTTAGTGAATGGAATATCCTTTTTCATGTCACCCATTGAGTTGTTGTACTATGTTTTATTTTGTACTAATACTCAATAAACAACTATTATTATATAGTGATTTAATTGAAAATTTCAAAAGATATGAATAAATTGAATATTTTTTGATAGATGCAAAGAGATAATGTTATAATGTACATAAATATTCAGTTGAATGTCACTTATTGCACTTTTCAGTAATTCTTCGAATGTTATTGACAAATATTACAAATTTTTGTTTAAAGTTGCTGGAGTTGTAATGTTATATTTTTCCCCCGTACGTAGGATTTGAAGGAGTTACCAGTGATCCTCATCTTGCTTACCGAGTAGAGGAATTTCCTGGAGCAGGATTCCTCATACCAATGCTAGTATATAATAAGTACATAGAAGGAAAATTCAACGTTTGCTGCTCCAAAATGTGAGTACGAGAATACAAGAGTGAGTTTACAAAGAAAGATTTTAATAACAGACTAACTATACTAATTTATTTATTTTATTATGAATGCTTGATTCATTTACATTTTTCATTACATTGCATTCAAGGAACGTAAATTAAGTTGCGATTATTTCATTACGAAAGTAAAAGTTTTAATTACTAGTAGTAAAGTACCTTAATTTATCATCTCTTTTGTTTAGGCGTTTTTTTAGCTGGACAGATATTGTTCGAGAGAGTGGAGGTCACATAATAGTACCAGACGTCTCAAGGGTGTTGTATGCTCCTGAAGCATCGGACGACAACTCCACTGATCTATTTCTAAGCGTTGCGCGAACTACTAATGTGTAAGTGATAAAAGTATTATTATAAATAAATTAGCAAACAATATATACTTCGTTCACATGATGGTATTTAATATGGATCCGTTGAAGACAAAATAAATAATGTTGCTCTTACAAGACGTCTTCAATAGATCCGTATTAAACACCATCATTTAAATGTAGTGATACTATATAAATGTATAATCAATTAATCATAATGAATAAATAATTTGCTTTTTACACTGAAGAAACGGTAGGGGTTCCTGTTCACGTTCACGTTTGTAAGTCGTCTCAGAGCTTCCTCTTAAAGGGGTACCAAAGTGAATACTTTTTTTACATGCTTGGGCAGCTACGAATTATTCTGATATCCTTGTGGCTCAATATTTTCGTACAATGACTATAGAGTTATTTTACAATTAATTATTTAGTTTGAAAAGTGAGTTTGATAACCGTTGGTTGATTCAACTCAGTGCGCTCCAGCAGCAGCCGCTGATACGACCAAGGATACGACGAGAATCTCCCGCGAATCGGGGGGAACCTCCTCCCGCCCCCTTCTTGTCGTATCACCGGCCGCTGCGGCCGCGGGCATGCTTGAATCAACCAACGGTTTTCAAACTCACTTTTCAAACTAAATAATTAATTGTAAAATAACTAGGCATCGTACGTAAACATTGAGCCACAGAGATAATAGAATAATTCTTAGCTGCCCGATCATGTAAAAAAAGTATTCACTTTGGTACCCCTTTAATAACAAACGTTAACATTGCCATATGACTGACAATGTATCTGACGACATTATAGCTAACATGCAACAATGAATTATTTAGAGACCAGCGGAGTATGATTCTTCTAAAACCTGTATTAAGCCTATATTACACGATACAATTTTTCCTTACAAGAAAATTTCATCTCCATACAAACAAATGGAGTTTGTGTATTCTTGAAAGGAAAAATTGTATGCAATAGTTAGAAAAATTGTATCGTGTAATACCGGCTTTACACGATACAATTTTGCTTACAATTTTTTCTTACAAGAATATTTCATCTCCATACAAACAAATGGAGATTAAGTTTTCTTGCAAGAAAAAATTGTATTCAATTAGCAACAAATTGTATAGTGTAAAGGCGGATTTCCATGGAGCGTACGTGGAAAGCGAGGCTTGACGCGGCGAGAAAGGCGCACTTGCTTCAATGCCATATGGCGGCCATGTAAGCGTGGAAAAATCGCGGCGCGATTTAATCGCTGCGGGAAAGTGATTTTTACACGCCAGCATGGCCGCCATATGACATTGAAGCAAATGCGCCTTTCTCGCCGCATCAAGCCTCTCGCTTTCCACGCTCCATGGAAATGCACCTTTATATCGGCTTAAGGCATGTAGCTAGTCGTACAGCGACTGTCTGATATTTATGCTTATGATAAAGCTAGTCTCTGATACGATTCGTACCGGCACATATTAAGGTACAAAAAGGATTCCTAAACTTTACTCCGTGTTTTACGAACTGTAACCTAGCTGTAATTTTTATAAAATATAAATAATTACATATATATATATAATTCAATAATAATTCAATATAATTCGTCCGCGTAAAGGCGGATTCAGATGGCGACAAGGGCGATGCGACGCGATTTTGACGTAAAAGCTGTGAAATCCTATGCGGCGGCGAATTCGCTGGGAATCGCGTTAATTACGATGCTCTTTTTCTTTTAATCGCCAAATATGGCCGCCAATGGATGTTACAGCAAGTGCGCATTATTCGCGTCGCAGCCTGGAAATCGCCATATGAATCCGCCTTTTTAAAAATGAAAAAAATAAGTGATGAATCATTGATAGTTCGCGTGTAAGAATAAGCGCCAAGAACAATAATATAAAATGATTTAAATCTATACATATTAATCATGAAAAGAATTTAATAATAATTTTAACAATTTTTTTTTTTTACTATTCAATATTGTTAATATAAAATTTCTGCAAGAAAATTTCAGTGGCATGCAATTTTCTGGGCAGCCATTGTCCCGGAAAATTCTCCTCACTAATAGATATACAAAATAAAAATATACATATACAATACATCTCGATGCTATTGTCCATCTATTCTGTTGGTCATGGAAATTCTCCAGGATAACGGCTTTACTATTATAATGTTTATTTATTTAAAGAAGATAGAAACACATACGATAGAAAAAGATTTGTTGGGAAGGGAGATATTTCGAGCTTTTAGCCATTCATGAAAGATTTGTTGGGAAGGGAGATATTTCGAGCTTTTAGCCATTAACAACGCAATGCTTTGATTATTTTTTTCCTTTTTGCCGAGTCAATGACGGCTAAAAGCTCGAACTATCTCCCTTCCCAACAAATATTTTTCTATCGCATGTGTTTCTATCTTCTTTAACTAAATAAATATCATTTAGTTTGATTTTTTAAATAGTTAATTATTATAATGTTTAGTGTAAATTATGGTATTGTAACTGAAAGTCAGACTAAATCGTGTCATGAAAACCTATACTCTATAAATTCTTGTTTCTTTCAGCGATGCTGCAGCTTATATTAATAGACCACAAGATCTGGAGGATGGCAGATATTTTCAAACAATAGCTAAACTTGTGCAAGAAAGTATCTCGCTCCATATGACAATAGAAGATTTAACTCATTGTAGACTGGGTACAAATCTAATGACTTCTAAAATCATGCAAGAATATTTAAAGTTAGTATTATTTTTTCTATAATTTTGTGTTGACTGCAAATGACAGTCTCATATTTTAATTAATCATTACTTTTATTGACGTGCGATTCTGAGCATTTATAATTCAATAAGGGGTAGACACAGAGTTCTACATAATAGCTAGAGGGATAGTCAGTGCAATGTACTCGTATCTGGCCCGAGCTAACAAATGCGCCTAGGTCAGTGGGTAAATGCCATCATATAGTAATTAAGCTACTTATCTGTAGCCATTCAAATTTCCTATGCCAACATGGCTGCCCACCCACTTCTACTGTCTCATTTAATACCTGGCTCCAATGCCTCCATTAAAAAATTATAAAATAAAAGCTTCTTTGGGGGTTGAATAAGAAAGTTGCAAATGCTGTTAATTTATTATTTTTTTATTCTCACTCATCAATCCATATCGAAGTTATCGATATTTGACCGACCGCTAGGTGGATAGGTGGAGCCATTTTAGGATATAATATATATATATATATATATATACATACATACATATATATATATATATATATATATATATATATATATATATATATATATATATATATATATATAATATTCCATTAAAAAGCATTAGTAGGCTGTATAATTAAATATCAACCGCTAGATACAGTTAAAGTTTGCAATAAAGGTTTCATATTTGTCCAGAAAATGCTTGTATAGCTTTTATTGCATCTGACAGTCCCATAAATGTAACTATAATGTATATCGTTATAGTCATATAGTCGATTATATATATGACTTTCATACAATTCAGTATTCCTAATTCAATTCCTGCTCTAATTTCCAGTAAAACTTTTGTGGTTTACTTCAAAGAGGATTCCAAATTTCCTGGACATAAATTAAAACAACTTGCTTACTGCTTTGGAATACCAGTGTCTGCTTCATTAAATATAAGAGGCATATACAAAAATCTATTAAGGTAAGGCATAATTTTGTTTTTCAACAAGAGTGTCAATCTGGATTCCTTTGAATCAAATAAATTTTGAGTACTATCCTTTATAGCTGGACAAATACAATTGATTTACAAAATAATAAAATGGATTCGTTTTTTAATGAAATTATTGAATTTAAGACTCCGCTTTAGAGTAAAATGAGTGATCATAGCTATAAATGAATTTAAGCTTAATGGGAGTAAATTGGTAAATAAATGTATATCCTATAAAGATATAATGAAATTACTTTGACTGCATTTTAAATGTATATAATTTTATATTTTTTTTTATAAATATTAAACATGTTATATTTGTGTTAACTATGTTATTGTGTAACTGTGTTTAATCTTGAGTTTACAAATAAGTCCTTATCGAGTTTTTTCTTTTATTGGCATCTCTCACACCAAAATAATATTCATGCAAAATAAAATACTGAATTTGTGTCTTAGTTTTTGATAAGTTTTATTGCAGTCCTTTTGCCATAGTCTCACTTGAACATGTTATACTGACACTGACATGATGCACACTATACTTGCAATTGCAGCAGCAAAAACAAAATGTTGAGAGTATTTCTTACAACGAATACCACTATTATCATCATTTCTGTTTAAACACTTGCTCCAGGGCTTTAGCAATATAAAATGATGTTCAGTCTATTAAGTAATTTCAAATAAATAGCATCAATAAATTAATATTTCACATTTTTATTTTTCAGATTGACTGTAAATCATAACACTGTCCTACTGATAGAGGCGGCGTCTCCATTCTTCAAGACTTTGCCACGAACTGTGCAGCCCTTGTAATATTTACATCTAGAATTTGTAATACTATTTGTAAAAACAAATTGAAATAAAACATTTGTTATGTCTCTGTAAAATAATTGATTATCTTTTCTATATCCTCATTGCTTTTTAAATGTATTTGGAAAATAAAATGGAAAAAGAAGATTGAACTTGTATTGAATTATGTTTATTAATTATTTAGCAGGAAAATGGTTCTTCCTGTATAGTTAAGCAGGATGTACAAATGACCTTGACATTTTGTTTTAGAATATTAATGTACAGCCCGTTACCTAATTCCATCGACAATAATAAAAACATTAGCTTCCTGCTAATATCAGCTGTAATTAGAATTTTAAATTATAATTTATTCATATAAATCACAAATTTTGGAAACAAAAATTGCCAAGGCCACTGAAATTATAATGTTAAAATTTTAAATTTTTAATTTTGTCTACAGTTTTCATGTCAAATAAAATATAACAATAAGGGATCAAATTTTATACGTTAAGGGACACAGTGAGAGCAACTATATCAAGATTTTATTCAAATTTATGCCACAATCTCCCTCTTTCTTCGCTCTGAAATAGTAGTAGAATTTGAGTCAATTGTGGTATTAAATGTTGAATCGAACTGTGCAAGGTCTTCTTCATTGGAACTAGGTCCTTTATCTAAAAACTCTGATCCAACTTGCTTGCCAAGAAATTCAACTCCCATTAATGCTCGTTTGCCTAGAAACTCGGATCCCATTGATCTTTTTTCTTTGTAATCAGACACATCAACTCTTTTGCCTAGAAATTCAGACCCCATTGAACGTTTTCCAAGAAACTCTGAACCAAGTGGCCTTCTTTTAGGGTAAAAATCAAACGCAGTGGGTGATCTTTTACCTAAAAACTCTGATCCCATGCCTCTTTTATTTAAATTTTCAAAGACCGTGTCTTGTTTTCCTAAAAATTCAGAGCCCATGCCTCTTTTACCTAAAAACTCTGACCCCATTCCTCGTTTTCCCAAGAACTCGGAGCCCATGCCTCTCTTACCTAAAAACTCATAGCCTATTCCACGTTTACCCAAAAACTCGGAGTCCATACCACGTTTACCCAAAAATTCAGAGCCCATGCCACGTTTACCCAAAAATTCTGACCCCATACCACGCTTTCCTAAGAATTCTGAACCCATCATGGTACGTTTTCCCAGAAACTCAGACCCCATACTTCTCTTGCCTAAAAATTCTGACCCCATAGCACGTTTTCCTAAAAACTCAGAGCCCATACCACGTTTCCCTAAAAATTCAGATCCCATTCCTCTTTTACCCAAGAACTCTGAACCCATGGCACGTTTTCCAAGAAACTCAGAGCCCATTGCTCGCTTTCCTAAGAACTCTGAGCCAAGAGGTGCTCGTTTCTCCATATGTCCTGAAGCCTCCTCGGATTGCTGCTGCTCTTCATCAGGTAGTTCTGCGGTTTCCATTGAGCCAAGGAGAGTGGTCTCACCTGAGCGCTTGCCCAAGAACTCAGAGCCTAGACGACGCACAGGTCGGTATGGGATTCCATGCCAGCTGGACCCGCTAGAATCCTGGTTGTGGAAAGCCATGAGGAACAGACGAAGTAAGTCGCGAGTGGGAAGGGATCGCTTCTCTGCTGCATCTGTCAACAATAGCGTTATATAATTTCAGAACGAGTAGCATTTTTTTAATATATCAAATAGCATGGTATGGATAAGCCAAGAATATTGCTCATGTAGAAAGACGTTTAAGAATAAAATGCACATTTGGAGTTCGAACGGTAGAATTAATTTTAAAGCTACTAATTAATACAAAAATATTCCATATAATGTAAAAAAAATATATAAATATATAAAAATATTTTTTACAATATAATGGGTGTGATTCACAAATGAGTTATCTTGATATATATATATATATATATATATATATATGTACATATACTTATGTGTGTGTGTATAGAATATATATAATATGTAGAACATGTAATTATATTTTACGAATAGCTTCGCATTAACTTAAATTGTTTAAAGATTTAGAGCTCAATTTGATTAGTATGGAACAATACCGTTCACTCCTTGAATCGTGGCAAATTGCTCGTCAGTTAAGCTCATCTGGTTGCATACCTTGCCCGGCGCTCAAGGCTCAACAGAACAGATCAAGATGGAATGCACAGTCATATAAAATGGTTATAACTGAATTTACTTCTGCAAATGCCTTTTTTTTCCCCTTCATCATAGCTCGTTTGAATTCCTACTAACTAAATAATGTGATTATTTTATCATTATAATTATTTTAATTGTTCGATATTAAATCCTTTTCATTATTTCAAATTTTTAAATTTATGTTTTTAATCATGTAAGTTTGCATTTTTTTCTAAAACATGTTTCATAGTTATATCACAATTACAATTATACAACGGGTCAATTACGATCAATCCATACTTAAGTTTTTAAGTTACTGGTTTCTTATGTGCAAAGGCGTTAACTTTTATTAATTCAGCAACTAACAATTTTATTTTAATTTGTTTTATCATTTTTTATTTTTATTTTTTTACAATATAAATGTATATATTGCCATGTTTGCTCAATAAACATTTATTATCATTATTTGGGTGTTTTAACTCCCAACCTAGTTGGGATGGTTAAGCGCCAGCACCGGGCCCAATTGGGCCAAAATGAAGGCGCCCGCTGATCCTGTTGGGGATGTTATTATTATTATTAAAAATTATTCAGATTCCAACTTTATTTCCATCCATAAGCAAACAAACATAAAATGTCTTTTTTAATTCAGGGATGATTCTCAAGGATTGAATAGCATGCAGTTAACATAGTTATACCAGTTCTGCAGACGGATACACAACTATTTATTACATTCATTCATAACGAGAGCACGAAGGCTATCGATGCATCACTACAATAAAAAAATACTGCTGTTTTTCTCCGTGATTATTTTGTTGTTAATAGCAAAATATGAAAAGTTAATTATTTTGCTTTTGAAGACACGTTACCTGCTTGCTGCGTGTTGGCGGAGGCTGCTAGGTTAAACGTGAGCAGCGTGGTGAGCGCGGCGAGCAAGACGCTGCGCATGGCGAAGGGTGGCGTTTCTGGCTGCGGTTGCAAAACCTACCGACATTGAGGCAAATCATCAGTTTTGGTAACTACTAATAATAAGTGACTTATAATATGATATAATTATACAAGTTAGTAGTACAGTGACGACAGCATAATAGGTTGATGTATTTAATGCACGTGTGTCAGTACGGTTTTTTACAGTTTAAAGTGTTCTTGATATAACAAGATTAACAAGAGAAATATATATCCCAGCAAACCAAAACCTGCTGGCCTACAGCTGGCCGCAGACCGGCTTGCCACTGCTGGCATGCGCTGGCAAGCCATGCTGGTTCTGCGCTTTTCTTGTATACCGGCCAGATGCTGGACCCATGCAGCGCTGGCATACCATCACAAATTTAATTTAATTTGCAATTAAATTAAAATCATTCAGTATCACCTGAAAATTATTTTTATGCTTAATTAATATAAGCAAAATAAGAAAAAATTATCAAATTGGATAAAAAAATTGTCACCACCAGGTATCGAACTCAGGACCATTGGCACCGTAGGCAGGTGTCCTATCCCCTACACTTCGGTGATTGTAAGTAAATATTTGATGTTAGTGCTTACTTATTATTCAAAATATTTGAACTTATACCGGATATGAAGATTTCAACACAAACTGTAAGAAAAGTAGCATAATAGTATAATTTTTTAAAAATTTTAATATTTTCTTACGAATTTAAGTTGAGGGATGTTAGAAATACATATTTCAAAAATAATAATTTTTTGTCCCGTAAAAATTCCAAAATCAAAATTTATGGATGGCATTCCAGTGCTGGCCAGCATATGGGCCTGTGAAGGCAAGCCGCATGCTGGTACACCGTCAGATGGCCGACTGCCGGCCTCTGTTGGCAAGCCCTCTGCCAGCAGTACCAGCAGCAGACCAGCAACCGGCCAGCTGCAGGCCAGCAAGGCATGGTTTGATATCACTGTATATGGCAGTTATCATTTTTACACATCTAAATTAAGTTACTACATAAATGAAAAAAGGCGCTGTAAATAAATTTTGTATAAAGTTATTGTTGGAGTGTGTAAATTACTCCTTGTGCCATATATATTTTGAGAGTGCAGTTATATTTGAAGCTTGTTTTATTTTAAAGAGTTTAAAGCATTTTTTCGTGTGTTCATTGAGGCATACATTATCCAAATGTAAACCAACGTTGTGTAATGTATGTAAGTAGCCATGAACTTAACTTATTAAATGATTATCAAAAGGTTGAAGTCGCAATCTTATCAATAACAAAGTTTGCTATAGTGCATCACACCTTTTCTTCAAAGCACGATCCTGAATTAAAAAAAAAAAACTTGGCTTCCTGTCTTTCTTTTTTTTTTTTTTTAAAGAGAAAAATGCTGAGAAAGCCTCTTATGTTGATTAATAACCCAGCAAGCCGCGCAAGTCGAGCCCCTGGAGGCAAATATTATGCGAGTGTATCCGGCTTGCTCCTAGCTACCCCCACCAGCACAACGAGTCATACGTAACGCCTTGCAGTCAGCAGCAAACAACCCACTGCTCGAGTCGGTACAACAAAAGCTAGTAACAATGTGCAAAAATTAATGAGAACCAGACAATTGTAGACAATAAGAATGAAATCTTCAAGGGATTATGAAGTATGAGGCCAATTTAGACAGAAAGTTTATTGTAATATAAAAGTTATCTAAGTTAACAAATATACATACAGATATATTATATATATATAATATATATATATATATATATATATATATATATATATACATAATAATTACTTAATATTTAGCATAACGCTATAACATTTAAAAAAACAAGTCACTATTAATATTAAGTAATTATTTTCTCTTGCTTTTAACTATTAGAATTCACAGTACTATAAATATGGACCTTTACCCTTTTCCTAATATACGTATATACTGTATATTATATACATATTTGTATGAAAATAACGATGAATCTCAATGCGGAGTCATAATTTTTTTTTTATGATCGAATTGAATAAAAAAAAAAAGGGAATATTAGAAGGCTGGTCAGAGTGGTAAAGAAAGGTGGGAACAACTTAATATTTTGAATTTACCAAGTATTTGTATTTTCTTTTGATTATATGTGTAAAAAAAATATCACAACTTATCATAAGCTTCAAATTAACGAAGATATGACTGGACATAATACTAATAGACAGTCAAATCTTATTCATAAAAAATATGGAGGATACGAGCAAACTAAAAGAAACTATTTTTATTGTTTAGCTACCTCTGCTACTTTATTGAAAATAATTATTATTCTATTAAAAAGAAAAAATTTAATGGTGAAAGTGTGAATTTTTAATTGTGATAATTGTAATATTTTCTAAATTTTATTTTTTTAAATTATTTTTTGTGCAAATTGTTCTTATTTTATTGTTCTATGTATATTTTATGTATGAATGTCTATAATTTTCTTTTTTTTTTAGCTAAATCTAATTATATTATGTCTATAGTATGTAGTCACAATGTACAAACTGGTATTTAATGTGAATAAATAAATTACAGTACCATAAAAAACTGCGTTGTAAATATATGTAATATACCTTATAAATCAATGGAAAATAGGAATACAAATTATTTAATTTTCTTTATAATTACTTTAATATTTAGTATTTTGAAATAAGAAATATTATTTCACGTACTGTACAATGCAAACATTACAATGGTTTTCAAGGTACTAGTTTATACACATATTTGGATTCGTATTATATTTTTGAATAAACCTAGTAAATCATAATATTGAGAGAAAAAACAGGAAAATGTTTCATAAAAATTAATATATAAGGTACTTTGTTTTCTGTGCGAATGTGAATGCTACACAGATATACAGAGTGTTCCACAATTCGTGTCCCAAATGTAACTCGTAAAATGGAATTGCAAAAGTGCTCGTAGAAACTTCAAATTTCGTACAGTGGTAGTCGAGGGTCCTTTGTTTTGTGTTCTGGCAGTGAAAATTTTTTTCCACCCTTATTTCACCCCTTCTAGGGGGTGCGTTCCCGTTCTTTATCAAAACCTTATGGGCTTACAATGTTAATGAAAACGAAAAAGAAAAATTTTCGAATTTCAGTCTGAAAATTTCCAACTAGGTGTTTTCGAGTATGAAAAAAACAGTGGTGACCTCATTTTTTTTCTGCCATTGACCCTTCACCCCTCGCAGGGGTCAATGTTGACCCCTAGAATGATTTTTTTTTTAATTCTCCGAATTTGTTGAAATTGATATGATTTTATGGGTTATCGACGATGACAAAACCCATGAAAACACTTGCGAGTTGATAAAATTGACCCTTGACCCTCGCAGGGGTCAGTAGTGACCCCTAGAATGACCTTTTTAAAATTCTCCGTTTTCAATGAAATTGATATGCCTCTATGGGTTGTCGAGGATGAAAAAACCCATGAAAATACCTGCGAATTGATAAAATTGACCTTTGACCCTTGCAGGGGTCAGTAGTGACCCCTAGAATGACCTTTTTAAAATTCTCCGAATTTGTTGAAATTGATATGCCTCTATGGGTTGTCGAGGTTGACAAAACCCATGAAAATACTTACGAATTGACAAAATTGACCCTTGACCCTCGTAGGGGTCAGTGCGGTGACCCTTGATTGGATTTTTTTAAAATTCTCCGAATTAGTTGAAATTGATATGCCTCTATGGGTTGTCGAGGTTGACAAAACCCATGAAAATATCTGCGAATTGATCAAATTGACCCTCGAAGGGGTCAGTGGTGACCCTTGATAGGGTCTTTTTAAAATTCTCCGAATTAGTTAAAATTGATATGCCTCTATGAGTTGTCGAGGATGACAAAACCCATGAAAATACTTGCAAATTAATAAAATTGACCCTTGACCCCTTGTAAGGGTCAGTGGTGTCTCCTAGTTAAAATTTTCTGAATTAGTTGAAATTGATATACCTCTATGGGTTATCGAGGATGAGAATGCTAATGAAAACACTTGCGAGTAAATTAAAATAATTATTGACCTCGCAGGGGTCACTGCATGGTGAGCCTTGAAATTAGTTTTTCCACATTCTCTCAATTTCATTGAATTTGATATGCATCTATCGGTTATTGAGAATGGAAAAACCCATGAAAATATTTGCAAATTCATCAAATTTATTGTTGACCTCGCATACTCTGAAACCTTTAAATACGAATTTTGGTGGTTTGGTGGAGATCGGCAAGAAAATCTATCAGATCAACTTAATTTAACATGGAAATCCCACAAGGAAGAAATGCAAATCGTGAATCCACCTGTCAAACAGTTGAGAGATTTTTAAAAAAAAAAGAATCAACAAAAATATCCTTGAAACTTACAACCCTTGGCTTTAATTCTGTGTGCCAAATTTCAACTTTCCAACTGAAGTCATATACCACTGAAAATTTAGCACAAAATTAATCAAACCCCATGTAACAGTGGCTGACTCAGTATTCTCCAATTGTGACTGGCCCACTTAAATTTTTTTATAATGATATTAATAAAAAATAATTCAACATTTATTCAAAATCTAGAGGCCACCATGCAGTGACCCTTGCGGGGTCATTAATGAATTAAGTAAACCAACTTGAAAACATCTTCATTAATTTTATCTGCCTCAACAACCCATAGATGCATATCAAATTCGATGAAATTGAGAAAATTCGGAAAAATTAACTTCAAGGGTCACCCCCTGCGAGGTCAACAATAAATTTGATGAATTTGCAAATGTTTTCATGGGTTTTTCCATTCTTAATAACCGATAGGTGCATATCAAATTCAATGAAATTGAGAGAATGTGGAAAAACTAATTTCAAGGCTCACCATGCAGTGACCCCTGCTAGGTCAATAATTATTTTAATTTACTCGCAAGTGTTTTCATTAGCATTCTCATCCTCGATAACCCATAGAGGTATATCAATTTCAACTAATTCGGAAAATTTTAACTAGGAGACACCACTGACCCTTACAAGGGGTCAAGGGTCAATTTTATTAATTTGCAAGTATTTTCATGGGTTTTGTCATCCTCGACAACTCATAGAGGCATATCAATTTTAACTAATTCGGAGAATTTTAAAAAGACCCTATCAAGGGTCACCACTGACCCCTTCGAGGGTCAATTTGATCAATTCGCAGATATTTTCATGGGTTTTGTCAACCTCGACAACCCATAGAGGCATATCAATTTCAACTAATTCGGAGAATTTTAAAAAAATCCAATCAAGGGTCACCGCACTGACCCCTACGAGGGTCAAGGGTCAATTTTGTCAATTCGTAAGTATTTTCATGGGTTTTGTCAACCTCGACAACCCATAGAGGCATATCAATTTCAACAAATTCGGAGAATTTTAAAAAGGTCATTCTAGGGGTCACTACTGACCCCTGCAAGGGTCAAAGGTCAATTTTATCAATTCGCAGGTATTTTCATGGGTTTTTTCATCCTCGACAACCCATAGAGGCATATCAATTTCATTGAAAACGGAGAATTTTAAAAAGGTCATTCTAGGGGTCACTACTGACCCCTGCGAGGGTCAAGGGTCAATTTTATCAACTCGCAAGTGTTTTCATGGGTTTTGTCATCGTCGATAACCCATAAAATCATATCAATTTCAACAAATTCGGAGAATTAAAAAAAAAATCATTCTAGGGGTCAACATTGACCCCTGCGAGGGGTGAAGGGTCAATGGCAGAAAAAAATAAGGTCACCACTGTTTTTCTCATACTCGAAAACCCCTAGTTGGAAATTTTCAGACTGAAATTCGAAAATTTTTCTTTTTCGTTTTCATTAACATTGTAAGCCCATAAGGTTATGATAAAGAACGGGAACGCACCCCCCAGAAAGGGTGAAATAAGGGTGGAAAAAAATTTTCACTGCCAGAACACAAAACAAAGGACCCTCGACTACCACTGTACGAAATTTGAAGTTTCTACGAGCACTTTTGCAATTCCATTTTACGAGTTACATTTGGGACACGAATTGTGAAACACTCTGTATAATATATAGTGTTCATATTCCGTGGGTGGATTGCTACCGGTCTGTATCTTGATGCACGTTATCTTCGGAACGATTGACTGATCAAGTGCAGACAGGCAAAGAAACTCATATTCTTGGGTGTAACGAGTTCACAACTACCTCAGGCTAAAACGCTGAGACAAAGCATCAACGAGTGAGTATTTTCCACGGCTTTAGTAGTACGGATCAGAGCAGATCAGCAGAATGGGGGGAAAAAAGTGAGGCGCGTGAAGGACTTGGCGGCCCGCTTGTCGGTTTTCAGTACAATCATGCCTCGAGAGACGGTGTCAACGCTACCAGTGAGCGTACAGAATGTTCATTGCCCGGGGATGCAGCAGCAAACACAAAGAATAATATCCTGGACGTGGCCTACGTTGTCACCACGTAAAAATATGCTTACACAATTTGTTAAAATCAACATCGTTCTATCGTGGAATACATATACTCACGTACTTATTTCTTTTATAATCTGTTATATCATGAAGCAGTGAATATGAAAATTGAGCAAAAGGTGTCTAGTCTAATTTTATGGATCTGAAAATTAGATACCTAAATAAAAGAAAGAAAAATTTACAAAATTAAAAGAAAATCATTCACGTTACTACTTTCATATATTTATTTATTTGGCTCTACTAAATATTTAAAAAAAAAAATAATAAGTTTTACTCAAGCTTAAGATCCAACAGAATGAATGCAGTATTAGTAATATTGTTTAATTCGTATAACTTTACAGTAAACTCTCTCTGAGTTTATAACATCGAGATTAATGCAGTAAATATTTTTGTTATACCTCATTTCATTAAACCAGTGTATTTAAGGTAGTGATAACGCCGAACAGCTTTTCGACGTACTCTTCTTTGATTAACATGCAATTCTTAGCTAATTCACAAAAATTCTGAAAATTTTTTGAGAGGCATATATTAGTACCTAAAAGCCATAGAAAAAGTTTCAAAACAATTAAACGAGCCAATTTTTTTTAATTAAGTTCTTAGTTTGTCTTTCCATGAGAAAGCCCTATGCTGAAAATAAAAAAAATAATAAATTAAAAAAATTGAATTTTTTTTCTATGGCTTTTAGGCACTAATATCTGTCTCTCAAAAGAATTTCAGATTTTTTGTGAATTTGCTAAGGTTTTCATATTAATCAAAGCGGAGTACGTCAAACAGCTGTTCGGCGTTATCTCTATACCTTAATTCTGAACACAAAAATAGGCCATATTTTTATGTCACATCGTTTTAATGAGAAAGAGAAGTGACAGGAATTAAGCCAAAACAATTAATATAATTCTTTCCGGAAAAATTAAAAATTCATATTTAATTTATAGACCTCATTTTTTTTCATTTTTTTTTTTTTTTTTTTTTTTTTTTTTATTATTCTATTCGTATCGTAACTTATAAGACATTCGTGTCCTTTTCTTTCATGTCTTTCGTGTTTTTTTTTTTTTTTTTTTTTTTTTTTTTTTTTTTTTTTTTTTTTTTTTTTTTAATTTATTAAGGGGCATTCACAAAGCCTTAAGGCCACAATTAAGGTTCAATAATTTAAGACCAGAAATTTTGTGTCTAAAATCAAGTTTTAAATTATCGAGCCTTAAATGTGGCCTTAAGACTTTGTGAATGCCCCTTATTATTTTTTAAGTCTATTGATATTGTAACTTCTAAAGCATTCATGGTTAATCAGCAGATGTTGTACAATAAAAAAATCATTACTGAAAACTAAATTAAAAAGCTAGCTAATTTAGGCTGTAAAAACCTTATTGTAATGAGTAAATTTAAATATTCTTAATTAATAGTCTTTTACCTCTTTGTTTCAGAGCGAGTGGACGTCAGGTTAACTGCATGACTACTGCTCGGTTTTTGTAGCTCTCACTCTTGTGCTGCCTGCCTCACTATACGAACGCAGAGAGTAGGAGTCGGAGGCTAAATGGCGGCATAATGAACGGTCTTGGAGATAATTTCAAAGGCTCTCACCAGCTTGTCACACAATCGACTGACTCCTCACTGCTGGAGGCTTGCTTGAAGAGTTAGCTGGTCTTTAAAACTTCTGTCTGCGCCTCTGAATGCATTCTGGTTTGTTTCGTTCGCTCCTGCCATACCATAATATTACAAAGGTGTAGTCATCAAGCTATTAGAGTTAAAAAAAAATACGCACATTGTTGTAAAACAAAAAAGACGTACTAAAATTTATCTCATATCTAATCTCACATCTGTTTAATTAAGTACTATAATTTTAAGTAACTAGTTAAATTTGATCTGTTGACTTTTCCCAAAAAAATATTCACGAGCTAAATTAATAAGCGACAAAATTAATCAAGTAATATTCTTACAAGTTAGACTTAACAATAACCACACAAGCCTTTGAGAGTTATTATAGTTAAGTAAAGAGAAATTAGTCAGTACGAGGAGGTTATTTGTCATAACAATGCTTAATTACAAAGTGGACTATGCAAACACACTCTCTTGAGGTAGTTATTAAGTGCATGCACACGTCTTAATTGTTGATTCTAACAGGTGGAAGAGCCACGTTCGTCTAACGTACACCTCGGGTTATCACGATCATTTTTTTCCACTACTCTGTTTGTTTGTGGGTGTTGTTATACAATAAATTAATTGACTTGCGCTAACCTTGAACTTTTTTAATGGGTTAATTGTCTCTCCTAAAATTGCAAATCAGGATCTCTTTGCTTCTTGGAGTTGTATAGGACCCAGGCATGAATTATCCAGGGTTATGTTTGTGCTGTCCTGATAATATATGTACTGTACAATGTACAGTATATAATATTACAATGCTTAAAATTGACAAACAATAGACATTATCAAATCAAAGATTGCTTGATTATTTAAATAATTGACGTGCATCACCATCCGATTTTGAATGGTATGCATTAATGAAAAGGAAATATTAGTGGGCAGAGCTCAAGGCCCCAGTAGCTCAGTTGATTAAATTACTTGACGTCCTAAGCCGAGAAGAGAGGTCGTGGGTTCGAGTCACACCTGTGATCTTCTTTTCTGCTACAAATAGTTCCTTTTCATTAATGTATATACTATTCAAAATTGGATGGTGATGCACACCAATTATTTAAATAATTTAGCATTGCAATCTTTGATTTGATAATTAAGCTCCGCTTGTAAAGAAATAGTAATACAATAATTTATCCTTCAATATGTGAAGAGAGAGTATGTTAAATTCTTTTGAAAAATTAATAATTGTGGTTCTGCTCAAAGTTTTCTTCATATTAGTATCACCATAATATTTTTTTTAAAACTTGTGTGTTGAATGCATGGAAAAGTAATTTATTGTTTATTTATTCAAGGGAACAAAAGGCGATTAAGACACATACACATCCCACTGTTCATCCTTTTTTTAAGCTGAAACGCAATGAGGTCGAGCGTGGCGCAGTGCATTGACCAGTTCTCGTTAGATCACCGAAGTCAGGCTACGTCAAGCGTGGTTAGTACTTGGATGGGTGACCGTTTCAAGTAAAAAATACGCTGCTCCCTCCCTGGGGTAAATTCATCTCGCTTTCCACCCAGTGCAGTGATGCACTTGTGTGTGGTTCCCCAGGCTTTGGACATCGCTTTGGTCCATTGAGAAAAAGTAGAGGTGTCCGTCCTGACTGAGGTTTTCCACGGTTCCCTCAGTCTCACCTCAGCGAATGCTGGGACGCGTAAGCATGCAGGCCGTGGCCACTATCCGTTCCCTACCTTATCCCTACCCAGTACCCCGCCGCGAGCTGTAAGCTCTTAGGGGTGTATCCTTGTAAAAAAAAAAAAAAAAAAAAAAATGATGATGATGATGCATCGGTGATCAATTGATGACGCCTCCATAGTGTTCTTACCGCGTTGTCATGATTTGTCGCAACAGATCGAGATCAAACACTGTCACGTGAATGCATGCGCATGAAAAAGGCAGCCTTGTTGGCTTATTAATTTTACAGTGCACGTAATGAATTTGTTGAATTGTGAGCTTTCGATACATTAATATTAAATTGGTCACGTATGTCCAGCGTATTGTACCTATAGTTTTAACCACACGTCAAAAAATTCTTATATTCCAGCTTGTTGTTCCTTATATCGAAATCCAGCTGGATCATTTTGTCCGTAAGAGAAGACTTTCACAAAGCGTTAAGACCAAATTTAAGTGTCGATTTTTTAAGTTATGAAACTTATGTTTTAAAAAAATTGCATAAAATCGAGACTTAACAAATTTTGGTCTTAAATTTAATATTTGTGCATGAATATCCCCTATGGACAAATTTCCCATCATCCTTCTGCTGACTCTTAGAGTCTCATCACTTTGTGCATCTCAGTATTATAAAGTTTAATCTCATCTTCTAAATAAGCCCTCCTATTAATTAACTTATACTGTACATATATTTATATACAGTACCAATGAATAAACACATTTTTGCGAATAAACCGTTCAGAATATTTATGATATTCTAAACCTTCTTAATGATACTGCATGAATAAGCATTTTAAGAGATAACAAATAAGAATGAAAACACACAAAAGAACTGGCATAACAAAAGTATTAATATAGCTTTTTATATTTGGTAAATTTTAAAGAATTTGAACACTTTGTTACTTTCTGCAAGAAAAGTTTTGACCCGCATTTTTTCCCACCACAAAGAAAACCAGAAAACTATTATGTAGGTGAAAATAAACAGTGACATGCTCCGAGAAGTGAGACTAACCAATATCTGAGTATTTCACCAGTATTTACCATCTCAAACAGAAAGAATGGCTTGCAAAACTGGATTGTCAGAATCACAGATAGAATAACCCATACATATTTATTTAAAAGTAAAATTGGAAACTAATAAAATATAATTATGGGCAAATTTAATACTATAGTTGATAATATAATATTTTCCCAGAAAAGTTACAATTCTAATTTTTATACTAAATCAAAGCTATATTCAATAAAGAAAACCCCCCAGCAAAAATAAAGAAGTTACTACAACTAAATTACAGCTAAAAAAAATCACTGATATTGAGGGTCATGACTAAACAAAGTCGCTGTCATTGAATATACTCATTAAGGTCATTTTGGGAATTTTAATTTTCTTAAGCGCAGGATTTAATTTCTTAATTTTGGTATATAACAGGTAGGCCGTAGGCGCGGATCCAGGACCAAATTTCGGGGGGAGGGAGGCTGTCTTCATAAGGCCAATATTAAAAAAAAAGAGCACGTGGTGGAAATGCCTAAATTGTCCATGCTACATCGAAAATTTCGGGGGGGGGGGGGAGAAGGAAGAGGGAGGCCCTCCAGCCCCTGAATTCGCACCTGATAACAGGTAGCAAATGTACTACCAAAAACTAGTTTTAAAAATTTGTTTAAAGAGTTGCCTGCTTTGTATATATCGCAAGCCTTGCTTTTTGTTAAAAAGTATCCTAACTATTTTTTCACATTGTGACATAAATCATACATAGGCACTCGATACAAGAGTGGCATGTTACTTGAGCGCCACAGAACGACAGCATATGAAGAGGGGCTTTTGTATTCTGTCCAGTCCATGTATAATAAGTTGCCTAGTGCTATAAAGAGTGAGCAAAGTGTTTCTGTGTTCAAGAAGAAAGTGAAACAATTTCTATTTATTAACAAAGTGTACCATTTAGACGAAACTGATTACCTTGAAAGGTTGACATCGTATGTTACATCTTTATTTTTCAAACACAAAAGAATTATTAATGAATTGTTATGATCTTTGAATAATATCATGAACACATTATTATTCCAATGATTCTATTTTTTGTGCCTTGACTTTATAAAACTAATTTTTTAAAAAAAAATTAAATTAGGAATTAAAAATATTTAAAGAAAGGATAATCAATATAACTTTTTAGTTATTCAAAGTAACGTTATATATTTTTATGTGCTGTGTCCTGTATTGACCTGTTGCAGAGTTACAACTCACCCGTCAGAATCAACGTTTTATTGTAAGATTAAAATATAATGTTAAATATAATGTTGTGTGTGTGAGTAATTCATAATAAAATTACCTTGAAATAACTGGGCTGTCACCCTCGCTGATAGTTTATACTTTAACACTTTATCACACGTGATTTTATATTTTAACTGTGCTGCATGTGTTTCTGTGTGTGCAAGTGTTTTAAGTGCATCGTGTTAAAGTGTAAACTATCAGCGAGGGTGACAGCCCAGTTATTTCAATATTTCAAGGTAATTTTATTATTAATTACTCACACATATGATACCTCGCTTGAAATTATCTTTTAGTAACATATATTATATATATATATATAAACTGACGGGAAAAAGCTCCATAAAGAAAAACTTAAAAGAAGGTTTGAAGATTTTCTTATAGACTTAGCATATATAAGATATCATTTAACCTATGTACAGGCACAAATGAAACCTAAAACTGAATTATAAAAATAAATAGCTCGGTATTATAATAATTTTATTGCTAATTTTTAAGATTTTCTTACATTTATAATCTGCACCGACGTTCACTATATAAAGTAATTAATATATAACTTATCCCTGAAATGAATTGAATTATTAAAATCAAATTTATTATGACGTCAGAATTTTATTTGGCACCTCACTGCGAACAAGTCAAATAATATCAAAGAAATTTGTATAAAACTGTGAAAAAAATTGCTCACAATATTACGACGTAATTGCGTTTACAAGACTTCATTTATCAATTAATATTTCGATTGTTTTATCGTTACCTGTTATAACAAATCACAAAAGCAGCCAACGGCTTACTTTGGTACACTCATTAACAAATGGTCTCAAAAGGTGTTTTATTTGTTTCAATCTGTACAAATGTTTCTGTATTCCTGTCAAACGTTTTGTTGCCAATAGTTGCAAACCTTTTCACTAAACTTTTTTCAAAATAAACTAATGATACATGCATATGGCTTCTAATATACACAGCTGAACAAAGCATAATTGTTTTATGTATTTTTCTGTTTCAAGTGGACATGGAAACCACATGAAACTAATAATAAAAATATAATCAAACATTAATAACTTTATGAATGTTTAGCTATATAATAGTCATAATAGTCACGTATTGGATTTTATTTCTATAGTTTTCATGGATACATTTAGCATTTTCAGCACCTGCACATCTCGTCTGATGTTAATTGTGCGAGATCTTGTAGATTTTATGTACCTTATATTAATCGCATAAATCGAAGCTTTTTGCTTTTACTATTTTGTGAATTTGTAAAAAATAACTCAAATATCCTTCATACTCTATCTAGTAGGAGGTATCTGTACTACGGCGATATCAAACCTTCGTGACCTGTTCTTTTTTATTTATTTATATTTATTACAAACAACTAGTTGTACAGGACAACATGGTTCACGTCAGCATACATTAACAAAACAGTAATAATAATAATAATAAAAATTATTTCCTAACTTCGTCAAAAAGATAAACCAAAAAAGATACATGTAATATTAAGACAACTATATATTTATATTTAAGATATTTTCAGACATTTTGTTGCTTATAAATTCTTTAACTGCATAAAATTCTTTGTCTATTAGTACATTTTTAAATATTTTTTTTAAGATTAAATTGTCATCGATACTTCTCAAACAGGTTGGTAAGAAATCATACAATTTTGCTGTTTGATAAAATGAACTTTTTTCAAGCAAACTTCTGACTTATATCCCTCCACACGTACTTTATCTTTAGTTCTTGTGTTATAAGAATATCACAATTTTGAGTATAAATTTCTGGATGCTTACGTCTATATACACATCAATTTAGTATAAAGATGCATTGTAATGTCAACATATTGAGACTCTTAAAATATATAACACATGTTGTATCGCTTTTTTAAAAGTTAATATTGTCCACTAAAGTCTATTGAGTTTAGCTGGATACTGACCCCAAAAATTACACCATAAGCAGAGCTAACTGCAGATAAACATACGCATAGTAAATGCTTAAAACTTTTTTTTTTGTGATACGTGATTTCTAAGAGAATACAAAACAAAATTGGCCCAATTAATCTTTTTACATGCTTCAGTATAATATGCTCCGTCCAATCTAATCATTCAGTTATTGTTAGTGCTTTTGACCCTTTTAATATATAGAATTATTATTTAAGTACAATACATAACTCCTATCAGGTGGACTTCTTTGAGAATGAAATTGTATGTAATTAGTTTTATCTACATTTAACATAAACCTATTTTGTTGGCTCCAGTTTAAAACTTGCTTAACAGTTGTATTAGCCTTTATAAAAAGTTCCCCTTCTGTGTCTTCAATTATGTTACAACTGCTGTAACATCATCTACAAATTTGATTATCTGGGCATCCGTTACATATTCGGGCAAATCATTTATACTTTAACACCGAAAAGAGTTGCAGATATTTTCCCGCCTTGCGGAACTCCCAAGGTAAGAGGTCGGACTTTACATTTATTTCAACCTACTGCTCTCTATTTGACAAATAAGAATCCATGAGCGCTATACTATTCTGGTCGAAACCAATATGTTTTTTTAATTTCTCCAGTACAATATTTTTATCGAGGGCCATCAAATGCCTTGGAAAAATAAAAAATATTCCCATGCAGTATTTTTTCTTATCAATACTACTTTTATAAACTATATTTAACAATTCAAAACAGGCAGCAGTTGTTGATTTATTCTTTAAAAAACGTGTCCACATTCAGATATCAAATCATTCTCATATCTGTAATCCATGATTTGGTCGTCTAAAATACCCTAAAAGATTTGCCGAATACAGAGGACAAAGAAATTGCTCTGTAATTATTTAGTAAATTTTTGGGTACCTTTTTATGAAATGGAATAACTTTTGATTGTTTTAATCTATTCGGAAAACGACAGTAGAAAATATAATGATTTGTAAGGGATCTCAGAGGAACACTTAATAAAGCTGCAGAACTTTCAATAAGGTACCTCATCTGGGCCCGCTGCATTTTTATTAGGCAGTTCCTTTGTTCCTTTAACTTATGGAGCAGTTTTTAGCAAGTTATTTGTTCTAGTATCTACATTTTTTCTTGACCTCGAATATATATATATATATATTATTTATATATATAGTTTTCCTAACAATTAAATGTTAAACAGCATTCAATACAAATTGCTGAATCTAAATGGTAATGATGCACATTTGCTTGCTCGATGAATTAATTGTTTGTACTTTTGCCCGTTTCATTATCTAGCTTTTCAATGCTGATATCTATACAGTATATTGCTATATTAATTCCTTTGCAACACATTTACATTCTGTGAATATATGACATTGTGGCTCTAAAAATCGACAGCGAATTTGGTTACATAAATATAAATTTTCATCAACTTGCAAGCGTAATTAGAATATTAATTTAAATTTTATCTTTACTCCCACTATCTTTGAACAATAATTATAAAAAGCAATTCAATACTAAAAAGAAATTACGATGTTCAAGTAAATTTATTATTGAATTAAAAATGAATATCCGTAAATAAGGAGAAGCTGAACCCAGACCAAAGCACTATTCTTCCGAGTCCATATTTATATGATGATTTTTAATATAAAGGTGCTAATAAATATTAGCAAATCCGCAGTCTAATTTCTTTGTTTTTGAAGTATATCGTTTAGAATTAAACACATTTACTCCAAACATTAATTTATACTGCTATATTTAATTAAAAATAAAGATTATAAAATAGTGAGGCTTATTATACTGTTAAATAATTTTTGAAATACGTATAAGAACTGAATGTTAATTGCTGAGAAACTATATCAAACAAATTTACAGTAGATTTGATTTTAATTTTACATGCCTTTTTGATATAGTAAAAAAACAAAAAAATGTAATGGAGCATATATTTTTCACAAATAAAATCCTGACCATAATTTCAACGTTATGTAATATACCAACGTATTAATTGCTACAATATCATTTTTATAGAAAATTGAATAAAAATTAGATGCCTTTCATAGAATAACGAACCAACTTGACAGCGTGCTAGATTTTTTATTGGAAGAAATAACAATTTCTTAACGTTTCTTCATGTTGCTTGTGGTTAAATTTAGTTTTTACTAAGACTATCTAGTATCTATCGTAGGTTATATCTAAACTAACATACACACTAGAAAAGTCTTTGAGTGATTAGAATTAAAAACATACCAAATTTTATGGATAAAATTCTAAATTCACAAGTTTCTAATGGTAATATTAAAAAAAAAATAATAATAATAAAATGAAAATTGAAGCATGTCATAAAATTATAATTTTCTTTGGTATGTATATATAATCTAAAATAAACAAATGCTATTGCGCAATTCAGGCTACATAATTTCCAGAATTTAGGAAGAGAATACTAAGGAATTGTAGCGTACTTCAAGTTCTATACATGATTTACTATTATTGTAAAAAAATTACGAAATGAGTATAGCCATTAACAATTTTATTGTTATAATGTATCATACGATCGACAGCTTTGACTACTCTCTGTATGTCTTTACACGTTGTATTATTTTTTTTTTCCTAACTAATTTTTACGTCACATTAAATTTAACTCGTGAAACCCAAATGGTATTACTGCATTAGACTTAGTGGAAAAAAATTTTAATTGAAATATTAAACCGAGTAAGTTATGTCTCCATGAGAATTTTGTAGCTTGTATTTTGAGCGCACTGCGTATTAAATTATATCGTTCCCCGTTCATTCATTCATATCTATATAATTATGTATTATATTCCATGTTCGTATGTACTTTCACAAAACTTTTTTGAGAAATTCAAACTTTCAAATCATTCCCCTCTTTATTATTAAATTTCAGTACTTCAACAGCGGCAAATGTATGAAAATATGCAGTTAATTCCATTCTTAGAATGTTCTTAGGTAACTCACCTTGGCAGATACTCAGTTGGTGTTTGGCTGCTGATGATGGACAAGTAGCTGCGAGTGTTGCCTTTTACTCTGATGGTGATGTTGATTCGATGGTGGTCCAAGCGGGCTTGAGACCTCTACTTGCCCAGGTACCGCATATATACGGTTGCGTCGTGTCAGCGGTGCCCACCACCCAGCTACCCACCCCGTGCGCTCGCCCGCTAACCTTACCTTATCATGACGTAACGAGCCTCTGATTGGTCGACAGAGCGTGTGGCACCCAGCGAGGGTAGGAGTAGTCACTGTGGCTTTTACCGCTGGAGAGACGCGCGCGCTCTTGTCACCGTGTTTCCTCGCCCCCTCCAGGAGGGTGTTTAGGGTAGTAAAGCAGTATGTACATCTTTTAATTTAATCAATTAATCATCAAATATTTTTTTACTAATACAATAAATGAAAAATTATATGATTTCAAAGGCGTACATTCGCAGTATCTTTTAAAAATTAGGAGCACAAAAAAATTGTTTATATACTAGTTTATGTTTTTATACTAGTAACTCAATGGAGAATGATGAAACTAAGTTCATGCCAACTGCTCATTAAATTACTTAGTAATTTTTTCCAATAGTAGGTCTAATAAATAAAATAAAAGTAAATAAAACATATTATAAACGATTATAAAACTCTCCATTTAAAGACATGTATATTTATAATTTCGATTTACAATTAATTAACTAGATTAATGAGTTAGAAATTTCGTTTCAAAATAATTGTACCTAAGACCCAAGGAGGTATGGTGTATTCATGCACTTTGTTGTTGTTTTAAGTGAAGGTTCACTCAAGCATAATTTTTTAAAACAAAATTACTTCGTAATTAATCATTCAAGACTGATACCTCTTTTTCAAGAAATTCTTAACAAATATTAAATGCATGGAATCTATGATTTCTTCCCCCTTATTTTGCCCTACAAATTGTACAACAGTAATCCATCATCGCAGTTCAAAGGTGCGATGTATCTTCTAGGTGTGAGCTGACAACTGGCTTGAAACTCTTCAACCACATCGCTCGATACAGACTTTCTTCATAAGTTATTAACTTTGTTAATTGGTGGATCTAGCTTACTTGCAATGATTATTTGATGTTTCACCAAATCTTAATTAAAAGAAAATTCTTTTTTTTTTTCACTCATTCATAACAATAATAATTTGAAAAGGACACAAGCTTTCTTTTTAATTAAATTTTAATGCTATATCTCAGGACCAATAATTACTGTTTCAAACACTCTTCTTTAGTCATTGAATATTTTCAATCTTAATGCTGATGTAGTAGCGAAATGGTTGGTGGATTGGTGCATATCATTTGTTAATTTATTATATATATGGGCGGGCATCGTTGAGTGCGAACACAGAGAGCTGTACCGTGGACAAAGGATCATTGTTGTTTCAATTTATCTGATGAGCACTGTGCAATGGAGTATCGACCTTAATTTTTTTATTGCAGAAATGGATAGAGGGTGCAAAGTTATGCTACCCTGATTTTTTTTAGATTTTTTAGAGCCCGGGAACTATTTTTAAAAAATTATTGAAAGTTCTTTTTGTGACGTCACGAGACGCCGCTCATTAAGAAAAAGATAGGACTTGCCGCCTCGTGACGTCACAAAAAGGACTTTCAATAATTTTTTAAAAATACTTCCAGGGTTCTAAAAAATCTGAAAAAAAAATCAGGGTAGCATAAATTTGCACCCTCTATCCATTTCTGCAAAAAAAATTGAAGTCGATACTCCATTATATATACTTTCTTCATAAGTTATTAACTTCGTTAATTGGTGGATCTAGCTTACTTGCAATGATTATTTGGTGTTTCACCAAATCTTAGTTAAAAGAAAAAAATCTTGATTTTTTGTTTTGTTTACTCATTCATAAAAATAATAATTTGAAAAGGACACAAGCTTTCTTTTTAATTAAAGTTTAATGCTATATCTCAGGACAGTCAGGACCAATAATTACTGTTTCAAACTTTCAAACACTCTTCTTTGGTCATCGAATATTTTTAATCTTAATGCTGATGTAGTAGCGAAATGATTGGTGGATTGGTGCATATCATTTGTTAACTTATTAGATATATGGGCGGGCATCGTTGAGTGCGAACACAGAGAGCTGTACCGTGGACAAAGGATCATTGTTGTTTCAATTTATCTGATAAGCACGGTGCAATGGAGTATCGACCTTAATTTTTTTTTATTGCAGAAATGGATAGAGGGTGCAAAGTTATGCTACCCTGATTTTTTTCAGATTTTTTAGAGCCCGGGAACTATTTTTAAAAATTATTGAAAGTTTTTTGTGACGTCACGAGACGCCGCTCCTTAAGAAAAAGATAGGACTTGCCGCCTCGTGACGTCACAAAAAGGACTTTCAATAATTTTTTAAAAATACTTCCAGGGCTCTAAAAAATCTGAAAAAAATCAGGGTAGCATAACTTTGCACCCTCTATCCATTTCTGCAATAAAAAAATTGAAGTCGATACTCCATTATATATACTTTCTTCATAAGTTATTAACTTTGTTAATTGGTGGATCTAGCTTACTTGCAATGATTATTTGGTGTTTCACCAAATCTTAGTTAAAAGAAAATAATCTTGATTTTTTTTTGTTTACTCATTCATAAAAATAATAATTTGAAAAGGACACAAGCTTTCTTTTTAATTAAAGTTTAATGCTATATCTCAGGACAGTCAGGACCAATAATTACTGTTTCAAACACTCTTCTTTGGTCATCGAATATTTTTAAGCTTAATACTGATGTAGTAGCGAAATGATTGGTGGATTGGTGCATATCATTTGTTAATTTATTAGATATATGGGCGGGCATCGTTGAGTGCGAACACAGAGAGCTGTACCGTGGACAAAGGATCATTGTTGTTTCAATTTATCTGATAAGCATTGTACAATTAAATATTAGACTGTTTATTTAAAACAGCACCATGCATGTCCAAATTTAAATGATGCACAGTCAGTCAGGGTCAATGATTTAAAATGAATAATGTTATTTATGTGATGGAGTCACATCGAATCAATTTTAGTTAAATAATAAATATTATTTATATTTGATTGGATAAAAATGGTAATTGAAAAATGAAATTAAAATAATTAATAGGTTGCATATGCCATGGTGTACAAGGTAGTTTTGCGCTGAAGGCCCTCAATATAACTAATATAAGACGTATAAAATTATAATACATAGATTACATTATATACTTACAAGATTTTTCTTGATGAAGAAGTTGTAAAAAATTCATTTTTTGTGTGTGACCATACTTTCGAATCAAATGGATAAAAAATGTTTTGAATTATTGATTGATCAGTGAACTATCAATTTTTATTATATACAATACTTTCGTACTTTCAATGTACATTTCATTTATGCTGTAACAAGCTGCTTTTAAGTGCTTTTTTATTTAAAATTTTGTTACTATTATTTTCTACTATGAGCCAAAACATTTTTTTTTTTTCATGAAACTGCAGTGAATGAGGTCCGTCATTTTAATTTAGTCAAAATATCCGAGTTTAAATATTTTGAAGCTTTCTATACTTATTAATAGTCTCGCAGTCTCGTTAAGGTACATTTCCATGGAGCGATTTCGAGCGGGGCTTCGCGGAGCGAGAAAAGCGCACTTGCTTCAATCTTGTATGGCATGGCAGCCATGTAGGCGATAAAATTGCTCCCCGCAAAGCGAGAAAATCCCAAGCCTCTGATTGGCTGCGGCATGCGATTTTCTCGCTTTCACCGCTCCACGAAAATGCACCTTTTAGATTGAAAAGCAGATGAAGCACTAGGAAAGAAATTATAGAAGTTGAAATTAATATTATAAAAAAGTTTGTAAAAAAAGTACACTAAAATTAGAAGCACAGTAAATTTTTTTATGATTGTTCTTAAAATTTCAAAGTTCCTATCAAGGACTGCTTTGAAGTAATTAACAAATTTCTTCGAGCTTTGTTAAATCATGTCAGTCAGATTGACTAAAATGTTACTATTACAGAAATTGATGGTCTTACATTTACAGTGTGGTTAAGATGGAGCAGTTCTCTTTCACCTTGCCAAGATTTAAGGGTAAGGTAATATCAATCAGCTGTTTTTTTTAGTTCCATTTGATTAACATGTAAACCTTAGCAGACACACAAAAATTCTGAAAAAATTTGGAGAGACAGATTTTAATACCTAAAAGCCATAGAAAAAAAAAATTTCAATACAATTATTCGAGCTGATTTTTTTTAATTAATTTTTTTAATTTTCAGCATAGGGCTTTCCCATGGAGAGCCAAACTAAAAGCTTAATTAAAGAAAATCGGCTCGAATAATTGTTCTGAAATTTTTTCTATGGCTTTTAGGTGCTAAAATCTGTCTCTCCAATTTTTTTTTTTTCAGAATTTTTGTGATTTTGCTAAGGTTTACGCATGTTAATCAAATGGGACTACAAAACTAGCTGATTGGCGTTACCTTACCCATAAAATATTGGCTGAAGGGATATAAACAGATATAAAGAAAGTGTTACGTGTATAAATTTATCAGAGGATATATTACATTTACGTATTACATTTACGTAAATATATATTCTCCGATTTTATTATATAAAAAAAAATTATATGTTTTATGGAAAATTGCAATAAAGTTAAACAAATACAGTGCAAACATGAACCCATAGTCATAAGTCATAAGGTTATAATCCAGAGATATCCAATTTTCTCACCAACCGTTGTAGTGTCATTGAGTTTTAGGCTGGTGCTAACCACGGTTAGTAAGAAACTTATTCATCTCCCTTTGTGAATTGCGCTCATTATTTAATAAATTAATAATTCACTATCTTAAATTATTTTGAACAAAAAAAAAAAAACTTCTTGTTAAAAAAAATATAAAAAAAAATTAAAAAGAAGATTAAATAATTTGCATCCTTATTTTAAAATAAAAATAAAAATTGGAATAATTTCCTTTGTGTTTTGTAAATTACCTCAAGCTAGAAGTCTTTTCTTCCATTGTTGATGTTAAGCCGTCCGTCTTTGCCAATGTGTTTCTTGGGTCGCGGTAGTGGAGGCGGCAATGCAAATGTTATGCTGATAGCTAGGGGCACACTAAGGGGGGATTGAGGATAGGGGGGGAGGAAGTGGAGAGTGGGTGGTCCCGGAGCAATTACGTGCGAGCTGAGCTGAGTACGGCCGCGACCACGTCTCAGTACGGTGTTTATGTATCCATCAAGGCATTATAGCAGGAAGGCAAGAAAACCGCAACTCACAATTAATCGCAAACAGCTTTGTGGTCGCAAAACCATCAAACAATCCCTGATCAGTCACTTCTACTTTCTGTTATATTTACGTATTGCACGCAGAAAAATTAATTTTTAATAAAAATATGTATTTATGTACTGGCATACGCATACATAATTATATATCATGACAATAATTATATAATACATGATGATGCGAACTGTAGAATCTTATATTCCTGTTTCTCTCATGCACCTAATTTTTGTACTCGAATATGGAGCTCGCAGATTAAACGGAAATAAAATTTATTGCAAGTAGATTAGTTTCTTATCTCATTTCACCTATAACGACCTGTCTTTAATCCCGTTTGGTCTGCAGGCTCTCTTATGTAGTGCGCGTAACTACGTGGCTACTTGCGTTAAATGAATAACTCGCAAATGAGATGCAGAGCGTGCTCCGTCCGTTGACCGGTTTACGTTACATCACCAAAGCCAAGAATCATTCAAGATTGTTAAAGGTTACTTTAACAATCTTGACCTCATCGGTCAAGATTGTTAAAGCGGGACCATTTCAAGTAATAAAATTTTTGTTCTCCCGATTGCTATCATGGTAAATTCGTAACACGGACACCCAGTACAGTGCACTTAATTGTCTGTAAATGTTTTGGACACCACATTGATACATCGATATATTATAGATATATATATATATATATATTATATATATATATTATATATATATATATATTATATATATATATATAAAAGTGTCCGTTCTGACTGATCGAGGTTCCCTCAGTCACATGACTTCAGTTAAATGCTGGGACGCTCACAGGCCATGGCCACAATTCTTTCTCACTCCCTTATCTCTCACCTACTCCAAATCGCGAGATTCTAACGCACAGGTGTGCGTGCATAGAGAGAGTGTGAGAGAGAGAGAGAGAGAGAGAGAGAGAGAGAGAGAGAGAGAGAGAGAGAGAGAGAGAGAGAGAGAGAGAGAGAGAGAGAGAGACTCTGTAGAAGCATATGTAATCAAATACATTTCTAACTAACAAACCGCACATAGAAATATGATACATCAATTTTTTCACTAAAGCTGTGCGTATTTGTGTTTATCGACTTGCAGAATATCTTTGCATCATTAAAACATAAATATTTTTTCTCACACTTACAAAGATATTTGATACGAGCAGAACAGTATTGGATTTTAAAATGATAAAAAGAAGTCACGATATTATAAAGTAGCACTTTGTATGAACCTTATGTAACAGCTGTGGTAACAGCTACAAAGCAAAATATGAACTTTATTTGTTTACCACGGATAACTTATTGATATTCAACCGTTTGCGTTGTACCATTTTCTCGGTTATTATATCTTTTATATTTTTATAGAATTTTCTGGCGTTAGACAAAATATTTCATTTATCGAAATACTACTTAGCAACAAAATTATAACATTTATTTTTAGCTTAATAATTTTTTTTAATGCGTCTTATTATACAGTACATAAAACACGAATAAAAAACAAACAAACAAACAAGGAAATTGTTTTTTAATAGCTTTGGCAAAGTGGAAAATTAGCTGATGTTATGAATATTATTGCTTTGTTTGTAATCTAGAAGTTGATCACATAAATCTGTTGTTGATTTAAGGCCCCAAGTGAGATGAGATAGATGGTGCGGTGAGCGAGCGAGAAGCGCCCGTCACAGCGCGCTAAAAGATGTAATGGTGCACGTGTTAGCTGATTGTTTAATTTTAATTGCAAGCTTCACATCAGTAGTCAATCACACATTTCCCATGCATGTACTCTAAATTTCCGTTACACCATTCAGCTTGTTGTGTGACTTAATAAAAATTGAAGAAAATATGTAAACCAGAGGTGTGAATTTTAAACTTCATTTTCTTATTTGAAATAATAATAGTTACTATATAGATACAAAAAGGTAATGTGATCTTTTCATGCTATTGCACACCGTTTTGCCTTTTTGACACCGATGGTATAGTTTCTCAAATTCTCATACACATGATAACGTACTCACGTCTCTTCATATAACTTCACATTAATGTATTAATGTTCATTCATTCTCATACAGAGCTGAAGCCCGGCCACTATATATGATATATAGTTACTTTACTATTTGTAAGTAATACGTTTTCTCTTTTAATAACTCAAGACTTTTTTGGTTACTTTGTGAAAAAAAAGAGGAAGTAAGACTGGAGCTTGCTTGCTCCTTGACTTGATGTTTCCTTTATTGAGGAGCATCCATCCTGTACAGTACACCAGGCAGACAAGCAGTCCATCTCAAGGGGATGAAGAAAAGGGGGGAGGATGACTGGGGCTGTGCAGTGAAAGAACAAGATGTGAAAGCAGGCGGACTTGGCGTGGGTAGCACAGTAATTCTGCTGATAGCTCTAACATTTTTAGTCATTATTACGCAGCGTTTTAATCGCTAATATGTATATATCCCTTATATTCACATACATTTCTAATTTCTAACAAAATTCTTCATACCATAGCTTAACAAAAGAAAGTGAGGAATGCGTTACATATTTTATTAATATAATGTTAACGATTGATTTCACTTGTCAGATGCATTAAAACATCTTATTTCGATCTGTCAGAAGGAATCAAATGGCATAAAATTTAAAAAAAAATCAAGTATACTCTAAAACTTAATTGCTTGTGGTTTGAGCAAATTCAAGAGGACGGTTTTCTCGCAACAGCCCCATTTCCGGTTTTTGTCCATAAGCCTAAGCTTCATGTTAAACTCCTACCTCAATTTTCACAAAACTGGTCAGACAGATCCACTTGAAAAAAAATAACAAGACACCCAAGGTTGTATAAAACCCTGTAAGACACCTATTTATGGCGAGCTGACAATTCCCTGTAAGTTGTATTAATTAAATCAAGGAGACCGTTTCCGAGATCCTATAATCAACTGACAGTGAGATTCATCCTATAAAGTTACATTTTCCCTAGTTTATTTTTAAAAATAGTTTAAAAAAATACATACTTTTTGTCGTAAATATTTAAATTCTATTTTTTTTGTTTTTTTTGCTTTTTTTTTTATATTTCGTTAAATGTACGCGTAAATGTCTATCGTGAATTAAGGTGCATTTCCATGGAACGATGTCAAGCGAGGCTTGGCGAGAAAGGCGCACTTGCTTCGATTTCATATTGCGGCCATGTTTGCGTGGAAAAATCGCTTTAAATCGCACCGCGATTTTTCTACGCCAACATGGCCGCCATATGACATTGAAGCAATGCGCCTTTCTCGCCGCGCCAAGCCCCGCTCTACATTCGCTCCATGGATATCCACCTTTAAAGTATAAAAAAAAATGAATAGATAAATAAATAATTCTATTTACTAGCTACTAAATGCAATCAGGTAAAAACTTTTTAATTATGAATAAAATCTACTTTTGTAAGTGAAGATTCTAGTATTCTGATATGTATTATTGGTTATTTTACTAACGGTACGTACAGTAAAATTACATATAATATATATATATATATATATATATATATATATATATATATATATATATATATATATATATATATATATATATATATATATATATATATATATATATTGTATTCTGTCTGTACATATACTTCCAAAATTTTAACAGAGATCGAAATGCAATATATACTGAAGTGAAAACTTCAAGATCAGTTTCGAAGAATTTTTCTCATGCACATTTTTATGTATTTGCACGCAACGAAATTCTCTTCTTAGTTTAACATTATGCAACGGTCAGAAAGAAGAAAAACTGACCTACATAGGTTTTGAGCTGTACAAACATTACGACCAGCTTACAACGTTCTGTGTTTGCCCAACAAGATTTATCTTCTCCTATTGGCTTGTAAAAATAAATGATAAAATCTGCTACAAGAATATTCCTTTTCTAATCCATTGACGTGTTAAATTTGACTTCAAAACTTGTCAATTAAAATCAGACTATCCTCGACAAACACACAAACAATAATAAATTATTATATATACTGTCCTTATATTATACTATAATAATGTTGGGGGACATTCACAAAGCACTTTAACCCCCACTTTAGCCTCGATTTTTAACCCTGGTGCTAAACATGGTGCTAAACTATGAGCTTAACATGGTTAGCCCCTGATTTAGTACCATGTTTAGCACCAGGGTTAAAAATCGGGGCTAAAGTGGGGTTAAAGTGCTTTGTGAATGTCCCCCGTTATTATTATAATGTTCAGCATGACACCAGAGAAAAGATCATTCCCTGATGACACCCAACTCCCGTATTCCCATGAATCCAGTCAATTCTTAAACCTTAAAGCTTTCATGCAAGCAATATGAAGTTTTAAAAAAGTAGAGCTTTATCCAATAAGCCTACGCAATTAGCCTAAATTATTACATATTCTCACTGAACTTCAAATTAATCTGCGCATGTGGTTTTGGTTGCAAAGCTACTCAATAATTTTAATATTTTGCAAGTTTTTTTGGAATGAATGTTCAAGATTTAACACAACAAAACAAAAATCACAACGCAATTAACTGTAAAGCAACAACTATATTTTTTAAATTTACTTCTACTTCATATTGTGAATTTGAAATTCCTAGTATTTAAATTTTTCGATGCCTGACAAATGAATGATATTTTCATAACGAGTTATAAACTTATAAATCTTCGTCTGTTTTAAATGGAGTAATGTTTCACAACACACTAAATTATATTTCAAACTGCTTTTAACGTGGCACTCAATGTTGAACTTGAATATTAAAAAGTTTCATGTTGGGTTTATATATTATACTGTATATATGGAATGCAAATTATGCTATTTATTTTAATAAAGCTAATTTTCTGCAAAATGATTAATAATGTATTTATGAATTGTATTTTTAGTATTATTTATTACATTTTAAATGTTTTGTGGAGCAAATGTTAGTCGATTTAATTTTTAAATTTGGAGCCGAGTTTTTATGTCGAGAACACTCTTAATTGACGTCATAACACAAGTGATAAAGCTTCGGTGTTATTGTGAGTTTATGCTGGAGTCGAATCGCGAGGATGCTCGCATATTGCTCTCTGCTCTATGGTCGACGGGGGGTAAAAAGGGTTTTGGCAGGATGGAGGTGGTAGCAAGCTCAGAAGATGCTATACACAATTTCCTGAGCGTCAGCGCATGAGCTATTAATCACAGTCACCCCACAATTAACCACGAGCCAGCTACACAGTGAAAGAGCAAATGAGTTGTTATCAAACTTATGAAATTAAGTAACAAAGCAGATTATCTATAGCTATAGATTTTATCTCGTAACGTTAATAACGAAGCATGACCTTTTTAGAAAGAATACACTGTATTCAATAATGAACAGTATTCTTTGACTGCATGAGTAATAGTAATAAAGATACATAATTATATAGAATTAAGACAAAGATATTTATTTGCAAAGTAATCATAATAGCCTATATACCATTTTTCCTTTGATATTTATTTGTTTGGAAGCCAAATGACTCAAATCAATTGTATTGGGTAACTTAACAGTTTTGGAAAAGTTATAAGAGTTCCATAAACAGTGTTTCAAATTTAACAGCAAAAACAATGTAATAAATGAATGAATGAATGAATGAATGAATGAATGAATGAATGAATGAATGAATGAATGAATGAATGAATGAATGAATGAATGAATGAATGAATGAATGAATGAATGAATGAATGAATGAAGGAATGAAGGAATGAAGGAATGAAGGAATGAAGGAATGAATGAATGAATGAATGAATGAATGAATGAATGAATGAATGAATGAATGAATGAATGAATGAATGAGTGAATGAGTGAATGAGTGAATGAGTGAATGAGTGAATGAGTGAATGAGTGAATGAGTGAATGAATGAATGAATGAATGAATGAATGAATGAATGAATGAATGAATGAATGAATGAATGAATGAATGAATGAATGAATGAATGAATGAATGAATGAATGAATGAATGAATGAATGAATGAATGAATGAATGAATGAATGAATGAATGAATGAATGAATGAATGAATAAATAAATAAATGAATAAATAAATAAATAAATAAATAAATAAATAAATAAATAAACGTATATACATGCATTATATATTTTAAAGATTTAAGTATCTCAAGAATTTCAAGAAAACGATTTTCTACCAACATTTTATGTGTAATGTAATGTACATTACAAAGTATTAAATATTCATTTTTGTATTGATAGTTATGAAACAAAGCTGATTTAATCCAGTACGTAACAAACACAGTTTTGAGGATTTTAGTTATTGTTGGAGGGTTCAAGTGCTTTTTCTTGTTCCAAATTTCTGCGGTTAATGTTTACAATAATTGTAACCTGCGGGCCTGCGGGAACTGTTTTACGAGTTGTCGAATATTACTAAAAAGCAGAGCGACATCAGAGCTGCAAATGTCTCTTTTTAACATAATTGTACACAAATAATGTTCTTGCTCAGAATCATGTAAATATGGTTTCATTTTGTGCTTTGAGGCTTGCAATAATTTAATGCACTGGTCGTATTTACATTTAGTTTTTACTAAAAAAAAGTAGTGGTATATTTAGTTTTTGTCGTACGTATTCGGGAATACGTCGACTTGTGTTTTGCTATTGGAGTTTTTTCGTTAGAAACTGCCTACCAAAAATGAAAAACACAACGAAAACTATACATTAAATGTAACGCGCAGTGGCTACTTTATACTCTAAAAATTCCCTATGTATTGCACATCTTTAGTTGCTTGCATTTCAAAGTGCTGTAATATTAGATATTATTTTCTTTTAATTTTTGTAGAATATATGTGATTCTTCAGATAAAAGATGGAGGCCATATAAAGAGAGACAATGATGGTTGCGTTAGTTTTTGTAATTATATAGAGTTTGTGGAAAGCAGCATAATATTAATATTTGACCGCCTCCAGATGCAAAAGAAGACAGTGAAGTTGTACTTTCCGATAAGAGTTATATTATATTATCTTTATAATTATGTTGGAAGAGATTTACATTGCAATTTGTGTTAGATCTCCTGTTTTACATACCGTGTTTTCATATGATCGTATACTATTCATGGTATGCCTTATTATTATTGTTGTACCTCGCAATTATGAAGGGAGCTGCAAGTATGTAGCCATCCGTGCAGATTATAATTAAAAGTTTGTTTATTTTATTTCACTGATTTTTTTGCGTAGGTATTTGTACATCAGAAAACAATAATAATTTGAGCAGAACTAGCTTCTGTCTTCTGTACATTGTCACGCTTGTAAACTTTAACTTATGGATTCGGTTCGCGTGCATTCGGTTCGACAGTTTTTGGTTCTTGAGTTCGTATTTCTCCTGGAATAAAAAATATAACCGTGAGTTTTTTGTGCTGTATTGCGAATTGTATCAAAAGCATCGTTCCGACTGTCCGTATAAAAATATACACGAGCACAATGCCTTTTTTTCACAATGCTTTGCAAGCTCATTATTGCTGCCACCATTGTGAAAGCATCATTTTCATCTGATTGCTTTAGATAATTGTAAAAACTCAATTTGTAGGGAAAAGAGCTCTGCTGCGATAATACTTCATTTTAAACTCAAGTTAAAAAAATATTTATTATTCATCAAACCAAATGAAGACTAGCTGAATTTTAAATGTTAGAAAACGTTTTAATTCATACTAAATTAAGAATGTATTGCTGTAATGGGAGGAATATTTTGCTACAAAGCCAGCTATGGTCAAAATATTTACTATTTCAAAATCTGAATTGCAACAAATTATTGAATTCGAGCATGGATTCACATGGAAGGGAAGGGGGGCTCCGCTAACAGTTGTTTAAATACTTCAAATACATGAGGCTGCATGGCGTATCAGCCTACTCAGCTACAATTATATATATATATATATATATATATATATATATATATATATATATATATATATATATATATATACATGTATATATGTATATATGTATATATATATATATATATATATATATATATATATATATATATATATATATATATATATATATATATATATATATATATGTATATATATGTATATATATGTATATATATATATATATATATATATATATATATATATATATATATGTATATATATATAATATACTAAAAAAATCAATGCGCAATCAATATATGGCACCAAAACGAAAAAAAAAAAAATCTGGATCAATCCTTTCATAAAAGCTTTTAAATTGATATATTTTTCCTTTCTATGGAACATTCTTTCGTTAAACGCATCTTTTTTTTATCTACTTATCCTTTTGACAAGCTTAATAAACAAGCTAAGAAGAGTTTGCAATATTCACCACGAGCCGCGTCTTTGGCTCTCTGAGCATCATACTTTATGTTTTACGAAGCTATAGCTAGAGTGGTGCATGTAATCTCAGCAACTTTATGACTACATAAGTAAAATGCGGGCTCGCTACGAGGAGGCAGACACAGCTTGCCGGAGGAGCAAATGTGGCATGGAGAAGGTAGAAGAGGCTGCGGGAGGCCAAGAGCAATTTCCTCACTAACCCCTGGGACATCCAGCCAGCAAGCTTTAGGATGGGTGCCTACTTATCACACATATTATATATTATGTTGTTCTATTTGCATGAGTGCACAGTCAATTTAAAATACACCTTTACAACAAAGGGTTATTTTTTGTGAACAATTCAACGTTCAATCTCTCTTCCTCTCCTCGTCTAGCTCCAATCTATGTCACCTTCCGATCCCGCCCACTCTCTGCCCCATCTGCTTCGATCCTTGCTGGCCGTCAAGTAGGTGGGTATCAGAAGGCAAAAAGTGACCAATGCAGTGACATAGATTAGAGCTAGACAAAGAGAGAAAGAGAGATTGAACTTTGAACTGTTTATTATACAAAGAACTCTTTGTTGTAAAGGTATATTTTAAATGGACTGTACTGTACTGTACATACAGCATATATTGTAAGTATAATAACATAGAGTAAGTATGATCCACACACTTATACTCGAATGCTAAACTTGTCTGCTTGTCCCGGATGATATTTTTTTCCTAGTAATTAAAGAGAGTTAATAGGTCTGTTCGTAAATACACAATCAGAAAGAATCGATTATATGAGATATGAACTTTCTGTACATATAACATAATTAAGGTTCATCACAAATAATCGATTCTTTCTGATTGTGTATTTACGAACAGACCTAATGTTTCGGATATGTAACTTCGTAACTTCTAGTTGTAGTATATACAGTATAGTCGTTGCCCTAAAAAACTTCCTTAGACATTCAAACAATACTACCAATAGATATTGGTGTATTGACAATTAATACACTGACGCTAATTGCCATCTATTGGTGAAAATTTTCAAGGCGAGAAGTGAATGCAGCATATTATACCTTCTTTACTTTTAAATTTCGAATTTTATATATATATATATATATAACCTCTGGAGAATTAACTATATATAACTATATATAGTATATATATATATATATATATATATATATATATATATATATATACACTGTAATTTAAAATTAAGTATTAATGTTTTAGTTATATACTATGCAACGAATGTAATAAATTAAGTCAGCAATGAGAGTTTTCTTTTATCTTCATGTACATAAGATAGCAAAAAGAATTGTCGGAGGGTTTCACAATCATTGCCATCATGTGTATACAGGACGAACGGCTGGAGGTCATAGTTTTTTAACAATTTTTTAAATCAACATGTATTCAATCAGTATTTGTTTTTAAAGTTTATTTAAACATAAGTGACAGAAAGCAGAAGTGAGAGACTTATGTTGGGTCATACTCACGCTTTGTTGTTCGTGGCTACCGTCCTGCCGCCATAGCAAGGGTGAGTGTTGTTGTTGTGCACAATATATATGCACGGCAGCGGTCACACACAAGATTTTCCCTTCTCCCACATTCATCTTCACAGAGCGCAAACCCACACAAAGCAAACTAATGAATTCCATTGTCACATGCAAACAGAACGATGCAAATTATTGTCCAATTGGTATATATGTTAACTACCTGATTGGATTGACTCAATAGCCGAGCATCAGCTTCCTACTTCTGCAATCACTAATCAAATCAATAATTTGTATTTCATTACCTGAATATAAACATTTTATTTTCACTTTTTTCACACAAGCAGATTATAAAAAATATATATAGTGAAATAGTGTAATTTTTTAATTTAATAGTATTTACCAGTACTTTGCATGGTTAAGATTCTGAAATTCTACATAAATGCATGTTACGTTTGTAAAAATAAATACCTTTTATTCATATTCTTGCATTTGACTTCGTATCTAATTTTCCATGCAGCCCTTCCACAATCACACATCGGCTGAACTTAAACTGGTGCACTTAAACTTTCATAAAAAATTTAATTCAAGAACCTACAAATGTCCAGTTTTTTTGTTCTAATTGTAAAATTCAAAAACACTATAGCATACGTACGCACAGCTCCTTCACCTAATATAAAAATATAATATAAATTAAAATCTTGGGGGCACTGAACACCATTGCAGGCCACCAAAAAAATAAAAACAGCTGAAATTTGTATGTCTCCTCAAAATACTTTTTACGGGCAATGGTCATTGATCCAAAGTCAATGCATCAATAAATTCAATTTCCAATTTACTTAGAGTTAAAAAAAAGGAGTGTTTGAAATAATAAACTTATTAAATGTATAAAAATTTCATTGTAATCTCTCTCTCTCTCTCTCTCTTTTTTTTTTTTTTTTTTTTTTTCAAGGATACAACCCTAAGAGCTTAAGTCTTCTCGTCTCACAAAACTCTGAAAATATGATAAAATTTTTTGCTGGATGTTGTACGGACTCTATCAAGGATTTATTTCTTCGACGCATGAGTTCTCACAGTCTTACAGTCAATGTATGTATTTATAGATAAGATCTTAAATGTTTCACATAAAATTTGTATTGAACTTTTAGTAGGCCTACAATAATATTTTGGTGATGGTTACTATTTATAAATTTATGCCAAAGGGTTGAACGCTATGTACCATTGAAACTTTTGAATGTATAAATTATTACTAAAATTGGACCTCTCACCTCTTGGTGAAACTATATAACTTTACCACGTATGAATATTTTATTCATGTAACGTATATCGATCAGCATATTCAAACGTTATTCTGTCACCTACGATAATAGTATCACATTCAATCATAAGATCATCCCAATTTATGTGCTAACAAAACACGGCTATATATATTTTCTGCACTTTCAATTTTTTTTAGTATTAAGTATTGTATTGAAAAATATTGTACCGGTACAACATGACACATTTTAGAAATCTTTTGAAACAAATAGAATAAATAATAAGAATTATGTAAAAATTAGGATAACAATAAGGGTGCAATCAGACATTTAGATTATTAAATTTAAATCTGTCAATCAAAGCGGGGATTCAGATTTCTGTTTTAAATGAGATGAATGTAATGTTCAAATAACTTTTCAGATTGGCATGCACTGGGCACTTTGAATCTGAAATTTAATAATTATTTCCTTGCATTTTGATTGACTGCAATAATAAAAGCAAGTCAAATGACATACTATAATTCCAACATATTGATAAATATACAATAACATGTAACAAGAAGATGATAGCAACAATACAATTTATCAATTACAGCACTTAAGCCTGTATTACATGATACAATTTTTCTATGCAGCTTTTCCTAAAAAGAATATCTAAGCTTCATACAAACAAAAATGGAGTTGATTTTTTTTTTTTTTTTTTTTTTTTTTTTTTTTGTAACGAAGAATATTGTATGCAATATTAGATGAAATTGTATTGTGTAATACTGGCCTTAATTAAAGTAGTCGGTAAAATGTAGTGTCAAAATATACGCGGATAATTTGAAAATATTTCATCTGAAATGTTCCCCTCGATACACGTATATATAATGTATCATCGTATAATTGATTATTAATATTATTATTATATGTAATTGATTTTTGGCATATTATTATGAATAATATATCATGCATATTATATATGTATTAAGAAGAAAAATCGCAAGACATATAATATATATTTAATTAAGTTAATACAGAATATCCATATTAATTGTCTTGCAACAATTAACTCTATTGATAATACATTGGACAACCTGCATGAAAAAGTTTGATTGTAGAAATGAATATAGGTTACCAAATTATGCTACTCTGATGTTTTTTAGTTTTTTTTTTAGTCCCGCAACTATTTTAAATAACTATTGAAAGTTCTGTAATTTAATTTGGCACCCCCCTGAATCCTTAATAAAATGGATAGGGACTAGACGCCCATAGACGCCTCCATGCAGGGGGCGTGGCTGCATGTTCAATAATTATTTAAAAATAGTTCTGGGTCTAAAAAAAATCTGAAAAAATTCAGAGTAGCATAATTTGGTACCCTCTGTTCTTTTCTGCAATAAATTTTTTTCATTCAGGTTGTTCAATGTGATGTAGAGTTTAGTTTCTCTTAATGATAGTAAAATTATTATATATGTATTATAAACATCAGAAATTATTTATTACGTTCGCCGCATATCAGCACATTGTTACTATATTTAATCTGTTGTGTATTACTAGAGGTCAATTAAGCTTCACATATTCAACTGAACCGAAACTTAACAAATACATATCTTAATACATATTTTCGCCATTTTCGGTTCGATCACATTTTCAATTAATGCTGTTTAGTATTAAAATATATCTTTATTTTATAATTTGCTTGCATTAGGATAAATTATTACAATAAGTAACTTAACTGAAATCAAAATATTGAAAGGTCATTTATACTGTATATATGTTAGCTCCAAAAGCTGAATTCGGACAATGACAAAAAAGTGACCAAAACTTTTTTTTTTTTTTTTTTTTTTTTTTGCATTTGGACCAAAACTTGAAAACAACAAATATTTCGTTTTTTTTTTTTGATCATTTAAATTTGATCAAAACTAGTTCTGGTAAAATCGTAAAAACCAAAATCCGTTGAGAGAGAGCTCGTCGGGCTTTTGGTCAAACAAAATTAATCAGAAATCAGAAAAAAAACAAACACGGATGTGAGCTTTATTTCGGCTTTTGGTCACTTTTTTACATGTTTAACCAAAACTAGGTATGGTCATTTCATTACGCGACTTAAATAATATGCGTATTCGGCTTTATTCTGTAACTGTGCTTAATTTATTTTATAGTTTACTTTAATTTATGCTGATGTGTATCATGCATTCTTTTAGTTTTAATAATGAGAGTAAAAAGAATAAAAACGATTGTAGAACATTTTTAACAACAATTGTAGAACATTTTGTAATATAATGATATAATCACTTCAACATTTTTGATTCATAATTTTTTTAAAAATTATTATTGAATAATATTTAACACAGTTTCAGGGCTACACCTCAACCATGTAACCAAACACCACAGCTGTACGCATTTACTCACAATCAGTAAAACTCTTTATCGCCAGAAGTATATAAATATATATACATGGATAATCTTTGTTTAATGTTTTTGTTTTATTTCTCAAAATTTTTTCACCCAACATTATCAAATACATACAAAAGTATACATACATATCATATGCATAACATGCTATAACATAACATGGCAGCGGCAGGTTAACCGAGTATATTATATACTTTGAATATTGGTGTGTCGGTGTGTGATTCTATAATATAATATGTTTGAGGTGCATTTCTGAAACTGTGTTAAATATCAATCAATATTATAAAAAATTTAAAATTTTGAATTAATTGTAATGCAATAAGGGATAAAAATGAAATGCTGAAGTGTTTGTAATAATGAAATGTTCTACAATCGGAAACTTTTAAAGTTATGTACTTTATATATATATATATATATATATATATATATATATATATATATATATATATATATATATATATATATATATATATATATATATATATATATATATATATATATATATATATATATATATATAACTCTCATTATTTACAATTATACAGAATGCAAGATACACAATAATTACACAGTAGCATAAAATAAAGCAAACTATAAAAAAATAAGCTCAGTTATAGTGACCAAAAGTCGAAAGAAATCTCACATTGGGTTTTGCTTTTTCTCATTTAAACTTTTGGTTAATTGGTTAATTAAACGGGGGCATACATGACCAAAATGTGTCAATTGCCCCATAATACCAACCAATCAATCACTTTTGGTTAATTTTGTTTGACCAAAAGCTTACGAGCTCTCTCTCAACAGGTTTTGGTTTTAGAGAAGAAAAGTTACAAATCTTAACTATAACAGAAGATTTCATTCAATTCTTAATCAATATAAATATAAATAATTGCTATACATATGATCCTTAACATTTTTATATTTATTCATTTTTTTCTTTTTGCACTAAAGCATCTGTTTTTAAATAATAATTCTTGTAATATAATTTTTGTAATAATATATAACATAATTGAATTCATAATTCAAACTTTTGCAGACCTAGGTTGTAGGATGAAAAATAAATCAATCATAAAAAAACTGAGTAAAAATTATTAATTATACACTAATTTCATGAAAATTTTAAAATATTTGTTAAAACATTAACCAAAAAGTGTTTACTTTGCCTCAGCATGCTTTTAGTACTTAAATTTATGAATGTTTTAAAAATTACCAATAATTAACAAAATCATCGTCCAAAATTTGTATGGTTAAACCAAAAAAAAAAAAAAAAAACAAAAAAGCTAACTATAGTGACCTAGAAAATTAAATAAAGCCATCATGTGTTAAACAAAAAATTGAGGATTATCCTAATACATAATTATAATGATTATAATTGAAAGGAGGGGGGACAAGAATGAGTACTGCAATCAGAATTTAAACGGTAAATTCGAGTTAAATTTAAAGCTCGTTTACTTTTTAGCCAAATTTCAAGTACGAATTTAATTTATTATTTAAGTACGTTTACGTTTCAAGTACGCTTCTGCCATCTACACAGCCAATCCTGCTACTATATTACTAAAATATCAATACTATATTGCAATCTAAACGAGCGGGCTGCGAGCGGGGCTTTTGCGAAATACGTACCGGCAACAACCGAGTGTTAATTCAAAATTTAATAATAATAATAATATACAGTATAATATATACAACATATATGTTACATAATAAACCTTAAATGTCTTGCATTAGCTTTCCAATTATAAATTATGCCAGTAACATTGTTTCCCTCTACATTACATCATAAAAACTTAATTATAATTGTTGCAGGCACATTTACAATACTACTATTATATCATCTAAGCCAATTGTTATAAATTTTTGTCACTATGAGCTACTATAAAAAATATGTACAGCAAACCTTACTAATTTAACAACTAAATCATTTTATATATAGTTAAATATAGTATTTAGATTCGATATATAATAATTAAGTGCCACATAACTTATTTTGATTTATCGTTGAGCCTCTGCCTTTCTCCACCTTCTATTCGCTACATACCGTTCTTAATGAGAGAATTAATTAACTAGACAATTATTCTGACTGTCTGTAAGTCTTTTGTTAATATTTATTGCAGCTAATGGTAATAAAAAATTGGAAAACAAAATACACCAGAATTTATTTAAATTATAATTACAAAACTGCATTTTTCTACACTGCCATTTTAAAAATATCACTTGCCTTGTTTGTTTAGACATTATTTTTTAATTAAAGCGAAATAGCATTGCAAATTTTTTAAGTATTATTATGCTTATGTTTTATTATTATATGAAACACGAAATACATGACAATTATAATAGGAGATCTTTTAAGTTAATAATTTATAGTAATTTACTACTAATATTATTTGTAAGATAAGATCACAAATTAACGTGTCACAATATGAAGACTTTTAATCGAATTTATAGCTTTTTGTACTAGTAGTTTTATTGCACTAATGTGATGGTATGAAAGAACACAATTTTAGATATAAAAATATATTAATTTTATAGAAATAGTTTTAAATATTGTATAGAAGTTTAGATATGGGTATTTAAAATTAATGAATATTAGAAAAGCTAATGCTAATTAGAATTAAATGTGTTATATATGTATTTCATGTAACAATTGACGTGATCAATTCTGTACAGCCTATGATCGAAATAAAAATTTGAATTTTAAAATCTGCATTTTGTTTATTACAGAAAAAAATGGAATATATTTTTACAAATAAAAATTGAAATGACAGAGCAATTCCAATAAATTCTTTCCAAGATGGCGAGATTGACAGGCAACATTTTTTTTTTACAACAATTAAATCTACTAGGCGTTCTCAATTTAAAAATCTTGGACGTTCTGAGGACTTTCCACTGTACTCTCAGGCTTTAGTTTTTATAGCTCTTCGATCAGCATTTTATTTGTTTCACTATCAATTGCATTTAATAAAACTTCTCGTGAGAAAGTACGGCGCAGGGCATTGACAGGTACGTTCTCTTCAGGAAACCATAAAGGGTGCGATTCACGAAGCAGTTAGCCAGGTTTCTAACCACGTTTGACTTAACCACGTTTAACTATATCTGTTTTACGTGTTAAACCACCTAGTTAAACGTGGTTAAGCTAAACGTGGTTAGAAACCTGGCTAACTGCTTCGTGAATCGCGACCAAAAAGAATACCGAACGTGGTTAGTTGGATGGGTGGGGACAACTTTCAACAAAAATCTCGTTTCTCTCAAGAAGTAGTAAATCCAAAGAGTTTACATTGTTTACAGTATAAGATCTCTGGTAAATCGTTGCTTTTTTTCCCACTAAGTGGTTTCCTTGGCTTAGGACTGTCAGGCCAAACATCGCGTATTAAAGTAATTTTCTATTCTATTCTCTAGGACCATTGCATTTCGAAGTACTTGATCAAGTTCATTGACAAAATTGATAGCGTCCATCCCTTGGCTGGATGATTCTGCGAAACGCAAAGTTAGGATTCAAAAAGGTGGGTAAAGAGAATTAGTACTTTCGTTAGAAATGCTCACTGTCGTTTCATAAAAAAAAACTATAAAAGTTGTTAAATTACACGATAATAAAATTTTCCTATTCATTATAAAGAATGTATACATTTAATTTTTTTTTTCCTTACAAGAAAACTTCAACTCCATTTGTTTATGTGAAGATGAAATTTTCTTGTAAGGGAAAATCGTATATAATATGTCCTATAATACCGGTTTAGGGTAGAAATTTTCAACCCTAAATTTAAATTGTGTTTTGAGAAGGAATACAAAATTTCAAGTTTGTACAGTAAAATCTCATTTATCTTTTCGTATATCACATTGAAAGTGGCACACGATTTATGGACCAGTCTATATTATCTTCAATGAAGTAAAAGTTGTGATAGATTAGGCTGCATAAACATTAAAAAAAATATATATACATATTAAGAGTTGATGAACTACACAAAGCATAATATATTTACGAAGTGCAGAGTTCAGTCAGTTTGATAAATAATCAATTTACAGTAAACAAGCATGCATATAATATCGTAAATTTTATATTGGAATCCAATACCAATAAATGATATTTTGTTTTTGTAAACTGAATATCAAATTGCGCAATCAGGTAAAACAATCAACATGGTTTTCAGTACTCTGATCTTACGCAACAAACTGCAGATAGTACAGTCAAGTTAGCTTGATACTCCTACCGGAAATTACTGAAAGTTAATGTTGCTGTTAGTATTTAAGTTGAAATTATTAAAACTACTTTTACAGTTCTATATTTTTGCAAATTTCTAAACTGAAATGTGAACGAGAGGACCAGAAAGCTGGCACTTCCAGTGGGAATATTAAATTACTTTTAGTACGTTAATATATTTGTGCAAGTCACCCCGGAGGATGCACTCAAGAGTTGAATGGTAGAACCAATATATAAATTTATATTCTCTGATAGAACTATAAGAGGCGAGTTCATCGCATCGTTCTCTGCATGTCTCCGTTTACGGCAACCTATGTCATACCATTTAATAATTACGTTGTGTTCTAGCTTGCAATAAGGGAAATATTTTTTTCTGTTGGAACAACACATTTCTCGTCAAGACGAAAATATATGCAATGAAGAAGTCTTCAATAGTCTATTGTCTTTAATAGTTTGCACCATTTTACTAATCAATATAGTATATAAATTACATAAAATAATACTAAAAATATTGAGAAAACAAGTCCCACTCGGTACACTTTCTGTACTTGATATCTATAACAATAAATATACACCTCGGAATATCATCTATCATACTACAGCTCAAGAGACAAAGAGATGCAGATTGAACTTTAGGTAAAGGCGAGAAGAGCAGGCAGTTTGTTCATACCAAAAAAGTTGGTTAATTCACCACGCTTCCATAGAATCTTGATAATGTCCACAGGTGTCTCTAGGTGTACATAAAGGAAAAAGGAAATCAAGTGCAAAGAGGGTAAAGGGTGTATGAAAGACCGATAGTTGATAACCGGTAACTCTGTCTTTTCAAACCTTAATTCCTTGTCTACAGAAATTATTTAAATTACTGTATTTTAAGTTGACATCCTCGAGTATAAAAAAAAACACGATTGCAATTCTAAATTGTGTTTTAATAACTTTTTTATTGCAGAAATGAATAGAGGGCATCAAATTATGTTACACTTTTCTTTCTTTTTTTCTTTAGCTTTTTTAGAGGCCAGGAAGTGTTGCTAAAAAGTTATTCAAAGTTCGGATTTGAATTTAACCGACGCCCCTTTTAGTCCTATCCTTTTATTAACAAGTGGTGCCTAATGACTTTTTGTACTTAAAGAAAAAACAAAAACAAACTAGGATCTAAATAACGTGAAAAAAAAAAAAACAGAATAGCATTCATTTCTGCAATAAAACAAAAATTACGTAGGTTGTCCATTGGAGAACTCAATAAATAATTGAATAATAAAAAAACAAACAATCAAATAAATTAATAAGCTATGGTATTAAATTATTTGTGAAAGTTCAATTATAGTAAAATAAATCAATGTTATTGTGTTCACACTAAGTTTCTCATACATTGGAGGGAAAAAAATTGTGTATGAACACAATAATATTTATTTGTTTTATCACGATTGAATTGTGTCATAAATAATTGAATATTAAAGCTAATTATTTTTTTTTGTTTTTGATTATTAAATTATTTATTGAATTATTCTATTCAAGTATTAACAAAAATAAAAATATAAATTTACTATTCAATTTTGTATAAGAACAATCTATGTATGTAAACAGAAGGGTTTGATTTTCGATAATTAATTTTTTCACGATTTAATCGTATATTGCATCATATTATTATAATTAGTTTTTATTACAGATGTCATCAAAAGGTGTGGGTGGTTAAAAAATAAAAAATTATATTTTTAAACATTTTAACACAATTTGTTACAAAAAACAAGCAATAATTTTCCAAACATATTCTATACGCTCATTTATAGAACATGAATAAACGAAAAAAATTAAAAAAATTAGCGAATGGATTCCTTCTTATCTTTATTGCTATATATATATATATATATATATATATATATATATATATATATATATATATATATATATATATATATATATATATATATATATATATATATATTATATACGTTAAGATAGAAAAAATAAACTGTATTTCTACAATTAATGTTGACTTAGTGAGTATTTAGTAATTAGAAGTACCCAGTTAGGGGTTGATAAAAAAAAAGTTAAGAAATTTTAAATTGCTTTTTAAAAACTTCATTTGAACTACGTAGATGTCTGTTTTTTTTTTTAAATACGTCAATTTAAAGAATAAAATAAATGTATCCGCAGTGGAGCTATAACATTTGTCGGTCTTCTGTTTGCTCCATAGTTCATCGAACAAAGCAGTTCTCCTACTCGTTTGCCGATGTGGCTGCCTTTTCATTAATACACTGCCATGGTGATGTTTATTTATACTTTTGTCCAATAAAGCAACACGAAGGAAGATCTATTTACCAGTTGACATAAATAAGAAAGAAAATTATATAGTTATTTTTTTTTTTTAAACATAATTTATTTCCTCAGTACTTACATAGATTACTTACTTACCTAATATGAAATACGTGCAAGCAAGAAACAAAGACATATAATGATAGAGTTGCATGAAGTAGTATGGTGACTGAAAGATTAGATGCTTTGAATAGATATAAAATGAGCCAGCAGACTGTGACTATTGATATAGCAGGTATACCGTACAGGTCACTCCAATCAAGAGTGAGACACAGTGGCGCGACGACTTTCTGACGCCATTCACTCCATGCCATGCAACTCCATGCAGTCTCGTTGTACAATATTCTTGAAACAAAACTTTTTTCGTTAAATTTTATTTTATCTACAAAATGCACTTTTAATTGATACTTAGAATACGAACTGTACAACATAAAAAAAATAATTATTCAAATAACAAAAAATGTTTCATAGAACAGCCTTTAATGTCGTATCCAGGACAAAATTTTGGGGGTTCTTTGTCATATTTATGGGGCAAGGGGTCAGGCATAAAGCGTGGGTAGGGGAAATTGAACCCACCTACTGTCTGTGCATTTTCTATACTGAACTAAATTCGGAAAAGTTAAAGCACGCCTGTGCTTGCTTACGTCACCGACACGTACAGACGATGTTGCAGTATAACTATTTTACATTCATATGACTAATTTTAATTTATTGGGTTAATAAACACAAAGATTGGAGGGAACAAATATTTAAAAGTAAAGAAGATTAGCAATTAGGCAATTATCCAATTGGTGAATATAAAAGGTAAGAGACTATCATATACACACATTTTAATGACTACATTCCAACATTACTCTGCTTGGCTGCAAAAATGAAATGAGTCAGAACGCAACGGAGTATTGTCCTCAATTTTTTTAATGCAGAAATGGATAGAGGGTGCAAAGTTATGCTACTCTGATTTTTTTTCAGATTTTTTAGAGCCCGGGAACTATTTTTAAAAAATTATTGAAAGTTATTTTTGTGACGTCACGAGACGCCGCTCCTTAAGAAAAAGATAGGACTTGTCGCCGCGTGACGTCACAAAAAGGACTTTCAATAATTTTTTAAAAATACTTCCCGGGCTCTAAAAAATCTGAAAAAAATCAGGGTAGCATAACTTTGCACGCTCTATCCATTTCTGCAATAAAAAAAATTGAGGACAATACTCCACTTACAAAATTATCAGTGACAGTAATTTGATATATTTTTTTAACTGACCGTTATATATATTTCAAACTAAAATCAAATCAAATTATTATTATTCAACGGTTACATAACTAGCACACTAAATGCAATAAGTCACATTACACTAAAAGAAAGCAAACAATTAATAATACAAACTAAAAATTAGCACACAAAAAACAAAAGAGAATAAAAAAATTGTACAGCTATAAAATAAACTGCTTTAATTAATAATAATTAAAACAGACGCCGCAATACTTGAATCCGAAGTTACATAAGGAAGAGTAAAAAATGTCCACATCTCGATGCTTCACAACAAATTTGCTATTATAATTTTGTACTCTCGTACAAAAAGCAAACTTTGAAGCGTCGACCCGCCCCCTTTGAGGCTTGAAGAGCATTGCACAGTTTGACGAGTGAAACGAGGTGGAGCATTTATAAAATATAAATGCAACATTTTTGATGAGTTAAAACCATAATATATTATTTAGAATTTTATGAATGCATGGTAAATCATACCCTTAAGTCACGCCTATTTTGCAAAGAATGCATGTCCGCGTCACGACACAACGCAGTGTGATTATAGAGGCTTCAAGTGAGTGCACTTCGCGATGCTCATTTGTGTCGCTATGTCCATATTGCACTTGAAAATGAAGCAAAGTGTTTTTTTTTTTATTTTTTCTCGGTAATAAATTAAGTGAAAAATCTAAATCTTGCATTATCCACTGCATTTTTCCGTTTGGACCGACGTTCCGTAAAGGAATTTTCCCTAAAAATATTATTCTTAGTGAATAAAGGAATTCAATTTTTTTTTTACATAGGTTTTTAGTTAGGACGATGCGAGCATCGAAAAATCAGTTGACTTGGAAGCCTCTGTTTTTGTTAGAACATTATTCTTCTTGAAACACCACAGCCTTAAGAAATTCCTCCGTATGCCCTCAACTCAATCAGTTTTATTTCTATGGTAAGGTGACCATACCACAGAGGCAGACTCAATAATAGGCCGTACAAAAGAAACATACAAAGAACGTACAGTCTTAGCCGAGAAGTGACGGCTGCATGATCTTGGTATCATGCCGAGGACCCTGAGAGAGCTTTTACTAACTTTATTAATACGTTTACCATGAGACAAGTCTGGTGTAAGAACGACACCAAAATTAGATACTAGTTCAATCTCAGAATCCTCGACATGTTAACGATACAAGAGTAGGGCAGCTTTGACATCTTTATTAGTGAATGAAGGCGCAAAAATTTTAGAAAAAGGGGCGAGGCTTTTTTATAGTTTTTTAATTCTAAAATGTCAAAAGATTGCGAGTTTTCGTTTATTGGGAAATAAATTTTGAAAAAAAAAATTGTTTTAAAGTTTAAATATTAAATATATAAAATATTTCTAGTGCTCCTTCAAATGAAACCGAAATTCAAAATAATCTATCTTACATAGGTTCTCCAGAAAAATATTCCAAAATCAGAGAGAACCCGTCGTTTAACATAAGATCTTACCTGAAAAACACCCTCCATTAATTCACTCGAAAATTACACTAAATTATCAGGTGGTATGAAAAAAAAAAATATAACAATGTTTCATGGCTTGAGCTTTAATAACAAAAAGTCTAATTTTTTTTTTCTCGGAGCCGTTTTTTCGTAAAAAATCAAGAACATTTGCCATTTATCTAAATAATGCTCATTTCTTTAGTTTTTGACGGAAAGACAGATTCAAACATATTTTTTAAATATTGTTTGATTAAAGGTCGAGCTATATTTTTTCATATCACTTATGTGATTTTTGTTTTTTTTTTTAGTTAATCGAGGGTGTTTGTCAGGTACTCGTTTTCTCTAATAATTTTGGATTTTTTTCTTGAGAACGTATGTAATGTAATGTTTCTGTGGTATTTTTAATGTAATTTTTTTAATTATTTTGTAATGGATTGAAAAAATGCTATTATAACATTATTTGCAGTTCCTTGAGTTAATGTTTGAATTTAGTATTACTAATACATGGAGAAAGTGAAAAATGCGATAATTAAGTGAAGTGATGTGCAATCATCATCAATGATATGCATCATGTGATAAATAAAACAGTTTTTTTAAGTGTGAAATAATTAAATATATTGATTATTAATATTATTGCAACAAGAATATTTTAACCGAACAGTGTGTGGCAAGATTGGTGTCGGACTTGTAATCTGGATCGTCTCCAGAGCTTGGGTTCGCTCCCGACTGCCTGCCCAGTTTGTGAATGATGCTGAGTGTGCTAGCCAGGTGGCTGCAGCTTGCAAGTTGAACACTGTATCGGGAGGTGCTAACTGCACTGGTGCCGTCTGCCTTGATGATGATTTTCTGTGGTTTCCCATCGTCACTCCCAGGCAAATGCCGGGGCACTTCCTAACACAAGGCCACAGCCGCTTCCTTTCCTATCCTAGTATACCACTGTTGTTAATACTGCATGTTGTTAAGTTTGAATGCTTACAATAATAGCAGAATGGGAAGTCTTTGAGCAGAATAATATGCTGTAGAAAGTTAACGTTGTAAAATTAAAAAATAAAGAAAGAAATTCAAACGGACAATTTTTTTGAAATAATGTAATAAGAAAATATTGTTTTTTTTTCGGCAAATTTAATATAATTATGTAAATATTACTCCACAGAGGTTATGTGGAAGGATGTTCATATGGCCAAACATCGCCCAAATAAAGAAATTATTCTATTCTATGCGTGAGATGGAATTTTTTTATATTCGGTTCGTCATAAAATTCGATACGATTATTTTTTCTTAGAAAATATGAACATCGGTAGATTTTAAAACGCGCCTATATAAATTTCTACAATGCTTTTTTTAAAGTCCTTCCAAATATGTATGAAGTAAGTTAATTCACGAAATCACGCGTGACTTTGATGATCTTTGATCATACTCAATATAGTCCTTGCATATATACACGTGATAAATTATTGAATTTTTAGAGCGTTGAGTAACTGACCTGTGAATTGACCTTCTGTAAAATTTCAAATTTTCTCTGGGTCCAGAGAGGAGGCCCGAGCATTCCGGGATCCGCTCCGCGATCGCGGAGTATACTATATGGCCAGCACAGTACAGGAAAGATATAGTAGCCAAACTCCCATACCTGCGCTACGGGGGAGCTGAAGTCAATTTTTGACACTTTTTGAATATTGGGTTAAGAGCTTACTTTTTTTTTTGTAAAAAATACTAGATTTTTTTTCTAATATTTTAGTGAAAGTTTCACTGTGCTAGCTTTTATAATTTCCGAGTTAGATCAGATTATAGTTGATTCTCCTATACCATAACATTGCAGGATGCCCCATTTGGTCGTGCCCCTTTCCTATGATTTTAACATTGCGGCGGACAAACATGCCGTTGACGCGAGCAGTTTTCGACTTCGATTCTAACATACGACTTTCTCTACTATCTTCTCTATACTGTGATGGCCAGACCGACCCTGAAAAAGGTGGTGCGCTCTTTCTCCCTTTTTAATATAAAATGGTCATTAACTGCTGCACTTCTTTGCACATTTTTTATGCCAAAGTAATCATGGTCATTCAATTTCCCCACATAAAATGAATTGACTCACATTATGTTGTGATACGTGCATGAAATGAAAGATTTAATTAAAGATTGGGTCCCTTTTATCTTTCGATCCTCTGATGTTCCTTTGCTCCTTGATAAGCCTTGATACTCCTTGATAATTATGTAAACAAAAAATTATAAACTGACCTACCCATAAACAATCTGACCCTAAACTTTATTTTAAACATTTATTATTAACTATATATAGGGATATATCTTTACATTATGGTTTATGCAAGTCACATTACATATTATTATAATTTAATGACAACAAAATTAGGGAAAAGGATAAACTTGATGATATATATAAAACTTGATTATATGTGGGTGAAACACAAATATTTTGGTTTAATGACCTGCCATTAACAGGGACAAAATTTATTTTCAATAATATTAAGAATATTGTTACGTCATCAATTTACTTCCTTTTTTCTGTGGGCGGTGGTGAATAGAGAAGAGGAGAACGAGTTGGCGCGTGCGTGCCCTTCTCATGTGGCGGCAACGCTCCGCTCCTGCTGGTTGCCGCAATCTCCCTCGGACGGCCTCTCACTTGCTCGTTTCCACGCCGAGACACCTTGCGTTCCTGACTGGCCTCTTGCTGGCTGCTCGCTGATGCGGCTCTCCGCGGGGTTGGCGCTCACCCTCCTTGTCTTGGTCTGCCTGTGCTGCTGTGAAAATTGTGAAATCAAGAGCAGCAACAACTCCTCATATTTCAACGCAAAGGTTTCCCGAACCATCACTATAGGATTTCTTAGTTCTTACGGTCATGCAAAGGTACATAATTTTGTTTATACATATTATTATGTGTTTTATTATTTTTTGTAATTAGTGTTTCATCTGCATAACGAATCAATTAACCAGTATTTTTATGACCATAAATTTTAATAATCTGAACACACAATGCTGCCAGATTCGAAACAAAACAATTGATATTTACGATAAAGATACGACAAATATAGCTGTTATCAAAAAGTACAATGGACAACATACATGAAAAAATTTTATTGCAGAAATGAATAGATGGTACCAAAGTATGATACTCTGAATTTTTTCAGATTTTTTTGAAACCTGGAACTATTTTTAAATAATTATTGAAAGTCCTGTGATTTCAGTTGGCACCCCTGCAGCCTTAATAAAAAGGATAGAGACTGGACGCCTATTGACGCCTCCAGGGGGCGTGGCCGCACTTTCAATAATTATTTAAAAATAGTTCTGGGTCTCAAAAAAAATCTGAAAGAATTCAGAGTAGCATAATTTGGTACCCTCTATTCATTTCTGCAATAAAAAATTGTCATGTATGTTGTCCATTGTCATATATGTTTTGCAACTGGTACAAGGTTTCAGGTGTTCCTAATACGATAATTCTGAATATTTAAAAATTTCTTGATTGACCTTGGACTCGATAAGAGCGTGGGTGAAACACGCGCTTTTAACGAACCGCGAACCAATAAAACAATCAGGTTAAAAAAAAAAAAAAAAAAAAACTTTGTCTTATTTTATTATTTTTTTTTTTTTTCAGTCCACTTTTCCATTGAAAGCGTGTGTTGTATAAACAATGAAATTGAAAAATAGGCAGTAATCTCTATAATAATATTATATTCTTTTTAGTATAATATTTTGTATACACATAGCATGTTTTAATTGTACGTAAATTGTAGTTACAGTGATGAGTGATTTATATTAATATTAAAGAATGTTTGTTTTAAACTTTTTTATCATTTAATTAACATACGTTGCTAGTTGAACTAGAATTATATAACATAATTTTTATGATAACTTCAAGAGAATGCATGATGAATAAAAAATATTTGTATATTTTATTAATTATTACATTACCTTATAAATTTATGTATTTACGAAAGTACCATTGGGTTTATAAGGCTCATAAATAATATTATGTTGAAATTATTGTATGATTAAATAAAATAATTAATTCGAATTAATGACAAGAAATACTGGTTCTATTTGGTTGACTTATGCTTATTGGCATCAGTATGTTAAAATAAGAAATCATTGCAATGAACTTAAAATAATCCACGCTCCAAATAAAATCGCCAAGACGATCATCCTAGAGTAGCGTATGCAACCATTGCAGCATTAAAAACCAGCTGTTAATTAAATAACATAATGCAGGTGTTTGTTAGAACTAAGATATATTCATACGATGTATTTTACCTTGGTAAAATATTTCAAACGAACACTATGTAAAGTACATCTCAAGACAGTCAAGACGCTAGTCTAGCGGCTCTAGCCTCTGATTTGTTTATATATAGCATTCTTTACAATACAAAGAAAATATTTACTCTTAAATTTTCAGGAAAGCTGGGAAAGAAAGATTCGGTCTAGCCTTACTAAAAATGTTGACTTTCACAGTGTCTCCATTATAGACTTCAATTTGACCGCCTTCAAATGATATTTATGAATAATCAAGGCATGCAGGGCATTCCAAATGTAGAGCACTCATTCAAGAAAATTTCATACAAAGCTATTTTAATAATATTAATATATATAATATTACACCCCCACTACATTTTACAGCATTTTTTTTAACATTTTTAAATTTCCAAAACTGCATCACATGCCTATGAATAAATATAATAAATTGATTGAGTCGTAGTTAGGCAATCAGTTTTTAAAAATTATAAACATTTCATTAGATTTTAGAAAAAAATTCATACTGTATAATTCTGTATTGTTATTGTATATTGCAATTGAAGATAACTCATTTTCAGCATTAAGTGAGGTCTTATTAAGTTGCAATTCGAAACCTACTCGAGTTGAAATATTTTTAATCTTTTTACGTCTTTCTTCGTCTCTTTAAGGACCCTCAGGTGCACCTAGATAAAGAAAGATATTAGATAATGAGAAATTGCGTCTCTATTACATCCTCATTTTAATCGAAGATGAAATTAGATTATTTTGTAGGTTAAAATACTTAATAAGACGTATTTAAGACGTATTTGGGCTTATTAAGGATGAGTAGAGAAGAAAATTATATAAATAGGGTAGCTGACAAATTAAATATTTTTAATATGCAACTTATTAAGTATGTAGGTAATATTTGGGTAATACTCATAATGAAAAAAATTGCATTAAACACACACAATGATAAGACATAATTATTTAAGTCAAAATTCTGTATACTTATTTTTATTTAGACTATAGATTCATATACAATTAATGAAATGACACATTGCATCAAACAATAATAATATTGGAGGAAAGTGTCATTCTCTGTTGACTTTTCTGGAGTGGTTCTGCAGAGTTAATTAATCACGTTTGGCTTGCATGGCTTACAGGTGGTGTTGGGCGCTCTGCCTTTGGCTGTGGATTACGTCAACTCTAAACCTCAGCTAAACGGCTGCGAGCTGCACTTTGAGGCAGCGGACGTGGGCGCCACGGCTGGCGGCGAGCCCCACGCCACGGTGCAGGCTACACGCGCCGCAGTGACCAGCATGACGAACATGAGAGATCGCGGAGCAGTAGCTTTTATTGGACCGGATGATACGTGCTTCTCAGAGGCCCTCGTTGCTGCAGCCTGGAATCTACCCCTCATTTCTTATGTAAGTGTTATATTTCTAAATTCTGTTGTAACTTACTGTTAAATATGTTTTTATTAAATATCCTACTAATCTGATAATTTAATTTAACTATCCACATTCTGCAATTCCTACTTGAAACACGTTTGATTGTGCCTTATGTGTTGCTCATTTACTATATGTTTAGTATCAGACTAATTGAATGACACTAAACGTGGCTACTGTGGCTAGTGAAAAACCTAGTTATCTTTCTGGATAACCCTTTGAATCGCATTCAATGGTAACAAAAATTCTTCCCTCTAGTTCAAATTCTTAACGTAAAGCGATTTAAAAAAATTGAATAAAAATTCATTCTGACAACGAGTAATATGTCTAGAAGAACATAAATTGATTATTTTATGTGTTGGAGCTTAATTTTTCATTAAGATTTGTTTTGGTTCATTTAAAATCAACAACAATGGGTTGATGGTCAATCTACCCTTTATATAAAAATTTGGTGCATATTAAATGAAAAAATTGTAAACCTTTTATTTAAAATGGTAATCCCATTACAAAATATTAAATTTACGATTTTTTTTTTGTTTGTGACCCCCAGAACAGTTGGAAAAAATTCATCGCATTTTCACCACAAGGATCATAAACATAGGTATCTTAGCTATCAGGGTACACAATTTCAAAGCTCCACAAACAACTCTTTACCGCAAAATCTATGACCGAAAATGAAAGAGAATTAACTTTGGCTCACTTTGTTGTAGATCGAGCCTAAAGTATGTCTAAAGTGTCTTCATTACTTTATAATTTAGGACATTTAGGTTTATTCATATAATATGAAACTTTTAAACTTTAAATACATGCAAGGAGAAGTATTTGATCGGCATCAGAGAGGTAATGGAGGAGGTCAACAGATTTTGATGAACTTCACAAATATTTATCAATTATATTATGTATATTAATATATCTCAAACCAATAAAATCAAATAATTTATTAATCATCCTAGAATTCCTAGAAGACGTCACAAACAATTTAGTAGATGTACATAAAATATTTCAAATTTCACATAGAAAAAAAAGTCATCAATTTTATACACATTTTTTTCAAATAAGTGACACCACTTATATTTTAAAAGTACTAATGTTTTCTTCACTTTTTATATCTTTATTCATAAATTTTTAATGAATTAAATTGGACGACGTAGATTTTTTATCTGATATTTGGGTGAATGTACCCATTTTGTGTATAGGCTTTCTACTCTTTTATTCACCAATTGGGTTTTGTTATTCTTATTTTTCCCTCCAGTATTAAACCAATAAATTATTATTATTATGTTGTGCGGCTCAGCTAGATTGATGAGGTTTGAATGTTATTTGTTCAAATTTCGAAAAAACGAAATAAACTTAAAATTTTAACGAAGAAACCAATATTGAGAAATAATTACAATATCGACTCTCAAATTCTGTTATACAGTATGCGAATACTGTATAGACATAAAAATGTATTTTAATTATTTGAGTTTGTAATCAATTTAAAAAACTTTTTATGCATTGATGACTTTGACTGTCAAATTCTATATCATACAGAAGATCACAGGTTTTAATAGGTCAAGCCATAAAATATCATATTTTCTTAGAAAGGGCCCTAATTAAAAGAATTTAAGATAATGGTTTTAAATAATGTCTAGATACTATAGTAAACTATTTTTAGAATTATAATTCCCAGAATAATTATTCTGATTGGGAATTTTTATTAATTAAAAAAAAACGTATTTTTGAACATTTTAATTTCTCTACAAATTAAAAAGAGGAAGATATTATAAGCATTATTTAAACCCTTTATCATCAATTATTTTAATTATGGCATTTTCTATGAAAATATTATATTTGTGTAGTTTACCTGTAAATTGTGACCTTCACAAAATTTCAAGGTCAAAAATGCAAAAAATGTTTATTTAAATTTTATTACAAATAAAATTCAAACATATTTTTAAATACTTTATACTTTGCAACAGAACTTGAGATTCCTTTTTTTTTTTTTTTTTTTTTTTTTTTTTTTTTTCTTGAGACTTGTGAGATATCTGTTAAAATGTAAATGAGATTTGAAAAAATAATATCGAAACCGCATCAACCTAGCTCAGGAATTAAGAGAAATTCATTAAAACATAAATATTGGCCTTCTCCATTACCTTAATGAAGTAACCTGATGCCAACCACATATATATTATATATATATACATACATATATATATATATATATATATATATATATATATATATATATATATATATATATATATATATATATATATATATATATATATATATATATATATTAACTTAAAGACCGTCTCGGAAGAAGATCTCATTGATATACAATGTTTTGAATGTATTTACAGTTTATAATGAAAATAGAAGCGGAATATATTTCCATACATTAATGCAAAAATTGTCTGTGAGATTTTATTTATAGGAGGCGTAATTAAATGACAACATAGTGGTGGACCGAGAGGATGAAAAAAAAGTGACAGGCATTACGAGCACCTTGACGTGACGGGAAAAAACAACAACAAAGAAACAATCATCAAGTTTAAAAGAAAAGACATTGATTAAAGATGAGATCGATAACCAGCTAAGATAGAAATAACCTTGTTTTCGTAGTTACGTTCTGCGGTTAAGTTCATTCACACAGCTGACAATTTTGTGTTTTCCCGTGGTCAGATATTTTGTTTTTGAGCATCTGGTCTATCCCACCCAAACACTTTGTCTCCGGCTTACATCACGGTCAGCAACTCATTTCTTTCTTCTGTTTTTTTTTTTTGGTCTCACTGGCAGTGTCTCCAACCTGCCTCCGCTAGAACAGACGGAGTGAATAGAGAAGTGTTGATGTTGACACGGCTTCAGTTAGCACGTACAGTACATTGTACGGTATAGGGAACACATTTCATAACGTTGCCAGCAATACCAACTGTTCTAGGTAAACAACCAAAGTTTGTTTCAAGCTGCTTTTCCCATGTGAACGGTTTTATGAAAACATGGAAATAAAGAGCTCTGCTAAATGCAACTATATTAAGATTCTCAAGAATATTGGAATATAATTTATTACACTAAAATTTGGTTTAAATAGTGAGTGTGAATTGTCCATTGTAATTACATAATTCATGTGCTTTATAGGATAAAATTATTTTTTACATATTATTACAATAACATTATTTTTCAATTTGTTATCTTGGTTATAACCACATGTACACATAAGGTCAGCATAACGGTATCCCTGCAGATTCATCATTATAATTTAATATATCGTCGCCTCAGAATACAAGTGTCGTATAAAACACGAAGTTTTGATGCAATTATAGACCTTATGCTTCATGTAAATAGAGTCTGAAATTGCATCAAAACTTTGGTTTATAAGACACTTATATTCTGAAGCAACGATATATGGTTAAGCTGAGTGTTCTTCGTAAATGCCTACCACACCTCACAAATTTCAAATTTTTTATCTCTTTTTCTCGTGAAGCTGCAGTTCCAACGAATTATGCAGGGTTAAAGTTTCAAATTATACTGATGTGTACGTTAGCGTTTTATTACACAATATATATATTTTTTACAAGTACGCAATTTGCAAACAGTTGGCAGTGGAATTTTCTGCTACAGTAGGCCTATTGTAAAAAACAACACATTAATATTCTTGGCTATATAAATATAATTGTAAGCAAATAAATTGTGTGGTCACATTATTTTTTCTATCTTCAATTTAACCTTTTCAACATTTTTGTTTTTTTTTTAAGTAAAATATCTAGACTAAAAATTTAATATTCAAACATGTCCACATCTAATATATAATAATTAAATTTGTTAAAGGTATTAGTGTTTTAACAAATATTGCAGGGTATCATTATATTATAGTAGCTGACATAAATCTTTAGGAGATTTTAAGTTACTGGCGCTGATTGGGTAGCAATAAGCGTTGTTTCCTCGATCGTCCACATCGTCAGTGTTTGGTGTTTACTCTGAGGGAGAGAGACACGAACGTCTCCAAGTAAAGCTCTGCAAGAGAGGGTGCTATGCTCTAGCAAGACGCTTGCGTCTTGGGAAAATTGTGTTATTGGCACGGCGCGTGGCAACGAGATGAGAGGAAAAGTAAGTGCCCCACGAGCACTCGTCCATCTCAGAAGTTGCCACGTATATCTGAGATGACAACAATCGTGACCGATAGTCCCGCAAAGCTTTAATTTCCATTCCAGTCCCGATACTAGCACTTGACTACAGAATTGCGTCTCATATTCACTAATAATACGTAACAGTATTGTTTGCACTAAAAATTATTTTTTTTTCATGTCCCAATAACAAAATAACATTAACTATTCATGCCCCTGCTGCTGCCTAACTTATGCAACCCGCTTTGTTTAGATACCGAACATGTTGCCTAACTCCAGGATGAAATGAAATTACTAGCTGGGCATTCTATCTCGGCATTCTATTGTTTACGTTTGCAAATTATTTATTGTTTGATTGGTCTAGTTTCATTTTGATTGAATTGCTTTTTTTCTAAAGATGCATGATCACTCGTGAAACGCATATAAAGTACAGTTATACATATGCCGATAGGAATTAAATATGTTTATATGCAAAGATGCACAGATCGTACGGAAAATAAAAATATTTAATTTATATCGGCAATAGTGTTTTTTACTGTCAATCACGAGGACTGTTTATAACAATGAATGGATATTGAGCTACAAAAGACATTGTTGCCATCTCTCCCAGTAAAAAAAAAAAAAAAAAAATGTATTCAATTCGTCTCGGTACAGGTGGTTCATTAAAATAGAATCTAATTCAAGCAAATGTGTTGATATGTTGGATTATTGTCTTGTGTATTGTTTGTTCGTGCTGGACTGCAGAAGTGTGCTGACACTCGCGTGTCGGACAAGCGCGTGTTCCCGACATTCGCGCGCACGCTGCCACCATCGAGCAAAGTGTCCAAGTCCGTGGTTGCACTACTAAGGGCCTTCCAATGGGATCAGTTCGTTCTGGTGGTAGGCCGCCGTCCAGCCTGGAGACAACTCAAAGAAGCAGTTATGGTAAGTGTGAATCGAAACATAATTTTATACTTGCATAATATATAGAGAAGAAGGTTTATAAATTTATACCATTTGTTAATCATGCAACAATTCACTGTGATTTAATACGAATATACAAGCTATACTGGATTACAACACATGTGTAGGGGCTATCGACAAAGCGTTAAGACTACACTTAAGTTTCGATTTTTGTCACTATTTTAGGTCACAAACATCCAAGACTTGAAATGTAGTCGTAACGCTTTGTAACCCTTATTAGTAGTTCTTAAATTCTTTAGTCATTTTGTTTATTAGTTATCAGTTCATATTGTTGTTTTTATCAAATAGAGAGAGATTCATTTCCCTCCAAGGGATAGATTTTAAGCTGATTAATAGCTCATAATAATACTCATCATATCATGGAAGTGTACTTTTCATTTTTTTTTTTATCACAACAAACAACACATTTGTGAATGAAAAAGAAAAGGTGGCTTCTGAGCTGTTGCAAATGTAAGCAGTGAATGTTTACACGCTTTGCAGGCGAGCCAACATGCCACCCTATAGACTACCCATAGAACCATGTAACAAAAGTGGGACGGTTTATTGTCACACCTGCGCTTGCGAACGGTCTCTGATAATCTCTCCATTCCTATCAAATTGATTGCCTTTTGCCATATGACGTCACAACCTAGCATAGTCAGTAATAATGTCATAATAAACGTCATATCGCATTCTAGCTAGTAAAAAGCATAACAGAAAAGTGCTTTGTTTAAAAGTCGTAGGGTTAAGAGAGTTTTCCTGTCTCCTGGCCATGTTACTGTTCAATGTCAATACTGCCAATTATTATATAAGTTCTCGTCAAATCATCCAAATTCAGATCACCGTAATTCAGTTCATTGATAAAATCAATAATTTGCAATCCCGACTGAGCTTTCTCTATACTGATATAAATATGCTCCTCTCAGCCAGACGTGAGTAACGGCTTGGGTTGCCAAGAATCGAAATATGGAAGGACGTATGACATTTTACAAATGAAGAGTCAACATTTTATAAAGAATAATTAAATTTAAAAGCATTTACTTATAAAAAACAGTAACTCTTCATTTTTCCCTTTACAAGTTTATAATATAGTTATTTTGTTAAACTGTGCAAAACAAATGTAAGTACTCAAACTATTGTCTCGGATATCTGTACTTATATTAAACTTACACCACCCACATTATAGTGTCACAGCAAAATGTGAAAATTAGTTCACACAAAGCAAAAGCGAGGTCGAGCGCGGCGCAGTGCATTGACCGGTTCTCGTTAGATCACCAAAGTCAGGCTACGTCGAGCGTGGTTAGTACTTGGATAGGTAACCATTTCAAGTAAAAAATACGCTGCTCCCTCCCTGGGGTAAATTTATCTCGCTTTCCACCCAGTGCAGTGATGCACTTGTGTGTGGTTCCCCAAGCTTTGGACATCGCTTTGGTCCATTGAGAAAAAGTAGAGGTGTCCGTCCTGACTGAGGTTTTCCACGGTTCCCTCAGTCTCACCTCAGCGAATGCTGGGACGCGTAAGCATGCAGGTCGTGGCCACTATCCGTTCCCTACCTTATCCCTACCCATTACCCCGCCGCGAGCTGTAAGCTCTTAGGGGTGTATCCTTGTAAAAAAAAAAAAAAAAAAAAGTCTTCTTGATTTACTGTGATTATATTGCCACTTCATAAAACATGAGATTTGCTTGTATTGTGAAAGAAAATATTTGTTCATTATGTCATGCATTTTGTGTTGCAGGAACTTGCGACTCATCATGGACTCAAGATTATTGACACCTATCAAGTGGCAGATTACATTCCAAAGAACATTCAGGATATGGAACGTATTGTCAGTGCTACTTATAAAAGAACTAGAGGTATGTTTTATATATATATATATATATATATATATATATATATATATATATATATATATATATATTTATATATATATATACACTTACACTAATATATATACATATTATATATACAGATTTACACTTTGTTGTGTAAATGCTCACAACGTACAACAACAGCAACAACAACAGAGTTATATATACTTTATATTAATGTCTTCACATTGCTGGTTGTAATTACAGTTGCTACAGAAGATAAAATTTCAAAAATGCTTTGCTGAATTTTCACAACTTTAATTAAATGCACAGATGTTTGTTTATTCGTCTCACGTTAAAGTGCATATTACTTTTTAAACTTCTTATGTTAAATCGAATACTGATTTGTAGTATTGCATCGCAGTCATCTCAATCATTATACAGAGTGAACCACAATTCGCGTGCCAACTTTTTTCGTAAATTTGGTTTTGCAAAAATTTTCGTACAAACTTCAAATTTGGTACACTTGTAGCTGAGGGTTGTAAAAATTAGTTCAGGGTGTTAAAATTTTTATTGGACACCAATAACACCCCTTTCAGGAGTGGTTTTTAAAAAAATTATTTTCTCCTTATGGAAATTCAATGTTAAATACAACTTTTTTTGAAATCATTGGAATTTTGCGGAAAAAGTTTCTAGCATAGGGTAATCGACCGTCCTGAACTCAGAAATAATTTTAGATTTTTTCCCCGACGCACCCCTGAGGGTGGAGACCTACCCCTAAAATCCATTTTTCTTAAAAATTGTGCTAAAATTATGAAATTAATTTTCAAGGTGTAATCGACCCTCCTGAACTCGGAAATAATTTTAGATTTTTTCCCCGACGCACTCCTGAGGGTGGAGAACTACCCCTAAAATCCATTTTCCTTAAAAATTGTGATAAAATTGTAAAATTAATTTTCAAGGTGTACTCTACCCTTCTGAACTCGGAAATAATTTTAGATTTTTTCCCTAACGCAACCCTGAGGGTCAACGGCTACCCACCATATCTTTTCTCCTTAATAATCGAGTAGAAATTGTGAATTAAATTTTTTTCGGAATTTATCAAAATCTTTCATAAAAAAAATCACAGACTCACCTCTTCACTTGCAGCATGACGATGGATGTGTTCACCGTTAATTGCATGGTGTGAAGGCACATGTTGGTCTGCACAACGAGGCTATGTGTGCCTTTAACAACTGAGATGTAACCAATTCCACTTAACGTCTGTCACTTTTAGCTCGTCAATGGTCTCAAATCTCTTTCTGAAGAAAAATGTTCACAAGAAGAGATTTGAAACGAATTGACAAACAGAAAGTGGAGATCAGACGTTGCATGGAATTAGTCACACCGTCACACCTCAGATGTTAGAGGCTATGCACCTACACACATAGCCACGTTGAGCGGACCAACATGTGCCATCACGCCAATTAACGGTTGGCACATTGAGTGAAACCACTGTCATGCTGCAAGTGAAGGGGTCAGTCTGGGATATTTTTTCTCTGAAAAATTTCGATACATCCTGAAAAAAAATTAATTCGCAATTTCTACTCGATAATTAAGAAAGAAGGATATGGTGGGTAGCAGCTAGTTTCCCCTCAGAGTTGCATCGGGGAAAAAAATCTAAAATTATTTCCGAGTTCAGGAGGGTCAATTACACCTAGGAATTTAATTTCACAATTTTTTAGGAAAATGGATTTTAGGGGTAGGTCTCCACCCTCAGGGGTGAATCAGGGAAAAAATTTAAAATTATTTCCGAGTTCAGAAGGGTCGATTCCTCCTTGAAAATTCATTTCATAATTTTAGCACAATTTTTAAGAAAAATGGATTTTAGGGGTAGGTCTCCACCCTCAGGGGTGCGTCAGGGAAAAAAACCTAAAATTATTTCCGAGTTCAGGAGGGTCGATTACTCCTTGAAAATTAATTTCATAATTTTAGCACAATTTTTAAGGAAAATGGATTTTAGGGGTAGGTCTCCACCCTCAGGGGTGCGTCGGGGAAAAAATCTAAAATCATTTTCGAGTTCAAGAGGGTCGATTACCCCTTGAAAATTAATTTCATAATTTTAGCACAATTTTTAAGGAAAATGGATTTTAGGGGTAGGTCTCCACCTTCAGGGGTGCGTCGGGGAAAAAATCTAAAATTATTTCCGAGTTCAAGAGGGTCGATTACCCCTTGAAAATTAATTTCATAATTTTAGCACAATTTTTAAGGAAAATGGATTTTAGGGGTAGGTCTCCACCCTCAGGGGTGCGTCGGGGAAAAAATCTAAAATTATTTCTGAGTTCAGGACGGTCAATTACCCTATGCTAGAAACTTTTTCCGCAAAATTCCAATGATTTCAAAAAAAGTTGTATTTAACATTGAATTTCCATAAGGCGAAAATAATTTTTTTAAAAACCACCCCTGAAAGGGGTGTTATTGGTGTCCAATAAAAATTTTAACACCCTGAACTAATTTTTACAACTCTCAGCTACAAGTGTACCAAGTTTGAAGTTTGTGCGAAAATTTTTGCAATACCAAATTTACGAAAAAAGTTGGCACGCGAATTGTGGTTCACTCTGTATTTTAACCTTGATATTTAAAATTTGAATAACTTCGTGCTATTTTTTTTTCTTTATATTGCAGATAGGCTAGAATGTAAAGCAAATTTGGGAGTATCACATTACGAACTACCGACAGTATCGTATCTTCTTCTTTCGGGTGGGAGGATTTATTAGTATATCTTTATACCTCCCTGGCAAGACTGAATTAATAATCAACATACTGCCACGTACGATAGTAAGGAATCTTGTACGATTGTGGAGTTGAAAAGATGTTTTTGGTGATTATGCAGGTGACAACATGATTTGGTACGTCAGGAGAGGTGATCAACGTGTTGGCTCCTGTAGGCCAACCGTGAGCAGGCCGGGTCAAAGTGCGACTATGGGTATGAGGTGCGGGTGAAGATGGATTGAAAAATCTGGGAAGGCTAGAAATACAAATAGTAAGGATAAAAGGAAAGATATTCAAGCGGAGCGACGCGATGGCACAACCAGCTTGAAGCGTTGCCAAATTGTCACTCGCCCCGACAATATCTAAAATTTAAATAAATTTCAAACATTAATTTAGTAATGAAATGAATAAAGAAAATTCTTTGCCATGACCTTGTCACTTGAATTTAATTAAAATTAATTAAATTGAATTAGCAAAATTAATTAAATTAACCCTTCATACAAACCGTAAATTATACTTGAACAAACTTTTTAAGTTGTTTATCATAAAGAGGTAAAATACCAATTAGGAAAGGGGGAGGGGGGTAATAACGTAAAAAAACAAACAACATACACCTCGTAAAATGTAAGATATAATGAGAAATTTTAATAATTATTGCAGGGATATAATTTTAAGGTACTGAAGTTAAGTGCAGAATTACGATGAAGCTGAGAACGAATTTGTTTGCATATTAGCATTCAAGTCACAGCCTGTCTTGCGGCATTAAACAAGCTATAGTTTAGTTCACATTGCCGGCAGACGAGCGCTCAGTAATGCCCAAAGATCAACAAAATCCCCTTCCTTTCAAACTCCCTTGCCGCCTCCCCTGCTTAACTAAACTTGTTTCTCCAACATCGTATTTTGTTTGACCTAATTCATTATGATTATATGCAATATGAAATTATGTTATCTACGTACGTTTTATAACTATGAGCCATGAATGAGCCATAAATTGTGTTTAAAAAAATATATATGCATGATAAAAATGTTGCCTCTTAAAGAAAAAACATATATATAAGAAAAAATTAACAAATGATAAGTAACATATAATAATAATAAATAAATAACTCAATTATTTAATTAATCATTGCAATTATAATAAGTAAACAAATAATTTTGATAAAATTATTAGGAATATTTCATTAATTAATTTATTTGCTTTTATAACTTTTAACTTTGCGTTCAATATCTGCAAAATGCAGTTAAAATTTTACACTTAATCATGCACAAGTCATATATAGCTGTAATATTTATAAAAGTTTGATATGTGAATAAAATATGTACTAATATATTTACCATACTCATGCTTATGGCACTCATTCATGTTAATTTACCCCTCCTACCTGCATAAAAATCTCAAATTACTTACCTCACCTCAGTTATTGTTAAATATATTATGTAATCATGCAAATTTAAACCCTTATATCTCCATAAATATGAGATCACCATTATTCAATCACACTGAAATTTATGCACAAATTAATTCGCTATTCCCACCAGTAGTAGCCTAAAGTGCAAACTTTCTTGCTTTTCTGTTGGTATCTTTGGATATGAAATTTTGCAGAAAGATACACACTTTGTGATTATGCTACCTAGCTTGCTCCCTTGATTTCCTGGAACTGCATCTCTCATAGGGACCAGAGAATTGAATCTAAACGGAATTGAATCTAACGTGGAATTGAATCTAAAACAAAATGGCGGATTTTTGTGGTGGGGGGTGCCAAAAAAAGTATAGAAGACATATGGCAACACTGTTTTAGATTCGTTTCCACTTTAGATTCATTTCCCCACTTAAGATCTAATACTGCGGAAACGAATCTAAATAGTGAGGAATTGAATCTAAAAGTGAGGAAATGAATCTAATACTGCGGAAACCAATCTAAAGAGTGAGCTAGGCATTGAATCTAAAAGTGGGGAAGCGAATCTAATACTGCGGAAACGAATCTAAAGGGTGAGGAAATGAATCTAAAAGTGGGGAAATGAATCTAAAGAGTGAGGAATTGAACCTTAATGTGGGGAAACGAATCTAATACTGCGGAAACGAATCTATAAGGTGAGGAAATGAATCTAAAAGTAGGGAAATGAATCCACTACTGCGGAAACGAATCTAAAGAGTGATGAAATGAATCTAATACTGCGGAAACGAATCTAAAGACTGAGGAATTGCATCTAAAAGTGGGGAAATGAATCCAATACTGCGGAAACGAATCTAAAAGTGGGGAAATGAATCTAATACTGCAGAAATGAATCTAAAGAGTGGTGAAATGAATCTAATACTGCGGAAACGAATCTAAAGAGTGGGGAAATGAATCTAATACTGCGGAAACGAATCTAAAGATTAAAGAATTGAATCTAATTGTGGGGTAATGAATCTAATACTGCAGCAACGAATCTAAAGAGTAGGGAATTGAAACTAATTATGGAGAAATGAATCTAATACTGCGGAAACGAATCTAAAGACTAAAGAATTGAATCTAATTGTGGGGTAATGAATCTAATACTGCAGAAACGAATCTAAAGAGTAGGGAATTGAATCTAATTATGGGGAAATGAATCTAATATTGCGGAAACGAATCTAAAGGGCGAGGAAATGAATCTAAAAGTAGGGAAATGAATCCACTACTGCGGAAACGAATCTAAAGAGTGATGAAATGAATCTGATACTGCGGAAACGAATCTAAAGACTGAGGAATTGAACCTAAAAGTGGGGAAACGAATCTAATACTGCGGAAACGAATCTAAAGGGTGAGGAAATAAATCTAAAAGTAGGGAAATGAATCCACTACTGCGGAAACGAATCTAATACTGCCGAAACGAATCTAATACTGCGGAAACGAATCTAAAGACTGAGGAATTGCATCTAAAAGTGGGGAAATGAATCCAATACTGCGGAAACGAATCTAAAAGTGGGGAAATGAATCTAATACTACAGAAATGAATCTAAAGAGTGGTGAAATGAATCTAATACTGCGTAAACGAATCTAAAGAGTGGGGAAATGAATCTAATACTGCGGAAACGAATCTAAAGATTAAAGAATTGAATCTAATTGTGGAGTAATGAATCAAATACTGCAGCAACGAATCTAAAGAGTAGGGAATTGAAACTAATTATGGAGAAATGAATCTAATACTGCGGAAACGAATCTAAAGACTAAAGAATTGAATGTAATTGTGGGGTAATGAATCTAATACTGCAGAAACGAATCTAAAGAGTAGGGAATTGAATCTAATTATGTGGAAATGAATCTAATATTTGCGGAAACGAATCTAAAGGGCGAGGAAATGAATCTAAAAGTAGGGAAATGAATCCACTACTGCGGAAACGAATCTAAAGAGTGATGAAATGAATCTGATACTGCGGAAACGAATCTAAAGACTGAGGAATTGAATCTAAAAGTGGGGAAATGAATCTAATACTGCGGAAACGAATCTAAAAGTGGAAAAATGAATCTAATACTGCGGAAACGGAGAGAGCGTTTCGAGCGTTGCAGTCGCCCCAACATCTTCAAATCCTTTTTATGAAGAAAATTATTTTCTTAAATTACAACTTATTCGGTTCATGTTGGCTCTTTAGATTCGTTTCCGCAGCATTAGATTCATTTCCCCTCTCTTTAGATTCGTTCCCGCAGTATTAGATTCATTTCCCCACTTTTAGATTCAATTTCCCTCTCATTTTAGATTCATTTCCGCAGTATTAGATTCATTTCCTCACTCTTTAGATTCGTTTCTGCAGTATTAGATTCATTTCCCCACAATTAGATTCAATTGCCCACCCTTTAGATTCGTTTCCGCGGTATTAGATTCGTTTCCCCACTTTTAGATTCAATTCCTCATTCTTTAGATTCGTTTCCGTAGTATTAGATTCATTTCCCCACAATTAGATTCAATTCTTTATTCTTTAGATTCGTTTCCGCAGTATTAGATTCATTTCCCCACTCTTTAGATTCGTTTCCGCAGTATTAGATTCATTTCTTCACTCTTTAGATTCATTTTCGCACTATTAGATTCATTTCCCCACTTTTAAATTCGTTTCTGCAGTTTTAGATTCGTTCCCGCAGCATTAGATTCATTTCCCCTCTCTTTAGATTCGTTCCCGCAGTATTAGATTCATTTCCCCACTTTTAGATTCAATTTTCCTCTCATTTTAGATTCATTTCCGCAGTATTAGATTCGTTTCCTCAATCTTTAGATTCGTTTCTGCAGTATTAGATTCATTTCCCCACAATTAGATTCAATTGCCCACCCTTTAGATTCGTTTCCGTGGTATTAGATTCGTTTCCCAACTTTAAGATTCAATTCCTCACTCTTTAGATTCGTTTCCGTAGTATTAGATTCATTTCCCCACAATTAGATTCAATTCTTTAGTCTTTAGATTCGTTTCCGCAGTATTAGATTCATTTCCCCACTATTTAGATTCATTTCCGCAGTATTAGATTCATTTCACCACTCTAAAGATTCATTTTCGCACTATTAGATTCATTTCCCCACTTTTAGATTCGTTTCCGCAGTATTAGATTCATTACCCTACTTTTAGATTCAATTCCTCAGTCTTTAGATTCGTTTCCGCAGTATTAGATTCGTTTCGGCAGTATTAGATTCGTTTCCGCAGTAGTGGATTCATTTCCCTACTTTTAGATTTATTTCCTCACCCTTTAGATTCGTTTCCGCAGTATTAGATTCGATTCCCCACTTTTAGGTTCAATTCCTCACTCTTTAGATTCATTTCCCCACTTTTAGATTCATTTCCTCACCCTTTAGATTCGTTTCCGCAGTATTAGATTCATTTTCCCACTGTTAGATTCCATTCCCCTCTCTTTAGATTCGTTTCCGCAGTATTAGATTCAATTCCCCACTTTTAGATTCAATTCCTCAATCTTTAGATTCGTTTCCGCAGTATTAGATTAATTTCCCCTCTCTTTAGATTCATTTCCTCACTCTTTAGATTCGTTTCCATAGTTTTAGATTAATTCCCTTTTTTTTAAATTTTTGTCTCAACTTCTAAATTTAATTATTTATCTTTTTCTTGATGTTGTCGCACTCTAAAGGGAGAGGAATTGAATCTAAAGTGTGTGGAAACAAATATAAAAAGTGAGGAATTGAATCTAAAATGTGCAGAATTGAATCTAAAAGTGAAGAAATGAATCTAAAAACTAAGGAATTGAATCTAAAGGGTGGGGAAACGAATCTAAACAGTGAGGAATTGAATCTAAAAGTGGGGAAATGAATCTAAAAAATGTGGAATTGAATCTAAAAGTGGGGAAACGAATCTAAAATTGAGTAGTGTTGCCATATCTATTTACTACTTTAGTTAGCACCCCCCACTACAAAAATCCGCCATCTTGTTTTAGATTCAATTCCGCGTTTGATTCATTTCCGTTTAGATTCAATTCTAGGGAGCCATCTCATAGACGTAGATCCAATTTGAAATTTTGAGTCTGACCAATCCAAAATAATAACTGTCCCCTCTAGACAACGTCTCTCACTCTCAGACAGAACAGGCCAGGGACAATGTTCAATCGTGATGTCTCAAAAGGTACTCAACCCCTTTCATAAATTTTACACTTTTGAGGAATAGCGTTTTGTTTGAGATTTCAAAATTATTATTATTTTTTTTTAATGACAAAATCAAACTTCCAAGTAGCTGGACTACAGGATCCTGCCAATACTTTCGGCTTGCATCGATAGAAAAACTAGCTGAATTATTAAATTACTTAAGTTGAGACATAATTATAGGGACTCAGTTTAACAAACTTTGTGTGTTTCTTGTTTGGTGACACCACGGGCGCAGTGTACGTGTTCCTGGGTGAGCACATTGCGTTGGTGGATCTAGTCAAGTGTCTGCAGCGACGCCGCCTACTCGACACCGGTGACTATGTCATCATTTCCGTTGATGACCAAATTTACGACCCAGAAAACCGGCTTAACATTGTGCAAAGAGGTACGAGAGTAACCATCAGATCATCACGCACTCGTTTAAATTAGACTTGCTAATACCCAATTGTATAACATAATTATGTACTGTACATCTGTATTTCTTTGTTTTGTTTATTATTTGGGGGTAAATTATACTTTATGTTTATGAATACCCCAATGGACAACTTAAATTTTATTGCAAAAATGAAAAGAGGGTATCAAATTATGTCACTCTGAATTTTTCAGATTTTTTGAAGTCCCGGAACTATTTTTAAATAATTATTGAAAGTCCTGTAATTTAAGTTGGCACCCCTGAATCCTTAATAAAAATGATAGGGCAAAAACGCCTATTGACGCCTCCAGGGGGCGTAGCCGTACTTTCAATAATTTTTTAAAAATAGTTCCAGGACTCAAAAAAATCTGAAAAAATTCAGAGTAGCATAATTTGGTATCCTCTCTTCATTTTTGCAGTAAAAAAATCATGTAAGTTGTCCATTAATGGACAACTGAAAATGTAATTTTTTATTGCAATTTGGATAGAGGACCTCGAGTTCTGTATTGTCAATATATATATATATTTAATAATTTGCACCCTCCGACACCCTTAACATATTTATTTGTAAAAATATGTATGAAAAAAAATTGTTTAATCATAAGTAATTAATATAATTATAAAAATAACTTAATTTTAATTTATTTGTAAATAGTGATCAAAATTGAAGGTACATTAACTACAATGTGACTAATTGATTCTGTTATATTTATCCTAAAATGACTGGAAGTGTGAAGTTTTATTTCTTTCCATTAAATTTATAACATTATCCAGCATTGGAATTTACTATGTATACACGTCAGTATTGTTATTGCAAATCTTTCTTGAAGTTTTCAAACACAAATATAATATAAATGGAAATGACATAAAGCCTGCCTGCACTTCTTGTTACTTTTGGACGGAATATCAAATTAATTTCACAATATATGTATTTGACACTTGATCCATATGAATTAAATCAAATTTCACATTAATTTTAGTAAACTATACTTTAAACATTGACTTTTAATCTTTGACTGTGTAACAATTCAATGTGTGTGCATGCTTGCTTACAGAGTATCTGGATCCATTCCTGCGCATGACTGAAAGTGACGGCAATCACACGTTCTGGGGCGAGGAATTACCGCTCAGCGCTAGGGACATATTTGGATTTCGTTCAGTTCTCAAACTTACACCTTCTCATCCACGAAACCCTAGATATGAGTGAGTAACAAATAAAAAGCTAAGCAATTCATAAAATAATAACATTTAAGTGACATAATTATGTATAATAAATAATACATGACAAAATTAATTAGTTTCACGTATCAATAGGTCAAGGTGCACATTATTTTGCTATAATATATATCTATAGTTCATTTCATTAACTCTATGATGCATTTAGGTGTAGCTGTATATCAAGTTATAATTTCTAAAACATATCCCCACTTAATCGTTTCCAACACATGAATTAATGTACAGTTACTGGTAACAAATTCTAAACATAGTTCTTATGATTATCAATATGTAGTTTGAATAAATTTTTCGTAAAAGAAGTCTTCAAGACAAACATTGCAATCTTTAAAGTTAAGGATGGAATTCCAATATGATGGTTTAATTTGTATTGTTGTAGTGAGTTTTGTGAGCAGATAAGGAACCGATCAGCACAAGCACCTTTTAACGTTCCCTACCATCCAACGTTGTTCGGCAGTCTCAAGGTAAGCATTATGGTTGTTACACGTGGAGAACCGCGTGAAAACCGAGGCTTTGACTGCCCCGTGAAGGTTCCCATCCACGCTGCACACCTCTATGACGCAGTAATCATTTACCATCGGGCTTTGATGGAAACGGTACAAAAAGGAGAAGATCCAAGAGACGGAACTGCCATTTTCAAGCGTATCCGAAATCGCTCCTACCATTCAATCCAAGGATATGATGTAAGAAATTGGATATTTTATTTTTAGTATTGTTCAATTTGTGATTTGGGGTGGTATTTTTACATTGGGTACAGTAAAGCAACAGCATTAAAAATGAACATCAAAATTTTTAACTTTCCTTCTTTAACCTTTCTTATAATACGTTATTTTTTTTTTTTTTTAATATATTGCTATCATTTATCACCCTTGTATGTAATTTGTTCTCGCGTTTCTGGACTGTTAGGTGTACATTTTTTAAAGTTATAATCTAGAGACAAAGTTTTGAGAACGATCCCGATTGTACGGCAAGGTACGGTCATAGAGGGCAGTAAAATTTAAAACGGTATTGAGAGTTACGTGAAAAGTGATTTAATATTTAATTTTTTATCCAAAAATTCCTCTGTGAATTTTTGTTTTGTAAAAAATATTGAAACCAATAAATTTGGTTAGTTTATGAATTATTAGCTATAGCTTACGGTCAGTTGAAACTAGTTACTGATTACCATTATCACAAAACTTCAGGTGTTTATAGACAACAATGGTGACGCTGAAGGCAACTATACAGTAGTGGCGCTGCTAGACGACGCGCAGATGAACGGAAGTCTGAGAATGAGTATGCAACCGGTCGGCTACTTCCAGTATACAAGCGGCAAATCAAGTGGAGTCGCTCCCAAGCACGACCTGCCTGTGAGTCTGTTGCTTGTCATGTAACCTTCATTTGAATATATTAGAGCAGGCTGCATGAGATGTAGTAGGAGAAGACGTTTACATTTGCTTTGACCTCTCTGTATGTTTTATTTGTCATTGTTGGTTCAATTCCACGCATATTCTCTGTAATTTAGATGTATGCATAATTATTATATACTGTATATTTATCTCGTCCATGAAAAAATGAAAAACATGGAAATTTTAACATATTATATGGCCAGTGGCTCACAGTCACAATAAGTCTTAATTAAATACCCGGTCGGTATACCTGCATGCCATATAACAGATTGTGTCTGTCCAATTAAGGGTCCTAATCAACGTAATTCTAACCATTATCTTCTGATTAGAAACTAGGGACTTGACAACTTGCTCTTGCAAAATAGCTACATAGATCATAGATAAAAGTATAGAACACGAACAATCAGTATTTAAAAAAAAATGTTAAATACTACAATTAAATATTATAATAGACATTAAAACAAAATAAATAATGCAAAGTCACTCCCTGAATTTAGTTCGTACTAGAGATGAATTGTAAGTATTGTTAAGTAAGCCTAGCTTTTATTTCCCCAATAATTGTGGCGTAAATTTCTGATGAAAAATATCACATTTTAAATTACATGTGATTCAAATGTATCATCTAATCAAATGAATTTTCCACTGCAGGTGAAACTTATTTTTTTTATTTGTTTATTTTCATAAAACACACGTAAGACATTATACATCAAATATACAGTATACCCGAAGAGTTTTAAATACTCGTGAAAGGGGAACGTTATATTATTCATTAATTTTAGATTATGGCAAGATGACAGGATATAATTTATGCATTATTTATTTAGTATAAATGGAAAACAAATAGTACAATAATTAGAAGTTATACATAAATATGATGTAAACTGAAAAAATCTTTATAAAAAATAAATATCATGTAATAACCAGAATATATTAGTTAATTACATTTTGAGTAAATAAAATAGAATCATTAAGAACTAATAAATTAATTAATTTTAATGGTTGACTTTATATGTAATATTTTATTATTTATTAAGGTTACACAGTATGTATGTATATATATATATATATATATATATATATATATATATATATATATATATATATATATATATATATATATATATATATATATATATATATATATATATTATATATATATACTTTGTTAATTGATTTGAACTTCCAAAGCAGATACTATTACAAGTTGCCGATAATTCAAATTTAAAAAAGAATATTCAGAAAACTAATTATACTTCCAACGGGAGAAATAAATTGATTCATTTGTTGTATTGCAAGATCGAGAAGTCCCATTTTAACAAATTATGCGGGTGTGCCTGTACATAAATAACTATATACATGCATGGTATCACTCCATGGCAGCGGTGTAAACTCCAGGAGGTACAAGGGATGACAACAGCGGAGTAGGGTCCAGTGATGAGAACTAAATTAATTTTGTGACTGTATAAACTTAAATTTAATACATATTACGTATTGGTCTCTAATATATAAAGTTAAAATAGATCCTGAAAGTTTAATTAAGTACAGTTAATAATTCAACTTGAAAAATACTCTTTTGATACCGTATTATATGTGTGTCAATGTAGACCCATTTTGCTGCAGGTTAATATTCGGATAAGAAATTAATAAGAATAGCTGTTATGTCAAAGTGGGTCTACTTCATTTAGATCGAACGCTATACTTCTAATGCATTATTTGCAACTTCAAGCAAAGAGGAGGAAAGTAGATTTGAAATATTAAGGGATGTTAAAAGAGCACTCAGTCCAGCCATCCTATCACCTCATCATAGAAAGTGCGTGACAACGCCAAGAAAGTTAGCAGTGCTAACATTCTTACTGCCCTAAGGTGGGTTTTTTTCTTTGGGACAGCATGAATTACATCGAAGAAAATTCAATATTTCTCTCTTTCTCTCTGTTTGACGTACAGTAAAATAGTTTCCAGGGACTAAAGAATTTATTAACGTTGATTTTTATTGTCTCATGTGAATTAATGTAGGAGTTCAAATACTACGATGAGCGACGCCAGATCCAATGGGTTGGCGGAGCACAGCCGCGTGCTGAGCCCCGCTGTGGGTTCCGAGGAGAGAAATGCGAGTACCGCACGGACTGGCGTCTCACTGTGCCATTGGGTGCCGCTGCCTCTGCCTTGCTCGTGGCGGCCGTCTTTGCTTGCAGGTAAACAAACTGAAATCCAAATGCACTCCCCTGCAGGGCAATTCTTTAACCACTGACACCATGCAATTGAACTAGATTGGTTTCTTTTTATCAAACTGATAAGCTGATAATGTAACCGTAAGAAAGTTTAAAAAATATTTTTCCTTTAATTTTAATCAATATTTAATGTTATATATTTATGTTATATTAGAAATTTTTAAGTCAGTGCTTTCATATAATTGATTTTTCTATTAAAACATTTGCGTGAACAAATTAAATAATTCAACCAAATAAGGTTTCCTCGACGCCGACGATAAGCAATGCTTGGTTAAAATAAAATAATTGTATGGATTACATAACACACATAATAATTATACTCTCTGCTAGCACGTTTGATACAAATTCATTAATTTTTAGTTTTGCTGATTCCGTACACTATGATCACATAATATATAAAATAATATAAATATACATCGTGTATATATATAATTTATATATATTTTAATTAATATTCCATATTAGGTTATTTATAACATTGCTGAATACACAAAAAGCAAGCTGTATAGAGAGAATTACATTGAAAGTTTGTCAACACAATTTCTATAGAACAATGAACTGTAATCACTTCATTTGAAACATAATTGCATTTGTTGCTAAAAAATGATAATATGTTATTATGGCAGTTATTCTATAAATAATTTATTATTGTTTTTCACTAGAAATTAATTACTATTGTAATTTTAAGCTTAAGGTCATAATCATCATTTTTTTAGTTTTTAAAATCGTTCTTTACAGTACGTGCCGCTGTTAATATATATATATATTATATATATATATATATATACATTTTTTTTTTTTTTTTTTTGGCTACAGAAAAATTGAGGCACATCGATGTATTAAAATTATATGCATTATATTATAATTATACTAAACTATGGCTCTTTTATGCTTTTCAAATTAGAAATTTTCATATTTGGATTTTGTAAAAAAGTCATAAAATCAGTGATAACAAATAACCACACACACACACACACACACACACACACACACACACACACACACACACACACACACACACACACACACACACACACACACACACACAAAACATCCTTCACAAAATATTTACAAAGTATTTACACGAATAACGGAATTTCTATACTCACGAATCAAATATTATACGAAATTCTAGATTTTCTTGAAATTCCTAATTCGAGATAAACAATTTATATTGGGCGCGATTCACGAAGCAGTTATATAGCCATGATTTTAATCACGTTTAACTAGGTGGTTTAACACGTAAAACAGGTATATTTAAACATGGTTAAGCTAAACGTGGTTATAAACCTGGTTACTGCTTCGTGAATCGTGCCCGTTTACTCCAAGAAAATCTCCAACCTAAAGAAATTGGCAGCAGACTTTTTTTTTTATATTTTAATATCCATGTTAGAAATTTTTTAAGAGAAATCTAGGGAACATAGATTTGGTTTTTGGTTTTGGTTTAATTGCGTGTTTTAGGGGTGAAATATATTTTTCTAAAGCAGCTTAAATGTATTTTTGTAGATCTTCCTATACTTGAATGGAAATCAAATCAAACATACAACCTTAATTTTTTCAACTTTTGATAAGTAGAATTAACCTTTGATTTATACGGAAAAATATTTTAAATTTCCTGCTTTCTAATTTGTAATTTGTAGATTGAATTGCGTCAGTCTCAATAATAATCTCTCAATTTATGATAGGTAGTTGGTATAAAATTATAACTTATTATGTGCATGATTAGTACATACACCCCTGAAAATCCAGTCACACAATCCATAGCCAAGCTCAGTTTTTAAGTTGTCTTGTAACCTATGGTAATCTATCGTGATGAACCTAAATTCATGGTCTCTCTTTGACTCCCGCAAAATTACAAATCTCAACCTCCATGCATAATTTTTTTAGCTATAATGTCAGCAAATCTGGTATAGCAGTAATATTCTGAGAGGCTCGAGTTATATATGTTTTCATCTGGAAGCGAATTCGCTTTGGACGTGAATATTTTGATCCGAACGCATTATTGGGATCATGCAAAAATTGCAAGACGCGAAATTTGCGTTCGGAGAATCACAATTTTCATTATTATCAAACAAGAACTGTTTTTCATGCTGTAGTTAGATGATATTAATAGACGCAATTCATGAAGCAGTTATCCAGGTTTCTATTAACCACGTTTAACTAGGTAGTTTAATACGTAAAACAGACGTATATTTAAACGTGGTTAAACTAAACGTGGTTAGAAACCTGGCTAACTGCTTCGTGAATCGCACCCATTGTATGTTTGCCAGGCACTACCGATATGAGCACAAACTGGCTTGTCTGCTGTGGAAGGTGGACATGCGCGACGTGACCATCATCCCCACACAGACGGTAGAGGCGGGGGGCAGGAGTGGCACGGTCAGTATAACTTCTACTGCAAGATTTTTGCTTTACGGTCAAGTTTTCTTCTAAAATAAAAAAACATGTTCAACATTTAAATGATTTTATTAAAAAAAAAAATCATAATAATGTATAATGATATCATCATGGTATCAGAGAAAGGATGCAATCCTAAAATACTAAACCTTTTTTTCACGAGAAAATGAAAAGAAATGAAAGAAATCCTCTTAATTATTAGTTGCTAAGCAGAAGCATCAAAATTTGAAATAATGTAGAAATACATAGTTAAAGAGTACACTCCATTCGAATTATGGATATGTTATTTGCTTTTAGTTGTAACCATTGATATACTTCATAATTTTCATTGCAAATAAGAGCTTGTGACATTTATATAGTCTTATATGCCTACTGAAATCTGTATAAAAACTTAAAAGTGAATTGTGGTATACTGCACAATGGAGTATCGACCTCCATTTTTTTTTATTGCAGAAATGGATAGACAGTGCAAAGTTATGCTATCCTGATTTTTTTCAGATTTTTCACCCTGAAAGTATTTTTAAGAAATTATTGAAATTTTTTTTTATTACGTCACGAGGTGACTAGCTCTCCTTAAAAATCACCCTCTTCATTTCTGCGATAAAAAAGAGGTCGATACTCCACTGCAGTAATTCGATATCTGTATTTTTTTATGTGAAATTTGTTGAAATGGAGTTCAGTATTTAGAAAAAAATAAAAAAAGTTTATACCTCCAATTTAAAAAAAAAATATATATTATTTATAAGCTAGAAAAAAATCTGGTTATATTAATGTTATGTAAACTAAATTTTGAAGAATGAACTAATCTGATTGATTACTTTGCAATGTTACAAAACAATGTTGGGCGTTATTATCATTTCAATTTTCAATTATTATAAAATTTATAAGTAAAAATAATAATTAACAGTAATGGAAATATCCATAAAACATAATTCTCCTCGTTACGTGCATGCATTTACATAATAATATGCACGGCACCTAAGATTAGAAGTAGAGTACTAAGAGGTACCCGCAACTAAAAAATGAATTAAATTCAAAAACAACTTAAATATTAATTTACTATTTCTACTTTGATAATTATCACCCGATTGCATAGATGAGATCTATGCAATCGGGTGTATGTGTTATACTGTATAATTTATATGCTGTTTTTTGTCATTAAATGATATGTTTGTAAACCCTGAATAGTGTGCAATTTTTACAACAACAACAACAATTAAATTAATTAAAATATTTGAACAGGCTTTTTTAAGTAAACTATTGTTTTTTTTGGAGAGACAGGAGATAATATCCCCATCTCAACACGGCTTCCGTAAAAAAAAATCTACAGAGACTGCAATGTTTCATTTAATAGACAGTATCATTGATAGCATTGATAATAAACAAAAAACTGCTGGAGTGTTTCTAGACTTATCGAAGGCTTTCGATATGGTGGATCATAAAATTTTGTGTAATAAATTAAATATGTATGGAATTAGAGGAAATTGTTTAGACTGGATTATGTCGTTCCTAAATAATAGAACACAAAGAGTTGAAATAACATCTGCAACTAGCTCTAAGTACTATTCACAACAAACTACCCTTAAATTCGGTTTACCGCAGGGGAGTTGCATTTCTCCCGTACTCTTCTTATTATATATTAATGAGCTACCCTTAATAGAAGTAGATGATACTCTTTTTGTTCAATATGCGGACGACTCAAATATGAAAATTACGGGGAACAATAATGTACAACTCTCTGAAAATATTATAAATACATTTATTAAAGTTAAAGAATATTTGAATAATATTGGACTAGTACTAAATGTTAAAAAAACTGAAATATTGCAATTTCAAAATATAAAAAATAAAAATTCAACCATAGAATCCATTTCAGTAGATATGCAAACCATTTCATTAAGTGAACAAACAAAATTCTTGGGAATATATATTGATAACAATTTGCGATGGGTTAATCATATAGATTATATTTGTAATAAATTGGCATCTGTGATTTTTGCAATCGGTGAATTAAGACACGATATGGAACTTGATTGCTTAAAGGTTCTTTATTACGCAAATTTTTTCTCAATTATTAAATATGGTATCATATGCTGGGGGGATTCTGTGGATTTTCATAGATTATTTACATTACAAAAAAAAGTGATTAGACTAATGTGTTTTGTTAAGAAAAGAGCATCATGTGTACCTCTGTTTAAAAAACATGCAATTTTATCTCTCCCATGTATCTTTATTAGTGAGTGTGTATTCTATGTAAAAAAAAATATGTCGCAGTTTAGACAACATGAAGTGAATCATCAATATAATACAAGGAAGGTTAATAAGGTGATAACCCCAATTTGGTGTAGACTGGACATGTATAAACATGGGCCATTTCTGAAATGTTTAAGTCTCTATAATAAGCTACCAAGTGACATAAAGTGTATAGACAACCTCAATAATTTTCATTTGAGTGTTAAAAAATTGTTATTGGATAAGTGTTTCTATAGCGTCAAAAGCTATATGGACCATGATTTTATTTCTGCATGTTAACTTGAATATAACTATTGTTAATTGTGACGTGTCCTATTAACCTCAACAAAAGTCTACTGTGATGTTTTGATTGTAGGAGAGAATGGATTAATAAAAAAATTTTGAATTTTTGAATTTTGAACCTTTGGCCAACGACACCTATAAATTTTATACCATTAACTTTACCCTTGCTCTTTTTGTGAAGTCTTTGAAGGGTTGTTGACCTCGGATTTTTTGAGTGCAGGGGACCCTAAAATTGAAATTTTGACATCTCTTCGTCTATTCTGAACTGTAGTGCTGCCAAATAAGTTGAGGTGAAGTTCATCCTGTCCCACCAGTTGGCACAAAATTTAGAAAAACAAAAAGATCAAGTTCTATTATGCTTATACATGGTGAAGGGGACATTTTTTAATGGGGGTATAATATTACATTAAAAGAATTGAAATGTAGAAAGAGTACACTATTCAGATTTTACGAAAGGTATCCGGAGAACTCGGAGCGGGGGCAACTGGGAGCCGGACGGCTCGGAGCCAAACGTGTTTGCTAGGACAACTCGGAGCGCGGACAACTCGGAGCGCGGACATCCTGGAGCGCGGACATCCTGGAGCCATGGCAGGACAACTCGGAGCGCGGACAACTCGGAGCACGGACAACTCGGAGCCATGGTAGGACAACTCGGAGCGCGGACAACTCGGAGCGCGGACAACTCGGAGCGCGGACAACTCGGAGCAACGTATAATATACATATTCGGATCAATTTCAGCTAGTTTCATCATAATGTCATTATCAATATTTCTCTGCATTCTTATATGCACATCAAGTTTCATATATTCTATAGCAACCATTTATAATTTATTATTATTATTATTATTATATTATTTATATTATGCTTATAATGCGGATTGATAAAATGTTCAATCAGATAGGTGTCGTTTCCTTACCTGCCGGCCAACGTGTCGTATGATTCATAACAACAACGAAAGGTGGAGCTTGACCTTTGCCTGCCCAACCTTTAACCCGCTACCACATTTTTGCTCTCTTACCAACGTAGACTACAAGTTGCTGGCCCTTAAATAAAGCCCTTAGTCTTCAATGAATGTTTTGTATTATTTAATTTCAAATATTAGATACACAAGGAACTTTAAAACGACGAATGAGGTGGATAATTAAGTGGATAAATTAAGTAGAAAAATATAATTATAAATGGTTGCTATAGAATATTTTATGTGCATATAAAAATGCAGAGAAATATTGATGATGACATTATGATGAAAATGATTCCCGGACAACTCGGAGCGGGAGTTCTCCGGATACCGAGAAAATAGCTGAAATTGATCCGAATATGTAAATTATACGTTGCTCCGAGTTGTCCGCGCTCCGAGTTGTCCGCGCTCCGAGTTGTCCGCGCTCCGAGTTGTCCGCGCTCCGAGTTGTCCGCGCTCCGAGTTGTCCGCGCTCCGAGTTGTCCTGCCATGGCTCCGAGTTGTCCGTGCTCCGAGTTGTCCGCGCTCCGAGTTGTCCTGCCATGGCTCCAGGATGTCCGCGCTCCGAGTTGTCCGCGCTCCGAGTTGTCCTAGCAAACATGTTTGGCTCCGAGCCGTCCGGCTCCCAGTTGCCCCCGCTCCGAGTTGTCCGGGAATCATAGGGAATCATACCTATTGTGTTGATTGGTTGTATTCTATAGATCCAAGTGTGTCGGCATAGTGTCTTTCGCGCGCTCGGCAGTGTAGCCGATCCCAGTGCAGAACCGGCCGCAGATAGTCCGAAGCGAGCATTCACTCGAATTGGCCTGTACCGTGGTAGCATCGTGGCCATAAAGCCAATTCATAAGCGAAGCATTGACCTGACACGATCCATTCGCAAAGAGCTCAAGCAGGTAAACAGAAAGTTTTTAACCGTTATTTTTTTCTTACATTCTTAATATAGTTTTTGTCTCCAAGTTGTGACTGTAGATCTGTTTTTAATTCCACAATCAAATGGGAATAAAAATAATAATAATAAAAAAATCGGGTGAAACTTATGTTCCCTGTCCATATGGTTTATCTGGTTTTGATTTATCTTCATTGTAGATTTACAAATTACAAACAAACCTACTAACGTGCAGTATTACTATAGCTTTGGTGGTTGTTCACTTTGTGTATGGGCACTTGCCTTTTTCAGCCACCAATTGGGTTATCTTGTTTTTTTGTCTCCTCCCTAAATATGTAATATTTAACCCAATAAACAATTATTATTATTATTATTAGCTTAAAATCGGTTTCTTAAATAATAACATTAATTTCGTTTTTTGTAGATGCGTGAGGTTCGCCATGAAAACATCATTCCGTTTGTGGGAGCGTGCGTAGAGCACGGCAACCTATGTATCCTGATGGCGTATTGCGCACGCGGCAGCCTAGAGGATGTGCTTGCCAACCAAGATTTGCGTCTCGACCCTGTCTTCGTTTCTTCACTGGTCTCCGACATTCTCAAGGTCCTAATTTATTTTATTATTGATTTTTTTTTTTTTTTTTTTAGAAATATACAGAACGCCATGTGATACGAGTTTTTTTATTAGCATTAGTGTGCACTCCATTCAAGTTCCTACACGTGTGTCTTAAACGTTGGTTTTGCACAGGGTCTGGCATATTTACACGACAGCGAAATCGTGTCTCACGGCAACCTACGCTCAAGCAACTGTCTCGTTGACAGTCGCTGGGTTCTCCAGATCTCGGACTTTGGGCTTCATGAATTCAAAGGTTAGTAAAATATGTATAATCTGTATTATTAAACATCACTTTCGGGACCCCAAAATTAACCAGCGTTTTCCTATGCTGGGACGCACTTCCTTTGGGCGAGCGTCTGGGTTCGTCGGAACTCGACGAAACTTTTCCTGGGGGTTCCTGGGGGTGGCCGCCATAACCAGGAAAATAATAAAAAATCCACGTCCGGGGGGGGGGGACTGGGGGTTGGGGGTGAATTTTTTTATCTAGATTTTTGGGTTTTTTCGGCCTCCGAGCTCTTCCGGTGCCCTGCGCTGGCCGTGGGCGGTGGAGTTCTTTGCCCGGTGAACTTTTGTTGCTGCCGAGTCGTGTTCGGTTCCAGACACCGTTTCGGCAGTGCACGCCGACCGTGAGGTTACGTTTGGAAATTTGGGCTCTTCGGTGTCGTGTGGTCTGTGTTTTGAATCACCGTGTGTTCGAGTGTTGGTGCGTGGTGTGTTGTCGTGGCCGTGTAGTGAGGACGTCATGCTATTGCGACGTATTACGTGTCACTTTGATGTGTTATGGCCCTCTATCATGCACTTTGAATCACAAATGTGGACATTGTGGACACGGGGTGACCTTGTGCCGTGTGACTCCACGGCTAGGGGATCTCCTCCCTGAGTTCATCTTTTCGTTGGTTTCGATTTGTGTTTTCTGATACGTAAACATGCAACACACAACGTACTAGTTACAATTCATTAATCTTCATATTTACGCCAGAACCGTCACCCAATTAACCATGATGAATTGTGGGAAGTTGTGTATTTCTGTATTTCTTATACTTATTCAACTTATTCATACAGTTAATAATATTCTGGATATTTTTAATATCATGTTTTTGTTGTCTGGAGTAGCTGGTCAGGAGGAACCTGAACGAGCCAAGGCTGAGCGACGAATGCTGTGGCGGGCGCCTGAGCTGTTGCGGGACCCAAACCATCCACCACGTGGCACCCAAAAGGGAGACGTCTACTCGTTTGGCATAATTCTGTACGAGGTGGTGGGGCGTGCGGGACCCTGGGGAGACACACCTCTTAGTAATGCAGGTATATTTTGAAACTGGAGTATTTTATAAAAAATAGAACATTTTTGTAAAAAATGTAAACATGGATATTAATATGCCAAATGGGCAGATACAAAATTTATGTCTAAAAATATCTGGTTAATATAATTAATATAATATAACAACAAAAATATATATACAATGTGTACAATAATGTACGGTATGTGACTTTTTTTTATTATTAATTTCTGATTATTATTAAAGACAATTCAGGCAGAAATAAGTCTACAAATTTACTTTCGGTCTGTCTGTAAAGCCTGCTTGCTTACAAGCACACTTTTTTTGCACTCGATTGATCTAATGTACGAGTGCATAAAGAAGTAGAATGGAGAAAACGTTCACGGTTCAGGTCAATTTTAATTGGTTTATATATTTATATCTCAAACATTATTGACACAAACTGAAAACAGCTGCAGGAACCCACATTATAGGAATCCTGTCTGTTATGTTTATATTGATTTAAAAAAATTATCCCTTTGCAAATTTAATCAAGTCAATGAAAATTTCATGTATGATGATTTTTTTTTTTTTTTTTTTTTTGCGATAAAAGTACTAAAATTTATTAAGTCAATTAAGTACTGTATAATTGTGTTACTGACAATGTTTTTTTTTTTTTTTTTTAAGTTACCACAAGTTCTTTATAAGATGTTGTTAATTTTATCAATAATCCTGTCCATGCTACTGCTAACACGGCAAGAGTTTGCTGCAGAAATTGTGGCTCGTGTGTCGATGGGCAGCGCGGAGATTAGTGCTGGAAGTGGTGTCTCTCCGAGCACAGCTGCTCCTCGTCGCGTGCTGCGTCCACCCACAAGGGATCTGGGTGCTGCAGACTACGTGGTGCGTTGCATGCACAGCTGCTGGGACGAAGACCCAGACCAGAGGCCCGACATAAGATTCGTCAGAGTCAAGCTCAAAGAAATGCAAGCCGGACTGTAAGTAAATCTTACAGGGTCACTATCATAGTGATTTAGTGAATATTTTGTGCATGTGTTAACGGATGATGATATAGCCTATATGAATTATTGATAATTATAACACACGACCATGAACATTTTAAGGTTATCCTGGCTCTTGTTACTTCTGTGCCTGTGTGTGTGTGTGTGTGTGTGTATATATATATATATATATATATATATATATATATATATATAACCTTAATGAAGAGGCCATCGATTCAATTCACACATATTTAAAATTTAAAAATTGCTATATAGGCTTCGATCCAACCAGTGCCAATTAAGAGCGTGCACTTGTGTGTGGTCTTCTTCTTTGTATATTTTTGAATATATATATATATATATATATATATATATATATATATATATATATATATATATATATATATATATATATATATATATATATATATATATATATATATATATATATATATATATATATATATATATATATATATATATATATATATAATATTTTGTCCTATGATATACTATGTATATAGCGTATTATAGCTCCACCAGCAAGGATGCCGACGACTGGCAGGCAGACGACCGTTGAAACTCTCGATCTGACGCGGTTACTCCCAATCTGATGTTATATGATGCAATTAAGCACCTAAAATGCAATTAAGTGCAGTATATGGTTCTGCATGGTTCAAACTTCAAACTTTCTTTGTACAAATATCCACGAAGGCCGCATTGTATATTAGTGCATGACTATAAGCTGCAGTTAGATTGTGATGTGAAATTAATTCTTGATGTAAGACCTCAGTCAACTTAACTTTCATATTAACTCTAACAGTCTGGCAGTGCATGTAATACGGAACTTGAATACGCTATTTTATTTTACATGCATGTTTAAACTTTTAAAGTTTAAAGATATCAATTAAGTTTCATCTTAAAAATATACATAGCAAGGATGGCTTAATAAAAACTTGTACATTTCTCAGAAACTTAATTGATTCCAACTGCACTTTTCAACTGTATTTTTATATTGTCTTTCAGAAAAGCAAACATATTTGACAATATGCTGGCAATTATGGAAAAATATGCATACAATTTGGAGGGGCTTGTTCAAGAGAGGACTAACCAACTTACTGAAGAAAAGAAGAAAACTGATGCTCTACTGTACCGTATGCTTCCGAGGTAAGATGAACATTATAAGTAGCATAATTATATATTTATAGCTCTCTGAAGTCTCTCTCTTTCTCTTTAGTAGGTCAATTAAAAAAAGCAGAGAATGTGTATTATATGTACAGACGATCATAGCCTCTAAAAAGTATTATTTGTAGCCTCATATTTGTAGTCATGCCTTCTGTGAGTATATCACAAGGCGGCTGCAAAAAGAAAAAAAAAAATCGATTTCGGAGGTTTTAGGAGGGTAAAGTTCATAGTTACAATTATTATATAATATTTATTGATTTTTTTCAATTTCTAACAACGCCTTTACACCGAAACAAATTTATTTCAAATCAAAATTCAATAACTAAGATTTTTTTTAATTAAAAAATGTTTCTTCTTGCAAACTCTTAGGACTGTAGCAGAAGCTCTAAAACGAGGTAGTCCAGTTGAAGCCGAAAATTTTGACTGTGTGACCATCTACTTCAGTGATATCGTTGGCTTTACTGAGCTTTCAGCGAATAGTACACCATTGCAGGTAATTCCATGATGTGTATGCATAATCATTTGTGAGCAATTGAGTTTGATTGCCTACAAAATATTAATGTTTGATTTAAATTAAATTCTGCTGTTCTGAGTGATTTGCCATTTACTAGATAGCATAGTTATAACTATAATATTAGCACGTATTTTGATCACTGGCATACATTCTTAAATTTCACAGTTGAATTCAAACTTACAATTTGTGTCAAAGAATTCTTGTTTTAATCCAAACCCTTAATTTTTTTAAATTAATTCTTAATGGCGTACAGGTTGTAGAGCTGCTGAACGAACTGTACACGTGCTGTGACTCCATCATCTCTCACTACGACGTGTACAAAGTGGAGACTATCGGTGATGCCTACATGGTGGCGAGCGGTCTGCCCGTACGCAACGGGGATCGGCACGCCGGTGAAGTGGCTGCCATGGCTCTACATATGCTATCTTGCATCCGACAGCTGCGCATTCGCCACCGTCCCGGCGAGCTGCTTAGATTGCGCATTGGAATTCACTCAGGTACCAACTTGACCCTTGAAACCACCATTGTCGAAAAAATAATTGACAATGAGATCACCAAATGATTTTGAAAATTCAAATTTTTGTATTAAATAATAATAAAAAAAAATCTAAGCGTGTAAATAATAATGAAATCTGGATCAAATGAATTATGTGGAAGATAACGTCATCATTGTTGTATAAAAATGTACAGTAAATACAGTATATTAAATAGTACAATAATATTTTGGGTTGCGGAAAGTAAATTACTTGCTGATGCCTCATATATGAATACCAGCAAAAAAGATGCTTGTGGTATTTTGTAGGACAGTGTGTTGCCGGAGTTGTGGGGCTCAAGATGCCACGCTACTGTCTCTTCGGTGACACGGTGAACACTGCAAGCCGCATGGAGTCAACTGGCGAAGCATTCAGAATCCATATTTCTGAGGCGACTTGGCTGCTTCTGCAACGCCTCGGGGGCTTCCAGTGTGAGGAGCGAGGACTCACCACCATCAAGGTGCGCTACGTACCTGACAAACACCTGAATTAGTTTTAAATGCAATACTTGGCAAAGAACATGTTTGTTTTATTTTATTATATAAATATATGCATATATATGAGCATGGGAGTCTCAATTACCAATAACTTAAAATAGAATCTGCATACTGATAATGTTGTTTGTAATCCCATGCTACAAAATTCTTGGCATGTTAGGGAGGAGCATTGGTACTGGTAAACTCACTGCAAAAAGAATGTATATAGTATATTGCATTGGTATGTGCCAATAAATCTGCCAATCTTTTGTATGGTGTGCTCCTGCTTGGCATCCAACAACGGTACTGTAACAAATTGTAGAAGCAACCCTCTCTGGGTGAAGAGTCGAACTACAAGATTTATTTTAGGCCATAAAAGAATTAGTGCTATGTGGCTATTGAAATGTAACTTGCTCGATTTTGATTCCTTTTTCTTTAAATGTTTGGTAAGTATGATGTTCCTGTGTTTGGTGCGGAGAGGATCACTGTCAAATTACGTAGAGAGGGTTTGCGGGGTAGTGGTACCGTCCTTTCCACACCACGTGGTTTCTCTCCGTACGTGCATATATTTATAACGTCCTGGAAATTCTAGAACGCTATGAGAACGCTGTGGTACGTGGCTTCATACTTCCCACGTGTTGCGAAGGCATATAACGCTTTGCCTGATGGCATAAAATATTCTCTTCCAGATGATGTGTTACCTTCGTAAAATTGATATTATTATTAAATTAATATTTATTTTAATTTGTTGTTGTTGTTGTTGTATATTATATTTGAATTCTAGTTCAGTATGTAACATGTTGACAGATCGATTTATATAAAAATATTAGTTAACAAGAATGTATTATTTTTATTTATGAATTTTGTTGTAATTCTACTGAATTTCACTTGTGTGCTGTTTTCAGGGCAAGGGAGAGATGCGCACGTACTGGCTCGTGGGTGAAGACGACGCCGCGGCACGAGTCAAGGCGGCTGAGGACCATATACAGACAGACTTCAACTATGACGGTACTGTTGTATTTATAATTTTTACTGATGTTTTTCTCGGGACAGCGTAATAATAATAAAATCGTCTTTATTATGGAGGCGGGATTTAGAACAAAATGGCCCACTCTTCCATCCAACCTCCAAACTCCATGAACTTCACTCCTGCCTCGCTTGCTAGAGCAGTAGTTCTATGGGACAGACAGATGCAGATTTGCAATTTGGGGAGAAGTAAGAAGAGCACCCAGTCTACCCATATCAAAAGAGTTTTGGTTCACCACATCTCTATATATTGCGTGCTAACGATTATATAAACAATGCAGGAGTAAAGTTCATGTTGCTCAGAGGTGTAAATTGGTTGACATTTTGTTTTACATTAGACAATTAAAAAATATATCTTCTTTTAAATATAGTCTAATATGCTAATGGATGTTTTCTTTAGAATATGGCACAAGCTATAATAAAATAATAAGGGACTCATGTAATACAAAATTTCTTATTGAGTATAACACAAAATTAGCAGAATTAAGTTTTTTTACAACAAGTTCTACATGTCGAGTTCAGTCCAAAATACCATGGCATTCATAATAATATAATATATAAGCTAAATTTTTTAAAATATTCTTATCGTTTATTACTTATTACAGTTATTACTTAAAGAAAAGGGGTAACTGAAATTAATAATTTTCTTTATGGGAATGATACCGAAGAAATGCAGTTTTCTCCAAGTTTAACAGTTTTATATTGAAGACACCAAATTTGTATTTCACTAACAGTTGATCTTGTTTATAAATGTAATCAACTCTTCCTATGTATTGTACCAGCTATACTGTATACTGTACAATTGTGGCAGTTTTAAAGTCCTCATATTTTTAAGTTATATGTTAATATTTTATAATTTTGGTAAATCATTAGTTGCAATAACATATAAATTACAAGATAACTTATCTCATGGGGGACTTCATGAAAAACCGGGAGCAAATCAGATTTAATACTCAATTTTTGGTTATCAGCAGATGCATAATTTATAAACTGTATATATCGACTATATAACATATATTATATTGCTTTCGATCTAACAAAAAAATGTATATCAACTAAAGTAAAACTATTGTTGTAACAGTCAATTTTTTTCCAGCTTGTTTGATGGAATAACTTTTTTACTAATACTATAATAATATATAAAATGCTTTGGACAAATAAAAAAAACATTGAGATGCAATACTTTTTACTAATAATTTCTGGATATACATGTGTGTGTGTATATGTACAGTACAGTATAAATATTTTTTTAACAGGTAAAAAAAAAAAAACATTATTTTATTGCTTTTGAATACTCTCCCATATTATAACTATATAACATAATCTTTTTCGATAAGAAGCCAAGTTAATGTAGTTCTTTATAACTATATATAATCAAATGCAAAGAAAACCTTGTTTATTCAAAAATATTTAAGTCTAATAATTTATAATAAGAAATAGTTCTCTTGTGTATTTGACGTAGCATTGTAATCAACATTGAAAAGTTTTCATGCGCTGCGGTTCGGAAGGTGAACAAAATTTTAGTGTGACGTACCGTATATAATATACGTACGGTATATGACTACAGGTAATAACAATCCTTTCACTGTTATGACCCAAAAAGTGAATAATATATTTCATATTTTTGTGTACAGCATACAGCGGGCTGTCGGCACGCGATACGCCTGATTTACTACGTCGCACCTCATGGTTCCTGGAGGAGCAAGAAGACGAGGTTTGGTGGAGCCTTGAGCCGGGCTGGGGATTGGGGGTGGGCCAACTGCTGGGGCCTGCTCGCCTCGAGCAGCTGCATAGTCGTGCGCTCGCAAGTGGGGCAGCAGCTCATAAGGTATTTAAAATTTATTGGTTTATTTTTCCATATTAGGATACAGGACATAATATTAATATCGATGCTGAACACTAGATGTATCTTATATATACTGCAATATATTTGTGGATCAGCGTATGAATAATAGAAGTAACACTTGGTGATAACGTTGAATAATATAGTTTATTGTCTATTATATTTCTAGGTAGCCCCAAAATGTTTGCCAATATCGGTTCAACATCATATATATGAAATTGGACCAATATTGGCAGACTCACACTAAACCAGCGCTGGTTTGCCGGTAATATATACTGATATTGCTGCATGCGATACAGGCGCAGATCCAAGGAAGGGGGGGGGGGGGAAGCTTGCAGCCCCCCACCCCGAAATTTTGGATTTAGCATGGGCAATACAGGCATTTTCCCCACTCGCTTTTTTTTTCTTTTTTTTTTTTTAACATTGGCCTTATGGAGACAGCCCCCTCCGAAATTTTGTTCTGGATCCGCGCCTGTTATACAGTACTATATACGGTGACTACACTCACCAGGCGCGGATCCAGGAAAAAATTTTATTTAGGGGGAGGGGGGGGGGCGTGAAAAATTGGGGGGGGGGAAGGGAAGCTGCCAATGTTAAAAAAAATGTGGAGTAGGGGAAAATCCTTTATTGCCCATGTTAAATCCAATGCAGCCCCCCAGCCCCCTTCCCTGGATCCGCGCCTGAATACAGCATTAATTAAGTCCACTGGCCCCAGGCCCAAATCTACGAAGCCCTTAATTGCAGCGACCATTATCGATATTCTGGAGTTATCTTAATCAAGCACAGCTTACAAAGCTTTATCATGACGTCACGAGAAAGTTCACGTAACTACGGAGACACTCTTATCTTCTTACTTGGCCTATTAGCTCTGTCGATCAAGAAGCTCAATTAGAACACCAATTTAAGCACGTCTACAGAGACCATAAAATAATATTTAAAGACGTGACGTGCTGTTGGTAATTTTTATATTTTTTTCCCAAACTTACACCATCATAGGAAGTGTGAACTGAAAAGTCTGAAAACCTATCTGGGCAAGCTCGCACAAGTGAAGTGGCTCACACAGGATATTGTAATTTGCATAGGCACCTACCTGTATGACATTTATAATGCATAAATTAACATAAAAAAAGATAATATTATATTTTTTTAAATCTCCATAAAAATATGCATATATACTGTATATTTATATACATACATATAATATACTATAATATATTTGTTTTCACCCACATCTTCGTATCTAACTTTACTGATTAACACCTAACTTGATTTAGGTTGCATGCATTTTATTTGTGGGTTTTATTTGAGGCCCTGCACTACAAACGGACTGAAATGCCATATTCACTTCAGATCGTTATCAGCGAAACGAGATAAGACGACAGTATAAGTAACTTTTATGTGCCATGGGTTTGAAGCCCTTTTACGGCTTTTACTCCACAGCGCCTCATTTACTTTCTCGCACTCTTCCAAGACTGTCAGAACTTAACTCCTGCTTTTTCGTCAGCATTGTCACTCTGTTATCAACAGAGGTTCTTTTGCAATGACTACAATGTATAATACCTCCCCTAAAATTGCCATGCAATCTACACCCCTTTGCATGCCTATTGAACAAAAGTGCTTGCTATTAAGTAGAATATCAGGCGATTGTACCATTCCGACTGTCCAGAGCTAGCTGCAGTGCAGTAAAAAACATGTAGTAACAATTAATGAATAATCGGAATTCAGATGCTGTCCCCACGCGGCAGTTGCTCTGCTCTTCTGACGGCCGTGTGCAGCTCGAGCGCAGCCACAGCAGCAAACGAGACACGCCGCTCGCACTACTCAGCTCCCACTGTCTCCTTCACCGAGAGTGGACCCCTGCTGCAGCCACCTTCTGGGCACTTCGTGTAATATCTGACCAGGCAGTTCCGTTGTCAATTAATGTCAATATCTCCCAACGCTCTTTCTATATATTGTGATTTATCAGATATAAAAGATACTATGTTACATGACGTTATTGTTTCAAAAACTCATATCGAACGTTTCATTCCTTGGAATTCACTTTTAAGAAAACAAGTTTTAATACAATATGTATAATACAATATTTATTACTATAATTTATATAAATTCTCTAACCTCTTCATGGGAAAAAAATGCTGAGGGGGCTATTTTCATTGCTACATTTTTGTTTTTGCAGTATATTATGGGTTATTAAAATTCACAGAGGTATTTTTTTTTAAACCTGTCTACATTTCACTTAATTTTCATTTTTACAGTGATTCCTCTTATTATACTAGTTACATTTTAATTTATATTTAAGCGACTATGTTGTGTTTGAAAAGCTATTTTTAAGAATTTTAGTAGTATTCACTGCATGCTCTTTTTTATCGAGATTTTGCAAGAGGAAGTTTTGTTGGAATTCTTTGCTCCTCTTAATACAGTTAAGTAGTAGTCTTTATTAATTTTCTATTTTGTTATTTATTTTTAATTCAATATGAACCAAAAGTAGACTGAAGAGGGTTTTAATATTTCTTTGCTTAAATGCAAATTCAAAAGGCTGCAGGTTTTAATTTTTTTGCCATTTCTACCACTGACTATAAATTTCACGATAAAAAGCAGTTTTATTGATTTTTCCAGTTTTTTTTTTATTTTTATATAAAATATATCTAATAAGGCTTAATAGTATTCCAAAACCCTTTTTTGTAAAAAAAAACATTCAATACGAGCTATTAAGATAATACTTTTGACTGATAAAGTTAGTGTTTTTTTAATGTATACCGAACAGTATTTTAAGTCTTTGGAAGCTCAGCTAGAAAATAAGTTGTATTATTGGTACTGTAAGCAACTAGCCCTATAAGTCTAAAGTGTATTTCCTGTATTAATTAGTTGTTTAATGTATCCATGGCTAATGGCTATGTTTCGTGTTTCTTAAAATAATGTGAATTCGTTGAATTCGAGTTAATATATATATATATATATATATATATATATATATATATATATATATATATATATATATATCTTATATAAAAAGAACAAAGAATTTATTTAACCTAGAAATTTTTAGTAAAAAGATATGATAACAAATTCAGTGCTAAATTTGGTGCTAAAAATTTCTGGCCTAAAATTTTTATACTGATTCTCTTGTTGTTCAGTATTTTATTTCTCAATGTGCTACAACTGCACTATTTATATTAACTTAAATTACTTATATATGTTGTATATTTATGTTTCATCTGCCGTCCATCATTATTCATACAAAATAACATCAGAAAAAAAAGAGACGACTTTTGCAATCAGGGTTACTTTCAATGTATAAATATAAGAAAAAATATCAGAAAGAGTAAAAATTGTCTTTTTTTGTGGTTTACTCATTTATAGTAGAGCATGCAATCGGGACATAAAATCACTATACAAAATAAGGCTATTATATAATGAGATTGCATCATGATCATGCGTTAATTGCATATGATTTCAATACCGTATTGTATTCTCAATTAAACTCTTGTAAAACGTATCACGGTATTGGTATCACAATCTTAAAATATAACCAAATTGGCCGAATTGCCATAGAAAAAAATATTCTGTAAATAAAATTTGAAAGAAGCTATAAAAGTGAGATGGTAGGTATTTGGTAACAAATCCAACATTTTCTCATCTTGTACTGTTAGAACTGATGGTGCTCAATTTTTTTTTCTGATTAAAATGATTTAAAATTGCATTGTTATTACTCCTGACTGAATATTTCCACATGCAATTTATTTGCAAAACATAGTAAAACCATTCATTTGATTTTCACAGTGGAAGTATTTAATTCAGAAGCATTATACTGATGAGTGATGACATTTTGTAAGTGCAAATATATATATATAATTAATAATTATATATTATATTATGTATGTCGGTTGTTATGAAAATGAAATAGATAAAATTTGCTCCAATAGTCGTATTCAGCTAAAAAAAAAAAAATGTTATAAGAATAACTTGCATAAACATGTCGAAGTGCATGGATCTTCTTCATTTTGATAACAGTATGCACACTTGCACATTATGTTTTTTAATTGTGAAATTCTCAGAGTTACACAATGGAGTGTACACTTCTCGACAAAATATTAAAATAATATATATATATATATATATATATATATATATATATATATATATATATATATATATATATATATATATATAATTATATATATATATATCATTTAATTGAGTTTAGACATGATCGCAGTATTTATTCTTTGTATCATGAATGTGGATTGAAAAATATCATGAACAGATCAAAATGTAATTCATAAAATTGTAATATGATTATATTGATTGTATACCATGTTATATACATGTGTATTATTTTCTGTAAGTCCCACGGTTATGTTGCAGTACTTGCAGCTACAGACTGCATAATATATTATATCTCTCACTACACACACACACACACACACACACACACACACACACACACACACACACACACACACACACACACACACACACACAAATTAAAATATATGAAAAGTGTTTCTTGCATTATGAATAAAAAGATCAATGTTTGTAGATTTTACTGTATACATATTTTTATTATACAAATATACATAATTAATTAAGTATGCATAATCTACATTAATTATACATGATATAATACTTATAAAAGGAAGTGTAAACAATATGCTTTGTAATAAGACATAGCATGATAAGGTTTAAGGAACTTTAAAGTATAATATAAGCAAACTGGTGCTGTGTAATGGCTGGTTGTGAAGTTAACTGTGACTGTCATAATTGTAAGTGTTAATTGTTAAACATGAACATTGAAATATATTATATTTGAATGTAACTTTGTCCATTTTTTTATTCTTCAAATGTCGGTTTCACATCGTGTGATTTTGTTTGTACCAACAGTTCAAGTTTCCAGTTCAAGTTTTAATTCATTTTTCAAATGATTGCGCACACATGAAATTTGCTTTTAATTTGTTGGTTTGCACGATATTCAATTTCAAGTCAGTCACAAGTAAGAGGTGATGTTTTGTTTTCAGGAAAAATTGAAGTCAAAGATATATCTTGTAATAATGACTTAAGCCTTGACTAATAATACAAAACAGCAACATGCAATATATTTTACAGGAGTTAAAGTGAATTAATTTAAAACTGTATCGTCGTTCATAATATACAAAATTAATAAAACAATATATTTTATCAAATACACTCTGTAGTTACTTAAAAATTTAAAATTAACAAATTTGCAATAAGTACACAATAGAAACGTTTTTTGTGATTGTCGTAAATGATGGTGAGAACAGAGAAGCTATTTGTACATGCATGACATATATTAGCTAGTGTACACCAAAACAGTTTAGTGGTCACCACGAGGTCTGTTCGTAAACCCCAAGAACTATTTAATAAATAATCTTTGCGTAAACCCTGCTTGGTGTACTCTCATTTAGAGCAATTCTACAAACAAAAAATGTGACGTCATCTGCACTGTTCTTCCTACCCGCCCTCTGAGCCGGAGTAAGGTGTACTCTAAACAGGGCTTATGAACATACCTGTTGATAACATTTTGCACACATTTGAATAGAAGTAGAGCAGTTCTGTCCGTAAACTTTATGGGCAATATTTGCTTGGTTCACAGCCCCGAAGTTGATACGTATCAATAAATTTAATTTCGCCCGTAAACATATAATATATAATTATACGGTAAATTAAGCCCAACACTTGACCAAAAGAAATAAAATATTTATGTTATATTTTTATAGTGATTTCAATACTAAATAATATTATTTTCTATTTGTATTCTGAAATTTCTGAAACATGTCATCAGAGAAAAGAGAGTATGATACTCTGACATCATTATAGATCGAGGCTATAAGGGGCGTAATTCTAAGAATTTTAACTTAACTTGCAACAGTTGCAACTGTTTGTATAACTATACGTAATCCACACTATAGGATATATATAGTCTTTGCAGTATTATAGATTGCATGGTTCTCTTTGGTTTTTAATGAATTGTTGTATGAGGTGCTGTATAACAAACTATACCCCTTTCATGCAGAAAATAGGCTCTCGGTGTAGTGTTGAACGATATATAACATAATATATGAAAAGCAAGTTGCATTCATTGGATATAATTCCAATACATAAATATCAAACAAGAAAGAGTTAATGATACGTAAGTCATCGTCGTGTGGTCACGCGACGAGGCAGCATTGCAGAAATCTGACGCGCAGCAAAACACTTCGCTGGCATCCTCGTCACCCTCTGCCAAGCACACATAGAATAGAGGTTGAGCAGCAGCAGCGCCCCTAGTTCGTTCTTACCCCATGGTGAGCGCTTACCCCAGTCCGAGACGAGGCCTTTGACGTGACGCCACAATCTGCGACCCCAGCGCTCTGCCACGCCATATCCGCACGCCTCGTGGGTACCGCACGTACGCTCCACACGTCCTCTTGACTGCAATTTCTGTGTAAACCATGCACGCATCAGGCTAGTTCAAATAAGTGATAACAGATAGCGAAGGCATTTTCATGACACGATTCATTTTTATTTATTTATATATTTATTTATTTATTTATTTATTTATTTATTTATTTATTTATTTATTTATTTATTTATTCATAATTTATTATATTTCTCACATGTTACATGTGGAAATACAATGGTATTTTTAAGCCAATCTCGATAGAAAAACGTACAGAAAGAGGTTACTGATTGTCACTGTGGTTCCCCAATATCATAATAAATTTGTACAATGGCACAGTAGCTATATCACGGTTCTGCTTCCGCTTATGGTCACAATCACACCTCTGCCGCATCATGCCAACATTTTGAAATCGTTTTAATTCTACCTTGCGTAAAAAATTCATAAATTAGGCAACAATGATAAACTTTTTTGCTTTTTTATAAAATTGAGCTTGCATACAAGAACTAAATTTGCAGTTTGTAAAATGCTGTTCATATTTTGATCCTCTCCATAATAATATATCCTGCACCAAAAGCAAGCGACGTATCCTTACACTGATCCTCGCCATTTGTGAGTGGCGCTGCAACTTTTTGCAACTTGCAGTTCGCGCCTCTTTTAAGTCGACCAATCACTTGACAGCATGACGTCATGCTGTTCATGATCCATCAATGGCTGCTCTGTGAACAACCAATCGCTTGGCAGCATGACGCAGGCATGACGTCACACACGATCGCGCTTATGTGCATGCGACTTGCGACTTGTCCTTCCACTGACCCTCGCCATCTATGAGTGGCGCTGCAACTTCGTGCACGGTCAAAGAATGTAGAAACGAAACAATACGTTGCAACGGGTCTTTCACCATACGTCACAAAAATATGACGTCACGTGAATGTAGGCAAAAAGCACCTATTTAACATGGTAGTAGCATACCAAAAACTATTTATTTTCTGCGATATGACAATCGTGGTACATTTGACAATTATTTTATTTGATAGATTGAGATGTCAAGTAAATGGAAAATAATACAATATCTGCCAATGATATCTGTGAAAAATACAATAAATCATTAAATAAAATGTAAATCGACTCCAAATTTCACGTCAATAATGACCATTTTACGACACTTATGCACTGATATTGACCCTAAGATTCTTAAAAAAATTCAGCCAATCACCGGCCATTGCTTTCCCCGCGGACTTTTGAATACGAGGGGGAAACGGAACAACAAAAAGTAATGATAAAGAAACTAGGTAAAATAAAAAAAATGTATATGTTCAAGTTATGTATATTTATTTCTTACGTATATATTATTGTTAAAAAAAATTAAAATATGTTAAATTAGGAGGAATAAATTAAGTGATTCCAGTTCCCTCTCTCAGTACCTACTGCTGAATGTAAACAACAACAAAGCCAAGCAAACGCTATATATATATATATATATATATATATATATATATATATATATATATATATATATATATATATATATATATATATGGGGAGAAAATTTTGTGAACCGCTGCAATGCGGGTTGAGGTACGAAAGAAGATAAAAAGTTAAAATGTTTCACTGCCAAAACGTGGTATATATTCTAGTTTTCACTCTAGCCCGGCCTGCTCAATTCCAAAGACTAGCGAGATAAAGACAAAACTACCTCGATCGATCGGGCCATGTTTTTATTAATCTATTTGCAGATGACACACTTTAATTTCGATTGCAGGTAAAAAAAATTCGTCGATGATATTTGTGAAAAGCTTAATCTAGCTAGATCTTGAAAAATTAAATTATTGGTTAACGTAGATAAGTTGAATTTAAATGTTAAAAAAAACAATTGTATGTTATTGCATGTTTGCAAATTCAACAAAAAAAAAAAGATAAGAAAAAATGTTGGTGGATTTATTTCCCAACTGCAATGTTTTATTGGACGGAGAAATTTTAAAATTTGAAAATAATGTTAAGTATTTAGGGATTATAATTGATTCAACTTTAAGTTTTAATGAACACATTTCCTTAATGGGGTAATTAAGAAAATTGGTAAAAAAAATTGGTTACTTGCATGGCTAGAATTTCAAGCTTTTTAAGTCAGTGCATGGACTAAAATTACTATTTATAAAACAATAATTGCGCCTCATTTTGAGTACTGTTCAACACTATTTTTTAACACCAGCCAAACAAATTTAAATTCCTTACAGAGATTACAAAACAGAGCGATATATGAGGGTATATACATAACTGTAAAAAAAGAACACATATATGTAGAACTGATGATTCAAACCTTGTCTTGGCTGCATGACTGTAAATTTAAACAAAGATTTGCTTTAAAAGTTCTACTATTTATGTTTTTGATATAACATATTTATGTTATATTTATATTTATTCATGTTTGATATTTATGTTTGATGACAAATATCCTCCGCATTTTAAAGAAAATATTGTAAAAGTTAGTGAGGTACATCCTTATTTTACAAGGCAATCTGAAAATTATTTTGTTAAATATGTAAAAAAAAAAAAGCAGTACTAAAAATTCATTTTTCAGCAGTGGGACAAAGTTATATAACTCCCTACCTGAAAATGTAAAAAGCATAAACAACAGAAATTTGTATAAGAGAAAATGTATTGAATTTGTCAAATCAGAACTTCCATTTAGTAGAAAGAGACATCAATAGTAATGAAAAAAATTATTATAACATTATATATAGGCATATTATTCTGAGTTGGAAGTCTTTAAGAATTATATTGTAATTATAGTACTATTTTATTTTTGATGACAAAAATAAATAAAAATAATAGTAAAACTGAATTTTGTTATGCTATAGTAATAGCTTATATGTACAATCAAATGTTTAAATGTATGACTCAATATGTATTTTACTTCTTATATTGTATTATTTTATATATAACAATGTATGTTAGCGAAGGCTAAAATAAATCATTTCATTTCAAAAATATTTCCACCGCTGCTCGTGTGTGACGTCATGCCTGCGTCATGCTGCCAAGCGATTGGTTGACCACAGAGCAGCCATCGACGGCCATCGATGGATCATGAACAGCATGCATGACGTCATGCTGTCAAGTGATTGGTCGACTTAAAAGAGGCGCGAACTGCAAGTTGCAAAAAGTTGTAGCGCGTACGTACTACGTAGTACATGTACACAGTATTATTATAATAGTACTCACTCAGTACTTGTATATACTATTAATAGATTAATACTGTATATTATAATTACAATCTTCTTCGAGAGTTAATTACCCCCTATATATTGTACCAAAAATATTTTGCATGGCCGAAAATACAGCATCTGTCTTAACCGTCTTAAGCTAAATGAGCCTATATACTTTTTGGTCGCTATTTTTCTGCTGGTGTAGTATCATCAATAGATGAGAAAAACAAATTTTATTGCCATTTTCATTTTTAGGTAATTTTTAAAGAGAAATAAAATATGAATCGGGCTAATTAATTGCATATAACATTAATAACATAGCATATTGTGTAAGAGCGAATAACTGAGCGAATTAATGTTTAGCACATTATAGAGGAATAAACGTGCAGACGTGCTGTATAGACTTGCGTGATGTACTCACCATGCACATGTTGTGTCCAGCTCGGCAAGTTGTGGGATCACCTACGCCGAGACCGCAGTCTTCACATTGTAAACAGCGCAGCGCCAGGCCGGGTGCAGGTGACAAGAGCAACACGAGTGCCACGAACCACGCTCTGCCTCCGTGCATCCCGCCCAGCACTCACCGAGCCTGAAACAGGATGGTTATACAGCAAAAGCAATGAGTATATTACCGGTGGGGTGAGGAAAGAAAGTTGAAAAATTGCGAATTAAGCTATTGTATACTATGGCCTAATAGAGATACTATAATTCAAACTGTAATCAGTCGAGCCACCCTAGTCGAAAAATAAGAGTGCTAAGTGGTAATTTGAGCAGTAGTCAAGTAGTTGACTACTTGTTTTTAAGTAATCAACTACTTGTTTCAAGTAGTTGACTACTTAAAAACAAGTAGTCAACTACTTGACTACTGCTCAAATTACCACTTAGCACTCTTATTTTTCGACTAGGGTATTTCTGCTGTAATGGTGCATGTTTTACTTGTGGAAGAATACATGATTACCCATGCACAATAACACAACCCCTAGAGCTCAGAATTTTTCATTCATATCTCGGAAGAAAAGAACCGAAGCCAATATAGTGCATAATAGTAGCAATTTTTTTTAAAGAAGATAATATTATCCTTATATAGTGCCTTTGGTGCTTTGCTGGCCACTGAGTGTGGGGGCAGCAGCAAAGTGATAATGGAGTACCGACCTCAATTTTTTTTATTGCAGAAATGGATAGAGGGTGCAAAGTTATGCTACTCTGATTTTTTTCAGACTTTTTAGAGCCCGGCAACTATTTTTTAAAAATTATTGGAAGTGCAGAAAAAGTGCCGCCTCTTAATTGTCGCCTCTCTTAATAAAAGATAGGAACCAAAAGGGACGTGAATTCGAACCCGACCTCGCCAAAACTTTTTAGCAATACTTCCCGGTCCCTAAAAAATCTGAAAAAAATCAGAGTAACATAACTTTTCATCCTCTATTTCTGCTATAAAAAATTTTGAGGTCGATACTCCATTTTCTGCTGCCCCCTCACTCACAGTCAGTGCCATATTTTTTGTATGTTATTATTTATACTTGTTAATTATGTCTTCATGAGGGAAACTATAAATTATAAATAATTATATTAAAATATTAAATTATAAATGATTTATAAACTATAAATTAATGTTTTCAGTTTTTTTGCCATGTATTAAATGTATAATACATGATTATTAATTAATATTAACCTGTTTGTTATTTTTTTTTTATTTCACAACAGTATTATGACGATACATATATAGCACTGATATGCGAGTGCACGGGGAGGATCGACAGTCAGCAAAGCAACAAAAGCACTATATCACCAAGTGAATTTTGTATTCTACCAATATGCAGCAAAAGCTTATAATGTTATAATTAATTAACCTAAAGAGTTTCATCCAGATAATATTTTTGTAAAAAAACAGCCCATGGAAAAGAATTTTTCAATTTTAAAGAATTAATTAAAAAATTATAAGCCAAGCACTCAATATATATTAACACCATCAAACGCACGCTACTTTCTTCAGTAGCTGTATAATTGATATAATTATTCTTAAATTAAACATTTGCTTTACACTAACAGAACAACCATAAAAAAGTCTATTTTTTAAAGAAACCAAGTAATCTAGCAGCTTTGCACCTAAAGCCGGTATTACATAAATTAATTTTGCTCACAACAAATTTTTTTCAAACAACTTGAAGTGATGTGAATATAAGATTTTTGTTGGCAATTTATTTATAGCAATTCATTGTAAGAAAAAAAAAACATCTTTTTTTTTTAGGTTTATGTTTCCCAGTTAAATTTCAAGTTTTGAATATGAAGTTCTTTGTGAGTCCCCCATACTGGATATATTAGACCGGAAATAGAGTATGGAAGGTTCATTAAGGTAGAGATAATACGGATCAGCTGGCCCAATGCTAAAAAAATTCCATTCATAAAAATTGCGAAATGAAATTAAAATGTTTTCCTCTGCATCCTCTATCAGTAGGTATTAAAATATCAGGTATACAAAAACGAGCTAGTTTTCGAGTTATTATTAATTTTTAAAGTTGACTACAATGGACAACATGCATGAAAAAATTTTATTGCAGAAATGAATAAAGGGTACCAAATTATGCTACTCTGAATTTTTTCAGATTTTTTTGAGACCCAGAACTATTTGTAAATAATTATTGAAAGTGCGGCCACGCCCCCTGGAGGCGTCAATAGGCGTCCAGTCTCTATCCTTTTTATTAAGAATTCAGGGGTGCCAACTGAAATCACAAGACTTTCAATAAGTATTTAAAAATATTTCCGAGTCTTCAAAAAATCTGAAAAAATTCAGTGTAGCACAATTTGGTACCCTCTATTCATTCCTGCAATAAATTTTTTTCATGTATGTTGTCCATTTATCATGGAAGTTCCATTTCTCGTGATTTCTCAATGTTAAATTAGTGAACTTTAAAAATTAATAACTCGAAAACTAGCTCGTTTTTGCATACCTGATATTTTACCTACTGATAGGGGATATAGAGAACATTTTAAATTTTTTTCATAATTTTTATGAATGAGATTTTTTTAGCATTGGGCCAGCTGATCCGTGTTATCTCTACCTTAAATTTGATTCTTTATTCTGAATCGAACAGACCTACAGCTAGCAAAGACATCAAAATGGGTTAATTTTCTTGTTGAATTTCGTTACTGTAAGAACTGTACTTGAGAGTCATCGTGCGCCTGCATGATCACAGTGCGCGACAGTCAAGCGTGCAAGTAAATGTGTGGTACGGTGGCACGCCCATGCAGACATGCAGCTGGCCTTGTGAGATCTGGCACGCCGAGCCAAAAGCCACTTTTGTACAGTACACCCAACTTTCTTTCATTCGTCAACTCGCCCATGGTTAAAGTGTAAGGAAACAAAGCCTATGTTCGAGATAAGACAATTTAATTTTCATCGCTGCGTTCCACTTGCTCAGCGACTGCGAAGCCACGCGAATCGCTGACAATGAAGAATCTTAAAGATGCTTTTCCATTGCATCTACGACTGTATACTGGTGTGGTGTGTGGAGGAAGGGGGTGGGGTCGAGAAAAGCGCACTTGCAGTAAAACCATATGGCAGTCATATCGGCTAGAAAAAAAAATCGCTTTTTCCGCAGCGATTTAATCGTGCCGCGATTTTTCCTCACAAACGTGGCTTCCATACGATTTTACTGTGAAAGTGCGCTTTGCTCGCCCCATCAAGCTCCGCTCGACAGCACTCCAGGGTTAATTCCTATTGTTAGGGGAAACGCCCTCCTATTGGTTAAAAGGGTTTTTTTTTTTTTTGCTTGTTGTTAACAAATTTCAAATTTTTTTTTTTTTGTTTTTGTTTTGTTTTGTAACGAGTGATTGGAGTGATTGATTATACCCTATTTAATAGAGGATTAGCCCCGCATCGCTCCATGGAAAAGCACCTTATTTCCGACAATATCTGTTTGACACATACATTAACGTTCAACAAATATGACGAAGCGCTGCAGTTTCATTTATTTAAACACATTGTTTTTCTTTGTGTGTGTGACCATTTTCCTACACATTTAACTAGAAAAAAGAATGAAACTAGAAATAAAAGTATAAAAAAGGAATTGCCAATGAACAAGCAATATTTGATGTGTGCATTATTTGTAGCGTGAATTTATATTTTGACAATATGATGAATTCGAATTCTATTCAATCCCTTTATTTGTCTTACAGCGATATTCAACAATAATGAAAATGAGGATCTCTTACCTTGAGGCGAGTGCTAATAACGATTGTTTGTTCATGAATTTCATGATTACATTCTGTTAAGAAATTTTTGTTGCAGTCGATCGGGTATCGATAATTAATATGAGACTACTATTCAAAGCAAAGCAAAATTGGGAAAAAAAAATAAAAAATAACTCTGATCCGAAAATGTGATATATATATATATATATATTATATGTATTTTTTTTTTGCATCTGTCAGTCGTCAGTCTCGTATACTCGTATATAGGTAATCTACTACATCTTATCACAACTGTATAATCAAATCCGCATATATGCGTAAAATTGTGACTTAATTACCTGGTGGTCTGCGGGGAGAGGAGTAACTGTCGTCAACTTATCGCACAGAGCAGCACAGGAAGGAACTGGTACTCAAGCTCAGACTCACGGCAGCGTGCTGCACTTGATGGCCAATCGTAACTAATCCAATTATAGCTCGTGAGGGAAGGCAGAATACGTGACATTATTGTGGCTTCTCTGAAATTTTATCACTATTATTTGTGAGTGGTTTTGACTTGTTCCAGTACAAAGGCATAATTTGCTCAGGAGGAGCGAACGGTGAACGTCGATGTGTGGTTCTCCTGACACTGTGGTGACTCTCTTCCGCACCGGCTGGTGGGTGGCTGCAAATGCACCAACCGTGGCACTGTCTGCAGAAAAAGTCACAACATAGGTGTGTGATGAAAAAGAAATAAACTATGTATTTTTTTACATTACTTACCTGCATCTATAAATAAAATAAAATTTATGATAAAAACACAAAACAGAATCGCAAATTGATCTAGCACAAACTTAAATCAACTGCAACAAATAAATTTGTTTCTAAAACAACTGTAAGACGTCATATGCAGGATGGTGATGTTGCCTCAGCGAGGCGGCTCCAGAAAGAGCGCAAGTCGCGCCGCTTGGTCAGCGAACCGTCGCAAATGAACTCCCCCTAGACCTACAATATTAATATAAGCTAGTTTATAAAAAGTAGGCAAGTAAGTAGGGAGATAGAATCAGGAACCGCTAAAAAAAGAAAGTACGTCATTCATAAATTAATAATGCACAAGTTTTAAATATGTGTTATTAAATTACAGCTGTCATTATATATCCATGCATGCTATATATTTATATAATATATACCAAAGTCTTCTACTCGCACAATGGTTGTAACAAACCATTGTTTATAATGTCTGTCGCATGAAGCTTTTTTCATTGTTAAACATGGGACGACGTAGTGCCTAATTTTGCCACCAGAGCAGAGAACGTAATGGCATTGTTGGCGCTAGGCAACGGTGTCAACTTCATAATTAACGGCCATTTTCCATAAGTTAACATGTAAATCAACAACCGTCCCATGTTTTTCCTTTCACGCGACAGACATTACACAACAATACTTTGTTTACTAAAAACGAGCAGAAGACTTTGATATATACAGTATAATATATTATGAGTATGTAGTTTGAATGAGATGATTTTTCATTTAGTGCTTTAATTAACTGTAAAATCTTACACTATGATGAGTTAATTTGCATACATGATATGTAAAACCAAACAAATACTTTATTATGAATTATATTTTTCTTATCTAAATCCATCTAAATCCTTGAAAATAAACTTATCAGCAAATTTAAGTCCATATAGTCATAGTTGTCTAGTCTTGCATCCGGTAGTCTCAAATCTCATTTTGTGCTTTCTGCAGCTATCTGCATGTATAGAACATTACCATATCTCCATTATTTTGTTGACTGACAATGTGAGTTTTATATGGGAATACGGGTATAATGTATCTTATATGGCATATTAAAGTATTAAACTGAAATTCATATGCAGCAAAGGCAGAGAGGCAGTACAGCATTCGAGAATTTAAGTATATTTAATATGACATCGCTTAAAAACAAAACAAAATACAAATACATTGGCAGTCATTCTCTCTTAATTAAGTTCGATAAATTATGAGGGATAATAATGTGCCCTTCATCCCCACACAGCCGGGCCTATATTAAAGTACTTTTTTTAACTATACTTTATGTTTCACTATCATATCAGAGTAGAAACGCTCGGCTTATATATTATGTCCACTTATAAGCATATATGAGCAAGCAAGGATCTTCTGGTCTCTCTGTATATCAAAATTATGTAAGCAGGATTGCAGAGGGCAAAGACATGTTTGTCTTTTTCGCTTGAAACCTGGTATTATTTATTCATTGTACATTCAGCCTCAAGGGCTGAGGCTATTTAGGGAATTTAATCCCTCTTTAGCCATAGAATTTTACATAGTTAATGAAAATATTTGTTATTTGAATACATGAATTATAATACTTTAACATGTTAAATTGAAGTACATAAATAATTGGATACCTAAGGCTCTAATACATAATAATTTACAATATATAATGGTTGAAGAAGTTAACAATTTGGCACTGGGATGTACATTATCTGAAACAGAAAGACTTTAGAATTTTTGTTGACAAGAAATAGTTTATATAACATAACAGTAAGGGGTGCGATTCACGAAGCAGTTAACCAGATTTCTAACCACGTTTAGCTTAACCACGTTTAACTAGGTGATTTAATACGTTAAACACGTATATAGTTAAACGTGGTTAAGGTAAACGTGGTTAGAAACCTAGCTGACTGCTTCGTGAATTGCACCCAAGATTACTAACAAGTAAGTTAATATGAATTTGACTAAAAATTTATTTTTTACTAGAATTTTAAATTTTGTACTAATTTTATGATACTAAAAATAATTATTTTTAAAGATAAATATAATACTAACGAAACTTATATTGTTAACAGAAGAAATTTATGACTTATATATTAATTACGTAACATATATTGATTAAAAGATTGTTAAAAAAATAAAATGTTTAAAATTATTGAAATAATTATAATAATACTGAAGTTACATATATTGAATAAAAATATCACAACTGATGTTTATTAAACATTAGACAAATAAAGGTAATCGGGTAGCAAGTAAGGAGGAAATATAGGAGTTGATAGAGGTGTTGCTAGGTCAGGGAATTCTAGGTGAGCGATAAGAGATAACGTAGATGGTGGGTGAGGATACTTGTAGAGAGGAAAATTGCGGTGCGATGGGGCCGCAGCGCTCAAGTACTCAAGCATGGGCTGGCGCTCCTGCATGACGACCTTGTACACATAGCGCGCGCGAAGTCTAGCTAGCCTGGCGGCCAGCGGCTCAGCTCGTGTGAGACGATACACCGCCTCGTTTTCTGTCTCGGGTGGCAACCTGTGAATGCGCCGCAAAAATCTTCTTTCCATCTGAAACAAGCGCTCTTGCATATGCCGTGGCATGATGGCAGTAAAGCATGATTGATAGTCCATTATTGGTCTAATGAACATTTTATATGTATGTAATAAAGTTTTGGGAGCACAGCCACGTAGCTTGCCTCTTAAAAGAATTAAAAGATTGAATCTTTTACGACACTGAGAGAGCATGTGACGGAGACTAGATGTAAAGTTCAGAGCAGAGTGCGGTTCAGAGTAATACCTAGATATTTTGCAGTAGGGCTAAGCTGAACTCTGATATTCCACAGTTTATTTTTTATATCTTTTAGTTGCTGGATTCGTCGTCTGGAGCAGTGTCTATGACGAAAAAGTATGAGTTGAGTTTTTTCAGGATTGGGGAGAATCCTCCATTATTTCATCCAAAATTCTTGAATATTAATAAAACACTGTAAGAGTTTACTAGCTATGGCTGAAGAAAAAGCAGTGGCCAAATTAGCAATATCGTCGGCGAATTGTTCAGAGTTGACGTTATTACCACTAGGTTGAGGAAGATCACAGCTGTAAAGAAGATCCGGAGATAATGTACTAATGTATTATGTAGATAATGTACTACCCTGAGGAACCCCTGCTAGGGGTGAAAAAACTGGTTTGAAAAGTTATCTCCAATTTTTACTCTACACGATCTGTTTGTTAAAAAAGATTGAATCAGTTTGATAGAGCGTGGTGAAAATTTGAATTCATTTAGTTTGTACAGTAAGCCATTGTGCTAGACCTTATCAAATGCCTTTTCTATATCAAGAAATATAGCCAAGCAGCACATGGCTTTATTGAAAGCAGAAGTTATTGTTGTTATCAGTTTTACAAGTGGGTCAGTAGTGCTGCGTCCGGCTCTAAATCCTGATTGTGATTGGGGAAGTAATTTTTCTGTAATTCTCTTAAATCGAGTTTTGGTAATTAGTTCAAATATTTTTCCAATAACATTTATTAAGGAAATTGGCCTATAATTATTGGGATTATTTAAGTTATTGCCCTTTTTAGGAATCATAACAATATTTGTAATTTTCCATACTCTTGGAAAATAACTGAAAATAAAACATGCTGAATAAAGTGTTAGAAGGTTTGCTAAGAGACGTGGCGGAGAATGACGTAGTAAAGCGACGAGTAATGCCATCCGGGCCGGGAGCAGAATTTTTACCTGGTAAATTGCATGCACCCTTTCCTACTATATAACTCGATGACGTGTAATAAAATTATATAATGACTGCAATAATAAGAAAGTGTATAATTTTGTATCCACATTGTTTATCAATAAACAGAGGTTGTGTATGTTGCTAGTTTATAAATATAATATATGATTATGAGGGGTTTACTTCGATTAAGTTTATTATAAATATTGTTTTTCACGAGAAGACTTTATGACACGCATGCGTTTATCCCCATGCAGATCAGTCACAACATTCCGAAAGTTAGATCTATTTATTGGATAAAATACAAAAACTTCTAGTTTTTTGAATTTATAATATATATATATATATATATATATATATATATATATTATGATACGGTACCGCATATCACAGGGCAGGGTCGACTTCAGCTTGTATCAGCGCACGCGCACGCCAGCAGGTAGATTAGGTGAGGTTATGGTGGGGAACGTTCGCTGTCTTGGTGCGCCGGCATGCTCGCTCAGTCAAGTCAAAGTTGAGATCTAGTCAAGTTCACAGTGCCTCTTCTTGCGTCATCTCTAGGCATACCTGCCCGACAAACACTCAAACATGTTGAGTAAGCTATTCTCTAAGTAAGCTGTTTTCTCGATTTTTAGTTTTGGGATTTTTTTCTTTTAGTTTTTCGTAAATATTGTTATTTAATTAAGTGTAACGTACGGTTACACAGAAAATCGTGAGATCACAGGTGAGATTAAATTCAACATGTGCATGTGCTTGACGTAAATGATGCCTGGTCAGCCTCACCGCATCGCGGATATCTTCATCACACTGTGGACCAACGCAGCGAACTTTTGTGACAACGCACCTCTTCTTCTCACAGGTAATAATGCATCATTATTTCCTCTTGGCAAGTCTGTAAACATTTTAGTTGAGTTTTTTTTCTCAAAGCTGAATTTTGATTTATGTAATCAGTTGTTTGAAATATTTTTTTTATGTAATTGAAACTGTTTGAATTCAAAGCACAGTTCAATGAATGCATAATCTGTTCGTGTGAGTTTGAATAATTAAAAATAAAAACTATCTAGCAATCGCTCAAATCCATGACCTCGGGATAAGACGAGTCATCAACAGCCTAAATTTAAATGTATGGCCTCATTTTTTTTTCTGGTTAAGGTTTTAAGGTTTTGTAGAAAATTCGATTCATACATTCTTTAAATTCTGAGGCGATGCAAATTAAAACATGAATTGTAAAAGTTGTGTATGCTTGACAAGTTTTGTAAAATTGAGCTTCTCTACACAAGTGTGAACTAGCTAGAGAATATCAGAAGTTACAGAGATTGTTCAGTTATACTCTATAAAAATATATTACAGTCAAATTGAATTTCTATTCTTCTTTGACTGGATTTATTGACGTCTTGATTGCATGACCTCGGGTATGTGAATCATTAAGTAAGCAATTACCCGTAAAACTTCCTCTTCTTTAATATTCATGTACCAAACCTGCAAGTTTGCTTGCTTTCATATTCATAGTTCACATTCGCAACTTCTCAAGCTTTTAAAATTAATTAACAAATAATGTCAATATACAATATATACTTCCATAATCGGTGACGTAACGAGCATAATCGGAATCGTTCCGTTCACGAAATTTGCAATTTGAAAGAATTTGCATGTTATTACGTTTTATTTGTCTATTTTCCTTCTGCAGTTCCTCGTTTGTCATATATTGTTCGCCCCGCCGCTACTGTGTCTTATATGAGTTGGTAATGGTGATAAGCGCGTCAGTTCATCGTGAGCGGCGTGGTGAACGGATCGTCGTGGGAGCTGGTGAATGTGCTCAATTAGCTTGTTTATTTTTTTCACTGCTATTTTGGTTCAAATTTCAAAATATTTCATTATATTAATTGCTTAAAATTGGAGGATGAGATCTGTGAAAGTCCAAAATACAACTTTGGAGGCCTAGCTAGTCGCGGTAAGCTATTTTTTTTTTTGCTATGTTCATTGTATTTTTGTTTCGTTGTGCAGAACCATATAATTTACCATGTATATATATATATTTTTAATATATTCAAGAATCAAAATGGAATATTAATCGATTCTACTGTTCGTTATTCATGTGTTTTTCAATAAAACTATGCATACGCACGCAGGACTGTTAAAGTTATATATATGCAGAATTAATTATATGTCCCATTTGACTAAAGTAATTAATCTATAAATTCTATAATAGCTATAATGATTATCGATGTTTTCCATTTTATCAGATTTTATGCAGAATTGTTTATATTGATTAATAACAATGAAATAAAAATATTATTGGCAACTGCAGCAGTCAAATTTATATTATTTTCCTTCCGGAAATAGCCGGAAGTGTTGGATTTCTGATCTATTTTTACTAATATTTCAGCGTTGTAATTTCTCATGTGTGTCAAACTTTCAACCACAAACCCCTCTGCGAAGTTTCAAAATTTAATTACAAACGGAATGACCACAAACTTGACGCTTCCGGCTACTTCTGGAGGGAATATTACATTAATTTGACTGTATTGGAAAAAAATTGACAAATTTTCTGGTTTTGGGTATTTTTTAACCTTTTTGTAAATGTTTTCGATCGTTTCGTCGCTAATGTACTGTACGTCTAATTTTTCGTCATTTCTCACAACCTGCAACTCCCACTTCCTGCAGCCATTCCCCAATTAGATTGTACGCATTTGATTTTTTTTTTCGTTGTTTGCTGCTTTCCTGACTTAACAAAAATATGAATGCTTCCGTCATTTTACGCCTTTTTAGTTCTCCCCGCCGACCCTGCCCTATAACCCCCACTTCCCTCTATTGCCATGTGAGAATATTGTATTCTGTTTTTACTTTTACTGTTCCGATTTTTTTTTTAAATACTTATTCTTTACTCTATAAGATATTTTAGAAATTTTCCTAGGAAGTTTAGAGAAAATTGGCCTGCTGGATTATAATAGGAAAATTTCAATGAAAAATAGTAGGTGATTATATTCCATCATCCATAATATCGTTTATATCGTTATCATCATTGAATAGCTATTTAGTTATTCAATGGTGATCACGGATACACACAATTAATTTGCAACTTTAGACTTTTACCAGAAATTATTACGTGTAATGGTAATTGAATAATAAACAATCAGACAGCAAAGTCAATTCTGCCCTGTCAGAATTTATACATGGTAAAATATGAGTTTCATAAGTTTTGCAAAATTTTAAACCTTCAAGTCTCACTCTTACTATTTTCATCTTTGTAAAGATTCTTTTTCCGGTTTTAGCATATCACAATTTATTTCTTAGGAACAGCAATAAAATTTGTTACTTTAAAATGCATCAGTTCATTTATTCATTTCACAAAGTATTAAAATTGTATGCAAGAAAATTCCTAAAGGAAAAATGAAATTACTAAATAAAATAGCTACCTTGGAAATAACTATATAACATATACGAACAATTAATAATTAAAAAAAAATATATATATATTTAATAATATATTTTTTAATAGAAGTAGAATTTGGGAAAAATTCATGTTTCCTTCTATAATTATATAAGACGATTGTACAGCACACTCTTTCTCTTTCAGACAATGGACATCGGTGTTTTTGTTTCTTATTTAATGATTTATAAACATTTGAACTTATTTTACATTACCATGATTATTTGATTTAATAGGATTTAATAGAAGGAAAACACAATGGAAATATAATATGTAATTATGATTAAATGTTGTAATTCAATGAACATTTTGTTGACTGCTAATTTATGTATTAATTGCATGAGCACCAGCTAATAAAGATATGCCTTTGCTAGACACAATTGTGTGCGTTTAAATGTCTTACGAAAAAATGCTCTACGTTTCGAACCACATACAGTATTACATCAGAGTGTACTTGGCTGATCGAGTGCTTTGTTGTGTTGTGCAGACGAGTCCACGATGAGTAACAACGCTGGCTGTTGCTTGGTTAGCGCTCTGCTGAGCGGCTGGCTTCTCGTTCTGGCCACTGTCGCACTATGTTGCCTCCTCCGTCGCCTATCTCAGACACCACCTGCGAGTCCAGCCGCTGGCCAAGGACCACCTCCGCCACCCTCGCCTTCACCTGTTACTCCAGTGACACGACAACGCGACCATCGCTGCCCTGCAGCCCCCTTGCGTAACGTGAACCACGGGCAAGGGACGGAGTCGGCGGGGGCTGCTCCACACTACCACACACACATTTACTGCTCAGAGGCAGCGCATCGTTTGGACCCGGAGCGTAACATCAACAGTGGGGTAATGAAGAAACCAATTGTTCTTGAAGATTTTCCGGTCACGTTCATCATAAAATTTATGAACAAGACCAAATGCTAAAGGATTAGCACGATGACAAAGGAGTGAAAAAAATAGAGCTTATTATACATATATTTTGTTAGAAAAATTGTCATGTATAATGTCGCAATTTGGCTATCAAATTCAAATTATTTATTTTATCTCATTCCAAATACAAGGTACACACATAAAATACATGGTATCATGCATGGGTAAGACGCGTCATTTTAGAACAAAGAATATATTAACACACACACAAAAAAAACAAGAAAAAAAAAATTTTTACACATCCAAATCTGTCAAAATTTAGCATTCAAATATTCATCTACACTATAAAAACAATACTTATTAAGAAACAATTTTACAGCGTTTTTAAATTCTATATATGTGTAGATATCTTTTAATGAAACAGGAAGTTTATTGTAGATTTTAATACATGAGCACATAGGACCTTTGTCTAAAAGATTAAGTCTGCTTTTTGGAGGTAATATAGTACTATTTAAATTCCTAGTATTATGGTCATGGACTTTCTCCTTATGAAAAATATCAAAATTACTCTTAACAAAACAAACACACTCTAAAATAAAAATGCATGGTAATGTGAGAATACAATGAGATTGAAAATGTTTTTTACATGATTCACGGTAGGGTAAGTTTAACATTGTTCGAATTACCCTTTTTTGCAAAATAAAAATCTTTCTTGAGTCAGTAGAATTACCCCACATAATAACCCCATACTTCAAAATGGAATGGAAGTTTGCATAATACAATATCTTCAAACATTTCACATCACAGGCAAATTTCAGTTCATTAATTCCATATATAACGGATGCTAATCTCATTTGTATGCCCCTAATGTGCTTTGCCCATTTTAGATTACAATCCACATGAACTCCAAGAAATTTTGTACCCTCCGTTGTATTCACTGTTTCATTATTTATATTTATATCCTGTGTAAACAAATCTTTATTCTGAACAGTATTAAAAACAACTACTTCTGTCTTTTTCCCATTTAGTGCCAAACCATTATACTGAAACCATTTGTCTAACTTTGGGAGAATACAGTTTATTTTCTCTGCCAAGTTAAAATTATCATGGGCAGAGATTCGAACATTTGAGTCATCAGCATAAAATATTGGGGAAACACCAAGTGATAAACAAAACTCAGGCAGGTCATTAACATGCAATAAAAACAATAATGGACCCAACACAGATCCCTGTGGAACTCCACAGTTAACCCTCTTACATTCTGATTTATATTCTTGTCTAACGCTTAATTTGTCCTGTGATAAAATTGAGACAAAACACTCTCTATTTACAAGAAAGGACTTGATCCAACTAAGACAATTACCTCGAATACCATACTTATTGAGTTTAGATAGCAAGATATTATGGTCAACGTAATCAAAAGCCTTGGTCAGATCCAGAAATATTCCAGCTGTCTTATTTTTATCATTAATAATATATCATTTAAAATTCCGTTTACCATGTGAAATATTGCTGTCTCTGTACATAACCCAGGTCTAAATCCAAATTGGTACTTTGATAATATGTTGTATTTATTTAAAAACGACAAAAGAGATTTTAAATACAGAATCAAAATAGTTTCTGGTTCTATAGTCTCCTATAAAAGCAATTGCGAGTTTAAATGATAATGATGATTTTTTTTAAGTATAATATACTGTGAAAAAAGAGATATTCCAATTAATGCTGTTATTCCTGTGATTATCGGTAAAACAACTCAAAAGTATAAGAAGCATTTAAATTCGAGGGTAAGAAATTTTCATATAGAAGACCTTGATATAGGTCTTGTTATAGCTCGTGAGAGATTATGTTGACCCCGGGGTAGATGGAGCAGAATAGAAGGGTTATTCATGTGGATTAATTATTAATTTTATCGGTGAATAAAATGGACAGAGAGAGCGAAGACAGAGGGGAGGGGGGAGGGGGTACAGTTTTGTACATTTCCTGGATTTCCATAATTTTTAGAAGTTTTTAAGTACGTGTAATTACTATAAAATATGAGTGAAAGCTTTTTTATTAAATCATATATGGGGCTTCGCTTTTTAATCTTTTATTTTATTTTTAAATAATAATAATAAAAGAATATTATGTATGAAAACAACAGAAATCACAGAGCAAGTTGTATTTCATACGTGTTTGCATGCAGTATGTCAATTTATCGCAGATTGTGAATTGCAAATAACGTTATTGAAAAGGAATATTGTAAAAGCCTAATGATTAAACATTATACATTCTCACGCACGCAGTTTGAGAAAGTAAAACGAAAACATTGTTATTTATTATTGCCGCGGTAGTTCATGCGCAGGAAGTAAATGGGATATTTTACTTCCTTTTAGTAATACAATTCCTGGCTGCTATAGATGGATCCAGCGGCACCACAGCGGCATCGTCGTGGAAGACGTCGCGCACAACCTGTGGCGAATCGACACCTTTCACCCGTGCGATACGACAACATGTCGACCGCCTCGGGCAGCTCGACGGTACGCCCCGTGCCGCTGCACCACAACTCGCCCGTCACAGGCAGCCCAGAATCAATCCACGAACACATCAATGCTCCTGACGAAATCGAGCACCAGGTCGAGAATGAGCGCCACTCCTCGGACAGTTTCCAGTCGCCGCGCAGGTAGGAAGCAAGGTACATTCACTCTACGTTTACATGACAGAGTTTAATACACATCCGTGGACGACGCCTCATATAAATAATTCATAATTTTTTATTGCCTTTCGATTGCATACAACAATATAAGCACGTCAATAATGTTCATCAATCACATATATATTGCAATGTACGTCCATACTAAAAAAATGACACATTAAAACAAGAAACATTAGCATGAAATAAACAATCTGGCCCTCATCAATACATACAATAATTCATTAATAATTCATCATTAATAATCCTTCAACTCGAGCAATATATGAACAAAAAATATAAAGTATCTATTAAATTTTATTCCTTATAAATCTACACAAATCGTATAATACATCACTTATCACATCCATAATAATCCAATTAAATCATTCTTCAACAAAATGAGAGAAAAACAAAATCCATAAGATATAGTATACACAAGAGACAATATGATATCCTTTTTATTTTTATCACTGGTTCTAAATTACAAAATTTTGTTTAAGAAAAGAATAAATAATAATAACATTATCCGTCGTCAACGAATGCGTGTTAAACATCGTCATGTAAATGTAGTGAACACTACGTTTACATGACGGTGTTTAATACGTATCCGTTGACGACGCCTCATAAGAATAACATTATCCGTCGTCAACGAATACGCATTAAACACTGTCATGTAAACGTAGTAATTAATATTGTATATAATATAGAAGCTAATTAAACCTCTATATGCCTTGTTTCGTTTATTCACACCTGTAAAATGTTGGATCTTCAGTAGAAGTAAAATTTGGTATAAAAATGCTTACATTTATTTTAACAAATAAATATATGCCATTACATGTTCAGCAACTTTTTGTATGCAATACCATCATGCTATAAAGTAGTATATTATAATTTATCATCAGATAAATATACAGGGTGTCCATAGAAATTCGCACGAATTGACAGCATTGTTTGGAATTGCTTTCTTTTGAAACGAAAAAGGAACAAAATTACCGTTTCTGAGCTCCAAACTCCGCAGAATCAGCTGTCATCTTAAAGAGATTGTCCTTATTTAATTATTCGCTTGAATAAAAATTTACCCACACAATTTACCACAAAGCTTCTTCACATCGTTGGTACCCCGGCACACGTCCGGACGGGCCTCCAGTTCTCATCACCACAACAATCAGATTAATCACGCCGGCAATTCTGGCAACGTGTGGCGAGAATTGGAGGCCCGTCCGTCCGGGCGTGTGCCGGGTTTACCAACAGTACGGTGCTCATGCGGAGAAGCCTTGTGGTAAATTGTGTGGGTAAATTTTTATTCAAGCGAATAATTAAATAGAGACAATCTCGTTGAGATGACAGCTGATTCTGCGGAGTTTGGAGCTCAGAAACGGCCATTTTTGTTCCTTTTTCGTTTCAAAAGAAAACAAGTTCACACAATGCTTTTTTGCTTACAATTTTGAAAATGTCGATTGTTGGGCTTTCATTTGATGTATAACATGTTCATGTTACCATCCTGCTTCATACTTTAATTTGCCTAGGTCAATTCGTGCGAATTTCTGTGGACACCCTGTATATATATATATATATATATATATATATATATATTAATACCAGTAAAAATTGAGCAATTGTTGTTAAGTAATTATTAGTTAAATTAAAGTAATTTAACATCTTAATGAATTTAATGCATTGAAAAATGTTAGTGAAGATAGTATTTAAAATTTATCAACGAAAAATGCTCCAATTTTTATTCTCACTCTGGTGGTGTATGTGCAGAGGTCTCAACCGCGTACCAGCCTCCAATACACCTTTGCACGAATGCCCGAATAGGATGATGAGATTGAATCCACTAGCACGACATAGATATTCGTACTAATCACAAATGAAGCCACAGCTTTTGATCATCACAATTAACTCTTGTACGGTAACAAAACAGTGAATTCTCGTAACTTGAATTTAATATCCAAAGTTATAGAATTTGCTTCTGGATTTTATTACAAATGGAGATACATGCCAACTTTCACATGAAATATGTATCTCTGTTCTATTATAGATATTCTATCATACGCTAATATATGCGATAAATTACATGTTATGATTCTTAAATTCAAATTCAATAAGTGTTTTCGAGTGATCGGATATCTATATGAAAACAACCTTACTTAATGTGTAAGTGATTGATGTAATATTGTTAACTCATTTGAATTATTTATTAACCTAATTTCAATTAACTTATTATGTTGATTGCTTTTATGAAAGAGGTTGTGTGAGAAATAACAAGTAATATTTATTTATTTATTTATTTGTAGTGTGTGTGTGTGTGTTTAGTGTAAACAAATAAAAGTGTTAATTTTTTTTTATGTAAATTATAATTAATAGACACTTGATATTTGACTACTTCAATCGCTCCAAAGTGTTTTTTTTCTGCCATTTTTACATAGTACTATATAGACAAATTTAAGTTTGGTTATGTTTTTTTTTTTTTTTTTTTGTGTTTTACATTCAATGCGCAGGCTATATTTTTGATGTGAATCTAAAACACAAATTTTTGTATTCCGTTATGTAGATTGTACAAATATGTGAATTAAATGGGGCTTATAACAGTAAAATATTATTTTGTGACGATGGTCATGTATTAATTTCAGTTACTTACCATGAATTGAAACTGAAAAAAAAAACTCATTTTAACATAATGGAGTATCGACCTCAGTTTTTTTCTTTTTCTTTTTTTTTTTTTTTTTTTGCAGAAATGGATAGAGGGTGCAAAGTAATGTTACCCTGATTTTTTTCAGATTTTTTATATCCCTGGAAATTTTTTAAAAAATTAATGATGGTATTTTTTGTGACGTCACGCGGCGGCAAGTCTTATCCTTTTCATAAGGAGAGGCGCCTCGTGACGTCAAAAAAAGGACTTTTAATATTTTTTTTAAAAATACAAATTTTTTTATTATTATAATTTTTTTAAATTAGGTCGATACTCCATTATATTTTACGAAACGTATCCTAAAGAAAAGTCAATATTGGCATTGGCATGCATGATTGTCATGATTAACACGAGTTGGTTGCAATTAATTACAGCTGCCATGTTGATTGCTTTGCTTAACTTGTATTGTGTTATTGTTGTGACGGACTAGTCGCAGTAAAAAAAAACTTTTTTTGAGTCTTGTCATTATATGTAACGAAGCACATTTTCACATCGAGTATGCGAAAGACTGATGATGCTTATACTTATATAGTCATGTAAGCTCATGAGTAAAGTAATAATTATTTAGTTGTTTATTTTTTGATAAAATTAGTCACATGTATTGCCTTTTGGTGCATTTTGACTTCAATCACAATTATATATATAATAAAAAAATAATAAAAAAAAAGATAAATTGAAAAATTATACAATGTAATTGTTTTTCATTATATATTAAATATTATATCATATACAATAGAAAAGTTGAATTATTATGAAAGTGAATGAGAATTTGTGTAACGTCTGCTCAATACTCGGCGTTATAAAACTGTACTTGAATATTAAACAGTGAAACTCTTCATACTGAATCAAAAGCTTATATACACGTACAAATTCATATAGTGGTATTTTGAATATATTAAGTGCGAATAACTTTTTTTTTACAGCAATAATAAAAAAAAAAAATGTGACATGTCTACTCATTCCTTAGGGTTCAATGCAGGTCATTATTATTTTATGTCTAGCTGCTTCCATTATGATAAGAGTACAAATAAAAAAAAAAAAAAAAAAGACTTGAACAACTTGTTGAAAATAACTTGTTTTTATTTCATGCAATTTTTTATTAAAACACATTTATTTTATTTCAACCACAAGACAACATGAATCATGTAAAAAAAATGGAGATAAAAAACAACATATTTACAATAATCAACAATTAATGAAATTAAACAAAGTTACAATTATGAAAGCAACTAAAAAAATTATGAAGGTTATAATTGTATATGCCATCTGTTTGTGCAAGAAGAATTTAATAAATATCCATTTTGTGAATTTGGAGAAGTGTGTGTGCTGAAAATTGATGTTGTTTCAACTAGTTGAGACTATAAACAAAATGTAAACGGTGATAATATTACTATTGATATCTTTGTTATAATTAAATATGTATATATACCATGTTAAATACTCGGTTTGTTTTTGCTGTGTGTTAATAAATGAAGTGCTTCAAAATGAAACCACATTTTTATCTTCTTTCTAAAATAAGTTCAGAGATTGTAATTTCTAATAAGGGATATAAAGTGCAAAATTTAACCTTTTGAGAAATCCATATAAATCTTTATCCATGCAATGTCATTTTTTTTTTAATTATAATTGGAAGTAGGATTTGTGTACAGTACAGTGTCATATTATAATTCGAACATCTACGGTGACGGTAGGTCAAACTACCAGCTATGACAACTCGAAATTTACTATTTATGTTATATACAATAAAAATTATAAAAAACTAATATAAACAAAAGATGGTAAAAAAATAAAAATCTAAAATAAGATTCAAATTTTTATTATTTTAATACAATACTTTTTTTTAAAGTTTTTGCTATATATATTATATGAAACGGAAATCAGTATTGTATATTAATAAAATATTAAAAAATTAGAATCTCTTTTAAAGAATTTTATTTTTTTAATTGGCTTTTGTTTATATTATGGTTTTATATAATGTATAAATAAAACTAGCTTTTGAGTAGTCGAAGCTGGGCCCATATTATGACATTTTTATTTGAAAGTGTTCAGCTAGTTGATGAATCACTTACCCTTTCCGTTTCAAACCTTCACGTTTGAAAATTTTAGAACATTATTATTGAGCTGTACACTTACTTACTGTCAAGTTAATTAATACTTCTAGATAAAATTGAAGTAATTTTCTATATTATTATTAAATTCCTTAATTTAATCGTATTAAATGAAGAAAAGTAAAGTTAAGATAACTATTTCTTCTTTTTGCGTTTTTCTTTCTCAGCTTTCATTTCTTCTTCCAGCTCCTGAGCCCGAGCTTTTTTCTTGCCAAGGGGGGTCTTGGCATACCACTGTTGAAATGCTTCCTCCTCTTCCCTTAAAAGAGGAAAAAAAAAAATGTCACGGTTACACCAGCTGCATATTTATATTATTTTATATTGTATGCATGGACATCGCCAAAGTACCTTTTGCACTCGTATTAATAGAAAGCAGAAATTCCCCCTGACAATGCCTCTGATGGGGGGGGGGCATGGGGGGAGAAATAAAAGAGTCAAATGAACAACATGTTCTCGTATTGCAATTACGCAAAATAAATTACAACTAATTAAATTCCTAATATAAAAATAAGAAGTTAATTATGTATTATTTTACTCGTGTTTGAGCAAAAATTATATAACTTTGGCACCAAATAAAATAATAAAATAATAATAAATCATGGTTGGATTCACGAATCGAGTCACTAAAATTCTTTATTATCACGTATCCAACTCAATTAATTTATATTAAAAAGATGTATGGTGATTTGCTTATATATTTTTAATTACATGTTTTTGGATCTAAATACATTATATTGTATAATATTCATCTTTTTTTATTGAATATTTAAGTTTAAAAAAGTCAATATATAAATAAATTATTTTTTATATGTCCAGGCAACATGACACTCGGAAAAATTTATATTCTATTATTATTTATATTATTTTTTGTGCTTGTTACTTAAATTTTGCTCAAAGACAAATTAAATAATGTCCTTATTTTTATGTTAGGAATATGTGAATATGTAAATGAATAGTAACATTTGTTGCGATTGCAATACGAAAACATGCTGCAAGAAAGATTTCTACCCTTTATTGATTTGAGTGCAAAAATTATATTTTTTTGCGATCACCCATGTATGCAATGCATGCATACATGCCAGCATTTTTATTATAACCCCAGAAGCCCGTGACCACATTAAAAAATATTTTAAAAGTAATGGAAATGGGCGCGATTCAAAATTCAAAAAGTGATCTAGATTTCTCACTCACAACGTTTCGTGTCATAAAGCTGATGCTAACCACGGTTAGTGACGCACCTATATATCTTTCTGGACAACTACTCTTTCGTGAATCGCGTCTTCATATGCGTGACCTTATACAGTATATATGTTGTGTGCATAATATACATGCATCGTCGATAAATTTCTGTATAAAAGAAGTTATTGTAATTTTATACAATTTTCTTACCTGTAAACCGGATCATACTTTGCAAGGCAGTTAACAAATTCTGCATGAGTCAGCGGGTGTGTTTTAAGCTGTAGTATTCTTTTGCATGTCATGACCTATGGATAATAAAATATACAATTGTAATTAAGGGTTTATTCACACATTTACAATGTTTTCTCATATTTGATGAATTTTTTGTTACATTCAGAACAAATCAAGCGGGAAAATAAACATTGTCAAATCAATTTTTTTTTTAAATTGTTTATTCAGAATTCAAACATCATATACATATAACAATAGAAATACAAGATAAACCCCAAGAGTTTAGAACTCGTAGACGGGGAACGTTAGTTTGTTATTTAAAGATTTCGAACAAGATAGCAGAAATTACAAATCATACTATTTTATACATTAATTGAGATAAATAATACAGATATCACACTACATCATAATTAAAAATAGTGATTATATAAAAAAAATAGATCAAATTGTATGGATATTATGGATTTCTTATTTCTTATTATTTTAGCTTTAACTTTTTAATAAGCTGTGAGTGAAAATTAAAGTGATGGAACGACCCGAATTCCATGAATGTTCTTCTTTTGAGAATATAGCTCTAAAATAATAATAATAATATTAAATTAAAAGCTTTTGTTTGAAACCTGTTCAGATGCAATGAGAAAAATATTAGTGCGGGCCAAACTACAATATTATTTTATTTTGAGTTTTCAATACAATAAGGAGACAATTTATTTTATTCTTTGCTGGCTCTCTCTATATTTACTACAACTTAATTATGCATATGTTGAGACTGACAAGTATTCAAGTATGTCAAAGTTGCATCTCATTTTCATGTCGGTATATAGCTATATAAGCTTTGTGGCAATTACTGTGTAAATATTTCTTGAAATATGAGGTCGCAAACCAATTTCTTCATTTGGATCAAATACCAATAGAAAATACCCTTAGTGAAATGTAAATAATTTTATTAATCAAACATAACTGCATAATGAGGAAAGAAGTTACCACTATTTCAATACAATATTTATTATAATTTTATTGACGTTGACAAAAGAAAAACAACATTTGGACTCCTAAGCTATTATAGCTCTGTAAGGAATAAAAAAAGTATTGAATACTTAAATATAAAAGAACGCATTTAATTATCATAAATATGGGACCTGAGAAAATTACCTCATTGATGACTTGAACAATTGTTCCCATTGGGAAGCCATCTGATACTTTGGCCATGGCACCCACGTTGAAGTGTCTACTGACGGAAGGAAACTGAAGAAGTTTATCTTTCCACAGTGAAGACAAGGTTCCGTAATCAGGCTTGTGTAATAAAATGAACTTATTGTAAGCCTGAGACAAACTCTGCAAACATAAAACAAGAATTAATGATTATTAATGGTTATTGATTTGTTTATTGTATCCAATACAGAAATGTCATTTTATGGATACATTATATAGTACATCTCCAACAAAGATCATAGATCACCGACCTATATGCAATTTTAAATTTGCATGTTTAAAAATTGCACTTTAAAATCAGGATCATGACCCTAGGAGCTCTTGCAGGAAGCAGCCAAATCTTGGGGTGACACTAGAGGTTCTAGGACAATTTGCTACTTGACAATTAGTTACCTAGACAATTTGCTACTTCGATAAAATACCTGATAATTTTGATACCGAAGACAAATTGGTTACAAGAAAAAATTCAATAAGTATATATATAGGCAAAATTCTATCTGTTGTAATATAAAACGGATCTTCTATGTAAGAAATTAACCTTCTCAGAAGCTAATTAAGTATTATTTTTCACAAGTAAAGTTGAACTGCTTAAAATACCTCATTCTTTTGCAAAACAGCTTAATTTTTCTTTATTAATTACTAATGTTATTTCTATCATTATTAAGTTTATTACTTTTTTATTTAATTTTCAAATGATTCTATACGACCAGGGTCGGACTGAGAAGAAAGAGGTATAGGCATTGCATTCAGAAGGGTTCACCTATAAGTAGCCTGAGGACACTTGTTATATGCTGCATTGGCTAAAAAGTGACGAGGTCATCAGTCAGGGATCCCTAACCTAGCCTTATGGCTAGTCCGAGCCTAAATGCGACTGCATCATATAAATAACATTATTGATTTTAAATCTTTGACTCTGACTGCACAATACATGTAAATTTGGTGTTGTTTTAAATAAACAGTATATATATATATATATATATATATATATATATATATATAATTGTTGTTGTTTGTTGCTTTTTTTTTCCAGGGCTGCCATTATCCTATACTTACCTTATCTTACTTGTTAATTAAAATGATAATTTTATCATAATGTTAAGTTCAGATCAACGAATGAAATATCAGGAAACAATATTTAATTATTAGCGAACTATCCTCGTAGCAAATTGTCCAGGTTGCGAACTATCCAAGTAGCGACTATATATTATATTCTAAGTAACTGCGTGACTGTCCGGTAGCTCTCTGTTACCGACCGTGGCCGTGATTCGGCTACATGGTCCTAGTTGCAAATTTGTGTACTGGGTTGAGAGGCCTTCTGCTCGGCTATAATCTTAGGCTTAAGGGTTACTTAGGCTGACTTTGACTGCTGTTCCTGACTCGCTAGAGGATTTACAAAGTACTATGTTTCGATCTTACGGTTGCTTGGCCTGAATTTTATGGATTTGTATATTTCCAATCGTAGAACGCACTTTACGCACTTACAAAGTGCAAAATATCTTAGTAAATTTAAAAAGATAAAAAGTATAAGTTTTATTTGGCTTCCGATAAATTCATTTGTTAGAAAGCAATTAATGTCCGCGTTAAATTGTCGTCAGAGAGGTTTAGGTGCTGCTTGGCAGTGGTTGTTTACCAGAGGCCAGAAGGGCCGGTATATACAGTATATAGAAAAAAAAATATAAATCACCTTTTGGTCACATTCCCATGGATTGTTTGAGCTTCCTATAAGAATGATTTGATCATCAGGACCAATTCCTTTAACAATTTTTGGTAAATCCTTTTTCAGTCTTTTTGGATCAGTACGATCTTGCTTTGGTATTTTCTTCATGAAAGGTTTTTCAGCAGTATCCATGTATAAAACAGAAGGTTGAACAAGTCTAGACACCTATGAGGAAGGAAAAAGATTAAGCTATATATATAGAAAAACTAATAAAAAATGAAAAATAATAAGGCGGATTCAGATGGTGACAACGGCGATGCGACGCGATTTGGTCACACAAGCTGAGAAATCCTATGCGGCGAGCGAATTCGCCTGGTTGCGGCAGCGAAATCGCGTTAATTGCGATCTTTTTTTTTTTAATCGCCAAATGTGTATATGTGTTTAGACGTGTCTTACCATTTCATGCAGAGTAACTTCATTATGATTGTGTCTGTATGTATTTGAAAATGACCAATAAAGAATTGAATTGAATTTGGCTGCCAATAGATGTCAAAGCAGAGTTCACATTATTCGCATCGCGTCGCATGATTCTTGTCATTCTTGAATATCATTTTATTGCAATGCCCAATATATTTATCAACATAATACTTAAAAATGCATATAGATTGGACATTACAAACATAGAAAGATAGTAATTTTATAAGGCGGAGTACATATTAATAGTTTTTTTTTTTTTAAGTTTCAAATATTTGTCGTGAGCAAGGATAAAATAACAGGAGAAATTTAATATACAATAAACGATTAATTTCACCAGTTGATTGAGGTCTTCGAGCCGGCCTCCTTGAATTCAATAAGACTTGCAGGGGACTTGGAACTATCCATCAATATATAGGTGGCATAAATTTTATGAAGTAGATGTCTGATGAGTTTTGTGAAAATTGAGGTAAAAGGTTAACATGGGACGGAAACCGGAAGTGGAGCTGTTGTAAGAAAACCTACCGCTTAATTTTGCTCAAACCATAATCGATTAAGTTTTGGAACATTCTCGAAAATTTAAAAGTTATTTGGCTGACAGAAATATCCTATAGCCGGTATTACACAATACAATTTTTCTGATTATTGCATACAATTTTTCCTTATAAGAAAGCTTTATCTTCATACAAACAAATGGAGTTGAAGTTTTCTTGAAAGGAAAAATTTTATACAATAATTAGAAAAATTGTATCGTATAATAACAGCTTTAGACTCCGAAGCAGGCGCGGATCCAGAAAAAAAATTCGGGGTGTGCCCTCTTCATGAGGCCAATGTTAAAAAAACATTGAAGTTAGGGAAATGCCTATATTGCCCATGTTAAATCTGAAATTTCGGGGGGTGCAGTGGCACCTCCGGCACCCCCCCCCCCCCATAGATCCGTGCCTGCTCCGAAGTAACTGAGATTAATCATTAATCAATATTTCAGTAGTGATTTCTTTAGAGGGGAATGGTTAAAATTAAACCTGATGACCGCCATGCATGCATCATTCACTTTATTGGTTAAACTCGCACTACTTTGCAGCTGAAGTAGAAGAAAGTTTATTCAAAATTTTAGGTGAATACATGGTGAGAGACGGATAAACATTTTGAACTGCGTGCATGATTGGAGGCTGCCGAGTGAGTGCCGAGAGTAGTTATTACACAACATAGAGCTAGGAATAGGAGTTTGATCAGTTGAGAGGGAAATGACTTAATTTGTCAACAACACAAGTCGATTTAGTCGATACTCACTGGTTGGCCTAATGGATTGCAATATGTGACACTATGCAAATGAGTAGTTTCCATACCTTATTAATGAGATGTACAAGCATTGTGAGACCTGCCTTGCCCGGATACTTGCCAGCAATGTTGGCTGGGGTCAAGTCAAAAAGTACAGCTCCCAGCTCAGAGCACACTGCATGCAGCAGCATATCCTTACCACTGCCTACAGAACCTGCTAGGAGCACTGAGCGCACCAGCGGTGCTGACTGATGAATCTCCTTGGAGCCTGCACAAAAAACGAGTTATTATAGAGAGCTCGAAATAAGTTGATTCATTTGATTGATTGATATTTTGGGGCAATTGACACATTTTGGTCATGTATGACCCCTACTAACTTGAAATAAGTGTTAACCACGTTGTTTGAGCAATTTTTTGGCCTGTCATTGTATAGGTACAGTTAGTATAATGTGTTGGTAAATAACATTGAAGTATTAACTGTATTAAAAACACAATAAAAAAAAAACATTTGTCCACATCAGACACGTTGTTTCAAGGCAATGTCGCAAAATTTTGAAGACTAAAATTTAAATCATACTTACCAAGAGGCAGGATGCAGTACTCATTAATGAGGCGGCGCACATCCCCCAAGCAGGGGGCAGGATCTCGACCGAGGCGACGTTGCTCGTATGCGGCAAACGAGCACTCACCGTAGAATGCCGAAAGAGGAGTCTCAGGGTAACGCTTAATTATACCTTGTGTAACCATTTCTTCAAAAAGAGAATCTAGGGTACGATCTGGTGTCAAGTCCTTCTCACGCTTCTTTTTGCCTTTTTTTCCACCTTTGCGACCCTTCTTTTTCCCACCTTTTTTAATTTTTTTGCCTTTCTTTGCTCGATCTCGATCTAATGCCTAGATATATATAGTAAAAAATAATTTAAATTGTAATTTCTTTAGTTATTTCTGGAAAAACAAATTTAATAAGCATATATTTCTTCGTATAAAAAGAATTAAATTATAATTATTGCTATAATAATTCCTTTGTTGAATTTAAACAATTCAATATAATTATATTTTTTTATAATTTCTAACTTATAATTTTTTTCAAAATGTCAAAAACATATTATTTATGCTACACGTTGAAACCTATAATATTATTTATATTGTCTTTCAAATTATTTATAGACGTAATAATTTTTTATATATTATTATAATTTATTATAATAAATACAAAAATAGTTTAAATTGTCATAAATTATGTAATTATAATTTATTGTACTGATGCTCAAATTCATCATAGGAATTATAAATTTTATAAATTATATTATAATTATATTTACAAGAGGCTTATATAAAGTGATATGCAAATGTATTGATATAATAATCAATTGAATTTATTTTAAATAAAAAAATTATAAAAAAAAGTTTGCTGGTTACAGTAAATTTACAAGTAGCAGGCTCCTGTAATCCAGCTACCTGGAGACTACTTGGATACTTACTGCCTTGAGCAGTTCGAGCTCACATCGCAAGGCCTCATCAACACTGCGGCGCAACTCTTGCTCCACCTCGAGCTGCTTCTCAGCTTGCACCATGTCAAGGTAATGGTGCTGCAATGGGTTCTCCAGCTCTTGCTTGTTACGCCAAATCTCTGCACAAACACAATTAACATGCTTTTATCTAAACATCTAGTATATCAATCAGTTTACAATTTTTGTACAGGTGCATAAACGTCCATAATAAAACTATATATTATTATGCTTACAATCCGTTCCAATAAAAGTAAAATGATAAAATTACCTTAAAACCTGTATTTTTTTTAAAGTTTATTGATCCTCGCTGACTCGAAAAATAATACTACTAATATAAAACAAAACAGCAGTTTACCACCTTGAAACTATATAGCATAATAATTATGTACTGCATTGTTCTATGTAAATGAAATATACTGTATAAATATGACCATTGAATAACATTATTCATTCAGCAATATTATGCATATGGAAATCAGCATGATCTCACGAGGAACACAAAAATATACCCAAATAAACGCACCTTCATATTCCGAATTGGCTGCAAGCAGACCAGTAAGAAAACTGGAGGGTTGCATCTTGAACCCAGGATCTTCATCATCTCCATTAGTTTTAGCTTTCTTTGTCTCCTTTTCCTTTGTCTTCTTTGCTTTATCTTTCTTGGTTTTACCTTCCCTTGAGGAGCCTGTTGTAGATTTGCTGACTTCACTTTCAGTTCCCTGCTTGCCAAACAGCAGGGCAGATCCCCCCATTTCTTCAGTGGGAAGATCAGGGAATTTACCAGTTTCGTTCCTGATGTTAAAAATTCATTTCTTTTTTTATTAAAAACAACTTTAAAAAGTTACTATAACTGGTAAAATGTCATATCAGTGAGTGGAATTAATGCTCCCAAATAATTGTCACTGGAGAAAATATACTTAGCCCGTGAGCCAGGTCTCCAAAATGGCGGAAAATGACTGCGGAGGAAGAAAAGCTTTAGAAGTCACATCAATCAAAAAAGACATGGTGCATCCAGGGAACCTAATTTGACACCCCCTCACTTGTCTTTAAACTTCCGGTGACGTCACAAAGATGACGACATAACCAATTTTCCAGGCTGCATCTATGTTGTTAATACCCGCTATACATGCAGACCAGTCAATTTTCATCACACTAATTCTTTTAAACATTATTTACAATCAGTAAAACATTAGCTTGCCACAACTTGTAATTAAATTTTAAAAATTTGAAAAACGTGTCTGTATACGAGCATAAGAGGACTAATTTCTATGTACTTTTTTCGCCGTTAATTTCTCGTTCCGAGTTATGTAACTTTCTTAATTATGTTTTAAAATAGTTTAAAGTTATGCCAGTCCATGAACTGACATGTGAGCAGTATATATTATTTACTCGGTCCTAAACCTTCAATATAATTTTTTACCTTTCTACGTCTATAATTAGTGAATAACTTGTTACATCACGCGCGTGGGACAAGCGCGCCGTGATGTGTTTGAGAGTCCTTTTGCTACTTCTATATAGCAGCAAGTTTGCCCCAAAAAATATTTATTAATTAGGGTATTATATTCTTAAGTGTGTATTAACCCTATGATTCAATTGTAGCTGTTACTCCGCCTCTGAAGTTAACCTCAATTTAACCTCCATTAGAATAATAACTATGTAGAACGAATTGAATTCTTATTTGCAACGCAATAAAATATTCGACCGAACAAAGTAGTCATTTCCCTAAATTTATCCTATTTTTCGCTGAAACCTATGTTTTAACTCACTGGGAGCAGTATTTATTATAATAAAAATGAAGAGAATATAACTGCAGCATATATGATATGGCAGTTTATTGAATTAGACCCTAACAATAAATATTAAAAATTGTAATTTTTTACTCTTACTTTCTTAAGTAAAAAAAATTTGAAGTAAATTTTAAATAATTAATGTTCTGCGCACTTATAATCCTTCTCTTGAGTAAATTTGTTAAGCATTATTTTGACGCGCAGTACTCAAACTGATCAAGAATATAAGTAACGTGAACTCTGCAAAATGCGCAGTACTTGATGTGGTCAAATTTTGTTCAAAACCCGAAATAAATCTAATTTCGGCTTTGGGTCAAACAACGATGCTCCATACTAGTTCTGATCAAATTAAAATGCTCCAAAGCCGAAGTAAAAGTCTTCATCAGCTTTGGAGCATTTCGATTGAAACAGAACTAGTTTGGAGCATCGTTGTTGACCCCAAACCGAAATTTAAAATTTTGAATTCATTTCGGGTTTGGGGCATTCCGCGATACTTCAATCTGGTTCTACGCATTTTTTACGGCGTTGGGCCGAATTCGGCTTCGGGCCGGTGCCAACACACATAAGTTTGTAACAAGAGAGTTCAACATTTATAATTTTATAATGGTCAATAAGAAAAAAATGTCCATGCACTTTGCTCCAACGATTATTTATTTGTTTCGTTGCAAATAAGAATTCAATTCGTTCTACATATTATTCTTATGGAGATTAAATGGAGCATCGACCTCAAAAATTTTTATAGCAGAAATGGATAGAGGATGAAAATTTTTGTTGCTCTGTTTTTTTTTTCAGATTTTTTAGGGACCGGGAAGTATTGCTAAAAAGTTTTGGCGAGGTCGGGTTCGAATCCACGTCCCTTTTGGGTCCTATCTTTTATTAAGAGAGGCGGCAAGAGGCAGCACTTTTTCTGCACTTTCAATAATTTTTAAAAAATAATTGCCTGGCTCTAAAAAATCTGAAAAATATCAGAGTAGCATAACTTTGCACCCTCTATCCATTTCTGCAATTAAAAAAATTGAGGTCGGTACTCCATTGCATTACTTCAGAGGCGGAGAAGCAACTACAATTGAATCGTAGGGTTAATAAATGCTAAAGTATAAATATAATACCTTAACACATTATTTTTTTATGTCAAAGTAGCTGCTATAGAGTTAGCAAAAGAGCTCTCAAAGACATCACGGCGCGCTTGTCCCATCACTCCCATGGCATGCGCGCGATATCACAAGTTGTTCACTAATTATAGACGTAGAGAGGTAAAAAGAAAATAACATTGAAGGTTTAATACTGCCCACATGTCAATTCATGCAATAGCATGATTTTAAACTATTTTAAAATATAATTAAGCAAGTTACATAACTTGAAACGAGAAGTGGCGAGAAAAGTACACAAAAATTGGTTTTCCTATGCTCGTGTACAGACACGTTTTTTAAATTTAATTACAAGTTGTGGCTATAAAATTATGTTTTACTGATTGTATATAATTTTTAAAAGAATTAGTGTGATTAAAACTGACCGGTCTGTAGGGGGTATTAACAACATAGATGCAGCCTGGAAAATTGGTTATGTCGTCATCTTTGTGACGACACCGGAAGTTTAAGGACAAGTGAGGGGGTGTCAAATTATAGGTTCCCTGGATGCACCAAGATGTCATTTTATTTATTGATGTGACTTCTAAAACTTGTTCTTCCTCTGCAGCCATTTTCCGCCATTTTGGAGACCTGGCTCACTGACAAACTCACAATACCCTTATCATAATAGATGAAGGGAAGAGCGACACAGAAAAAGAACTTGACTCTCATAAATCAAGTAGAAATAGCTACATTGGTATTAATTACAAATAAAAAAACTTTCAACAGAACAAAGTGGTGGAATAAACAATAGAAGAAATAAAAAATAAATATCTATAGTATAACTAGGGTGGAAGAATATGAATTTAGAGTCTCTAGTAGTTACAAATGGCCCTATCCAGGATACATGGCACCATAACAATAATATTGTTGTAAAAATTATTTAAAAAAAACTTTCTCTCAATAATTAACTTTAATTTAATACTAAATTTTATATGATCTCCAATTAATTTTTTACAAGCATCTTAATTTCTTGTAATACTAATATTTAATTTTGTTTTTCTTTTTGCTAGAGCTACACTAAATATGTAAGAAATTCCGGTTTATTATTTCAATTATTTGGGGCAATTATTGAAAAAAAAAAATTTTAAATATAGTAAAATGCTTTCATCAGTAATTGCATGCATATATACACGGCCAAATGCTGTCTGCATTTTTTTTTTTCTTTATTTGAGTATTGAACTAACTTGTACTCCATGACCCAGTTGCGAACTTCGTCTGTAATCTCCTTCGTTAGGCGAAAGCCCTGAAGACGCTGAACACGCTTCTTCTCATCACCCATTGCCTCTTCAAAGCTGGACTGATACTTGGCCTGCATAGAACGCCGCACTTCCTCCACATGCTGTGCTATCCTACGCTCTCGTTCCTCCACAGTGACAGGCTGTTGCTGCACACATCAATGCATGCTATAAGTCTCGAAAAAAAAATGCATAAGCAATGAAGCAATTACACTAATTAAATCAAGGTCATAAGCTTTTAAGCCGGTATTACACGACACAATTTTTCTAACTATTGCATACAATTTTTCCTTACAAGAAAACTTGAGCTCTATTTGTTTGTATGGAGATGAAATTTTCTTGCAAGGAAAAATTGTATGCAAAATTGTATGGTGTAAAGCCGGTATTACACGATACAATTTTTCTAACTATTGCATACAATTTTTCCTTTGAACTTCTTTGAAGAAAACTTGAACTCCATTTGTTTGCATGGAGATGAAATTTTCTTGCAAGGAAAAATTGTATGCAAAATTTATGGTGTAATACAGGCTTAATACCAGCTTTACATTTTTTTTTTTGAACTTTTTCACATCAAGTTTATTTATGTTTATGTCTTATGATGTAATTTGCAATGTATCCATCAACTGGAACTTCTGTATTAAATTGGATCCAATAAACAAATAAAATCGAATACATAACAAACACACACAATATGCAACACAATTAAACTTTAACATTCATATTAATGAGCAGGAATTTAGCACAAAAAGAAGATAAAGGGAAGCACATATTCAATTCAACCTATTCACAATCCATGACTTTTTAGTGGAACGTTATCAATAATTGTTATTACTTTACCATGCTTTAACAGCTATTTTTAAATTAATGATTGTTCTAATTGGTATTTTTTTATTACAACTGAAATTTCTTAAATAATTTTTTACTCTCGAAAAATTTAATGGAATAAAACTCTTTTGATATCAATTAATACCTCTTTCAATTTAGTTCGAAAGAGTTTATAATTTTCTATTGTTTTTCTTGAATTAAAATTCAATCTATATTTTAATTAGAATTTTTATGTTTTTTAATATTATTTATCTCAAGTATTTTTAAAGAGAATATTAGTGACACTTATAAGAAGTGCAGCATGAGCCATCTTTTTCATGCTTTATTCAAGTAACATTAAACTTTAAAATTCCATGTAAAAAAACAAAAGTATAAAAAGTTTGTTAAATTTGTACATGTATAACTCACAATCAGTAATAAGTTTAATTTAATATAATTATAAAATAAATAATTTGCTGAAAAGATGCACGCACCTAGGTACCTATACTTTATAGCGATTTGAGCAAAGCTTGAAACTATTAAAATTTTCAGGCTTTAATAATTTAAATTTGAACATTTATAGAAATAATCACATCGAAAAGTACAAGACCCTACGAGAAGTTTTATGTCGGGATGTGCATGAATAACATTCAACTCTTTATTATAGATTGGTGCAATTCACGAAGACAAACCCCCAATATCATGTTCTTTTACTAATATTTAATACACCGTGAACTACACTTACATATTTAATTAGTTGTGCCGGAATTAGAAAATAAACTGAATCTAAAATATTTTGAACAAGAAATTGACTGATTAATAAAAAAAGAAAAGAGAATGGTATCTAGTTTTTGAGTTAAGTGTTTTCTTTGTTACTGATTTGACTAAATTTGACTAATAAAATCGATCGTCTCATTCAGTCTGCAAGCTATTTTTCCATTTTATGTTATATTATACATAATACCTATTTTTATTTTTTTTTTCTCAATAATTTTAGCCTATAAATATTTTATATCGCTCTGATATAGATTTTCATATAATATATCTTTATCACACATGTGATCTTTATGAAGGTGCCCTAAAAAGAAAGTAACGCTTTACCATACTCTGAGGGTGCCATTAACCTGTAATAACATATCAATAAGTGTAACCATATAACCATATTAGTGCAGTTCACGATATTAGTATGAAAAACGTGTGAATCAGATATATGATCTTTCGGAAGAACGCCCAACTAAAAGTGCTATTTACGCACAGCCCAAACGAAAACATCGGGTCCAGCTTTGCTTTTTGTTTGATCGTTTCTAAAATTTATCAAATTTTTATGAGCAAAGCCTGAAATAAAGCTCTCATTGTCAGTCAGATTTTTATTTTATTTTTTATTTGATCACTTCTAAAAAAGATAAAATTTAAAATTCAAATGAGCAATGCCCGAAAAAAATTGAACTTTGCTCAAATCACAATAGAAAAAAAAGGTGTGCGCATTGTTATATAAGTGTTATTGGTGCCAACATAAAAAAATATGAGAATGTAAATAAATAAAAAAAAATGTAATAAGTTTTGATACAAAGTTTCAGTATACATCGGGTTGTCTTTTGGTTTGAACATGAAATTATTAGTATAATGATTATAGTTATATGTATTTGTATAACTTCCATCTTTTACCGACCATTCTAGCCCAAATTGTTATTACAAAAAGCATTTAAAAGTATAAATATACATATGTACCATTCCAATTAAAACCATTTCATCTTGTTTTCTCTTTTTAGTTATTCTGCGTGAAGCAAGACCTCGCCAAGTCTTTTGAATAACAATGGCAGCCTCATCACAGGACTTGATTGTTTCTTTAGACGTGGCTGAGGGACGGTATTTAAACTTCATTAAAGTAAGTTCTCGCATGAAATTGGAGCGCAGTCTGCCTTGCCGCGCTCTCTCATGTGTCTGTATAAGACGCACTGCTTCTTCTTCACAAATGACAGTGGCGTGACCTTTCTGCAAAGTATATACAATAAAATTACATATATGACTTTAACTTTTTATTCTGAAAGACAGATATATGTCATCTATTCAGAATGGTATATAGATACTTTCTTCCTCATTAATATTTTAAAATATGTACCTCGTCATAAACACCAAGCTTTTTTAGAATTGCTTCCAACTGAGATTTTCTCTTGTTTATTTCTTGTTCTCGTTGTCTTTTGTAATATCGTGGTACAACTATTTCAACATCCATGGGTAGAATCCGCATCTCAACCAGAGCATTATCCATGTAATTGTATTCAGATAAATCTAAATTGACAAGTTCATGCTGGTAGAGAAAAACGTTATGGATTATTACCATGAAAATAGTCACACATAATGAATATTAATACATACAATATCGAAGGGTACGTAGGGGATAGAGGTACGTGTTTTATACGTACAGTACTGACAGTACACCATACAAAAAGTACAAAAACAACAGTATTAAAAGGTCCATGCTACACATTAAAGTACCTGAATTAATGATTACAACAATTTTCGTGGATAATATTATATGTGGGTATTAGTTCTGACAATAGAGTATCGATCTCAATTTTTTTTATTTCAGAAATGGATAGAGGGTGCAAAGGTATGCTACCCTGATTTTTTTCAAATTTTTTGCAGACCGGGAACTATTTTTAAAAAAATTATTGAAAGTCCTTTTGTGACGTCATGAGGCGGCAAGTCCTATATATTTTTCTTAAGGAGCGGCGTCTCGTGACGTCACGAAAAGGACTTTCAATAATTTTTAAAAAATACTTCCAGGGCTCTAAAAAATCTGAAAAAAAATCAGGGTAGCATAACTTTGCACCCTCTATCCATTTCTGCAATAAAAAAATTGAGGTCGATACACCATTAACTGAGCTAAACACTATAAATAGCTAAGACATTATGGACACGTATATGTTTTACACACAGTATAGTTTAGCATTACCTTAATCTCCAATAATCTGCCAATGCTTGCATTTAGCAGTCTTCTAATAAACAAACGTTTTTGAGGTTGAACCATTTGATCATAACAAATATCAAGTTTATTCACAACAAGAGCGTATTTAGCATAGAGTCCTGACACTATAGAATGACTGAGCTTCTTATCCTAAAAGAAAAGAGAAACAGCAAATTAAATTATTTGCAATTTATATGATATTTTTATATTATAATTAAAGCTTTATCACATTATCATTGTTTATTTATTTTACCACAGGACATACTTTGTGTATTGCATAAAATAATTAATCGTATAAATTTTAATTGCACATAGCCAAAAGCTAAAAGGTGACTATATTATAGTCAACAATAATATATACATATAGTTATGATTTTTCGGCCAATATTGGTCAAACTACATGCTCACTATATTGTCCATGACATTTTTTTTAAACAGGGATGCACCCCTAAATAAGAGCTCATAGCTCGCGGCGGGGTAATGGGTAGGGATAAAAGGCGCATTTCCATGGAGCGTGGAAAGCGAGGCTTGGCGCGGCGAGAAAGGCGCATTTGCTTCAATGTCATATGGCAGCCATGTTGGCGTGGAAAAATCGCGGCGCGATTTAATCGCTGCGGGAAAGCGATTTTTCCACGTCAACATGGCCGCCATATAACATTGAAGCAAGTGCGCCTTTCTCGCCGCGTCAATTAAGCCTCTCGCTTTCCACGCTCCATGGAAATGCCCCTTAAGGCAGGGAAAGGATATATTTAATATGTTAGCCACTGTCTGTTACGCGTCCCAGCAATCACTGACATGAGACTGAAGGAACCATGGAAAAACTGAGTCAGGACGGACACCTCTACTTTTTATCAATGGTCCTCAATGGACCAAAGTTATGTTCAAAGCCTGGGGAACCACACACAAGTGCATCACTGCAATGGGTGGAATTAAAGCGAGACGAATTTACCCCATTGGATTAAAAATGGAAGCTGTAAGCAGATCTGCCATGCAGCAATGATGACTCGTCAATTTACCACAATGAGACCGGCGTCAATGACTCATGCCGATATTGAAAAATGTATTGCATAAATATAATATAATTATACTCAATGAATTTTGTGTTGGGCAATGACAATATTAATTGTCATATTCATATTCTGCATGACAACCAAAGTTAGATAAATATATTGTTATGCCACGTTTTTTTTTATTGTATTGTAAAGATACCTGCATTGTAACAATTTAACAATTTTATTAATAATGATACATAATAATGCTTGCATATAATTATATTCAGTATTTGTTAGCGCCCAAAGCCAAATTCGGACAATGCTAAAAAAAAAAAGTGACCGATTTTTTTTCCCCCATTTTGATTAGACTGTTTACACTTTTTAATCTCGGTATTGAAACGGGAACCGTCCCAGAATCATGGTGTATATATTGCTTATTTTTATTTTATTTATTTTTATATCTTTCATGGGCACAAAAATACATATATCACAATGCATGATGTACTAGTCAGAATAATAAAAAAGAGCCCATGGGGCAAATAAAAAAGATTGCTGACCAGTCCATTCACTGTAAGTGTCCATTCACCCGAAAATTATTATTTTTATTTTATTTTATTTTATTATCTCTTTCATGGGCACAAACATACATATATCACAATGTACAAGTCAGAATAATAAAAAAAAAGAGCCCATGGGGCAAATGAAAAAGATTGCTGAGCAGTCCATTCACAGTAAGTGTTCATTCACCCGTTGAAATTAACTTAAAATAAATATAATAATAAGACAAAACCAAAAAAAAAAAAAATAATAATAATATCACAAATAAAATAATAATAATTAGATTAACAAATTATGCAAATCACTTAATACATTGTCAGAGAGAGGTTGACTATTAAATATCCTAGCCACTCGAGGATAAAAAGAGTCTGAATAAGTATTGCTATTAGGCTTTGGGAAAACAAAAGTGTAAGGGTTACCTCTCCCCCTCACCCTATGCTGTACATGCAGTCTACCAGGTTCAACAGGACACAGACCATTTTACCACTGAGACACTTCTTAAAAAATAAAATATCAATTGATCGAAACAACTCATTCATAGAAGGTAAATTCAGTAATCGTAAGCGTTCTAAACTTGCTTACGCTCTTATCCCTGACAATATTCCTTGTTGCCAAATTCTGAATTCTATCCAGTTTGATAAAATTCAAATTTGACTGAGGATGCCAGACAGGTGCACCGTAAGTAATAATAGAACGGACTAATGAAATGTAAATATTTCTCAAAACAATGGATCTGCAACCAGTTAACGCCTTAAATATAAAGAACAAGATTCTCATACATTTTTTACGTACTTCTTCCGTATGAAGACTCCACTTCAGGTCCTTAGTAACAAACACCCCCAGTAATTTTATATGGTTAACTTTATGTAAGTGAAAATTGCCAATAATGAAAGAAGATTCCAGAGGAGAGGCAGATCTAGTAACAGTTAGATGGACACATTTCTTTACATTTAACTTCATTCCACTAACATCACACCAAGTTGACAAATTATCTAGATCTATTTGTAACTTCAACAAATCACTTTCCCCGTGAATCTCTCTATAAATAGTTGTGGTAGAGATATCAGAGATACCAGAATTAATACAGTTTGGTAAATCAATAAAATATATATTGAATAACCACGGGCCGGCTGCCGTACCCTGTGGGATTCCGGGCAGTACAGGTGCCACACTTGACACAGCGCCTCGGAAAACAACACTTTGCGTCCTACCCAACAGGAAAGAGCTAAGCCAGCCGAGTAAATCACCCCGAACACCATAAGACCATAACTTATTTATGAGTCTTTTATGGGGTACACAGTCAAATGCTTTGGCCCAATCAAGTGACACGACTTCAATTTGTTTAGCCTTACTTTGATCCAGACTAACATGCTATTTATTAATAAGATCAGTCAACATAGTAACACAAGACCGGCCAGGAATATAGGCATGCTGGCAAGAAGGAATCAATTTATTCTTAATGAAATGATTACGTAATGCCTTAGACACGACACGCTCCATACACTTAGCTATCAGATAAGTTATTGATATTGGCCTGTAATTAGCAAGATCCGTTTTATCACCAGCTTTATAAATAGGTGTAATCAAGGCAAACTTCCATTCAGTAGGCAATTGTTTACATTTTAATGAATGATTGAAAAAGGCAGTAAGAGATAATGCAAGAGAATCAGCACAATTATGAAGTATACGAGCTGATATCCCACCTGGATCAGTCGCGGAATTAGGTTTAATTCCACTCAAATACATTTTCACATCAAAACATGATATATCCACACTCTCAGTAATACTAAAATTCCGAGCACTCCTGCTAAAATTAGGAGGGCACATATCAATATCAGGCTGTGGAGGAGTAAAATTCATACCAAATTGTTCACAAAAAGCCTCTGCAATAGCCACACTGTCCGTGAGAGAATTACCGCCAGTCGTAAACACCGGAGGAGCGGAGGAGCCCCGCACCTAATGTACATGCCGCCAGAACTCCTTCTCCCCGCCAGGACGACCAAGATTCCACAAATAATTAGAATGAGCATTTTGGATTTTAACCTTAATTTTGTTCCTCATTATTTGATACTTCTCCCACAACTCTGGCGTATTGACAACATTGCATTTTTTGAATAATCTATCCCTTTTTTTCAACAATTTTACAATCTCCGCAGTTATCCAAGGATAACGTTTTCTTTGTTTACATTTCATTTTAGGAATAAATTGATTAACAGTTGACCAAAATTTATCCTTCCAAATTTCCCATGCAGTATCAATGTCAATTTTTATCATCAAAGTGGGTAGGAAGGTTCAAGTTCAATTCCTCCCAATTAACATTTTTATAATTAAAGGAAGGACCAATTTTGCTAGCTTTAACAGGAATTTTACCACGTAATTCCAATAAGATTGCACGGTGATCGCTTACACCAGGAACAACATCAAAGCTCGTAATAATACGATCATCATTACATAGTACTAAAAGATCTAAAAGAGAACTACATGTATCCGTAACTCTAGTAGCAGTCTTAACTAATTGTTGTAAGTTCATATCATAAAAAGCACTAAGAAACTCATTGCTTAATGGATTATGAGGAATATAAGGATCACCCCAAGTGACCTGAATATTAAAATCTACAAGCAACAAAACGTAGCATCAAATTCAGTTTGTTTTTGTTGTGCCAAGTCCAGAGAATTCAATAACTGATCATTAAAAAGATTTGAGGTGGATCTATAAGCAACACCAATAAGATACTTGCTGTTATTGAAATGCAGTGATGCCCACACAATCTCCGCACCCACCTCCAACTCAGGCAGACGCTGCACAACGACGTCATCACGCACGGCAAGGAGTACACCACCCCCCTTGGAAGCCCGATCATTCCTGAGCACTGTATAGCCGGGTGAAATCAACAGCCCACTTGGAATACTGTCACATAGCCACGTCTCGCAGATACAGATAATATCATCTATATGATATTATCTGTACTATCTGATATTATGATTTTATCTATATCTTTATGAAGGTAAAATCATGAATCCTGATTCGTACAGAGGAATCGTTCACAGTAATGCTATGGATAAGCTCTTTTTAAAATTAATCATAAATAGATTATTTAACTACACCACACCAATCATGTAATTCCTAAAGAGCAATACGGTTTTATGACAAAGCGATCTACCATACAAGCCGTATCTTCAGTACACAGTCAAATTAAAGCTGTCCTAGAAAAACAAACAAAAAAACTTATGTATTATTGCCTTTGTAGATTTAAGAAAATTAAGCTTTTGACTCTTCTATAAGAAGGAACTTGCTGATTGAAAAGTTTAAATCACTAAATATAAATCCTGCTGAAATTCTCAAAATCCTTGCCGTTATCATTTAAATGTTTGTGTTGCTAGAACCCAATTAATAAATATGCCAAGGGAGATGCTGTTTATTCCCAAGGTGGGTAAAGATAATCTGATTTTTATTTTTTTTTTAATCTGACTGTTAAAAAAATTTAAAATTAAAAGTAATTTACTTTATGGTTGTTTAGGGATGAAACAGGGTAGTTTCACCCTTTAATATTGAACCACTAAATTGCGAATATATTTAGTTTTATTTTAAATTCTCAATTTTTATAATTTATGAGCAATATTTGATTTTAACATATTTTCACTAGCCCTGCAGGGGGTGGAAATAACTGGAAGTGAACACTGTATATTCTCACGAAATATGTTGCCCCTGACTTGGCCAACATCTGAGGGTAAGGTTGCAGTACAATAAAAATAATTTTTACGTGAGTTTGGACCAAAAATCGTTTCTCCTATTTATAACCAATGTATTCCAATTTTGTGTATAGTTGTACACTATTTGTGTTTAATAAAATAAAATAATTAAAAAAAATAAATGCAAAAAAAAAATAATAATAATAAAAATAAATAAACAAACATTTTCAGTCACTTTTATTGAACATTGTGTGTGTATATATGATTGAAATTAAAGTAAATTTTTCAACTTACGAACATTGGCGGTATTTATAAATTATAATTATTTTAAACCCAACCGTGTTTACCCGCCAAGGTAAGAAAGAAATTTGTCAGAAAATTTAAAAGTCTAGCCGAGGTGGGACTCGAACCCACATCTCAAGTCAGTCGCGGACCTGTGCCTTGCTTTGCGGCTGGCGTGTAATACAAGATTAAGAAGATTCAGAGAATTTGAAGGTCGGTCGGGTGGTCTAATGGTACAAGGCACAGGTCCGCGACGCGACTGACTTGAGATGTGAGTTCGAGTCCCACCTCAGCTAGACATTTAAATTTTCTGACAATTTTCTTTCTTACCTTGGCGGGTGAACACGGATGGGTTATAATATAATTAATAAATTAATATATATATATATATATATATATATATATATATATATATATAATGCAAGCATTATTATTAATATTATTGTTATTAATAATTATTTTGGCTTTTGGTCATGTTTTATATTTTTAACCACAACTAGATTTGTTCATGTTATAAACCCCATAAACACGGCTACACAGCTGTTAAATTGATAATATACTAATATATTCACGATTTATGCTGCAATTAAGCTTTAATTTGTTTTATAGCTATACATAAATTTTTTTAATACTGATTGGTGATTTTATTCTGAAATAAAATATGAAGCAGTATAGAGAAAAATTTAAGCTACTTACCTTCTCAGGTTTGGCTGATTGCAAGATTGCATCAAGACTTGCAGCAGAACTCAGAGTTGTCACAGCATCTCCCCATACTTTGTTATATAGTCTACACAAATGAAGATCAAAGAATACTTTTATCAATATATATATTCTATATTTTTTATAATGATCATTTTAATAATACAGATCAACCATGAGTATAATATATATAATCTTATCGGTTTAAGCAATACATAAATTGCTTACTAAACCCAAGCAATACATAAATTGCTTGGGTTTAGTTGATAGGACTGTCTAGTCCTGACAACGCCTTTTTTTATAAATAAAGCCCTTTATTATTATTATTATAAATCATCTTCTTCAAGACCTATTATTAATTACCATAAAACTTATAACTATTTAAATACAATGTATTCTACATAAGCACATCTTTTTTAATTCGAAAAGAATCTTACAAACAAAAAAGTATTAAGAACATTAAATGACAAATGTTACAATAAATTTTATCTCATATCTTTATCTGAACTTTTTTTTTAATAATTGTTACAAATTAATATTTAAATGGAAGAGAAACAAACTAAAACGTTTTTACACTTTAAGTTTTTTATGCTAATTAAAGCTATAAATTAAAACATTGTGACTTGCTCTTACTTACATAGAGGATATTATTTTACGTACGTACAAAGAACCATCTTCACTGATAGGATCGAGAGGTTATAATGTTAAGTTTTTCTGAGCAGAAACAGACAAAATATACAGAAAATTCAGGAATTCAGCTTACTTATTAATAATTGATATTGTGTTATGTTTATATAAGTATATATTTTATTTGGTAGTTAAATATCATACTGTACATTATAACGATGAACACCCTGAATATATAATATTTTTTTTTCACAGAAATGAATAGAGGAAACCAAAAAATTTATGTTACTCCAAATTATTGCAGAGTTTGTAGAGGTCAAGATCCAAAGTATTGCTAAAAAGTTATTCAAATATTTAACTTCAATAAGTGACGACCCATGTAATATTGACACCTCTTCTCTGTAATAATATTAATAATAATAATAAAAGTTCACGGTCTTGAAAATTAAATATTGCAATTTAATTGAAATGCAGTCTATTAGTAACGTTATTTCTATGCGCGTAGTCAATAAAATAAAAATACATTCTGTTCATATATACGCGGTTAAATTTTCAATAAAGACGCGTGCATGTTTCATTTTATTTTTTGTTATTATTTTTTATTTTCGTTAGTAATTTATCAAAATTTAAAACACAACTACAAATGTAGTTTTGAGTGCATAAATACGACTCTACGTTATACGTCATAATATACTTGGCATTTTTGTATTGGAACAGGTGTGTATGCCTCTTATGTCCATTATTTTAGAATAAGTTATAATAAAATGTAGACATGTAACTATGTGTTTACTGCATTTTATTGTATCCTGTATAATGGGGCCACCTAATCCGTGGTCTGCACTGGATGAAATAAATAAATAAATAAATGAATGAATGAATGAATGAATGAATGAATGAATGAATGAATGAATGAATGAATGAATGAATGAATGAATGAATGAATGAATGAATGAATGAATGAATGAATGAATGAATGAATGAATGAATGAATGAATGAATGAATGAATGAATGAATGAATGAATGAATGAATGAATGAATGAATGAATGAATGAATGAATGAATGAATAAATAAATAAATAAATAAATAAATAAATAAATAAATAAATAAATAAATAAATAAGGCAATATGACGTCATCTGCTATGGTGCTGTCAAAAATGTCAACATTTGAAGGATTCTTGTATATAACCTTATTAGGTTATCTACAAAATAGACGACGCCATGATTGTGTAGGCAAAACATTGACAGCGCCATAGCAGATACGAGCTTAAGGTAGAGATAATACGTATCAGCTGGCCCAATGCTAAAAAAATCCCATTCATGAAAAAATTATGAACAAAATTTAAAATGTTCTCCTCTACATATATCCCCCATCAGTAGGTAAAATATCAGGTATACAAAAACGAGCTAGTTTTCGAGTAATTAATTTTTAAAGTTCTCTAATTTAAGAGAAATGGAACTTTCATATTAAATTAGCCAATTTTTTTTTGTTTCTTTACAAGGATACACCCCTAAGAGCTTACAGCTCGCGGAGGGGTACTGGGTAGGGATAAGGTAGGGAATGGATAGTGGCCACGGCCTGCATGCTACGCGTCCCAGCATTCGCTGAGGTGAGACTGAGGGAACCGTGGAAAACCTGTCAGGACGGACACCTCTACTTTTTCTCAATGGACCAAAGCGATGTCCAAAGCCTGGGGAACCACACACAAGTTTATCACTGCACTGGGTGGAAAGCGAGATGAATTTACCCCAGGGAGGGAGCAGCGTATTTTTTACTTGAAATGGTCACCCATCCAAGTACTAACCACGCTCGACGTAGCCTGACTTCGGTGATCTAACGAGAACCGGTCAATGCACTGCGCCACGCTCAACCTTAAAAATTAATAACTCGAAAAGTAGCTCGTTTTTGTATACCTGATATTTTACCTACTGATAGGGGATGTAGAGGAGAACATTTTAATTTTTTTTCATTATTTTCATGAATGGGATTTTTTTAGCATTGGGCCAGCTGATCCGTGTTATCTCTACCTTAAAGTTGGTCTCGAAAATTAATTTCTCCTGGCTGTGCGCAACATTTTTCTTAGAAGTAAATTTTCCTTTTTAAATGGTGACAAGAACTTTTTTCTTCAATATAATAGCAATATGGTTCTTCTTGACAAGAAGAAAAATATTTGGGACCAAAACTATTATTAAAAATGCGATGTTGTACGTGACTTACGTTAACCCGCACAGCATATGTAATATATATATATATACATATAGGATTTTAGGGTTTTCTGCCTACATCCCGAAGATCTTTGGACGGCTTCGGGCATCTCCGTACTACCCAAAACGTAAACATGAAATTCCCGTATTGTCAGAAAATTTAAAAATCTCGCCGAGGTGGGACTCGAACACTCGAACCCACGTCCCTTATTTGCATACGCGGCACAGTGCCTTATAATTACCATTATATATTAGACCATGCACTCGGATCGACCTTCAAATTTCCACCTCGGCGAGACTTTTAATTTTCTGACAATTTTCTTTCCTGCCTTGGCGGGTAAACACGGTTAGGTTTTAAAATAATTATATTATATATATTATTCACAACATAATTATAATTTAAATTTTATACTTACTGATGAGACATTACAGCAGAATCGATTGTTGCTTAAAGGTGATTTGAAGAAACAAATAGCAAATAGCTATATATATTTATAAAAGAAAATGTGCTGCGAGCATTTTAATAAATAAGGTTTAACTGTTTCAAGCGTATTCATGTTTTTAAATCCTATTTCTCAACCCCCAGCTAATAAATATTATGAATATATGCCATGTTGTGATTTGAAAATAATATATTGCACACACTACATGCATAATCAAAATGATATGTCGATCATGAGAATACTGATGTATGCCAAATTTGCTTCATTAATTTCATTTACCTCTATTTTATATGTATTTAATTATATTATAGCTGCACCATATATTCCCTTGCATGCAGTTGACGGCAGCTAGGAAACCTAAATTTGGTATACTGTACTTTTTGGTCAATATATATATATATATATATATATATATATATATATATATATATATATATATATATATATATATATATATACCAAATGAGTATAACTGAAGAGATAGAAAAAAATATACCACTCTCTATAAACTATAACAACAATTATAATTATAATTATATAATATAATATAATATAATATAATATAATGTAATGTAATGTAATGTAATGTAATGTAATGTAATGTAATGTAATGTAATGTAATGTAATGTAATGTAATGTAATGTAATGTAATGTAATGTAATGTAATGTAATGTAATGTAATGTAATGTAATGTAATGTAATGTAATGTAATGTAATGTAATGTAATGTAATGTAATGTAATGTAATGTAATGTAATATAATGTAATATAATATAATATAATATAATATAATATAATATAATATAATATAATATAATATAATATAATATAATATAATATAATATAATATAATATAATATAATATAATATAATATAATATAATATAATATAATATAATATAATATAATATAATATAATATAACATAATATATATGGGCATAACAATCAACATGAACTATAAAATTTAATGTGACTCAGAAAAAGAACAGTTAGTTACTATTAAAAATATTTTAGGTACAAAGAAACCAAATAACGCAATATTTGCGAATATGTATATATAACTGACGTTGGTAAAAATTAATTAGCAAGCAACGGAGTATCGACCTCAAAATTTTTTATAACAGAAATGGATAGAGGATGAAAAGTTATGTTACTCTGATTTTTTTTTCAAATTTTTTAGAGACCGGGAAGTATTGCTAAAAAGATTTGGCGAGGTCGGGTTCGAATCCACGTCCCTTTTGGGTCCTATCTTTTATTAAGAGAGGCGGCACTTTTTCTGTACTTTCAATAATTTTTAAAAAATAGTTGCCGGTCTCTAAAAAATCTGAAAAAATCAGAGTAGCATAACTTTGCACCCTCTATCCATTTCTGCAATAAAAAAATTGAGGTTGGTACTCCACTCAAAAATTTCTCTCCCGGCATGGAAAAAAATTGAGATTATGCCGGGTGCTATTTAAAGTAGAGTGAGCGATTTCATTTTTTGGAATATTTTATTTTCTAAAAATAGTTTAACCTGCCTTCTATTGAGAAATGAAAACCAAAAAATTCCATCACAAAAAATTCCCAAAGTTGGTGTTTCGGAGGCCTTTTAACATGCATCCTTATGGAACAGAAAACAGCTTTTTACTTCAACTTTGTCTGAACTATGGTACCAATTAAAAAATACGTACGTATTCTATGATGAATTCTTTAATGGATTTTCAAATAAAAAACTTTTTTTACGGAGCCGTTTTTCCGAAAAAAAATATTGAAATTTTTGCGGGTTAATTCCCATAAGGATTTTCAAGATTTTTTTTTCCGGAAAAACGGCTCCGTAAATTTTGTTTTCATTTGAAAATTCATTAAAGAATTCATCATAGATTACGTACGTATTTTTTAATTGGTACCATAGTTCAGACGAAGTTGGAGTAAAAAGCTGTTTTCTGTTCCATAAGGATGCATGTTAAAGGCCTCCGAAACACCAACTTTGGGAATTTTTTGTGGTGAAGCTATTTGAGATGGAATTTTTTGGTTTTCATTTCTGAATAGAGGGCAAGTTAAACTATTTTTAGAAAATAAAATATTCAAAAAAATGAAATCGCTCACTCTACTTTAATTGTGCTATAAAAAAGTTTTTCACAAAAACTGAAAATGATTTTTGGCCAATCAAAATTTAACAGTCAACACATATATGATGAATGCTTAATTTAGCAATATACTGAGAGCAAGTCATCATAATTCGTGTTTCATATTCTGTCATGGATTTTGCAATTAAGTTTTTGTGGAGCTTTGAAACTTTATACCCTGCTAGCTGAGATACCTATATAGATATGTTTTTATGGTCCTGGAAGTGAGCTGAAAAATTCTGTCTAATACTTTCTCAAACCCAAAAATTGCATTTATTCTATGGGTGTATGATACAAAAATATATAAAACAAAAAATGGACTCACAATGCATCAAATAGTGAAATAGTGGTAGCTTAATTAATTAATTCTTTTTGCTGACATTGTCATTCAATCAGAGATGCTTAAATTTACTTTTTTTTTATCCCAGGAAACTTTTTATCCCAGGAACAGCTTTTTATTTATTAATTATGAAAAATTATCTATGCGATACATATTTGAATTATTTTAAAGAAAAGGATAGGCAACTTAGCTGTAAAAAACACAAATAATCGAGAGGCGATAAATACTATTATATAATTCAGAGGCCGGGGTCGTGGAATGAAAAGGATAGCCAAAATTGCTTCATTAAACCATGCAATTTTGTCTATCTTTTTCTTTTCTTTTTTGTTTTTCCAGGAAGACTCTTGATTTTTTTTAAATCGGTTCACGCATCATTAAGAATTTGAAAATCTATATATGGTATCACGTCAAACGTCAAAACCACGAAAACAAGAATCACGAAAGCATTTTCAACGAATGACTTTATCCCGAAAACAATTACGTCGAAAACAAATATAAGCGAAATCATTTAACACGAAATTAAATTAACACGAAACAAAATAATAACGAGAACAAAAATCACGAAAACAATTTGTACGAAAGTAATTTGACCGAAATAAAAAAGGACGAAAGTAAATTAGAACGACATTATTTTAATACGAATTCAAAAATCATGAAAACAATTTGACTGAAAGTTATAAGAACGAAAACATTTAAGACGAATACAAAAACCACGAAAACAATTTGAATGAAAAGTTATTTGAACGAAAACATTTAGACGAATAAAAAAATAACGAAAACAATTTGACCGAAAGTTATTTGAACGAAAACATTTAAGATGAATAAAAAAATAACGAAAACAATTTGACCGAAAGTTATTTGAACGAAAACATTTAAAACGAATGGAAAAATCACGAATAAAATTTGAACGAACGCTATTTGACCGAAATAAAAAACACCGATGAAGAAAAATATTAATACAAATTATAACAATATTAATTAAAAAAAAAATGTAAATTAAAACGAATGCAATAAAGAAGTATAATATACAGACTGAGCCAGAAATGGTGTTCCGACCCCATGCTAAAATTTGGACAGATTAACTTTGAGCTAGAAATTTGAAATTTGGCATACGAAAATTTAAGCCAATTAAGGGTTCTAAGTTCTTTTGACATGTGTGTTAACAATTTTTAAAATTAACATTTCCCACCTTTTTAGTTTTTAGTTGTGGATTCACGATTTGCATTTCTTCCTTAATATAATATGGGATATATCCATATTAAATTAAGTTGACAGACAAATTTTGGCTGATTTGCACCAAAATTAGTTTTCAAGGTTTTCAGAACACGTTAAATTTAATGGTGTAATTTAAAAAGTGGTGAAAACAACCCCTAATGAGATAATATATGACCCTTACTACGTAAAAAAAAGATGCTATCAAAATTTTGATTATGCCACTGAAAACTGAAACGGGCTTATTATTTTTATTTCTTTTCCCCCAGAAACCGACCTTTTGAATTTTTTGAATCGGAGCAAGTTAACGATTTAATCTTTAGGGGTGAAACACCATTAAATACAGCGTGCTCTTAAAACCTTAAAAACTAATTTTGGTGCAAATCGGCTAAAATTTTTCTATCAACTTAATTTAACATCGAAATCCCATAAAGAAGAAATGCAAATCGTGAATCCACAACTAAAAACTAAAAAGGTAGGAAATATTAATTTTAAAAATTGTTTAAGGGTAAGATAACGCCACCAATGTTAAAAAAAATCCCTCTCACAAAAATTCTGAAAAAAATTTAAAATGTTCTCCTCTATACCCCCTATCAGTACCTAAAATATCAGGTATACAAATACGATCTAGTTTTTGAGTTATAAATTTTTAAAGTTGACTACTTTAACATGGAGAAATGAAACTCCCATGTTAAATTGGTCAACTTTAAAAATTCATAACTCAAAAACTAGATCGTATTTGTATACCTGATATTTTAGCTATTGATAGGGGGTGTAGAGGAGAACATTTTAAATTTTTTTCAGAATTTTTGTGAGAGGGATTTTTTTTAACATTGTTGGCGTTACCTTACCCTTAACACACATATCAAAAAAACTCAGAACCCTTGGCTCTACGTATGCCAAATTTCAAATTTCTAGCTCAAAGTTAACCTGCCCAAATATTAGCATGGGTTCGGAATACCATTTCTGGCTCTGTCTGTATATTATACTTCTTTATTGCATTCGTTTTAATTTACATTTTTTTTTGTTAAATTAATATTGTTAATTATAATTTGTATCAATATTTTTCTTCATCGGTGTTTTTTATTTCGGTCAAATATATATATTATAGCGTTCGTTCAAATTTTATTCGTGATTTTTCCATTCGTTTTAAATGTTTTCGTTCAAATAACTTTCGGTCAAATTGTTTTCGTTATTTTTTGATTCGTCTTAAATGTTTTCGTTCAAATAACTTTCGGTCAAATTGTTTTCGTTATTTTTTTATTCGTCTTAAATGTTTTCGTTCCCTACCTTATCAGGGGTGTATCCTTGTAAAAAAAAAAAAAAAAAAAAAAAATTACTTTCGTTGTTTTTCAATTTGTTCAAATAACTATATATATATATATCGGCCAAATGGTTTTCGTGATTATTGAATTCGGCTAAAATGTTTTCGCTTTAAATGCTTTCGTGCTTTTTAAGTTTCGTTATAAATGCATTCGCACATTTTCCATTTCGGTTAAGCCTTTCGTATAAATTGCTTTCGTTATTTTATTTTTCGTTCTTTTGACGTAGACTCATATATATTCATGCTGGTGTATTGAATAAAATTTGTGTATCACTTTAATTTTATTATTAACATGGAAATCCCATAAATGAAATGTAATTTTTGGGTTTGAGACCCCCTAACCGTTTGTAATAAAAAATTTACTGCCAGGGTTATAAACAAAAGTATCTCTCAGCTCTATCAGGGTTCAAAGTTTGAAAGCTCCACAAAAAACATGTTGCAATCCTGGCCTTCTTTGCAAAATCCATGACCAAAAAGGAAACATGAATTGTGACTCCACATTTATATATATTATATACCCTAAAGCATTCAACCATTTACACTTCTTTTCTATTCCTTTTAGATTTTTTTTTTTTTTTTTTTTTTTTGCACTTGCACGTTTACATTATTTAGCACTTATTATCCTGATATACCAATGTTCAGCTTCCCATCCCCAGATCACATTTTTTTTTTTTAACTTGTTGATGCTTTTACTGGATACAATTTACAATGTATAGTTCTGCTCCTGCATAAACTTAAACACTTAAAAACAATTTTTCATTATCTATGCAATTTTATTTATTGTCAAGAAATTAGGATGATTAAACTTGTTACCAACACTTAATAATGGTTGTCATGGTAACAGCTATATCGATCGTTTTTCTTTTGTTTAGCATGCAATATATTAGTTCAAAATACATCTAAATTTAATCACAATAATATTTATAATGTATATTATGTATTATAATGTAGTCATAAAATGTATCAACTGATATTTAAGGGTAACATAATACGAAACATCGATTGTTGGAGTCCCATTTGATTAACATGTAAACCTTAATTAGCAACCTCATAATAATAATTCTGAAATTTTTTTTGGGAGACAGTTTTTATTAGCACCCAAAAAATGTAGAGAAATTTTCAAAACAATCGCTATAATAGATCCGATTATTTTAAATAATTTTTTTTTTAAAAAATTCCAGTAGAGGGAAATTTCCCATGGAGACCTAAACTATAATAAATTAACATAAAAAAATCAGATCGGGCGATTGGCGATTGTTTTAAAAAAAAAAATCTACATTTTTTGGTGCTATATCTCTAAAAAAAATTCAGAATTATTATGAGGTTGCTAAGGTTTACATGTTAATCAAATATGACTAAAATTAACAAAATCAATTTTTCTTGTCATCTTACTTTTAATGTGAATATAAATAAAAAATAAGCATATATATATATATATATATATATATATATATATATATATATATATATATATATATTATATATATATAGTTTCATGAGATGATTATGATATTTTACACATTTGTATATTAGAGTGTTTCAGATTAATGTAATTCGGATATTTTGCAGAAAAAAATGTGTTACAGTGTTTTAAGGGTAAGGTAACATGGATCAGCTGACCCAATGCTAAAAAAATCCCACACATGAAAATTATGAAAAATATTTAAAATGTTTTCCTCTACACCCCCTAGCTATATCAGTGGCTATAAAAATATCAGGTATACAAATTCGAACTAGTTTTTGAGTTATGAATTTTTAAAGTTGACTAATTTAACAGAAATGGAACTTCCATGTTAAATTCGTCAACTTTAAAAATTCATATAACTCGAAAACTAGCTCGAATTTGTACACCTGATATTTTAGCCACTGATAGAGGATTTAATTAGAGGAGAACATTTTAAATTTTGTTCATAATTTTCATGTGTGGGATTTTTTTAGCTCATTTTTTGTCAGCTGATCCGTGTTACCTTACCCTTAAAGACATATATTATACATTTACATGACTTGCATGTGCACAACTGAAATAATAACTTGTAGCGCGCGGTACCTACAATACGACAGTTCATATATATCTTTCAGGGACTGGATGCACGCGTTTTTTTCGTGCATCCAAGAGATGCAAATTAATTTTTCGTGCATTCATGGATGCACATCCAGATGCAACAATTTTTTCCCGTGCGCATCTGGAATGCCAGGATGCGGATGCAAGCCCATATTTGTTCATCCGTGTGCATCTTGCATCTGCATCCTATCCCTGATATCTTTGAAAAAAAAAAAAAAATCAGCATGAGGATCCGAGTTGTGTGTATACATATACATAATATATATTATGTATGTATTTATATTTAATTTAAAATTCAATTTTATTTCAAATAAATTATTTAATTATTTGAGTTCAAGTCATTAAAAGGTATTTGAAAAAGAAAAATGTTCTTGTTTGTCTTATTTGTTAATTTTTGTCTGCTCCTTAAGGGTAAGATGGTATGGATGGCGCTGAAGCGTTGTGCCTATACCAGGCCGCCGGTGGCAGAGAAGGCGAGTGGCTTTGGCTGCTCGTTGCGAAGCTCTGGTGAGTAGAAGCTAGGGTCGCGACGGTTAGCGCTGAAGGGTCTGTGCGTGAGCCTGCCTGGAGCCGCCGTCGGTGCAGATCTTGGTGGTAGTGGAAAATTCCACTAATACCAATTGGGGTCCACCAATGTTAAAAAAATCCCTCACACAAAAATTATGAAAAAAATTTAAATGTTCTCCTCTACATGGCACCCTCTATCAGTATAGGGGGTGTAGAGAACATTTTAATTTTTTTTCATAATTTTAGTGTGAGGAATTTTTTTTAACATTGTTGGCACTATCTTACGTACCCTTAACTGGAGATCAATAAATTAAATAAATGAAAGAAGTGCACACGTGAGTGTTTTTATTATTACAATATAGTAGTGTGCATGCAATTTGTAAGAAAAATAAAACCATTTAAATTCCACTTTCTGACTAAAATCTGAAACTTGTTAGTTTTTTATTTATATGTTTTTTTAAAAAAGAGAACTTAAGGGTAAGGTAACGCCACCAATGTTAAAAAATATCCCTCTCACAAAAATTCTGAAAAAAATTTAAAATGTTCTCCTCTACACCCCCTATCAGTAGCTAAAATATCAGGTGTACAAATACGATCTAGTTTTTGAGTTATGAATTTTTAAAGTTGACCAATTTAACATGGGAGTTTCATTTCTCCATGTTAAAGTAGTCAACTTTAAAAATTTATAACTCAAAAACTAGATCGTATTTGTATACCTGATATTTTAGGTACTGATAGGGGGTATAGAGGAGAACATTTTAAATTTTTTTCAGAATTTTTGTGACAGGGATTTTTTTTAACATTGGTGGCGTTACCTTACCCTTAATATCCACTGAATGTCATTTTTTATTTTTAAAATTTTTAAAAAACTGGCATTCAAATTTTAAAATTTCATATATTTTTCTTTTTTGTTCTTATATCCATTCATTACTTGATTCTCAAAATTAAGGGGGGAAAAGGGAAGGGCAAAACTGGCAATAGAATAGAAAAATGCAGCCATAACCAAAAAAATCTTAGAAAATGGAAAACATAAATGATTTTTTCTTATTACAGAACGAATAGGTGACACCAAATTATGCACGCTTCTCTGATTTTTTTTCTTCTTCAGATTTTTCTGAGCCCGTGCTGGAAGTATTGCTAAAAATTTAGACAATCAGGTTTGAACCCAAGCCCCTTTTAGCAGCTGTCCTTTTATTATTGACGCTTTTCTCATGCACTAAATAATTTTCACAGCGTTGAAATTTCTGATAAAGTTTACCTTTTAGAGGTGTGGTGATAAGGAATATATAGCTCTTAAATTATCAGAGTGTGCAAAGAGTCAGTTTTGAAGCTGATGAAAGTCTCATCATATGTGTGTGTGTGTGTGTATATATATATATATATATATATATATATATATATATATATATATATATATACATACACATATATATATATATATATATATATATATATATATATATATATATATATATATATATATATATATATATGTATTTCAATAATTATATAAATGTGCAACAGACAGTGTAGAAGGCAAAGGAGTATCAAGAGTACGTATCCCTGAAGCAAGTGAAGTATTTGAGAATAGAGTGCCGTGGAGGTCTATTTGTGGATGGCTGACGTAATAATGCTGATGGCTTAACCCGTAAGGGCTGTAATTTAAAGGGATATAGCATGACCATATTGTATGTATAATATTATACTTTTGAATATTACAGCACTTATTTAATAGTCGTACAATATACTAGATAATGTATACATATACACACATTATAAGTTATAAAGCCACTTTGTCAATAAGTTTTTTGAACTAAGTTTTGAAAATGTTGAATTCCAAGGATTCAATTTTATGTATAGAATATGTACAATATTAAGATTGATTTGATTTTATTGGTTCTGTTGCAGTAATTTTCAAGAACTTTGTGATCACCCTGGTATTTGAGGTTATGTGGGTAGAACGGCTGTCAGGGCAAAGCTAACATCGCCTATAATAAAAAAATGTTATATCAACATCCTCTGTAATTGAATCAAACTACAATAATTAGTGAATATATGATTGGTTTTATATTATTATGATTAAAACACAGTTTAAGAATACAAGTACTCCACTCTGTTCAAAATTTTATGAACTGATATATAAATTTCAAGTATGAAAATGCAAGAACTGACACATACTGTTTTAATAAAGCACTGAATTTTACTTATTATTCTGAAGTAAAATAATGGAATAATACTTTATAAATCTTAATTTTCAAGCATCATTGCAAAAGAATCTGAACAGAAATGAAAATAGTCACTGTTAAATATTTGAATGGGAATGGAGTACCAGAATCCTTAAACTTGAAGATGTTGCTCTTTAATATTCAAGAACAATTTATTTGATTTAAAAAAGTACACACTAGCCATCAGTTATGAAGAAAAAAGTACAAACAAAACAGTAAAAAGATATTTCCAGTAATGCCGAGCCATTTACAATAAATTTTTTTTTTTTTTTTTTAAGAAAAAAGGGGGAATAAAAAATTGCAGTAGTGATAAATTTATTTAAATACATAATTATATACTGTATTAAGAATTTCACAAAAAAATTGTTATTAATTTTAGCATAGAAATTTTAAGTGTGGTATTTAACATTTCTAAACTAAAATCTATGTGAAGTCCCTAGTGTATATATACTATATTGACCTCATAAAACACAAAGATATGGCATTGAAAACCTCTTATAAGAATCAATGCGACTCAACTTGCACGTGAACTTAAGCCAGTAGCAAAGCTCTGATATCAAAACGATGCCACTTTTAGAATCACACTCCAAGGTAAAATCCACCAGATGTCCATACTTGTCTTTATGACGTCAATACCCATACTATACTTAAAAAGATTCTTTCAATAATAAGAAAATTTCAATTTTAAATCTCCAGGCTTAGTGCCAATTCATAGTGACACTGCAACATTTAGAACAATGCACTTTTTCTGTTGTAAACCTCCCAAACACTGGTAAGTTTCAGGAGTTATTTTTACCGATTCAAAAACACTTCATTCACATTTCCTTATTACAGCAATAGTGAGAGAAAAGCTAATGATCCAGTGTAAAGTTCCAAATGTCTCAAAGTGTATGAGGACAAGAGGTTAAAGGGATGCAGGCCTCAATTACAAATTAGATAGTCGCCAAGTGTCATCAGGGTTTATATATAATATTCACATTATTTTTATCCAAGAGCGATGCAGCCATGAAAAGTTGTAGTGTGAAGTAAGAAATATAGAGTTCTTGTCGACATCACTACTCAATGCTAACTGTGTCTGGCTATGAGTTGTTACGTCAGCAAGGACTCGCTTTCTTACTTTGCACTGCAACTTCACACGGTTGCACCGAAGGTGAATAAAATTTATATGAGTATTGATTACAAACTCTAACTAACATGACTTGGCGACTTTCTATAGACAGTCATTTAACATTCCAGAGCAAACAAAGGATAAATAATGTACAGTCAGTCACAAATGGTGGAACAGACTGATGGGTGTAGCAAGTACATGATGCTGAACTTATTAGAATATTATGAGCCTCCAACTCAAAATATACTCTATTAATTATTGCTAAGCAATAGTAAGAAGATGTATAACTCTTATCAGTCATCAAGTAAACTCGCCACCTTGAAAAAATTACCTGCAGCCTTGTCGACTATGTTCTGTAAATATAACACAGGCATGGTGATTAAGGTAGAGCTAACGCCGAACAGCTGTTCGACGTAATCCCCTTTGATTAACATGTAAACCTTAGCAAATTCACAAAAATTCTGAAGTTTTTTTGAGAGGTAGATATTAGTGCCTAAAAGCCATAGAAAAAGTGTCAACACAATTTAACGAGCTGATTTTTTTAAATGAAATTCTTAGTTTGTCTCTCTATGGGAAAGCCCTATGCTGAAAATTAAAAAAAAAAATATATATATTAAAAAAAATCGACTCGTTAAATTGTTTTAATTTTTTTCCTATGGCTTTTAAGGGTAAGGTAACGCCACCAATGTTAAAAAAAATCCCTCACACAAAAATTATGAAAAAAATTTAAAATGCTCTCCTCTACACCCCCTATCAGTAGCTAAAATATCAGGTATACAAATTCGATCTAGTTTTTGAGTTTTTGGAGAAATGGAAATCCCATGTTAAATTAGTCAACTTTAAAAATTCATAACTCAAAAACTAGATCGAATTTGTATACCTGATATTTTAGCTACTGATAGGGGGTGTAGAGGAGAACATTTTAAATTTTTTTCAGAATTTTTGTGTGAGGGATTTTTTTTAACATTGGTGGCGTTACCTTACCCTTAAGCACTAATATCCGTGTCAAAAAAATTTCAGAATTTTTGTGAATTTGCTAAGGTTTACATGTTAATCAAAGGGAAGTACGTCGTACAGCTGTTCGGCGTTATCTCTACCTTAACAAGGCTGCAAATGGAAATCATCCAAGGTACAAAAAAAAAAAAAAAAATATGTGTATATAATTTTAAAGTTACTTTCGTTAGGTTTGCTTAGCTCACAATGATCAATGCTCAATGATTATTATTGAATACATAATAATCAATAAATGGGATTATTCAGTTTATAGGGTTAAAAAAACAATAAGAAAATTTTCTTGCAAATGGTATTCCTGCTGCAATTAGGAAAAAAATATATACAAGCTTGAAATCAACCATTACAACATTATATTTGGACTACATACCTGCCACAAGTTTCACATTTCTTTTTTTTTTAAAACACTGAAAAGATATGAAGCACTTAATATCAAAGCAGGCAAGAATTTAAATAAGATGCTTGTGGATATTACAAATAGAATATACTTATATTACAAATAGAATATACTTAAACAATTGAAAAATATTAATAATAATAAATATATGATCTGAGGGTTTAAAGTTTTTTTTTTTTTTTTTTCTTCCATATATTTTCAAATTCTCACAAGTAACTTTCTTAATTATAACACAATAATAGTTGAAAACAGATTAACCAAATACCAATTCAAGGACAGGAAATAGATGGGGAGAGGAAGGGGAAAAGAGGAGAAAAGTAGTTATATCTACATTATAATTAGTGGAGATCTGGGAATTGATTTAGGGTAACTGTTAGCATATTATTTTAACAACACTCTAACAGGAAAAAACAAACAAATTAATATATTTAAATCGTAATTAAAAGAAAATATTTGAAATTAAAAAAAAAAATAAATAAATAAAAAATAAAAAAAACTAGAATTGACCTGCATGTTACAAGTTAAAGGGGAAGGAAGGCAACATATTTAATTTTGAATATTAGTTCATAAAATTCTTCCAAATGATAAGTCAAACACCATTTTTGCCAGCTCGCTGTGACCATATTTCATTATTCATTTTTTCATATTTCTTGAAAATCAAAATTTGAAATTTTGAATTGGCACAAGATGTGATGTTTCAGCTCGCGAGGTACTTTGGCCCACTGGTATGTGCCGTATGTCATGAGGTGCATGGTAATGGTCAGTGTCTAACCAACCAGTGAGCCACTTACCCGACTGTTGAAATTTCATATCTCCTTCTAATGAGATGAGTCATGCGGCAGCGAAGTGGCAGAAATGTTGTTCGACTCATCGCTCAGAAGATAATTATCAACAGACAGTCAAATTTAAAATAAAGTTGTTTTCCGCCTTTCATTCTAGGATTAATAAGTTACCCACTGGTAAAAATCCACACAAAAAAAAATAATAAATTTTCTGCGTTTCTAATTACATTTGGTGGCTAACTACAAATTGCTAATTTCTTCAGATTTTTTGCAACTGTATTTTACATTAGGGGTGTGTTAGTTGTCACCCCCCCCCTCTTTTCTGGTAATTTTAAAAAAAAAATAGAGCAAATAATATTGAAATTTAATTAATACAGTATACTCTTGAACCAGACTTTGATCATTTTGTTATTATTTACTACTATACAAGTATTTTGAACCGCCCGAATATAAAATAAGATACAATTAAATAGAGCATAGGAGTGAGTTAGTCTGTAGTATAAAATTAGTTCATTCAAAATATGCCAATAGGTGGCATGTTATGCGACACAATACTTATTTTACCGCTACTAGATGAAAGAGTTGGTAGGAGGAAGACAGCTTACGGCTGTCTATACTTCGCTGGGGTGATTAAGACCGCGGAATGTTGTGCAAACAACATACGTGCCCCGCTAAGAAACGGTACTTAACTGTCTGGCGTGCAGACTGGGTATTAGGAGCCCCAGAGAGCACTGTGAACAATGTTGAAAAACAAGTTCCGCCATTGGTAACCAACCAACCAACCACAATTCAGAAAATTTAACATGCCTTCACTTTCTTGATTAAATAACTGTTAGTTACTGGCAACATTAGCAAATGAATTAAAAGGCTTTTATTTCTAATATGAATTTCTATTGGCAGTTCCAAAACAGGAATTTGCTATTTTCGATTAGCTTAAAATAAATGAAGCCGCAAAGTATAAATAGCATACAATGAATAATGCAGATAATTTGTTAAATTTACTGTGCTAGTTTTAAATGGTCAAAGTAGTGTAGTACTGACTCAGGATGACATCATCTTTCTCAGTAAAGTAAATCAAGTAATCATTATCACTGCCAGATTAGTGGATGCTTTCAACTTTGAATGCTGTAGTAAGCTCAGTCGTCAGTCTACTTATCCTTTGAGTCTTCTGCTCGATCACCAGATGCCTGAAGAGACAGATTCTCCTGTCGAAGCCGATCATATTCAGCTATCAGAGACTCTGACTGATGCTTCATGGCTTCCTTGTCAAGCTTCTCCTTACTCAGCTCTAAAAAAAGATAACAATAATAATAATATTAATAAAATTAAATCATTAAATTGTAAGAAATTAAGTGTAAAGGAAGGCATTAAAAAAACAAAAACAAAATGTTAAGAGCTATACCCAATTTTATAACAACTTGTTTAAAACTTTGGATTGTGCAAACATTATCTCTGCTGTGTTGCTTTATTTATGGGGTGGTGTAGCAGTCTATGGAGATTGATGTAGTTGATGCAAGCAGTGTGTAAAGTTGAAACAACAATCATTCACATTTTAATTAATGTAAATTGAAAAAAAAAATCAACAAAGTAAATTTTTTCAAAGTTCCAAGCAGAGCTTTTAGATGAGGCAGAAGCTTACTTTTGAAGAATATTATAGAGTAAAGTAGAATTGGCAATTATGTGACAAATGCAGCTACAATACAGTAGCACACGATCGATTTTCAAAACTCAACATAGTTCTTAACTTTTTGCTCCCACCATTTCAGCAAGGGAGTTCCACTTTCTTACAGTCTGATTTATGAAATAATGCTTTCCCACATCACACCTACTTTCTATGAAATAAAACTACCACTCATGAGCACTTTTCAGAGTCAATCTTTTTCTATTGGCTGATAAAAACAGGGGTGAATAATAAACTGAAAATTCATTCGTACAGGTGCTCTTTTATCTCCCTAAAATTGCAAATCTGAATCTCTTTGTCTTCTGGAAATTCAGCTCCAGCATATCTATGGGGGTAATGTTTCAACAGTCCCAAGTTGTACAGATAAGCCTGTAATATATAATTGTAAGCCTACACATCAAATGGGTAAGACCATTTTCACTACAGGTTGTTATTAGTGTAACGAGATAAGAAACTAACTGCAATGTTCTTTTATCTCGTATGATCCACGGGCTCTCACTTTTATCCAATTACGTTACATCAGTACCAGTAACATAGAAAAGTTTCAACTGTGCCAAAACTTTATGAATCCAATTTTACTAGTGCAGTCAGCCAAAAAGAATATTCATAATAATTAACATATATTTCACCTTTTTCAAGGCGTTCCACTCGGTCCTTCAGCTGAGTTACTTGCTTGTCATGTGCCTCATTAGTATCATTCTGTGCAACCTCGCCGGTTCGTTGCTGAGCTGTGGATGAGGCATTCAGCAGACTCTGAGCAGTTGAGGTGGCTGACTTGGCCTGCTGCATAGCTGCCTCACTCTGGGCAAGCAGAGTTGCTTGTGCAGAAATCAGGATCACTAGTCGACGAATTACCCTGCAATCAGTCTTTAGTTACACAATGCTATACTGTATGCAAAACTATCAAACATCATTTTGATTTCGAAAAAATAAAATTTATATCACAGTAAATGTTAGTATTTGAATTACAAACAAAGGTAATTCTACTTCTTCTTGTGACTGAAGAAGCATCTCCACGATGCGAAACGTTTCAAAAATGTAAAAACTTTCGAGTGAACCTCTGTGACCGCAAGAATTTCCACCTGCTGTGACTCTTTCGATCGGTAAGGCCTTGCTGGTTATTCCTATCCTTTTCTTTTAATAAGATTATCAAACAAAGGTAATGTAAGTAAAAAATATTTTATATAGAAGTGAAGAGAGGGGCTATAATGGCTATAATAGCAACAAAGTTTAGCTATCACTTTAATTATTTTTAGCAACTCTTGCAGTAACATTCTACTTATGGGTCAGATTTTCTCGTTATAAGCATTGATAACTATGAGATTAACCAAAGTTGATAATTTTGACAAATTATATGCTCTTATGCTACTTAATCAACGTTTCAAAATTATTTTGAAAAAAAAAAAAAAAAAAAAAACGTTTTGCGTATGAATTTTAAAGAATAGTTTTTTCAGTGTATTTTTTAATTTGGATTTGATTGGTATAGGTCTAAAAGTGAATGATTTTTTCATTATTTTTGTTCTTCTGGTGCTATGGGTGCCATGGACACCTACGTGGCATGTGTACCCCTTCTGCAGAAACTTAATTTACTCGTTGTTCTATTTCTTTCTTTCACAATCTCATACTAATGTAACAATACTTCAATTAAATTTGTGTAAATGAGCTCAGTAAGCGTTTATTATTTTTCAAATAATATTTTTAAGTGGCCGTGAGTGACGCGGTATCCAAGCCATAAAGACACAATATCGTCTCACTCTAAAATCTGTATAAAAATGAGTGACAAAACATACTAAAAATTTTCATTGAACTTTATAACAGCATACATTGTTGGCTATTAGAAAGCACCTCTGTCTATTCTGAGCCAAGTAAGCATCTTAAAAAATTAAAAAAGAAAGAAAAAAAAACTTTGAAAAAACTGCTTCCTAATAAAAAAATAAAAAATATTTGAAATTTTTTATTTTTTATTTTTTTTTTTTATGGCAGCAAATTTAACATACTGTATGCACACTAGATTTGTGTTCAATAAACGAATTATTATTATAAAAGTTGATTCAACGCGAGCCATGTTAAAGAGCAAGCCTTCCATACTATATAGTTCAGTGTTCAGTACATAATTTATTGTTACAGTAGTAAAAACATGTGTGATCCTACTGCTGATTGTTGTTGCCCTTGCAACCTATTATTGTAGTCATTGATGTATTTTTTCTGAAGCACATACTGTATACTCACAGACTGAGGAAGAGAGCAAAACCTGAAATGTAGAAGTTACGCTGAGCTCGGAAGAGGCGCATGTTTACTTGCATTTCTGCATCTAAGTGTTGATGCTGGTGACTCTCGGTCTCCTGACCAAACTTCTCAGAGTATTTTCGCATTTCCCTGATGGCATCTATTGGACATAAAATGTCCTTATAAAAATATAATTTAAAATACATACATACATACATACATACATGCCTACATATTGGGCGTGATTATTGAAGGAAATTAACCAGATTTCTCACTAGCCACGTTTAGTGTCATTGAATTAGGCTGGCACTAACTGCGGTTAGTGAGAAAAGTGGATAACTTTCTAGATAACTCTTTCGTAAAATCGCCCCATTTACATAACATGGCACTATTGCGGTTAGGTGTAAGAATGGGCCAAACCTTGCCACAATAAAGCTAATTTCTATTCTATTCTATATCCCTTAAGGGGTAAGCCAGCAGCATTATTACCCTGGCTGTCAACAAATAGACCTTCTCAACACTCAATTCTAACATATTCCACTTGCTTCAGATACATATATTCATAATACTTTTTTGTCATCTACACTCTCTATTGCACAAAGTACCTCGAACACACCTGTTCTTCAAACATTCTTCAATCATAACCAACCAAACCTTTTTTGGTCTAAGTCTACCTAATCTTTTTGTTCCTTCTACTCTACCTTTACAACCTGTTTTGTAATTATTTTTCTTCACTCATTCTCACAACATGTCCAAACCAACGTAGCATGCTACCTACGTTCATACTTGTCAATTATGATTTCTTTCACTCCACTCTCATTTATCAGTTTTATCACCCATGTGTTTCTTACTATCTAGCCTATTTCTACCACCATGTTCCTTAAGGAACTCATTAACAAAAATACATCCCATTTACTCCTATGCTTTGCTTGACACAATCATACCTCAGACCCTTACATCAAAGTTGGTATTAGGACAGAGTAAAGTTACACACAGCTAGCTTAGTCGTATTGGACAACAGCTCACTGTTAAAACATTCATTTGAATAAATATTCTAACTTTTATTTTCACCTGCTGTGACTCTTTCGATAAGTAAGGCCTTGCTGGTTATTCCTATTTTTTCTTTTAATAAATTTATCACAACTTTAATGGTTTACTTTCCTTAATTTGAATATTGTATTTTCATTGGTGATGAATTATTAGAGGATTTATTTATTAAAATGATAATACTGAGAGGATGAGTATGACCTAAGACTACATTTTAAGCATAACTGCTCTGCCCTAATTGTATTGAACATAATTTTTATACTGTATGGAATGAACAATTGAATGGTCATGTAATATCACATTTGCAGCTAACAATTAGATGTAAGGAGACTGGAGTACATACCCAGGAAGAACAGAATCAAGATGGACAAGAGGACGACAAAGTAAATAGATGCTTGGTTGCTTAAGCTCTGAAGGAACCTCGACTTGAAAATCTTCTGCCATCTGTAAGCAAAGAGCATTTTATTTTCAAATTATTATTCAGACACTTAATTCTAGACCTTCACATTTTGACTCATGTAAAATCAACACATTTCTCTATGGAGGACCATTCGAATTATTGTTAGAAAATACTAGATCTAAACAATTTTGGTTTCTATTTTGTAGCTACACTTTCCTTCACCTGAAGCCTGTTATATGGCACTGGTCACAAGTGACATTTGATTTTAACTTCCCCGCTCTTTGTGGAAGACCTAGCACTGGCTTATTAAGTATTACAGGAGAAGTGTATGCACAGTAAAATATAAGAGTGCTACATTGTGGGTTTATGCCTGGCAGAGAACAGATAAGCTCATTATACTGTAATTAGATACTGTGCAATAAGCAAACAAGCAGTTCATTAAAAAATATATCGTCCCTCGTTCGGAATAATGAGCTATCTGCTCATCATGATTTTGTTGCAATAATGAGCTGTCTGCTCTTTCAGGTGAGCATAAGTATGAGCTTTATATTGGTATAAAATAAAGCTCATAATTGTGATCACCTGAAATAGCAGACAGCTCATTATTGCAACGAGATCACGGTAGGCAGATAGCTCATTATTGCGAACGAGGGACGATATGGTAATGGATAACAAATTGCTGCATTTGTAGAAACGAACATGATAAAGTGACTAGAAATATAATTACTGTATGTTTTATTTGTCACATATTCTATTTACCTTTTAGGAGAGGCAACTGGCAGGACCAAGAGAAGAACAACAGCTATTTCCACATAGAGGAATGTGGCAATTAGTGTCCACTGAAGACTCATCTTCAATATGGGTTATTCTTATATTATAAAAGATAAGGACGGTAAACTGAATTCTGCAACATAGAAGGTCAAAGATTAGGATGCTCTTACATACTTTGAAAATTATTGAGGAATCACGCTGCAGAAAATAAGAAGAAAATTAAGACAAGCTTGATATTTCTGTAGTGTGCCACAGAAAATTTCAACTATGATGTGATAGAAAATTAAGATAATACTGCAGTCAATAAAAGAAAAGTGTGGGGACAAATGGGGAGAGCTTAGTATTTTGTTTAGGGATTGACCGCGGTTGAAAGCAGACTCTCTTCTGTAATTTTAAATTCTTGATGCGAACTGATTTAGAAAGTTCAAGAATGGTTTCTTGTTAAGACTGATTGAATGGAAATAATATAAAAAAAGAGGATAAGTTTATTTATTTGTTTATTATTGGCATTAAATACCATGCAATTGGTATAAACATACATTGTTAATGTTGTGTTAGCTGAAATTTCCATTATACAGTATAATAATTATACTGTACACATATAATAGAGGAGGAACTCATGAGCTCTACCTCTTAAAATAAGCGAGTAACTGGCAAGAGACGTCCTACAAGCTGCATTTGGTTTTAATCAATCATAAGTATCATCAGGACCTCCCAAATCAAAATTGCCCGAAATTGCTCCATGGGAACATCCCGAAATTCCGGGTTTTTTGAGTAAAATAAGCAGTACAAACATAAATTTATCATGCAGTCCAGTATGAAAATAAAATTACAACAAAAATATTTTTAGAATCTCCATATTACGTGCTTTCTGAATATGTGCGACTTTCTTCAATCAATTAAAATTTTGAATCCTAATTAATTAAATTTGTAAAATTATCCACTTTTTGGATGTACTCTTTTTATAATTGCTTGCAAAATAATTATGTTAGAAAGAAATGTTTCAGATAAAAGTTGTAGGCAATAGAATTATAAATGTATAGGAGTCCAAAATTTTTAATTTTCGGTTAATTATTTTTAAATTTGGGGTGTTTTTCACTTTTCCCGCGCTCTCTCCAGCCACTGCATGTACCATGAAATGATATGTATTAGCTGGCAAAAATCGGTAAATAGTGAAGATTTTACTTCAATTATGTTTAATCAGGGACCAATATGTATTAAGGCCTACGAAATTTGAAAATTAAAAATCCGGGACACTAAATTTTTTTTTTTTTATTTATTTTTTTTTTTAGTAAAATATGTACATAGTAATTAAGTGATATCGTTGACAAAATGAAATAATAATTATTTATGATTTTATTATATATTTGTGTAATTTACAGTCCATGCAGCAACGTAATATGTAATATGAAATAATTCATGCAATGGGCTTACGGGGTGTCATTTTTTTACTGGCTCAATCAAAAGAGGAGGTCGAAAAACAACCCTCAGATTTTTTTGCGATTTTTTTAAGCACTGCATCATACCTAGAATGGAGATTAAAAATGTCTCTTGACCTGGAGGCTCCATCTGCAACGCCTATGACGTCACTACATTCTTCGGTTCAACTATATAACAAATGTAAAAAATTATTGCATTGTTGCTTGTTTATTAAAAATAATCATTTGTTTCCATAGCAACGTGTTTGTTTAGAAACATTATAAAGTTGACCCAAAGAATGTAATGACGTCATAGGCGTTGCGGATGGAGCCTTCAGGTCAAGAGACATTTTCAATCTCCATTCTAGGTATGATGCAGTGCTTAAAAAAATCGCAAAAAAATCTAAGGGACATATTTTGACCTCCTCTTTTGATTGAGCCAGTAAAAAAATGACACCCCGTAAGCTCATTATAATAATAGAATGAAAATACTGTAGTTATATATTTCTATCAAAAAACGCTTTACATATTTCAAATATCTAAAAATATGACACTAATGGCCGTAAGTTGCGTCCAACCTATCCTAGGATAATCCTCGGATTTTTTGTGGCTAAACTTATCCGAGATAGTTTGATAAGTTGCGTCCACAAAATTTGCTACTATCCGAGAAAAATCCTAGAATAATCCGAGGAATATCTTAGAAAATCTATCCAAGAAGTTTGGCGGATAATGTTCGGATAATTTCGCTATTTTTGGTGTGAAAAGTGGAATTAAAATTGCCAATTAAAATAAATTTAATTAATAATTTTAATGAAAATATTCACAATATTTTTATAAATAAGCAAATTAAAAATTATTAATATTTAATTATAATTAAATAAAATTAAATCAAACTATTCTTCATGTCCTGTGTTACATAAATATTTTTTCTTTCAATTAAAAATTAAAATATGTAATACCAAAACAAATTTTTGCACACATATATTATGGCCAAAATTTATTAAGAAATTTAGTAAAATTATAATTAATTATCTGATTTAATTTTCCACCCTTAAAATCGAGTTAATTAAAAAAATAAAGAGTGAAAAAATACATTCTTCTATATAGGACAACCGTTTTAAATATTAATTATTTTTAAATTGTAATTTTCTTAAGAAAATTAGCTTACTTAAAAAAAGCACTAATTAATTTCACCGGTGATAATTATAATTTAATTAAATTTAATTAGGTTAACCCTTAAGTTTCAAAGGTAACAAAAATATCATGACTGTTCAAATGCCGCACATAACTAATTCGGACCTGTAAATTAAAACGAATAAGAAAAAAAGTAGATTATAAATATACAAATCAACAATTTTATTGTGATCATGTTGAAAAACTTACTTGATCGTCCCCTGTGCTTTCAGGGATGGCCATATAGGATTTTTTTTAATATTAATAATTGCCATGCAATTAAGGTTGAAACATTGATTCCAGCATGATATTTATCCATCACAACGGTGATGATGTTAAAAATTTTTAGAAGTCTGCTTGCCTCCTATGAACGAAAGCGGCAAATGGACGCTACGACCCACTACGTACAGTATGGCACCAAACCCCCCTAGGGTTGGTACCCACGACTTTCCCCAAAAATACAAGAGTCCTTATGGGACTCAGGATTTTGGAAGGAGGACCCATCCCAGCCCAAATTTAATTGGCTATCCGACCGTGGTTGATTTGAAGCCTCAACCCTATTTGGACTCATGATAATGGGGTACCCAATAAAAGCTTTGTTGCTAGCTTCAATTTCAGGGACCCCCAGCATAATGGGGTCAAATTTTGGGCTAGGAACGAGTTTAAGACCTTTTTAGAACCGTATTTGCAAGGCCTAACTTTGACTTATTTCGAATTTGAAATTTTCAAAAAACTCGGAAATCAGCAATGATATAAAATACAGTCGCATGCCAAAATTCGACTTTTTCTCTCCTTGAATAACTTTTTTAGAAAACCAGAATTTAAAAAAATACCCTGTTTGGAATTTGCCTACACATTTAAGCTTTCAGAAATTGTCTTCAATTTTTTTTTACCTTGAAGGGTTTGGCCACGCGAGCTAAAAACGTAAGGGTACCTTCTCTCATAAGGATAACATGGGGAACTACACTCTTGCGTAATAACCTTTTTAGGAAACAAATTTTGACCGATTTGCACTGAAGCTTATTTTAACAAGTTAGCAGACACACAAAATGTAATAGTGCTACTTAAAACATGGTAAAAACTACCCTTAACGAGATATTGACTCGTACTACGTACTACGTCAAAATAATGTTTAATCCGGATTTTAAGCTTACCATTGAAACCAGCTTTTTTTTATTTTTTCTTTTTTTTTTTTTTTTCACCCAGAAACGATTGTTAACTTTTTCAAATCAGATGAAGCCAAGAATTTGAGGAAGGGAGCAAAAATAACATCCCCTAAAATCAAAGTCTTGGCTTCATATATCTGATTTAAAAAAAATTAAAATCATATCTGGGTAAAAAAAAAAAAAGATTGTTTCAATGGTAATTTTAAAATTCGGATTAAACAATATATTTTTACGTAGTATGAGTCAACATCTCGTTAAGGGTAGTTTTTACCATGTTTTAAGTAGCATTATTACATTTTGTGTGTCTGTGAACTTGTTAAAATAAGCTTCAGTGCAAATCGGTCAAAATTTGTTTCCAAAAAAGGTTATTACGCAAGAGTTCCTCATGTTATCCTTATGGGAGAAGGTACCCTTACGTTTTCGACTCGCGTGGCCAAACCCTTTAAGGTAAAAAAAAATTGAAGACAGTTTCTGAAAGCTGAAATGTGTAGGCAAATTCCAAACAGGGTATTTTTTTAAATTCTGGTTTTTGAAAAAAGTTATTCAAGGAGAAAAAAATTAGAATTTTAGCATGCGACTATATTTTATATCATTGCCGATTTCTGGGTTTTTCGAAAAACTCAAATTCAAAATAATTCAAAGTTAGGCCTTGCAAATACGGTTCTAAAAAGGTCTTACACTCGTTCCTAGCCCAAAATTTGACCCCAATATGCTGGGGGTCCCTGAAATTGAAGCTAGCAACAAAGCTTTTATTGGGTACCCCATTATAATGGGTCAAAATAGAGTAAAGGCTTCAAATCAACCACGGTCGGATAGCCAATTAAATTTGGGCTGGGATGGGTCCTCCTTCCAAAATCCTGGGTCCCATAAGGACTCTTGTATTTTTGGGGAAAGTCGTGGGTACCAACCCTAGGGGGGTTTGGTGCCATACTGTACGTAGTGGGTCGTAGCGTCCATTTGCCGTTTTTGTTCATAGGAGGCATGCAGGATTCTAAAAATTTTTAACATCATCACCGTTGTGATGGATAAATATCATGCTGGAATCAATGTTTCAACCTTAATTGCATGGCAATTATTAATATTAAAAAAAAATCCTATAGAGAAGAGGGAGAACCAACCCTGAAAGCACATGGGACGGTCAAATAAGTTTTTCAACATGATCAGTATAAATATACCACACTTGTTATAATTATTATTTTCTTATAATTTCCATTAATTATATAGTATTATAATTTTAAACATTAAAAATAAATTTCTGATAATACATCACGCAAAAAAGTGGAACACGAACACCCCTTAAAAAATTAAAATATAACATCAGGGAGAAAATTTTACATAATACAATAAAATTTTGTGTATCAATTTATAACGCCCCAATAATATACATCAATGGTTGGTTGGTTGGTATTTTGGGGCAATTGACACATTTTGGTCATGGATGCCCCCCCCCCCCCCCCCTATATATCAATGTTAGTCTCAATATACATAAAAAATATTTAGAATTACAATCCCCAACTTTTGCTAGCTTTTCGTTTCGCACCCGTTTTGAGGGTTGAAAGTATAACAACGAAAATTTCGGAGGTACTACTACATTTCCTGGCATGTTTTTTGTAAAGGTGGATTGACATGGCAAACTTTATCATGCGACGCAACGCGGATAATGCGCACTTGCTGTAACATCCATTGGCGGCCATATTTGGCAATTAAAAGAAAAAAAGCATCGTAATTCGCAATTAACGCGATTCTCGGCGAATTCGCCGCAGCATAGGATTTCACAGCTTTTAAGTCAAAATCACGTCGCATCGCCATTGTCACCATCTGAATCCGCCTTAAGATAGGGGGTTTTCTTAATAAAAATTTGGTTTTTAATGAAGTAATAAAATAAATAAATAAATAAATAAATAAATATTTATTTATATATATATATAATAATATATATATATATATATATATATATATATATATATATATATATATATATATATATATATATATATATATATAAATAAATTAATTAAAACCTTCAAGGTTAGCATATATATTAAAACTTCCCGCGCAAACAAGTCGGCCAATCAAAAACTTTGTATTCGTTTCCAGGATAAGTTTGACATGGGACGCAACTTACGCATATCTCGGATAATTGGCCGATAGGGATTATTTGTGGATTTTTCTCGGATACGTTTAGCCACAAAAAATCCGAGGATTATCCTAGGATAGGTTGGACGCAACTTACGGCCATAATTTTTATTTGTCATCCCTTGTTCATGTGTGAATATTGTAATTAACACAATTAGATAACAGTGGGAGTTTTAAAACTCGAATTACTGTTTAGTAACCTACTTCATCATTCCTTTTCTTGTAATTTTGCTACTATTAATTGAAAAAACGCATTTTTTCTTCATTGAGCGTTGCATAAAACCTATAAAAAGAAACTTAAAATGCTAGAAAACAATAATTTTTGAAATATATTAAAATTTATAAATGTCATCACGTCATCTACACCCATGCACTGACTGATCAGCACGTCTTCATACCCAGATAAATAAATAAATGTAGTAAGTCTTGGTTGGAAACCGGAGCAACTCAATCTGATTTAAGGCGTTTATTACCAGCAATTACACATTTACTGCACATAAAACTGCGACCTGAGTTTGTTGATGCACTTCCTTTATTACATGTACTCACAGAATGTGATGTCATGTCGTCCTTATATAACAATGACAAAATAATATATATGATGCTGCATTATAGGCTGCATTAAAATATAGTCCATCAGAGCTACTGCAACTATCAAAATTAGGAACTGGAGAAATAATTAAACGACACGCAAGTGTCCGCAGCAAGAAAGTTTGTTATTAAATTCTATGACCCATCGTTTAAATTCAACGCGGATAATGTCAATGTTCTAAGCGCAAAAATTGCTTCACAGATAAATCAACCTATTGAGCGACTACCTCCATCAGAGTCAGCATTTTTACAACATGTTAAGCGTACTATGCATTATATATATTAATTATGGCAAGCATTTATTTGGCAAAATGCAAACCTTCTTAAATAATATACCATATCTCGATCCTTGTAACTACGAATGCCATGGGAAATAACAGGCAATACATTTAACGCAGTATTGGTTGAAGGGCCAACAAGCTTAATAGAACTGCTACAATAATACTTCTGCAGCTGCGCTGGAAAAAATAATTGCTCATCGTCAAACAAGTGCAATAGAAATGGAATCAGATGCTGTGAAGTATATGTATGCCATGTGTTGCAAAAGTATATAAATAGGTGCAAAAATGACGTCGTGACAGAAGGTGACAAAGTGACGAGGATGATGCAGAATATTGAATAACTGCATGTATTCATGTGGTTATACTAATAAAATATAGTCTACAGTAAACATTAATTGTAAATTTGTAAAAATATATATATATATATATATATATATATATATATATATATATATATATATAGATATATATATTATATAAATATATAATGTGTCGATCAATCTTCAGTCTTATGTATATATTTGCATATTATCTATATTTTATACACTGTAGAAGGGCTCTTTGTAGGGTCTGCAAAAATGCTGCAATGGATGGTCTCTCTAAAAAATTCTCAAATATAAAAGTAGGAAACCTTTGCAGTTATATGCGTGGGTTCAACAGTTTACTACGATCATCATAATATATTCAAAATATTAATAAGATACAATGTTATATATTATATTGTGACGTCGATAGCAGTACATGTGTTGTGAGTACATAAAAATATTATTTATTTTCATACATATACGTATATTAGTATTAGTAATATTATTCAATAAAAAAATTAAAAAAAAAAAATAAAAAAATTTTTTTTTTGAGTGTCCCGGATTTTTAATTTTCAAATTTCATAGACCTTATTACATACTGGTCCCTAATTAAAAATAATTGCAGTAAAATCTTCACTATCTGCCGATTTATGCTAGTTAATACGATATAATTTAATGGTACATGCAGCGGCTGGAGAGGGCGCGGAAAGGTGAAAAACACCCTAAATTTAAAAATAATTGACCGAAAATTAAAAATTTTGGACACCTACACATTTATAATTTTATTGCCTACAACTTTTGTCTAAAACATTTCTCCCTAACATAATTTTTTTGCAAGCAATTATAAAAAGAGTACTTCCAAAAAGTGGATAATTTTACAAATTTAATTAATTAGGGTTCAAAATTTAAATTGATTGAAGAAAGTCGCACATATTCAGAAAGTACGTAATATGGCGATTCTAAAAATATTTTTGTTGTAATTTTATTTTCATACTGGACTGCATGGTAATTTTAAGTTTATATTGCATAATTTACTCAAAAAACCCGGAATTGCGGGATGTTCCCATGCAGCAATTTCGGGCAATTTTGATTTGGGAGGTCCTGATGGCACTTATGATCGATTAAAACCAAATGCAGCTTGTAGGACGTCACTTGACAGTTAACTTTTTTTTCCTATCAACTATTCCTCCTCTATAAGGATATAAGGGTTGTGCACACTGAAGTCACTGAATAATTTTTTATAGAACTTTGAATTCCCATAAGAGCTAAGAACATTTTTTTTTTTTTTTTTTTATCGCAACATATAACTACCAATGTTACATAAAAAATTATACATAATATCTGGCCCAGCTATGAAAGTTTCACAAACAACCTAATATAAAATAAAATTGACACAAATTGTGAACCACCCCGAACAGTTCCCAGTAAACACAGGGTGTCAAAAATGTGTTGGACCGGTACTGTAAGGCATGTTCGTAAACCCTGCTCTGTGTACACTTTCTGCACCCAATCGACCTTACGTACATGCGATATAAGGTCGATTGGGTGTAGAAAGTGTACACCGAGCAGGGTTTACGAACAGGCCTATTGTGTTGGCACAGTACTGGCCGAACAGTCTCATCACTAGCTGGACCAACACTGAACTGACAGAGTTGTGTTTACTGGGTTCTGATTTATTCTAATGGTAAAAAGTCCATTTTGGAGAGCATGACTTCTGTTGAATAATACGTAATGCACCTGCCCGTAACTTATATAAAGCCTATAATATATACAGTATACACGATATAATTTTAGAAACAATTTTTTCTTGCAAGAAAATTTCCTTTACATACAAACAAATGGAGTTTAAGTTTTCTTGTATGGAAAACTTGTATGCAATAATTAATAAAATTGTATCACGGAAACAAGCTTAATTGTTCTAGCAAAGTCATGACATTATAACCCAGTAAACACAATTCTGTCCAATGTTGGTCAAGTGCAGAGACTGTTTACTGGGAATTGATCTTCAAAATTACTCGTCTCAAAGTGTTTGTACTGTACAGTATAACAGCTAGATTTTACTGTTAGTTTACCTCTAGACAGCTCAGTAGACTAGACGGTGAAAGATATATCAGCCAAATGAGAAGGTAGCCAACTAAAATTCTAGCCTTTTCATTGGCTGATATCTCTGGTGCTGTCTAGTTTACTGAGCTATCTAGAGGTAAATTAAGATCTGTTATACTGTATATATACAGTATTACAAATCTTTGTTCACGTACAGACAAACGTACCACCGTGCGGGATGTTTAGACCTGCTTAGATAAGCCTTGTTTACGTATAGTATGAAGTCATGCGAGGGGATATCAGTGGAGGGGATATGTTAAGATATAGGGAAAAACCAGCGCTGCCATCTGTGATCCAAATACCGTTACCACTGAATACAAAGGAATACTTGCCGTACTGTGAGGGGGAAACAATCCCAAACATCTCGTACGGTGATACGTCTGTTTGTCTGTGGTCAAAGTGTGGATTTTACTGCGCGCGGCGGCCATCTTGAAATTGATATTCAGGCTTTTATAGATGTTGACGGTCGGTCTAGACTGCAGTATGGAGCTTGGCGCCATATAGAATCGGGCGTAAACGATGAATGACTTGTTATATTGTAATACCGGTATAGAATACCAGCTTCGAGTATGCATAACAACTACGTAGCTAGGTATTATTTTGTACAGCTGTGTGCACAATATATGGAATTTTTTTTTATATCCTGTAAATGTATATATGCATACAAACTGTGGCATATTTATATATGCATATAATTACAGTCCCAGTATAATTATATATGCATTATATAGGCATTAAGCACACTGAATGCCTGTACTGCCAACTATGAACATGCACAAGTCATGTCATGTGTGCATATATTTATGCATATGTATAATTGTATACGACATACATACGACAGATGATGAGATTAATCTGCAAATGCAAAAATCACCCACGGAATAGATGTGCATGCGCATTATGAATGAATTATTATGAAATACAGTATAATTATATACAATATGCATACCCCGGTATGATCGACACGTACGGTACTGTATGCATACATTGTACAGTTACGTATGCATATGATACGTGTGCATTATTGTGCATATTTTTTTTTGTATCACTCACCTTTCAAAAGAAACTACCAGATCATACGTAATATGGGCGATTCATGAAACGACACTACAGTTCCTATTTACTATCGGAAGACACCGACAACAGCAGACGAAGATGATAGCAGGATGAGACTGATCGAGACTGATGACTCTGTTGAGGTTGAGAGCAGAGATAGAACTCTCCCATGTTAACGACTAACGACTTGTGACAAGGACGCTACAGTAAGGATAAGTCACGGAGCCTGCTGCCCCCTATACGGACAGTGGCGAACTAGAAAAAGAGAATTGAACATCGCCTTTTTGGAGTAAAAACGCCGTCCGAAATGCGCAAAAAGCGTGTTCGAAAACCTAAGGAGTACTCCGTGCAGGTTTACGAACATGCTTTTTGCGCATTTCGGACGGCGTTTTGGCTCCAAAAAGGCGATGTTCAATTCTTTTTTTCTAGTTCGCCACTGCCCGTATAGGGGGCAGCAGCTCCGTGACTTATCCTTACTGTAGCGTCCTTGACTTGTGACAAAAACACTAACGCCATCTCTTAGTGCGTTGGGAAGACGTCAAGACGAGCAGGTCAGAACAGAAGACGTATTCCACCGCAGCCATGCGTAATCGTGCGCAATTCGATTCTTTTCGTAACACCAGCCTCCCGCGTGAAATTCAAACATTTTTTTTGTAACTCGCGTTTCTTCCAACGTACGTTAACTAATTCCTTTACTTTTTTTGCGTATCTTCCAGAGATAGCAGATCGAGTGCATGCATTTTTGATGTACGATAATGATAAAAAGGATGCCATTAATAAAAAAATAATAAAATTAAGTCGATAAAAGTTATTTCATATAACAAAAGACTCGGCTACTTAGAGACCTCCGTGTCTTATGGCTAGAAATTTTGATGGCCTGAGTGTGGGCCCGTGGTCCAAGTGTGGCGGCGCTGCTGCATCGCATGGACACGGTTAGGTCACGTACGGCCTGGCTTTCAGCTGCACGCGCAGCTGGTAGCCATTATAATGCAGCGAGATTCGAGCCGGGCCATGCCGAACCGCGCCCATGCGATGCAGCAGCGCCGCCACACTTGGGCCACGCTCAGGCCATCAAAATTTCTAGCCATAAGTCACGAAGGGCTCTAAGGGTCTCTGATATAATAATTATTATACAAATACTTTAAATTTATACTCGCTCTGCATGATAATTGACCGAGTAAAATTTATATTGTACAAATAAATGTTGATCGTGAACTTATTAAATTATAGAGACAGGACTGACATCACTGACAGGAGTTTTTTTCAATTAAATTTAAAAAAGTACCATAATATATCGCTTAATTACTATTTATATATAAAATATAATTTCATAGAGTTCGCTTTAATTTTTATTGATGTTCATTAATTACACGAATACTAATCATGCGTTTCGAAATACGAGTATTATATTATATCTTAGAAATCAAGTATAATAGCAAATCAGCCCGACCGTCGAGAAATTAATTATGAGGGATAAAATGCAGAATTAAAGGAGCAGGTATAAACATCGTAATATATAGTTATATATACTGTATATAAGCTATAGTTTCAACAGGACCTCGATCTATATATAATTCATCTAAATATAGTAGGACAGGAAAAATTATGGATTGAGCACATGTGATGTGACACACAGAACATAATTTATAAAATTTTCCTTTCGTTTACACCAATTGTTTTCACTGAACCAATTTTATCATGCATGCATGCACTTAATTAATTGTATAAAATTATAATATTGCAAAAGTTTTTAATGAGGTCCGCATTCTCGTATAACTTACATTGCATGCATTTATTAAAAATAAATTTTACTAATTTTTGTCATAAAATTCAATAATTTTTAAGTACAAAAATTTATTATGATCTGTAAGAATTACTAAATTAACATTGGCACACATTAAACGAAAAGTCTCAGTGATCAATATGTGAAAAAATCGATAACGTTCTAAAACCTAATCCGTTATGGTTTGAACAAATTCAGTCTTGCAGTTTTCTTACAAGAGCTCCAAAGACTTAAACAGCTCCATTTCCGGTTTGCGTCCATAAGGCCAATGTTAAACTTCTACCTCAGTTTTCACAAAACTGATAAGACAGATTCGCTTCAAAATTTGTATGCCACCTATTGATGGTGAGTTCTAAGTCCCCTGCAAGTCTTGTTGCATTCAGGCGGTACGATTACGAGATATCAATATATCTCCTTAATATTCATCCTTAATTGCCTTTTTTTTTCTTTTCATTTCCGTTTCTAAAACTTGAATAAATGATCAATTTGTTAGAACAACTTAATTATCAAACAATTAAATTATAAAAATAAAAATGCATTAATATTTTTAGCTATAATATAATCAAAGAGATTACATTGTTAAGAGATCGAACGCCCATGTTAAATATTTTTCCTATCATTTAACGTATAAACCAAAGAAAAAGTCTAGATGAAGTGAAAATGAGAACATATTATTTGGGCGTCCAGATGGCGACCGGCACACCCCCAAATGCTTCTAACTTCAGAATTTTGGCCATAAGCGTTCTATATCTCTACACTATAAAATCCCTGCTATAATATATTGCAAAAAAAAAAAAAAAATCAATCATAATATAGAATACGCGATCTCTCGTAAATCACGATCTTTTTACAGCACGCCTTAATTAATTGTACACATTTTTTCCATTTTCATCTCCAACACTTCAATAAATTGTTTAATTTATTTCTTAATTAGAATATAGCTTTTTTTAACATATATATTGACAGGCGCGGATCCAGAAAAAAATTTCGGAGGGGGCTGCCTCCATAAGGCCAAAGTTAAAAAAAAAATTTAGAGTGGGGGAAATGCCTATATTGTCCATGTTAAATCCAAAATATCGGGGGGGGGGGCTGCAGCCCTCCCAGCTACCCCCCTGGATCCGCGCCTGAACATTGAAACCCCGTAAGAAAAATTAAGCCTTCACTTTGCACACCCTTTAAGGACTGTCGCTACGTAGCCGGCCACCAGAGGCGCAACGTTTGCGTTTCGAAAAATACTGATTGGAAGAATTTTGTTCCAACATTTTTACAAAACTTTAAAGGATATTTAATTTTTAATTGTATAATATTAATTATATATATATTCTCTGATGAACAAGTTAATATGGATACTGTACAGCAATGTTTTAAGGACTTTACAAGTAAGAAAATTACACAATATATTTCCCCACTTTGTCACAAGCCCTCTTGCTGAATTTTTTTCTCCTCGGATGTACTGTGCATTGTCCCATTGTTCGGGACTGCACCTAGCTTGCTCGCCAGCAAGCAGCGAGGCAAGTGAGGATGGTCAGCTTGAGCTTTACCAGCAGCAGGGAGGGCGCCGAGACGGCTTACTAGTAGGTTCTGCGGGCTCGCGCACGGATCTGCACGGGCGGGCCCGTGGGCCGTGCAGACCTATATGGGCCATGCTCATGCAGCTCAGCATTGGTAGTCTGCACACGGAAATAATTGATGGCTCCTACAAGGCCTAGCTCTAGCTATTAAATTCCTCCAATAAAAAAAAAATACATAATATATATATATATATATATATATATATATATATATGTATCGATTTTTTTTATTGAGCAGAGAAAAATTAATTAATTATTATAATTATTATTAATTATTGGACCGTAATTATATAAAATTATAATATTTATTATAACATTTATAATATAGTTATAATATATATCATATTATATAACTATATATATATATAATATATATATATAGTATTATATGTATAGTTATATGTATTTATATAATACATATCTACAAAAATATAAAATATATATAAATATAAATAAATATATAAATTTATATTTATTATTTTTTTTTTTTAATAATAATATTATTGGCACAGTGCATTGACCGGTTCTCGTTAGATCACCGAAGTCAAGCTACGTCGAGCGTGGTTAGTACTTGGATGGGTGACCGTTTCAAGTAAAAAATACGCTGCTCCCTCCCTGGGGTAAATTCGTCTCGCTTTCCACCCAGTGCAGTGATGCACTTGTGTGTGGTTCCCCAGGCTTTGGACATCGCTTTGGTCCATTGAGAAAAAGTAAAGGTGTCCGTCCTGACTGAGGTTTTCCACGGTTCCCTCAGTCTCACCTCAGCGAATGCTGGTACGCGTAAGCATGCAGGCCGTGGCCACTATCCGTTCCCTACCTTATATCCCTACCCAGTACCCCGCCGCGAGCTGTAAGCTCTAAGGGGTGTATCCTTGTAAAAAAAAAAAATTATTAATATATATATATATAAATATAATCAGGCGCGGATCCAGAAACAAATTATTGTCAAATTATTTTTATTTCCAGCATATGATTAGATATGATGAGCCACATAAAGCGAAACAGCATTATGAATGATAGTAAATTTTAATATATAAAATTACGGAATTATTAGGATTATTACTTAGATTCGAGTTAGATTCATTATATATAACAAAAGGAATTAAAAAATACAATAATATATTTTATTTTTTTATCGAAAAAAAAAAAAGTTTCGATGCTTAATACTATCCTAAAAATCATAATATTAATTCTTTCAAAATAATACATATTTGTTTATTTACCGTTACTCTCCCTTCTATTCAATTTAAAATACAATGGAATGTTGAGGCGCACTCGCAACGGTAGAGAAGGAGCATTCATCACGGCACGGCTGCCCTTCATATTTCTTTCTTTGCCTTGAGCTTTTGCTCTCTGAGTTATAGGGGCATTTTTTTAACTGCAATAACTTATCATATAATTATTGTATTCACAAATTAATCAGACTAGGAAATAGATAAACATAATTATAATGACTGTTGCTCATTTAAAAACGGTTAATCTTATTATTTCCTTTGAAATGTTGGAATTAAAATCACCCAATCTCGGACATCATATACTAAAGACTGGTAGTGACATCTCTTTTCATTCCACTTGCATATTTTCATAGCGACAGACCTTAAGGGTTGAAAAAATTATTGGTTTGAAATTTAACCGATCCCATTTCCATTTAATTTCCTTTTTTGTTTTTAGTCAGAATCCAAAATTTTTAGTTTCTACAAGGAATTTTATTTTTTTTATTAAAAATAAAAATGACACCGTATATACATCTTTATTCGGCCCCTCTTTATATACACACATATAAGTTCGACTAAATTCTGTACAGTTTCCATATGCCAATTTACTGGACCAATTTTTTTAACCCTCTGTTAGGGTATATATACTTGATGAATATATATATATATAGGAAGTGGAGGTTGAATCGGTTAAACTACCTGCTGCATGCATGGCCAATCAGAGCACGATACATATATATTATAATTACTGCGCATGGGCCTGAGTCGAAACAATAATATTTGAATATATTTGTCTGTTCATTCCCTGACTCAGGCTTGATTTCAGGCTGATCTGGAATCAGCCTGATGCTTTTTTATCGTAGGGTGAGCTCAAACTTCATATTTCGTCTCTCGGGACCGGCCACTCACTTATACATATTTTGTATAATAGAATTCGTGCATTAAATTTTATACTCGGTCGATCAGTTAATTATGTAATATACATGTAATGTATTGCTTACATGTAATGTATTATAATGCTTATGTAATATATTATATCCTTAATATTATTATTTTTTATTGCATAATTCCATAATTGCATATAATATAAACATATCTATTTTATTGTTTCCTGTATTTCCGCCATCATTCTTTTTTTCCCTCTGCTCGAGCGTAAAGCTCATAGAGGACAAAACGACAACAATTATTGTAACTATCTAAAATTTTACTATAGTATTTTTATATATATATATATATATATATATATATATATATATATATATATATATATATATATAATTCATCATAATACTATAGTAAAATTTTAGATAGTTACAATATCGCATGCAGAGCGGGTATAAAAGTTATAATATATATTGTTAATAATTTATAATATCATTAATATCCCTTGAAGTAAAATTCCTACAATATAGTATAATTATTGTTAATCACACATAATTTGTATTAATTTATAATTTTTATTATACTTTATTACCACTAGGTCTCTTTTACGAAGTACTTAAATGGGTGAGTGGGTGACCGTTTACAAGTATAAAAAATACGCTACGCCCTCCCTGGGGTAAATTTGTCTCGCTTTCCACACAGTGCAGTGATGCGCACTTGTGTGTGGTTCCCCAGGCTTTGGACATATTGCTTTTGTCCATTGGGGAAAAGTAGAGGTGTCCGTTCTGACTGAAGTTCTCCACGGATCCCTCAGTGAGGGTGACCAGACGTACCGTTTTAACCAGTACAGTACCGTTTTAGAGTACCATGTCTCGGTGTCCCCAAAAAGACTCTCGGGACGCCTATATGTACCGCTTTCGGACAAAATTTAAAAAAGGGACATTTTTTAAAATTTTTATCATTAAAAAAATAAAAAATTCATAGGAATGTGGTTGTGAATATTTACGAAAATGTACGGACGCAAATGATTTTGCAACTCGATCATGCCCCTTTTTCTCGATCGCATTCGCATAGCAGCATATATCTTCCAAAATTGTGGAATAGATATATTTTGTATATACGCGCAAGTATGCATGTACTACGTGAAATGAAGTCACTACTTTTCGATTAAATTTTTAATAAAAAATTAGTCAAAAACTTTACACAAAAATATCATCTATTGATATTGATGATATTCACTTGATGGAAATTTCCAATAAAATATAAAATTAAAAAAATCATTCTTATGCATCGTGTCGTGGCTTAGACAAAAATTTCCATGTCTTTTTTTTTTTTTTCACAATAATCGTGCATGGATATTACGTAAATAAATGGAAAAAAATATGAGGGAAAAACGCCACAAATATTATTCTTACAATCAAGTAATTTTAGCTGTTATTTAGTCCAATTTGAATGCTATAAATTAATTCAATTTAACTTCTACATCAGCTATTTCACTCTAGCAAGAGTTCACACTATTTGCAAAATGAACAGTTCGATTAAAAGTAATTCAAATTAATTTCTTGCTTTATACTCTTTTTTTTTTTTTTTTGTATAATTTATCTCGTGACATTATATTAAGTTTTATTTATTTATAAACAAAAATATAATGCATTATTTAAGTAACATGTACATTTAGAAATATTGTGAATGGGAATGGAAAATTTGATATATAACGAAATTAAAAAAAAAAAAAAAAAAAACAATCTAAGATATTTAAATATATTTTTTTTATTGGAAAAGTATCCTTCGAAGTTTATATGCTTTTTGAGTATAAATTTCTTTTATTGCTTTTGTTTCTTTTTATTTTACATGCAACTTTACAACATAATAGGATCGTGGCCAGGCCAAGAAAAAAGGTTAATTTTAGGAAATCAACTCCCTGGCACAGTTTTCTTGCATGGTGACTATAATAAATATATTTTTTTCTAATTCTATGAAAAATGTATATATAAAAAATGCAATTATTTATATTATTTTAAGTAGATTCGAGTGAGCGATTGCATTACTTATTATTTTATTTCCTTAAAATATTTTAGCCTGCCCTGCTTTATTGAGAAATGAAAACCAAAAAATTTCATCTCAAATAGCTTCATCGCAAAAAAATCCCTAAGTTTGTTTTCCTGAGCCCTTAAACATGCAGCCTTATGGAACAGAAAACAGCTTTTTACTTAAACTTCGTCTGAACTATGGTACCAATTAAAAAGTATACTTACGTATAATCTGCTATGACGAAAATTCTTTAATGGATTTTCAACTAAAATATATGTTTTCGGAAAAAACGGCTTCATAAAAAAAAAAAAAAATCATATTATATGCAAATCTAGTAAGGAAAAAAAAAGTAAAAAAGGGGGCGTGGCACCAAAAAAAAATCGCACCTCCGGCGGGGGTTTTGGCCTTTCAGGCCTTTATTTTGGGGGCATGTACCGTTTTGGACATCGAGATATCTGGTGGTCTCACCCTCTATATACCTCAGTGTCACCTCAGCGATGAATGCTAGCTGCATGGGACGCGTAACAGAGGCCGTGGCTACCATCCGTTCCCTACCCATTATCCCGCCGCGAGCTATAAGCTCTTAGGGGTGTATCCTTTTGTAAAAAAAAAAAAAATAGGATTACTTCATTATATATTATTATATCGACTTTGTTTTGATTGTTATATAATCAATTTCAGACATTTTTTCATCACCTTATAGATCCTATTATTTTTGTTAATGATGGCATACTTTTAATCATTATCGTAAGTTTTGTATTATTAATTAACTCAAAAATTAATTCTCTACAGTCTAGACATTGCATGATTGCATATACACTCGCTGCTGTCTCTGGAAGAAACGAAGATACGCGATTTATCAAAAATATGTTTAAAACTCACGCGCGGTTCACGTGGGAAAGAAAATCGCGCATGCGCAGAAGCTTCTGTCGCGGTGGAGCGGTGGATTGGTTATTGTTCTGTCCTGACTCTAACTACCAAGTTAAAGTGAATCGCGTGGGAACCAATAGGAACTTCGGAAGGGTAAGAACGACTCCTCCCTATCCACTGCTACGTGCCTGGTTGAGAGTCCTGCTGTTGGCCTGATCAGGACTGGGCGATCGACTGTGGGGATGTCTGCAAACTCACGAACGAATCTCGACTCTGGAACGAAGTTCTTTGCCTCTAGCCACGCTCTGGCCGTTCTGGGACCACTTGGGCAGTGTCGGGTGTCGGTACTCTCCTCGGTCAAGCACATAACTCACAGAACACAGAACCAACCAGAGATATTTGAGATAACCAACAACTGAAGATGCTTAGAGAAGAGAGGTATGGCCTTCGCCCGTTCGCCGTCTTCGAGTGTTTAAGCTCCGCCCACTTGATGACGTCATGATAGTCACATAAGAATTACATTGGATGACTATTAAGACGTCACGAGAATGGTCACGTGACTCCGGTCCACTCCCAGCTCCCAGTAGAGGGACCTTGGGTCCACTCCGGATTCCGGATGCTTTTTCTACCTTTTCTACACCATCTTCAGGCTGAGATGCTGCTCGGCCCCAAGATTACTCTACATAAGGTTTGACGCTCCGCCATCTTGGTGCAGCTTTTGTTCGAGCCTGTGACGTCACGACCAATCACTGACTGCCACGAAATAGGCTCGAGAGTGACAGTTCTCTCTGATTGGTCCTGCGCGAACTGGACGAAAATGTGAACCTAAGCGTCCAACCTTAAAACCTAAACTACGAGCTTTTTCTAGAAGTCGCGAAACCAGTAACGCCCTCTCTGATTGGCCGTGACGTCACTGAGCCAAACCCCCTCCACTTACTTAGCCTGGCTCTGCCAGGGTTAAAGGCTGAAACTACGAGCTTTCTGTTTTGCGCCTAAACAGAAGTCGCAACTCCAAAGTCGCAACTTTTAACCCTGGCAGAGCCAGGCTAAGTAAGTGGAGGGGGTTTGGCTCAGTCCCTAGTGGAAATTTACAATTGTAACTATTACAATTGTACAGCCATCAAAATTACGATTGTGTTTTGGCAATATTACAATGGTAATTTTTACAATTGTAAAGGCCTTATTACAATTGTATTGAACTACAATTGCAATTATTACAATTGTAATAATTACGATTGTAAAATCTACAAAAAGCGGTCACCGATCTAACTACTAACCCAAACCTGCGTTGCTGTACTTCGGTTACCACTGCTGATCATACACTTACCATTGCGCTGCTACTGCTTTCTTAATAGGAAGAAGATTATTGAGCTATATAAATAAATAATAAGCTATGGGAAAAATACGAGTTAACTTCAATGCAGCGTTGTATAAATTTTGCTTCTAGGGTAAAATTTGATGGCGGTTCTAATGAAGACCTTTACATGTGCGACCCTTTGACCCTTCAGGGTCAAAAGACCCTGAAATTTAGTTCACTTCATTGCAACGTTATATAAATTTCGACCCTAGGGTAAAATTTGATGGTGGTTCTAATGGCGACCCTTAAATTTGCGACCCTTCGACCCTTAAGGGTCAAAAGACCCTGAAATTTAGTTCACTTCATTGCAACGTTATATAAATTTCGACCCTAGGGTAAAATTTGATGGTGGTTCTAATGGTGACCCTTAAATTTGGGACCCTTTGACCCTTAAGGGTCAAAAGACCCTTAAATTTGTTTTTTCGTAAAAATTGCAAGACTGAAAATGACAATCCTTTTAATTTCCTTCAGAGCTGTAATTTACGTATTTTAAGGGTCGACCCTTGGGCATACCAAGGGTCATTATTAAAAGCATGCAAATATTTATAAAAAAATATGTGACAAAAACTGTGAGGACTAGGTTCAATATAAGTTCATTGCAGCATCGAGTTCTTTTGATGAAGTATAATGATCGACTACCTAAGGGTCGATTACGCATCATGCGACCGACCCTTAACGTATGATAAGATAAATGAATTCATTTTCTTACTATATTTGTTACATTTCAAATTAATGTATATCTTCAACTGACCTTTTTACTTATTTAATTATATGACCCTTCAAGGGGTCGACTCTTATTTTTTTCAATTTATATATTTAAAAAAAATATTGCAAAACTAAATGAGAACTACAGGTTCATGCAGCATAGATGAATGTTTATGTTAATTGATATGACCATAATAAGTGGATTGGGTTGGGGGTTGACCCCTAATTTTTTATAGTATAAATTATTAAAATTGATTTTTTATGAACATTATTTTTTCATATATTAAATGAAGATGCATCTCGATCTGAATTATTATTATTATTATTTTTTAAATTGAAGAGCGGTACGTACCCTATTAAGGGGTCGAGCCTTTCCAAAATAATGAAAATTTAATAAATTAATACTTTCAATTGAAGTTTCTTAATATAGTACCTAAGATATACGTTAAAGCCAAAAAATTAACATAAAAAATATTAAGTTAAATAAATTAATGAATGTAAATGTTTATATTAATTCTACTCTGTAGTATATAAATTATATATTATGTAGTATATATAACACTTTAAACCCCAATTTTTTTTTATGCAAATAATTTAATCCAATTACAACCCCAAAAGTATTATAATTGCAATCATGAATATTACAATTGTAATCCAAGTGTTGCAATTGTATCAGAACCAGAGTACAATTGCAATTACAAGCATTACAATTGTAATCATTAACATTACAATTGTAATCAAAAGTTACAATTGTAATCAAAAGTTACAATTGCAATTCCAAGTATTACAATTGTAATTTAAGAACATTACAATTGTAATCCGAGTGTTACAATTGTAACCAAGTGTTACAATTGCAATCCAAATTTTACAATTGTAATCAGCCAAATTACAATTGTAATGAGGCAAATTACAATGAGGAATTTGCATGCGTGAATCTGATTGGCTTAATCGAAAGAGGGGGCTGAGAAATACATGTGTGAATTTTATGCGAATTTTTTGAGCACTGCAAGTATGCTCAAATGCATATTTAAAAGATGCACTTTACCTGGAGGCGATGGCGCATCGCCAGTGACGTCATCGCTATGTCAGGTTCGGTTCACTATAGATATGCATACCTGTACGCACCTGCATAACAGGTAGCCAATCAAAAACAATCTATTATAGCCAAAATTCAAAATTTCAAATGCCTAGCCTATTAGTTTTAAAACTTAAAAAATGCACATTATTCCATATACGCGTACTGTAAAAACACACTGGGAGATAAGTAATATTACAAACGTACCTTTCATCATATTTAAATAATAGAAATTGTTTCGCAAATAGTTTCATTTAACTGAAGAGAAGATGCAATCGATGCAATATCAAGTCCTGCCACCAACTTTTCTGTTTAAATTATTGGCGATTATTGGCGCGTCATGCATCAATCAGCCAATAAAAATGTGTAAATTTATCATACTGGACTCCTTCCGTATCTGCTGATTATCTATTGATTTATTTTATTAAACCTAAAACTGAGCCTCTTTTCTTATCTACGAAGATAGTAGGATGCCGTAGGACTCAATATTTAAATTTATTAAGACCCTTGAATCATAATTTATCAATGTCTTTTCAACCCCCTGTTTGCTGCTGCTGAAACCAGTAACGGAAGGATTGAAAAATAAATACAGTTTTAATTTCAACTTTTCCAACACGCCTATATGTGGTCGAGTGGAAAAGCGCTCGCCTTCCATGCAAGAGGTGAAGGGTTCAAATCTCCCCCGGTTCAATTTACATTTTTAGTAGCACGAAGAAGTTTATTTCATATTTTTAACTCAAACGGGGTAAAATAGTTTTGTTTATAATTTCTTATTAATTTTTCTATCATTGAATGAAACGCTTTTTTTTTTTTTTTTTTTTTTTTTTTTTTTTTTTTGCAAAGTTTTTGTAAGTGCGTATTTAAATGAAAAAGTGTGACTTATAATAGTATAACATGATTATATTGTAAGAAAAAATAAGATTATTTTACCCCGTACGTTTGAATTAATTCTTCGTGCTACTAAAAATGTAAAATGAACAAGAGGAGATTTGGACTCTTCACCTCTTGCATGGAAGACGAGTGCTTTTCCACTCGACCACGTACAGGCGTCATAGAAATGTTGAAATTAAAACTGTATTTATTTTTCAATCCTTCCGTTTCTGGTTTCAGCAGCAGCAAACAGGGGGTTGAAAAGACATTGATAAATTATGATTCAAGGGTCTTAATAAATTTAAATATTGAATCCTACGGCATCCTACTATCTTCGTAGATAAGAAAAGAGGCTCAGTTTTAGGTTTAATAAAATAAATCAATAGATAAGCAGCAGATACGGAAGGAGTCCAGTATGATAAATTTACACATTTTTATTGGCTGATTGATGCATGACGCGCCAATAATCGCCAATAATTTAAACAGAAAAGTTGGTGGCAGGACTTGATATTGCATCGATTGCATCTTCTCTTCAATTAAATGAAACTGTTTGCGAAACAATTTCTATTATTTAAATATGATGAAAGGTACGTTTGTAATATTACTTATCTCCCAGTGTGTTTTTACAATACGCGTATATGGAATAATGTGCATTTTTTAAGTTTTAAAACTAATAGGCTAGGCATTTGAAATTTTGAATTTTGGCTAGATTGTTTTTGATTGGCTACCTGTTATGCAGGTGCGTACAGGTATGCATATCAATAGTGAACCGAACCTGACATAGCGATGACGTCACTGGCGATGCGCCATCGCCTCCAGGTAAAGTGCATCTTTTAAATATGCATTTGAGCATACTTGCAGTGCTCAAAAAATTCGCATAAAATTCACACATGTATTTCTCAGCCCCCTCTTTCGATTAAGCCAATCAGATTCACGCATGCAAATTCCTCATTGTAATTTGGCTGATTACAATTGTACATTTCCAATAGGGGTGACGTCACGGCCAATCAGAGAGGGCGTTACTGGTTTCGCGACTTCTAGAAAAAGCTCGTAGTTTAGGTTTTAATATGTAGAGGGACCTTGGCTCGGCTAGAGTAAACTTCATCCTTTTGTTAGTAAAAACGATGCAGTCTACTTTACCTGTAGCGTCCTTGAGTAGGAGGCCAAAACCCAGCCGGCGCGATCGTCATCTGTCGAGACATTAGCCGTCGGGAATTTAAAAAAATAACATGCAATGTAATCGGGAGGACATATTTTTTTTTAAATATTTACTTGATATTAATGAAGGTGTCTTGTAGTGCGATATAATACTTCAATGAAGTCTCCCGTTTGCTAATTATTTTATTTAGTTCATATGTAACATCCACCATGCTATGCTGCCATGTACCAAAATTGTATTCAAAACATATGTTTATTCAGCGCGCAAAATGCGCAGTAAACAACAAAAGCCGAGCGGTTTAAAAACTAACAAAAATGGCTTCTTAAATTTCGCCTGGGGCGGTCTCGTCATTAAATATCTAAAACAAAGGATAGTAAGTACATCCTATTAAATTACAAACCAATCATATTAAAATCATATTGCCCAAAAATCAATTAATGTTTTAAACTATAAGTAATAAATTTTCTAACTGTAAAATCATCTAAATCCAAAGTTTTAAATTAGCCTATTGATCCCCTATTGCCCATATGGCATATTTATGACAAATTTGAACTTTATCTCGGCTTAAAAACATATCCAGCTATCATAAATATAATCCTAATAAAATTAAAAAACTAAAGCATGTAAATTACATATACTTAGAGTTGTTTTTATTAAAAAAATGTAAATCTAAAAAATGGTATGCATAGTAGGCTGGCAAGACCGGCCCAATGTTTATTTGTCCTAGGAGCATAAATTTCATTCAGAATACAATTAAATGTAAAAATTAAGGTAAACTATTAATTAATTATGTGTAAACAAGGTCATCATGTATTTTTTTTAATAATGTCAAATATCAAATATGATACAGTAATTTAGTCACCATAAAATTTAGTATTTATTTGGTCAGAGTGGCATCAAAAAGAGGTCATGTGACCCGAAAAGTGTGACGTAAGTGAACCAATCCCTAGTAGTGGGGGGTTACACACAATGGGCAGGCAAGCAGAAAAACAGTCAGTCTGACTTGGGCATCCGTGAAGGCGAGGTGCGTCGCGCGGGTGTCTTAGGAATAGCATACCCTTGCATAGTGATCACTAGGGATATCATTTTCTTTAGTGATTTTATCGTGCTTGTGATAAAGGTTGGTACGTCTGTCTAGACCATATTTTTATCGTGAGTCGAGCCATCAGCTGTATTGTGTAAAATTGTTCAAGTGTGTTAAATTATATTTATTTTTGCAAATAGTCCACCAGTAAGTACTGTATCTTACAATTATTATATGAAACCAATTTTAAATTTCACCTTATATACCTACAGTTTTATTTAAAGCAATCTCATACTAAATTACTGAAATATTGTACAATAATTTCAACTGACCTTGAGTGTATTTTGGGACCACGAAATAATTAGTTTTATATTCTGTATGCATAAAGATTTTATTAAATAAAATTAAAACAGTGCATATAAGCTTTTATTGGTATAAAACAAAATTCAACTCCAACTCCCCACATTATTATTTTACAATAGTATAGAAAGACTAAGAGCTGTATTTCTTTAATAGAAATTAGTGGTTAAACATTGTACAGGGTTACGACCTCGCCTGTCTTTAGCTCGACCCCTAGACAACTGCAAGGCCAACGGACAGTTCTCGAGTTGAAGCAGCCCAGGTGCGTAAAAACCCGTGTGGGCTTTTAGTCCGGGATTAATAGGAAAAAATCCTGCTGTGCTTGCACGCAGGGTCTTCCGCCCGTAAAAGGTGACGTTTACACTTGCCGTAAGTGTAATTATACGTCTGAACAATACCGAAAGCTCTAAGTTTACTTCTTTTTCATAACAAACCCTAATTATCAAACGGAAACAAACACAATTTTCTTCGTCCTAAATTTTTTCTGCAGATAAGGGTTGATCTTGCGTGTCATATATTATACCTGCGGTGAATTTCTTCCACTTATCATCGACCTCGAGTCGACAGTAATATTAGGCAAGTCCCACAGCGATGGCAGCAAGGAGTGAGGTCCACAGTTCCTCTTCGGAGGAAGAGACCTCCAGGGAGCAGCGCGAGAAGGTGCGAGCTCCAAGTAGCTTCGTAGAGCGATCCCCTGATGCACCACCGAGGAGGGTGTATCACGGCCCTGGCGGCCGGGGCGCCCAGTCACGTGGAGGTGGCGGGCGCCGGGGGAGTCAGTCAGTCTCGGCGTAGCGCGGACATCCCTTAGACCCGCGGACAGACGGGGGTGAAGGTATGTCTCGTGTACCTCCCCACGGGGGGGTGATCGGGGATCACAATACCAGACCAGGTGTGATCGCCGAGCTCTTTGGCGCCCCCGCAGCAGGAGCGCCTTCTGAGCGTCAAGCAGCTGCATCAACGGCGAGCCAGGTCCACATGACTGGCACCAACATACACTTCGGGCACCAACAAGTGCACCCAGCAGATCAAGAAGAGGGGGAGCGCCTCGCAGCCGCCTCCACCCTCCTATCTTTGCAAGATGAAGCTGCGGCGCTTCCAATTCAAGCGAATAGAGGGTCTGAAATACAGCGATTACGAAACGCACTTAACGCGTTAGAGAAAAAAATAAATTCTGACTGCGAAATAGATGATGGGAGAACCACTGCAATAAAAGAAATGGCTTTCACTTTAGCTTATCGTACCGACAACCCTATAAGCGCACAACAACAACACCCGGATTTTCGACCCGAATTCCAAAATCCTACTCGACCACTCCCCCTACCACAACCCCATCAGGGACGCAGGGATGACCCACCAGGTGACCGAAGTCAGTCACGCGGTTGTCAACCCTCGCAGTCCACAGCTGAACCGCGTCACACAGGTGCCATTAGGAAACAGTACAACCTCCCTGCACCCCCGCGTGTTGGAACTGGGGGGTCGCAGATATCCGTGGAGGATAATAGACGTGTTGAGTTTACTCAACCCCAACAACAAATACTGACTTATTCAAATCCTGGCCCGAGTCAACAGCTGATTTACAACCAACCAATACAACAGCATCCTATTCTAATCAATCAACCACAGGGTGCGATAGGTGAACAAACAGTTCACTATGGTAACCCTCTTCCTCTGCAGCAATATGAAGCTCACCATCAACCACCCCAATACGTTGTGGATCCAACCCCAGCCCCACGGGGCGCGGGTGAACACAACATTGTCCACCCAGAGGGGCGGCAGTTTCCAGTACACCAACCCCAACTTGATTATCGTCAGTCACGAGATCAAGCTTACTATAATATTCAACCTGACCACAATCTAATACCCCCCCAAGTAAATCCAGTTCCCAATCAAAATCAACAGTATAATTACCAAGGGACGGGTGATGTGCAGGGTACTCGGGCTCCATGCCCGGCCGCAGATCCAGCACTGGCCCCAGTCCCCCCAGCACAGCAGCCTGCAGCGCCCGCACGTGCAGACATGCAAATTCCACCCCAAATACCACTACCAAATTTAAATCAACCTAATTATATACCATCCCATCAAGCAGCACCTGTTGCACCTCCCATGTTATACTACCTTCCCAACCAGCATCAGCAGGGGGTTGTCAATCAACCCAACGTACCTGTATTTGTACAACCACCTGCAAATCAAATGTATTACCCACATATGATACCAGCACCTCGCCCTTGGCAACAAGGCAACAAATACCATCTCTTCGCCTACCCCTCCCAACTTTCAGTGGGAGGAGAGACAGGGGAACTCCATCTGAATTCATAAACGCCTTCGAACGTTATGCGCGCTCCTTCTCTTTATCACCACAAGCCATGTCTTCAGCTCTGCTGGGCGAGGCTCATCTTTGGTGGGAGTTCGAGTGCGAACAACTAGGCATGTTTGACAACTGGGATAGCTTCGTGGGGGCACTAATGCGTGAGTTTGGTGCTCCAAATTATCCAGAGTTGCTGTGGAAGGAACTCGAGGCTCGCACCCAGCACCCCGATGAAGCTCTCACGTCATACATCGCAGTGATAGCGGGATTCTACCGTCGGCTTAACGTGCATGCGACTGACGCGGAGAAGGTCCAGAGAGTGCTTGACCAGATGTATCCAAAATACCGGGACTATATTTATGGAAAAACTTTTAATAATTTATACGAGCTTGCGAGAGAAGCTTATAATATACAGAACACCATCATGCGAGAAAGGAAGTATAAGCCACCACCTGATGCGAAGTATTGTATCGAGCCATCACTAGCTTACGCTGGCTACGCTTCCAGAACTGATGTTCCACGTACCCCTACACCCCCGCCGGCGAGGTATGACACACAGCGGACGACAGCTCCCTCTATGGGCATAGTTGACCCGCATGCAGTGCGGAGGCAGCAGGGGAGTCGCGAGCACTCTCACCAGCAAAGACATCAGGGTAGTTATGATTTCCCTCACCCACAAAGACAGCAGGGGGGTCGCGACTATACCCAGCAGCCGCGCCCTCAAACACCACCAACACAGACTACCACGAGCCCATCCAGCAGCCCGCAACAACGTTTCCGTGGTGAAAACACACACGATAGACGTGTGTCTTTCGCAGGGGACAATTCGAAGCGGCCGCAGGGTGTTGGCTCGGGTGACATTTCTTGCTTCACATGCGGCGGCAATCATTACGCCCGTTCCTGCCCTCAAAGAACGTCTCGTGACAACTCAGGAAGCCGCACCCCCTCTCCGAATCGCGACACGGTACCAAAAAACGTGGAAAGCCCCTCTCGCAAGTAAGACGTCACTGCGAGGGGGAAGTGAACTGCGGGTCACGGAGACGTAGGAGAAGACAGAAAAAGCTCCGCTACTGGAAACAGCAGCGTAAAAAATTAAAGAAAGAACTTAAAAAATTGCAAAACACTACATCAGCTGACACCATGGCAACAGCTGAGCCTCAGAAATCGCGACCACCTGGGACGCTGTCCCCAACACCTTCCTCTGATCAAGTCTCACCACACTCTTCTGGCCTGACCTCACCACCACCTATAAAGGATGCTGAACCTCTAATTCGAGTCAAAATTCTCGGTATGGAATGTTTGGCTCTCCTTGATACTGGCTCCAACGTTAGCATAATAGGGACTATTTTATGTAAACGAGCCAGGAAGCTAGGCATGCAAATAAGAGACTCAACTAGCACCCTTAAGCTCGTAAGGGGTGACACAAGTCTTGACGGAACCACGAAAATAAGCATCGCTTTCCATGGCGGAGGTTTCCGTCACAAGTTTTACATGTTGAGTTCAAGCTCAAAGGAAATTATTTTAGGTCGAGATTTCATCAACAGAGCAGGAGTTAAAATCGACGTGCAGCGAGGGGTGTGCGTGATTGGTGAACAGGTTATCCCTTTTTACAAGCGTGGCAACCCTCCCGAGTGCTTCACTGCTGAGCTTAACGAAGAATGGGTGGAGCGAGTTACTGCTAATTGTCATGGGACTGACCACGACCGTGATCGACTCCGGCTGGTATTACACCGCTTTATGAAGAAGGGGTTGTTTTCTTACAAGCCGGGGTTGGTCACGCACGTACAGCACGAGATCAACACCGAGGGTTTCCAACCATACCGGTGTCGGCCGCGCCCGATGAATTATGGTAAGCGAGACACCATGGACGTCCTGATAGACACAGACCTAGACGCTGGAGTGATGGAGCCCTGCGAGGAGACCGAGTTGGCGTGTTGCCCCGTGCTGGTGAAGAAGAAGGGGCCCCCAAATCTGCCCCCCAATTGGCGCTTGTGTGTGGACTACCGCCCTGTCAACCGCCGGTCGCACGTCATCCCTTATCTCATGCCCAGGGTTGACTACATACTGGCACAGCTGGGGCGCGCAAAGGTGTTTACTTTGGTGGACCTCAAGTCGGGCTATAATCAAATTCTGGTGAAGGAGTCCGACCGAAATAAGACGTTATTCATTACCCCTCACCGAGGTTGCTTCCGGTACATCCGCATGCCATTTGGTTTGAGTGGAGCAGGATTCACCTTCCAAAAGGCGATGGACCGTATCCTAGAGGGCGCTGCTTACGAGTTTGCGGGAGCCTTTTTGGACGATGTCGTAATTTACAGCGAAAATTGGGAAGATCATCTGCGCCACCTATCGGACGTTTTTGGTAGGTTGTCCAAAGCTGGTTTCACCATCAATCCCGATAAAGTACAGATTGAGGTTGAAAAGGTGAGCCTCTTAGGACATGTCGTGACCCCCGGATCAGTTTTCCCAGACCCCGAGAAGGTTCGTGCCATCACAGATTACAAAAAGCCTACCTGCAGACGAGACATTCAGGTGTTTATGGGGATGATCGGGTATTACCGGTCGTACATCCCCAAGCTGAGCATTGTAGCAAAGCCTCTCACCACCCTCTTGAGGAAGAGAACTCGGTGGACCTGGGGCGAGTCACAACAACAAGCATTTGACTCTCTTCGGACAGCGCTGACTGCCAACGCATGCCTTGCGCTCCCAGATATGAGCAAAGAGTTCACCCTCCAGTGCGACGGCAGCTATCAGGGCATTGGCGCAGTGCTGCTCCAGGAAGGTGAGATTGGCCCCAGACCTGTAGCTTTCTATTCACGAACCCTACTTCCGGCTGAAGAAAATTATTGCGTTACAGAAATCGAGGCAATGGCGGTGGTGAATTCAGTTAAAAAATTCATGCAATACCTTGAGTTCGCACCTCACTTCTATATAGACACGGACCATGCTGCCCTTAAGACCATGATGACCATGGAAGAGCCATCTTCCCGTGTCAAACGCTGGAGTATGAGATTAATGGGACTCAATTGCACTGTCCGGTATCGCCGGGGAACCAGTCAAAAAGTAGCTGACGCACTCTCGAGAGCACCATGTGGACCAGACATCGAGACTCGAGAGACGCTCGTGGATGAGATATTACCCCTCCATGAAACTCAGGGTGAGCAGCAGTTGAAATTTGAAACTTGCCCTGAGTTGGAAGCCACCCCAAAACACGCTTGTAAGAGATGCAACGCCTTGGTGCGAGACAAGTCGTCCCGGGACGATCAGGACAAGCAGAATATTTGTCTAGACACTGCAGCAGCTCCACCTGACAATGGGGTGAAACCAGAAGACACCGCACCATCCGCAGTGAAGAGGGGCATGAAGCGGAGCAAACCTGCTGAGAACGAAGCCGTCGAGAAAGTCGAACTTTGTTCCCCAGCAAGCAAGAAGAACAGAGGCCGTCCTCGGAAAACAGAGAAGACATCAAATGCTGCGGGTGATACCCCACTTCCTACTAGTGGGAGGGGTGTCAAACGCTGCAAATCCGCTGTCGACGAGCCAGGCAGAAGAGCCAGTACTCCCTCCCCTGAGACCAAAAAGAAGAGAAGAACACAAAAGGGTTTATGTAAGACCACTTCACCCCAAAAAGAACACCTCGACGCTACCAGTGCTGCTACGCCGGAAGTTATTGAGGCCTTGATTGGAGTGGTCGAACCTCCTGACTTCCCCAAAACCTCTTCTGAGTGGGTGAATGAACAGAAAAGCGATGAAAACCTGCGCCAGATAGTACAATCTTTACCTACCTCTCCCAACTCACCTTATTTCTTGGAGACACGGGGAATCCTCAGAAAAAAGATGGGCCGTGGGGGCCGCCCCATAGTCGTACCTACAATTACTAGGAAGCCTCTGCTCATTCTTTACCACGACCACGTTCTCAGTGGACATGCAGGGATGCGACGAACACTGCTAAGAATTGGCAAGAAATATACGTGGGTCGGAATTAAGAAGGATGTGAGAGACTACGTGAGAGGATGTGAGACCTGTCAGCGCGTAAAACCACCTAACGCTGGACAATTCGGCATGATGCAGAGTGTGGCCCCACAGAAACCTGGACAGTCGGTGAGCTGTGACCTCATTGGTCCACTGCCGAAATCATCACTACAAAACGAGCACGCTCTAGTCGTAGTTGATGATTTCACTAGGTTCCTTGAGGTTTACCCAATTAGAAAGGCGCGAACAAAAGTAATAGTTGATCGACTCATTGACTACTGCTGCCGTTACGGTTTCATGTCCAACTTGAGGTCGGACAACGGGCCTCAATTTGCCAGTAGGATTTGGAACCAAGCAAGCAGACGTCTAGGCATTACTCCCCGGAAAACTTGTGCTTATCGGCCAAAGGGAAACCCTACCGAGCGCGCGAATCGAACACTTAAAACGTGCATCAAGGCTTACATCGACTCACATCGAGAATGGGATAAACACCTGCCGGCTCTGTGTTTCGCTCTCCGCACTTCCATCAACGAGGCGAAAAACCAAACCCCTGCAATGCTCACATATGGCAGAGAGTAACAGTCCCCTTTTGACCCAGAGCCAGAAGTTCCAGCTGTTCCACCCCCTCCACACCAGGTACCTTAGAAGAGGAGGCGGATGAGTACGCGACTTCTCTAGCAAATAAAATGCAAGAGATTGTCGCAGCAGCTCAGGAGCGGTGTCGTGTTGCTCGCGAGCGTCAAGCTAGAATATACAACGAAGGGCGACGAGCTTCTCCGTTTCAGGTTGGAGATCTTGTATGGAGGAGAACCAACATTCTCAGCAGCGCAGATCGAGGAATCGCTGGCTCGCTAGCACCTCCATTCGAGGGTCCATATAAGCTAATACGCCAGGTGGGAGAAAACGTTTTCGATCTAGAGGACGAGAACGGGTATTATGCAGGACGTAGAAACGTAGATCAGTTGAGGCCTTACGTACCTCCACCAGAGTGGGCCACGCAACCTCGCCCCCCAGACCTTTCTGATGATGACGAGGCGGTTAGCGTGGACTATTCAACGGAAGGTGACAACGTCCCCTATGACGTCGAGTTCCCACCGGACACAGACTTGGTCTGGTCTGGTGACCGACGTCACCCCCACGAGCAGTCATCTAGCTCTGATGAAGATACCGCACCACCCCCTCAAAGAAGCCTGCGCGATCGAACAACCATAGTCCGGCCGCGTCGATATTTATAGTCGTCGTGTCAAAAGCAGCCTCATTACAGTCTATCCTCATTAAAGCCTATCTTCATTAAAGTCTATCAGCATGTATTAAATTAAATACAAACATATATGCCATAAAACATATATATAAAAAAAAAACGACACCTCAATAATTGCATAGTAATTTCTATTTCCCCCCCCCCCCAAATTTGCTTGTTTATTGCATGAATGTATGTTCATCATAAATAATATGTTCGTGTATAATCAATGTACTTTTGTTTATCCAGGAAACATGGTACGAAGCCGCCGCCACCGTGACCGGCCAAGCCCGAACAAGACCCGCTCAAAGGCTCATGCACAGAAACCTAAGACCGTAAAATCAGTCGTCATTATTCCCAAACCTACAATCATCCGTCCTCGACGTCCGAGCACCCCTCCTCCTCTTCCACCACCCAAACCTGCCGCTGCACCAATCCCAAACCGTCTCTTACCACTAATGATCGTCAAAGAGCATAGGGATATCAGGGATCTCCCTAAGATTCCCAAGAGTGCCAGCATGACCGTAACCAGTCAGGCAGTAGAAATTCGGATGTCCTCGTTGCCAAAACGTATATCCTCGGACCCCGCTGGATTCCCGAAAACCAATACCAACTATAGCTCACCCCTGGTTGGTTATGGTCCATCGTCTCAACCGTGGAAAGTATTCTATACATCGACAGGAGAGAGAGAGCACAGCAACGTCACACCTACCCCATTTCCTACCCCCCCACAACCTGCCTTAAATCCGACAAGCTTCCCCCTGCCAACAATGCCTTCTAAAATCCCTCCCCGATGCAAACCCCGCAGCGAGTTTGCACCCCCAAGGACCGTTCCCAAAAAACGTGGCGGTAGGAAAACCCGCAATCAGCGCAAAAAGGCTCAGAAAGAGAGAGCCGCAGAAAAGGCAGCCGAGATGGCAAACAAGCTCGAGAGGGCTGAGCGGCGCATTTCTGAGCTCGAAAATCCGTCGGGAGTCCCACCACCTGAGTCGGGAACAGACACCGAGTACGCCTCTTCAGCGGCACGCCAAGTTCAACTCCTCACAACAAAAGAGGGTTATCGAGCACCACCCCGACTACCAGGTCCACTCCAGTTCCCAAAACAATGGGAGCCCGACTCTTCCACCAGTCCCGTCCCTTACATCTTCAGGGTGGTGTCACTGGACGAGGAAAATTAAGAGACAGTGAGCGACGTCGCCGAAGGAGATGACTGCGAGATCAATTCACAGCCGCCGTCTCACGAGCAGCTGGTTGATCCCGTCGCTTCTTTCCGCTACAAGGTAGAGGGAGAATGGGATGACTACGTTATACTTGATGAAGTGTAGGGAAACCCTAACCATCGATGGTTAATCAAGCTCATCACACCTCACTTCTCCTCAAAACGGCACCCGCGCTCTCCAAGGGATATTACTGCAAGCAAGACTGCAACTAAACAAAAAGACTAAGGAAACTACCTCCGATATATATTTTTTTTTCTTTTTCTTAAAAGAATTTTTCCTCGTGGTAAAGTACAAACCTCTTATTTTTATATATGTATGGTGTAAAATATGTATTTCTTTTTTTTTGTTTGGTCAAGTTTTTTTTTTTTTTTTTTCCAAAATACCAATTGTATTTTTATTTACAATTATTATATTTAAATTTTATTCTTTAATTTGTAAACAAATTCAAGTTACCATTTTTATTATTGTTTAATTTCACAAAGTCTGTAATGCATACATTTTATTTAATTAATTTAGAGAAAAGCATTTAAATTGCCTTCTGCAACTAAATGCTAGTCTCTAAATTAGGGGGGTAACTGTAACATCCACCATGCTATGCTGCCATGTACCAAAATTGTATTCAAAACATATGTTTATTCAGCGCGCAAAATGCGCAGTAAACAACAAAAGCCGAGCGGTTTAAAAACTAACAAAAATGGCTTCTTAAATTTCGCCTGGGGCGGTCTCGTCATTAAATATCTAAAACAAAGCATCGTTAGTACATCCTATTAAATTACAAATAAATAAATAAATAAATAAATAAATAAAATCGTCTTTATTGAGGGCGGGATTTAGGCCATTAGGCCCACTCTTCCATCCAACCCAAAGAAAATACAATGAAAAGATTTTTAATTATTTTTAGTAAAAACACATAAATATACTGTTGTAATTCCCTACATAGTACATACTATATGTAACATACATTTAAATACAAAACTATATATATAATATAGTTATAATATAAATAATATCATAGAAAATTATATTAAATCACTGCAGGATAACAATTTGTCATGTTAAAATTAATCTAATAATGACTCCTACATAAATGACTCTCACAATCAGATATATATTTTTCAATTTATTATTGTTATATAATATATATAATATATCTCCAGCATGCCAAATTTGAAAGTACAGGCTCCATGTAAAACAGAGTATTCCTCATCAGACAACTTCAGCAGCTAGGGAGGGTGTTTGTGAGACACAGTGGGAAGTAAGAAACATTTGTTAAGAAAAAACCAGCAGGGCATTATAATTTTAATTACTTATTATAATTATTATTATTATTATTTTTTTTTTAAATAATTTTACATGCATAGATAAGAAAAACATATTACATTTGTTATTGGTATGCATGCAGGAACATATGCAGAAATTTAAAATATTAATGTCTTGATGATTTTTCTACTTTTTTTTCAAATAAAAACAGTTTAGCGCACTGCACACATTTTCACACAGAAATATTGTCTATAGCACTAAGACCTGAAATTCATCTTTATAACTTATTGCACTGCACTTTTCACAATTTTTCATCATTATATTTATATAAATATATATTTATACATATATTTTATAACTAAGACACGAATTATGCTAGGTATAAGTTCACTTACATTTTAAACATAATCAAATCAAACAAATCGTACCATTCCTATCAATAATTTTATGCATATTAAATTAACTGCATGATGCTGACTAATATTAATCCCTAGCAAATAATAAGGAGAAGACCTTCTTTTTAAACCCATTCAATGAAGGAGAGTTCCTTACAGTCACAGGCAAATCATTCCACATTTTTGCATATTTGACCGAGAATGAACGGTCATACCTTGCAGTCCGGTGCATGGGGATTGTAAGGAGGGATGAATTTTGAGATCTGTTTCCTCTGTTATGTGTATCACTTAGTTTTTGTATTTTTGATGTGGTATATAGTGGTAGGCGATCGGTAAGATATATCGCTTTGTATACCAAGCAGAGGGAATGTAGATTTCGACGGGTTTGCAAACGAAGTATATGGTGCTTCTTATATGCAGCTGATACATGATCGTATTTTTTTGTGCCTTCGATAAATCTAACACAAGCATTTTGAGCTCGCTGCAATTTACAGGCAATGTCCTGGTTGATGTCACTTAAAATAATATCGCAATAATCAAAATGTGGCATGACAAGTGATGATATCAACAAAGATCTAAGCCTGACGGGTATAAATTTACGAATTTTAAACAGTGCATATAGACAGCCATATACCTTTTTACATACTGCTTTTGTTTGTTCCACCCATGAAAGCGTAGAATCAAAAACAACACCAAGATTTTTTGCAGACTGAACGAACATGAGAGGAGTGTCATTTAAAATTAATTGTGGTTTTTGACATTGAATTTGTCCCACTTGTAATTTGGAATGACCAATTAGCATACATTGGGTTTTGTTTGGGTTGAGTACAAGGAAGTTTTGTCTGGACCATTTGTAAATTTCGTGTAGATCTGTATTCATTTTTTCTATTGTTTGATTTAAATTTTTAATATTTGAGTGTATATATAATTGAAAATCATCAGCATAAATATGATAATTACAGTATTTGAGGACTTTTGGTGCATCTATTAAGTAAATAGAAAAAAGTAATGGACCCAAAACTGACCCTTGGGGCACCCCTCGAGAAATAGGCAGCCACGTTGATACTTGATACTTGATACAAACCAATCATATTAAAATCATATTGCCCAAAAATCAATTAATGTTTTAAACTATAAGTAATAAATTTTCTAACTGTAAAATCATCTAAATCCAAAGTTTTAAATTAGCCTATTGATCCCCTATTGCCCATATGGCATATTTATGACAAATTTGAACTTTATCTCGGCTTAAAAACATATCCAGCTATCATAAATATAATCCTAATAAAATTAAAAAACTAAAGCATGTAAATTACATATACTTAGAGTTGTTTTTATTAAAAAAATGTAAATCTAAAAAATGGTATGCATTGTAGGCGGCAAGACCGGCCCAATGTTTATTTGTCCTAGGAGCATAAATTTCATTCAGAATACAATTAAATGTAAAAATTAAGGTAAACTATTAATTAATTATGTGTAAACAAGGTCATCATGTATTTTTTTTAATAATGTCAAATATCAAATATGATACAGTAATTTAGTCACCATAAAATTTAGTATTTATTTGGTCAGGGTGGCATCAAAAAGAGGTCATGTGACCCGAAAAGTGTGACGTAAGTGAACCAATCCCTAGTAGTGGGGGGTTACACACAATGGGCAGGCAAGCAGAAAAACAGTCAGTCTGACTTGGACATCCGTTAAGGCGAGGTGCGTCGCGCGGGTGTCTTAGGAATAGCATACCCTTGCATAGTGATCACTAGGGATATTATTTTCTTTAGTGATTTTATTGTGCTTGTGATAAAGGTTGGTACGTCTGTCTAGACCATATTTTTATCGTGAGTCGAGCCATCAGCTGTATTGTGTAAAATTGTTCAAGTGTGTTAAATTATATTTATTTTTGCAAATAGTCCACCAGTAAGTACTGTATCTTACAATTATTATATGAAACCAATTTTAAATTTCACCTTATATACCTACAGTTTTATTTAAAGCAATCTCATACTAAATTACTGAAATATTGTACAATAATTTCAACTGACCTTGAATGTATTTTGGGACCACGAAATAATTAGTTTTATATTCTGTATGCATAAAGATTTTATTAAATAAAATTAAAACAGTGCATATAAGCTTTTATTGGTATAAAACAAAATTCAACTCCAACTCCCCACATTATTATTTTACAATAGTATAGAAAGACTAAGAGCTGTATTTATTTAATAGAAATTAGTGGTTAAACAGTGTACAGGTTTACGTCCTCGCCTGTCTTTAGCTCGACCCCTAGACAACTGCAAGGCCAACGGACAGTTCTCGAGTTGAAGCAGCCCAGGTGCGTAATACATAAATATCATACTTCTTGAGAAATAAGACGGTAAAGTTAGGGCGGGAACTTTTGGTTCTATCTTCCAAGCTTTAGTAATGTATCGTCATGACGTCACGAAATATTGAAAATACAAAAGTACTTGAATCAACTTTCATACATTATTTTCGATGTAGTAAATAACTTTACTTGATATATACAAAGTATAGAAAATGCAATTAAGTAAAGTGAAAGTCACACGCTATGAAGAAAGGCTTTCAATGTTCATATGACGTCATCGCCAGTAAACTGACTTTTATTACTTTCGCGTATGCCGGCGCATGCGCAGGCATGCCGGCGCATGCGCAGATGTAACAGAAGTAGCAGAAGTCCAGAAGTTGGGTTCATAAAAGTTTAATTTAAGTGTATTAATATTGTTTCTGCGTGAAAAAAAAGGATGTCCAGTAAGATTAAACTATATTAGAGTTATGAAACTTGTTTCATTTTGAAAACTCTAGCATACAGCGTAATTGTCGTAAACCGGCCGCGACCAAAGTGAAGCCCTCTCCCATTTGATTACACGCAAACCTGCTGCTCAGTAGGACCAGAGGGAACTTGATTATATATAGGAGGCCACAGCACGACTGCGCCCACTTTTCAATAGCCGTCCTATATACTGAGCAGCAGATGCTGTCTCTTTTTAATTGGAAGTGTCTGCTTTGCAGTCTTTAAAGAAGGTATAAGAAATATCTTAAAAAGTATACCCACATAAAACATTTTTCGCTCTAATGCATTTCTTTTTGTAAAAATATGCATTTCTAACACATTAAAAAGCAGTCTAAATATTTTCAGGCACATTTCTGAACATTTCTATCATAAATTTTGTGACTTTTCACACTTTCCAAGGGTTTTCTGTTCCTTTGTTTACCGTTCTATGATATTTCTGTTCAATTATTATGAAATAAATAAAATAAATTCTTTTTCGTAGAATATATTTGGAATGTGTAAAAGATATTCCTAATGTGTTCTGTTTTATTTAAAGAAGAAAATTCAAGCAGAAAATATTTAGAATTAGGGGAAAAAAATTATGAAGGATACAAAAGTAGGGCCATAAAATATGAAAAATAAAATAGAATATCTTTAGAACTAACATTGTAAGAGCATATTTTTTTAGGTGTACTCTTCTAAATATTTTCAATTATGGATTTATTCAGGAATAACATGGTAGAAATATTTTTGAATGGTACATAAATTATATTTCATTAAAAAAAAAAAAAAAAAAAAAAAAAGATGCAATTAATCTAAAATTGTTATACAACATAGAAAAATTTCAGATATATAATATATAATTTTGTTTATATCAGCTCATAATTATGTTCTTTTATTTCCATGGCACTAATTGAAAATTGCAATCTACGGTATTGTTGAATATTTAACTGTGTCATGCATGTGTACTAATGTGTACAATAATGTATCAATAAATCAATAAATTTAATATTGTATATATTGATATATTATTGTATATATATTATATTGATCGATCATTGATTATATATTGATCATTGCATTTATATAATTTGATATATATATATATATATATATATTATATATTATATATATATATATATATATATATATATAATATTATGTATATAATTATATTTAATTAGAATTTTTAGACCCCCTTCCCCTCTATTATTTTTTACTGGATAATTTAACTTATGATGGGTCGGCAAGGTGTGCATTCAATAATTGTTTGCTATAACGTATAATTATATTATAATAATAATTAATATATTTTAATAAAGCTAAACTTAAATTTTAAACATGTTTATAAATTTAATGCATTAATAACAATTTTTCATATTTAATTTAATTTTGAAAAATCATTTGACTGATAATTATTATAATAATATAATTAATTAATGCATTGATCAGATTCAAATGATTTTTATACTTTCGTTCAAGAGTCTTAATTAAATTATGATGGAGAATTAAGTAAAAACCTTTTTGCATATTTTTTATATAATACACGCGCGGTATATTATATTGTATAATCATCTCAGCAGAGATCTGAAGTTATCAGTTTGAATTTTCCCACCCCTCAAGAAACTTCTAACTTATATGCCTCTCTTTTTCCTTCTTCTTACATGCGAGCGTGCGTGTCCTAGGGGGTTAGACGTCGTGTCAGGTAGGAAAAAAAACGTTAGAATTGAAAGTTAGGCAGGGCTGCAGGTTCAAATCTCGGTGACTTCAAAAATAAAAAATAGTCAGTTTAATATTTTTTAATTTTTAAAACATGCAAATTATTAAGAAAAAATTGAGGAATTGAGTGGTGTAACTTACATTACAATTATTGCTAATGCAAATGAGCTATAATTGATTTTAAACAATACAGCCATGAATAGAATATATATAGAATTTAAATAAATATATAAATATAATAATAAATTCTTCAAAATGAAGAAAGAAATATTGTAGAAGAGTTTGTTTTATGGTTAAAGGAAGTAATAAATCAGCACCATAAATGAATAAGAAATGTAGTAGAATAGAATTTATTCTACATCATTTCTACCAATGTTAAAAATGTGAAGACATCTAAAACATTTCTTATTGAAACAAAGAAATGTTTTAGAATAAAGTTCTAACACATTTCTTTTATAATAAAAAGAAATGTGATAGAAGGAAAAAAGTTTTATGTGGGTATTGAAATAGCAAAGTTCTTTGTTTTCTAATAAATTGCTTCTTTTTTACAGTAATTATTACAAATTTAACATCATGAGAGGCCCTATCATAGCTTTTCTTTCTCCAGCCCAGCCCGCCCCCTTGAATTCTCTCTTTCAACACTGAGAAAGTTATGCCCAGGCTAGCTACTTATGTGCCATGGTGAGTTAAATATTTACAAAATCTTTTCATATGTGTGCTATAATCTCATTTTCATAATTTTACAGGCAATGCATTCAACTCTGCTGCATGAAATGCTGATTAGTGGATTCTATCACCAGACATCATCATGGCCGCCAATATGCGGGATAGAGACAATTAAAAGAGTCACAGCTGCAAGCGTAATGCATCAGTGTTTTGATTTTTTATGCTAGAGTACTCTGTTAATTACCAAAATAAAATAAAAATACTTAAAAAACTACATTTTTTTAGTAATATGTTAACTTAATTAACTTTAATGAAATGAAAAAATAAAAAATAAATAAGGAGAAGGGGTGGGGGAGAGTTACCAAGTCTAATCCTTTGGTCGAACTGTGATTTGCACAGTTCGGCCATTTTGTGAGAATCACAGTTCAACCAAAGGTCTTTGACTAGGCACCAGTGATGCAACGCTTCACGAAGCTTCGCGCGAAATTTCTCTAGTTTCGCGAATATTCGCAAAGTTTCGCAAGCCAAGTTTCGCGAAGTTTCGCGCGAAACTTCGCGAAATTGGTATATTTGAATTTCCCGCTCTATTTTTTCGAATCGTATTTAATGAATACGCCGTTTTCTACCTAATTTTGCTTAAATGACAGGTTTAATTACATAAATGAATAAAAAAAATAGTTCAATTTAATTTATTCGATATAAAAAAAATTATTCCCTGTTGAAGATTTCTTATTATTCTTATTGAAATTTCCAATTAGAACCCATTATTTCTAATTAGAAATGAGCATTTCTAATAAGAAATTTAATATTACTAATAAGAATTGAAAAATCTTATAAGATCTAATTAGAATGAATCTAATTAGAATTTTTCTAGTTAGATTTTTTCTAATTAGAAACAAAGCAAATTTTAATAACATCTGAAAATACATATTTATTCATTTATTTATATTAATAAAAACATAATAGATTCATTATGATTGATATCATTAATAAATATTAATAGTCATTAGGCTTAGCTCATGTTCGCCCTAAAATATCAAAATTTTGTCAAGGTTTCATAATTTATAGTTTATATAGTTAAAATCTACTAGATTCTAGTACTAAGAGGTGTGTCCTAGTGGTAAACGCTCCTGACTTCTAATCCAATGGTCCTGGGTTCGAGTCCCAATGATGCTCGTTTTTTAAACAATTTTTTTGCTATTCTCTAATTTTGGTGACTTCATTGTAATGGTTAAAAACGTTTTTTAATTGGCAATTAACATAATTGCTATGTAATCCCTAAAATCAAAAATATTTAATTCTAATAAGATCTAATTTGAAATTAATAAGACTTAATAAGATCTAATTAGAAATTTTAATAAGATTTAATAAGATCTAGTTGAATCTTATTGCCAAAACTGAACTATATATACTTTATAATATATACTAAGACTATAGTTCTTATCGAAAATTCTAACTAGATTTTTCAATAAGAAACTTGCAATAGGGTTTCTTTTTTATTAATTTTAAAAATTACTTTTAATTATTTTTAAAATCATTTAACACATTCGAGGATAGACAGGTCATGAAAGGGGCCATTTTATCTTGTTTTTTAATTTTTTGATGAATATATGAAAAATCGCATTGCGACAGTCATTTTTTAAATTTTGCGAATATTCGCGCGAAAGTTTCGCGAAAGTTTCGCACGTACACCATGTTTCGCGCGAAGTTTTGCATCTCTGCTAGGCACCTTTGTGATATTCACAATTGCGCCTAGCCACAAGGGGATTAACAACCAGACTGCCAAGTTCAAATTACAATGTTAATAGAACACAAGATTGAACTTGGCGCCTAACTGTGCCCTACTGTGCCGTGGAGTCAGGGCAAGTTCCCGCCCTAACTTTACCGTCTTATTTCTCAAAAAGTATGATATTTATGAACTAAATAAAATAATTAGCAAACGGGAGACTACATTGAAGTATTATCGCACTACAAGACACCTTCATTAATATCACAAGTAAATATTTAAAAAAAAAATATTTCCTCCCGATTACATTGCATGTTATTTTTTAAATTCCGGACGGCTAATGTCTCGACCATAGCCCTCTGGTGGAGGGCTATGTCTCGACAGATGACGATCGCGCCGGCTGGGTTGTGGCCTCCTACTCAAGTACGCTTTGGTAGGACGGCTATTGAAAAGTGGGCGCGGTCGTGCTGTGGCCTCCTAATCAAGTTCGCTCTGCATGATCTAAAGAAATATAGTGGTATAGAGGACATAACGGACCAAGAGATGGCGCTGACGTCTGAGAATTTTGCCGCTCTTTGCATCGAGGATACGGCAATATAATATGTACCTATATATATATATATTATTATATATTATAGCATGGGGAGAATCACAAAAATTATCAAATTTTTAGGAAAGAAATAATCACTTACGAAGTTGAAATATATTTTTATATTTGTCCGAAAGTATTTGACAACTAATTATGGTGTTAATTGTAATTTCTGTATATTGTATAATTATGCTGTGGCTGCTGACAGAGCTAGCATTTACATGATTTTACAATTAATGTTAATCAAAATATACACTTATACTGCAGTCTACAGCAATCCTCGCCAGACGCACGTATATATAGTTCGATCCCGCAGTTACCGCTCTAGGTTCGCACGAACTTTATGACGCCATCATTTGCTCTGTAATATGTGATATCACATTTTATCCTGGGAGATATATATACAAATACGTTCATGCCTCATCTTATATATTGGCTGCAAATATTTATCCCTTCCCTAGTCGAAAAATAAGTGCTAAGTGATAATTTGAGCAGTAGTCAAGTAGTTGACTATATAGATACTTGTTTTTAAGTAGTTGACTATACTTAAAACAAGTAGTTGACTATAGTATACTTAAAAACAAGTAGTCAACTACTTGACTACTGCTCAAATTATCACTTAGCACTCTTATTTTTTGACTAGGGTTTATTGATTGGTACACGTTCGGTATAATGGGTCTTTCACGTACCATACGTCACAAAAATATGACGTCACGTGAATGTAGGCAAAAAGCACCTATTTAACATGGTATAGTAGCATACCAAAAAAACTGTTTATTTTCTGCGATATGACAATTGTGGTGGTATACCTTTGACAATTATTTTATTTGATAGATGGAAATTAATGTCAATTAAATGGACAAAAATACAATATTTGCCAGTGATATCTGTGAAAAATACAATAAATCATTAAATAAAATGTAAATCGACTCCAAATTTCACGTCAATAATGACCATTTTACGACACTTATGCACTGATATTGACCCTATATAAGACTCTTCAAAAAAATCAGCCAATGCTTTCCCCGCGGACTTTTGAATACGAGGGGGAAACGGCACAACAACATATATAATATTATAAAAGGTCTGAAAGAAACTATATAGGTAAAAAAAAAAAAAAAAATGTATTATTTATGTTCAAGTTCAATAATATATATATTTCTTACGTATATATATATCATGATGTAAAAAGAAAGGTGGCCAAACAAGCCTTAATTAACATGCAATTAAAGTGAGATAATAATGTTAATAAGTTCCCACTAAAATACCACTGGCGCCAACTATCGGCAACTGCCGCAAAAAATCCTTTCGCGAGTATATCGCGAGTTTGTTAACAACATTACCTCCTCATCGCGAGCTCAATAATAATAAAAAAATAATAATAAAATTAACGCGGCAAATGTGGCTACGCCACGGTGGCTCGCGAAGGGTTTGCTTGTCTCAAAACCCTCTTAAGGTGGAGTTACATGGCGATTTTTACCATGCGACGCGACGCGGAATAATGCGCACTTGCTGTAACATCCATTGGCGGCCATATTGGGCGATTAAAAGAAAAAGAGCATCGTAATTAACGCGATTACCTGCAAATTCGCCGCCGCATAGGATTTCGCAGCTTTTAAGTTAAAATCGCGCCGCGTCGCCGTTGCCGCCCATGAAAATCCACCTTTAAACAACTCATAACTCTCCGCTTCAACAACTTCTGCCTTCAGCAAATTCCACTCTCTTACAGTCCTGTTAATGAAGGAATATTTTCCCACATCACTTCTACTGCCGACAAAATCCAACTTGCAACTGTGATCACTCCTTCCAATGTAAACACCTCTCTTAATACGAGAGCTCAACTCCCTCCAACCCTCACTATTTCTTGTTATTTTATACATAACACGTACCAAGTCTACAATTTCTCCTTCTCTCCTCCAGCAACTCCCACCCTAACTTATCAATCATCGCAGTTACACTCTCAAACTCTTTTCTGACCTCCTTTCCATCTGCTCCCACCAACTTCCATCTTCCCATATATACGCCCCATAACTCTTCTCGCTGCTCTTCTCTGCACCTTCTCCAACTCCTTCACCCCAACATTCCTGTATGGATCCAAAACACTGCATCCATACTCAAGCATCGGTCTCACCATGGCTCTATAAGCGCTATCTCTCACGAACATACTAGCTCCCTTCAGATTTCTCATAACAAACTCCAAGAACTTTCTACTCTTAGAAGTAACATACTTAATATGTTCATTTCACATCAATTTTCTGTGCAACACCACACCCAAATACTTGTACTTCTCAACTTCTTTCAAAACTTCACCCCCCAATATATACTGCAACACCCTCCTTGTCCTTTTCCTGACAAACACAACCACACAACACTTCGCCACATTCAACTTCATCCCATTATCATCAACCCACCCTTGCAAAATATCAAGATCCTGCTGAAGTTCAACAACGTCATCCTCACTTTCCACCTTCCTATACACAACACTGTCATCTGCAAACAGTCTCACCTTCGACTTCACTCCTCTTGGCAAATCCTCTATATAAATCAGAAATAATAAAGGACCCAAGACACTGCCCTGGGGAACCCCTGACGATACTCTAACATGGTCTGAAAACGCAGCTCTAACCCTAACTCTCTGCACCCTATCCCTTAGAAAATCCTCAATCAGCGACACCAACGCCTCATCTCCAACGTAGTGCCGAACCTTATTTACCAACTCCCTATGAGGCACCTTATCAAAAGCTTTTTCAAAATCCAGAAAAATCGCATGCATCTCTCCCCCAGCATCCAACACATCAGACAACTCCTGCACTAACCCAGCTAACTGTGTTTCACAAGAAAAATGCTTACGAATAACAATTATAACATTTCATATTACTACGAAATAACTATTTAAGAAATAAAAAAATAAATAAAACGTTCAATTTCCTTATAAAATTTTATTTTCCTTCAATACAATGTGTATAAATACACGTACGTATTTAAGCTAGCACCTAGCAACACGAAAAAAGTACATTACCCAACGTTGCTTTTCATTCGTAAGAACACTTTTATTTCATTTATTGCAAATAAATCACGCTTTTCACACACATTATAAACACTCTGCACAAATCTAAATATATATATTTAGGATACACCTCCTTTGCTACAGAAGGCTCTATCTCATTTTGTTTCACACGAAAATAATGTAAATGAAAATCATTGCACATACGGCGAGTGACTTGGCGGCAAGCAGCTGGTTGTGACCACTGAGATAGGATAAGTAGAAGGATGGGTACTCTACACAATGGGATTCCACAATATCAGCTGATTAATATAAAGGCATCAGAAACTTACGAAGTCGAAGTAGAACTTAATAAATTTAAGGGCCTAATTATGCATTTCCCTTCCATATTAGAATATTATTGTAAAAAAAATTCAATAATAAAATAAATATGATTGTGCTTCCTACATTTCTTGTCGACTTTTGAAAGAGTAATAAAGAGAAATTGTTTGACTTACACCGTCTTTATTAAATTTGGCACCTGGCAAATTTGTGGTGGGACTATGGTGGGAGGCATCAGGATTGTCATAGGTCATAGTTTTTTTTTCCTGCTAATTAAGTAATACCCATCCTTCTACTTATCCTATCCCCGTGGTCCAACCAGCTGCTTGCCGCCAAGTCACTCGCCGTATGTGATGATTTTCATTTACATTATTTTCGTGTGAAACAAAATGAGATAGAGCCTTCTGTAGCAAAGGAGGTGTATCCTAAATATATTTAGATTTGTGCAGAGTGTTTATAATGTGTGTAAAAAGCGTGATTTATTTGCAATAAATGAAATAAAAGTGTTCTTCCGAATGAAAAGCAACGTTGGGTAATGTACTTTTTTCGTGTTGCTAGGTGCTTAAATACGTACGTGTATATATACACATTGTATTGAAGGAAAATAAAATTTTATAAGGAAATTGAACGTTTTATTTATTTTTTTATGTCTTAAATAGTTATTTCGTAGTAATATGAAATGTTAATTGAGCTCGCGATGTAGAGGTAATGTTGTTAACAAACTCGCGAGTTACTCGCGAAAGGATTTCTTGCGGCGGCTACCGATAGTTGGCGCCAGTGGTATTTTAGTGGGAACTTATTAACATTATTATCTCACTTTAATTAATTTTCATTGGACACCTTTCTTTTTACATCATGATATATATTATATATATTATTGCGAGCGTGGCGCAGTGCATTGACCGGTTCTCGTTAGATCACCGAAGTCAGGCTACGTCGAGCGTGGTTAGTACTTGGATGGGTGACCGTTTCAAGTAAAAAATACGCTGCTCCCTCCCTGGGGTAAATTCGTCTCGCTTTCCAGTAATGCACTTGTGTGTGGTTCCCTAGGCTTTGGACATCGCTTTGGTCCATTGAGAAAAAGTAGAGGTGTCCGTCCTGACTGAGGTTTTCCACGGTTCCCTCAGTCTCACCTCAGCGAATGCTGGGACGCGTAAGCATGCAGGCCGTGGCCACTATCCGTTCCCTACCTTATCCCTACCCAGTACCCCGCCGCGAGCTGTAAGCTCTTAGGGGTGTATCCCTGTAAATAAAAAAAAAAAAAAAAATTGTTAAATTTACGGTGTATATTATGATATTTGGAGGTTGTATTCAAAATTCCTCCTCTGGAAAAGTTGTGCATCAATCGTTATCTTGGAAAAAGTGCTTATTATTTTTACACTTAAAAATTAAATCATTATAACTCCGTTCCGAGTACGTATACGCTCTGTCGAGTACGTCGAGTGCTATTATCGACGTCAGCGCGCGCCTCTTATTTGCTCACTCTGCCTGCCATAACTTCCGATTTAAACACATTAAAAATATATATAAATAATTAAGGCACCTAAATTTTTGTAATTTCATGATCTTGGGATCATGTGGGAAACTTTTTCCGACGAGCAACGTGTAATTTTCCATGAACAGCGAGTTTTTCCAAAGAAGGTATTAAATTAATTGTTGTTAGCTAAATTGCAATAACAGACTCAATTGTTTATAAAATCAACTGTTGTTGATTTTTTGTACACGACAACATATGGTTTCTGATCGGCGTTAAAATTTTACAAAATTTCAACGCCGATCAGAAGCCAAAAAGGTATACTACGTTGTACAAAAAATCAACAACAGATTTTATAAACAAAATTGAGTCTGTTATCGCAATTTAGCTAACAACAATTAATACCTTCTTCGCAAAAACTCGCTGTAGCATGGAAAATTACACGTTGCTCGAAAAAAGTTTCCCATAAAATTTGAAGATCATGAAATTACAAAAATTTAGGTGCCTTTATATATTTTTAATGTCGTGTTTAAATCGGAAGTTATGGCAGGCAGAGTGAGCAAATAAGAGACGCGCGCTGACGTCGATAAACCTCATTCAGTCGATCAAGAAAAACAAAAAAAGAAAAACCATGAACTGTCGGATTAAAAAAGGAAATTTAATGTTGTCCAAAATTTTGTTCTCAAAAGAGCGTATATTATATATATATCATACCCAAATTATTCAAAAGGCATAAGCGATCCGAGACAACATAGTCATAAGAACAATAATTGACGTATTTAATGAATTATAATTTAATGTTACATGTAAATTACATTTATTCTCATAGAATTAAAACGCGATTCATGCATATTGATTTATTTTATTGCGTAGTCCTTATTAATTTATTAATGACATCTAGTTGCAAAGTCTTTATATAAACTTGCAACAATTTTACTGCCGCGCGAGTAAAGACTCCAACTTACTTGTTACAATGGTGTAGCATGGGTTGCATACATCATGGGGAACCTTCAAAACATCAAAACTTCTATGCTCGCGCTGCAGTAAAATTGTTACAAGTTTATTTAAAAAGGCTTTGCAATGAGATATCATCAATAAATTAATAAGGACCACCCCACGAGAAAATAAATGCGAATAAATTGTGAATACGAGTGAAAAATTCACACATTTTCCCACATGTTGAAGCCGATTGACGACTCTCTCATGCAGATTGATGCGTCATTCACGCATTTTAACAAATTTTTAATAATTTAACAAAATAAATGTATTTCAAGCAATTTCACCCATCCATATTGACATATACTGATTAATATTCACATAGTTGACTAGAGCAACTTCACGCAATTTCACATAAATTGACGTAATTTTAATTTAGTATCAACTTCACCTCTATTGATGCAAATTGAGTTGATTCCACTCGCCCATTTTCATGAATTTTCACGCAGTTTCATCCAATTATGATCCAACATTTTTTATAAAGTCAGTTCATGTATACTGACGCACTTTCAGCCAGTTTGATGCAAAGTACGTTCACTCACTTTGAAACTTTTTCATGCACATTCACCTATTGTCAACCAATTTTTTTCATAAAGTCCCCTCATGCAAATTGACACATTTTGACATATTTTGACGCATTTTCACCAATTTGCTGACCATTTTTTTCATAAAGTCCCCTCATGCAAATTGGCACATTTTGACATATTTTGACGCATTTTCACCAATTTGTTGACCATTTTTTTTCATAGTCCCCTCATGCAAATTGACACATTTTGACATATTTTGACGCATTTTCACCAATTTGCTGACCATTTTTTTTCATAAAGACACCTCATGCAAATTGGCACAATTTGACATATTTTGACGCATTTTCACCAATTTGTTGACCATTTTTTTTCATAAAGTCCCCTCATGCAAATTGACACATTTTGACATATTTTGACGCATTTTCACCAATTTGCTGACCATTTTTTTTCATAAAGTCCCCTCATGCAAATTGACACATTTTGACATATTTTGACGCACTTTCACCCATTTGTTGACCACTTTTTTTTAGTTAAGACCCCTAATGTTTTTTCACGCATTTTCGCACATTTTCACGCACTTTGAACTATTTGTTCGACAACTTTTTTTAACAACATCCTTTAGTGTATATTAATGTATTTTAACATATTTTCAGCATCTCTCAGTAGGAGATTTGACGTCCCATGACCAGTATATAAGTGACGTCATGGAACAAGGCGTGAAAAAATGTTATTCATGTGAGGGGACTTAGGAAAAAAATTAGTCGACAAATGGTCGAAGTGCGTAAAAATTTAATGTGTGAAAATGCGTGAAAATACATTAGTGGTCTTTATAAAAAAAAAAAGGTCAACAAATGGGTGAAAGTGCGTGAAAAAGTGTGAAAATGCGTGGATATGCATGAAGGGACTTAATGAAAAATGTTGGTCGACAAATGGTTGAAAGTGCGTGGAAAAGTGTGAAAATGCGTGAATATGCATGAGGGGACTTCATGAAAAAAATGTTCTACAAATCTGGTCACATGACCGGAAGTCATGTGACTTGGCGGTTGGTAGTAACACAAGATGGCTGACGCAGAGAGGTTATAGAAAGCTCCACGTGTGTGTATGGTGATTTATGAGGTGTTTAAGTGAAGTTTTACTTATTCCTGAACATTAAATAGTTAATTACAATGAAGTTAGGTTACCATTCGTTTGTCCAGTGTTAATATTTGCCATTTTTTCGCACTTTTTATGATGTAAAAAGAGAAAATTCAATGTTGCATTTTTGCCGGTCGAGTTTTCAAAATGTCAGATTTGGAGTACGTCGCATAAAATGTCGAAGATTAATAAGCCACGACGAGAAGTTCTATCAGATAAGTAAAAACAGTTCTTAATTTATTTAATTATGGCGAAGTATAAAAATAATTCCTTTAATAGTTAAATTATTCAAAGGAATCATTAAAAAGTAGTGAAAACCTTATACTGCTATATTATAGTCAGCCTAGTAGGGTTTTTTTTTATAATTATTATATTATTATTATAATATTATTAATTATCTATTATTATTATAATTATTATTATTAAGCCTCTCATTTTACTAGCTGATGTATATCTGTATACCGGCCTATATTTCTGTTTGTAAAAATTATTGTTTTTATTTTGCTTTCGATGTTTGACAAATGAGAACAATCTTTATTACTGTACGTAAAAATTTGCGCGCGTTTCTTTGTGGATTTTTCGTACATTTCAGGTATCCATGGACTGAAGCCATGGGACTGCATTCACTTCCAATGGTTTGGGAGCTAGCCTGCGACGAAAAATGCATGAGACCATGTGCAAAAATTTGGTAAATGATTGTGTGAAAATTCGTGGGAATGAATGAATTTTGCATGTATAGACTTTGTGAAAAAATTACTTGTTAAATGTATGAAATTTCGTGAAAAGGTTTGAAAAATATTAAATTTGAATGACTGGACTTTGCAAAATAATATGGTTGATAGAAGCATGAAAGTTCATGAAAAAGCGTCAAAATGAGTGAATTTGAAGGACTGAACTTTGTAAAAAATAATGGTTGATAAAAGTGTGAAAGTTCGTGAAAAAGCGTCAAAATGAGTGAATTTGAATGACTGGACATTGTAAAAAATTATGGTTGATAAAAGCGTGAAAGTTCGTGAAAAAGCGTCAAAATGAGTGAATTTGAATGAATGGACTTTGTAAAAAAATTATGGTTGATAAAAGCGTGAAAGTTCCTGAAAAAGCGTCAAAATAAGTGAATTTGAATGAATGGACTTTGGGAAAAAAATTAATCAATGAAAGTGTGAAAGTTCACGAAAAGGCGTCAAAATGTGCGAGCCAGTATACCTGAAAGTGTGTGAATTCGAGCGAAGTATTTTGGTGGCAGGCATTTACGTCAATATTTGTTAATATTAATCAAATTACATGAAAATGTGCCAATTAATATATGATATCAAATTCACTCGCGCATATTGACTCAGAAAAGGGGCGAAATTTAGGTGAATTGGAGTCAATATGCGCGAGCCAATATACCTGAAAGTGCGTCAAGTCGAGCGAAGTATTTCGGCAGGCATTTACGTCAATACTCGTCAATATTAATCAAAATACGTGAAAATGCGTCAATATAAAGTACCAAACATCGCCAAAGTGCATCAATACACGTTAATTCACTTGCGCATATTGACTCTAAAAAGGGGCGAAATTTAGGTGAATTGGAGTCAATATGCGCGAGCCAATATACCTGAAAGTGCGTGAAGTCGAGCGAAGTATGCATACTTTGCTCCTTATTCTAATAATTCCCCCCCCCCCCCTTTAGAGTCCCCAAATTTGAGTTAAAAAACTTGAAACTTGAGTCAAACTTATTGTTAAGATGTCAGCTATCATATAATATCTTATTTAATTTAAAATTTATAAAATTTAAGTTGTAAGAGAATTCCCCATTATGTTTAATGATGTGTTCAATCATTTTCCTGGAAAATCTATAGGGTAGAGATAGAAATTTCTTGATTTTGATTCTATAATATACAGTTGAGTGAGCAGAAATTATATTATAATATATTAATTAAGATCGAGGCATTCACAAAGGCTTAAGGCCCGATTTTAGGCTCAATTTTCCATTTATTCATGTCAGAATTTAGTGATTTAGTGAATCGGGAATCGGCGGCCCTTGCCTTTGTGAATGCCCTTTTTATTATAAAATATTATATATATACTACCACCATGTTCTGCACCAACGGTAGCTCCAGGCAAGCTCACGCCCAGACCCTTAAATTCAGTGCTCAGCTGCTCACCGTCGTGATCAACCTTTCTACTCCTGGCAATATCCAAAGCAAACTTACTGTTAGTAACGTCTCATCCAAGAATACAAAAAGATGTACATATATTATAATAATAAATGAAAACAACAGAAAATAAATGAGGTGTCATGGTTAAATATTCTACAAGTTAACCTGTTGCACAACTGTTGTTTATTAGGCCCTGAAACACTGTATAAATAGCAAATATTTGGCCAGAACAAATAGTCTTACAGACGATAATTAGATTACAATTATTTGAGACATAGCAACATAAAATGTTTGTTTTGTTTATGTAATATGTTTTTAGTTTGATAGCATTAATTAATTAAGTATACAAAAAGGCATTCATGAGTAAGTTCAGAGTAGCTTCTTAATTACTTTAAACTAGACCGAGGATATCAGTGTCATGGCTTTACAAAAGTTGAAGTTTTCCATAATGATTCTACAAAACAATAATTCATGGTTCACACACAATCAATATTTAGTATACCATTAAATATTATACATTAGGCCGTTGCTGCATATTGGACTGATTGATGCATTTTGCAGTTTATTAATTTACATACCATACAGCCCCTTTCTTTGCATAAAATTATTATTGTAATTGTTATTAATTTATTATTATTATTATTATAAAGATTATTATATCAATATAATTATGTTTTACACAAAAATTTCTACCCCAAAAATCTGCTCAAAATTCATCTTAATACATATAAACAACCAACATTTTTGTACATGGCTATAATTAAGAAAAGTTAAATTTGGGATGGTATTGATAGATTTGCATCATTATATTTTTATTTATTTAAAGCTTCAATTTCAGTTCAACATGAGTTGAGCAGATGAACTCATGTCACAAGAGCCTATACAGAGAAAAACTTTTTAAGGAAACAATTATTTTGTATCTTGAATCTGACTGCACCTTATATACAGTACGTGATTTGTACTAAAATGCTACATAAGCTGTTAGGAGAATGAATAAATAAAGTATCAAAACACAATACTTTTGCACTTAAACCTTTTTCATTCCACAAGTATAATTAAATCATGTTGCATTTTTTAGTGTTTTTGTCATATATATATACTGACCCTGTATATATATATATATATATATATATATATATATATATATATATATATATATATATATATATATATATATATATATATATATATATATATATATATATGTATGCATGTATGCATGTATGTATGTATGCATGTATATAGAAACACCAATGATAATATACATACATGATACATGCATTACAACTTTTAATTTTAATGCACAGTAAGTTGTTACTTTTCACCCAACATATAAATGTAATAACACACTACTTTTCTGACTCTTACTACTTAGGATTTTTTGTTTTTTTTTTATTTATATATAGATATTATAGATTATACTGAAACCAAAAGACATACACTGCAAGCTAGCACACACAAAAAGTTACTTTACTTTGCAAGGTTTTGCATTCGGAAGTGTTATATTTTAACATCAGGTTACAATTATATGTAAAAAAAAAAAAAAAATGTATGCATGATTCACAGACTTATATTGAGGTAATTAATTAAGTGTCCAAGAATGCTGTTGGTGTAAGATTCCATCAATTAACTGGTGAAATATTAAAGCCATATAGTTCAAGCACCAAAAATTAGTAACATATATAAAAATATTAATTTTTCTTGTATTTTGATAATAATTAACAAAATTTTAATTAATAGTTAAAGTCACACCTCCAGCCCTCCTATAATTTTGAAATGGAAAAACACACAAAATTATACCATTGATGTTTCAATATAATGTAGTAAAGAATTACTTACATGAGCAATTAATTGCCTTAAACTTCTGAATTCTATATTGTATGATTGTTATTTTATGTACAAAGAAATTTGTCCTGCATTTATCACAATTAAGCTATAGTTAAAATTCACATAATTCATAAAGCTAGTTAAAAGATTGGCATTAAATTAAAACTAAAAAACAGATAAACAGCTATGTATTTTGACACTGTTTCAATTTATTTGATTGCAATTGTTTAACCATGCATATTATATTATAGTTTTATCCTTCAACTTATGAGGAGTGACAGATTCACAGGGTGGGGTAGCAATGGGGGTGATTGCCTCATCTCCCTTAAAAGTTAAAAGGTCTCAAAATACTTTGCAAGAATAACCACCATGCACTCCACCCGAGCCGCCCCTCTTTCTTTAAGTCCAAGAAATAGCATTGTGGGATAGAGCCCCTCTCCCCTCCCCACCTGAAAACTGAAGTCTGGATTCACCTTTGCTTATGAATAATTTTCTATGAGAAGACGTTCTAGGTTTCTTTTTATACAATAATGTTTTTGACATATATAACTTGATGAAGGAACAGATTTATTATTATTTTGCAAATATATTTAACAAAAATTAAAATTTAATTAATTTATCAACAGTTTGGATGGAGTTATTCGGTATGCATACTGTTAATCACTCCACTATAACGGCACTTCACAATGTTATATCAATTTCTTATTAGTTATTTAGCAATTATTGAATAATTATTCTACTACATACGTACATTACAGTTTTTACCCATATTACGTTTGTTTATTATTATTTTAAAAGTGTTGATAATATAATTAAGAATTTATTCTTATAATTTATTACAAATTTATAATAGTATATATAACATATACATAAAACATAAATAAAATTGTTTTGAAAACAAAGAAAAAAACTAACATTTATAATATGGGATTCACTGATGAATGAAAAAGTAATACACTTCATGCATATTATCAAATAAATATTGAAAATTTTGAAAGAATGCAATTTTATTATTTAAATGATCGTAAGTGCTGCAGTTAACAGCAATCGTTCTGTGTGCATATATGTAAACAGGTCTGTCTACTGCTGCCCGGCCCTCCTACCTGTCGGGTAAAGTAGTAGTTATTCTGCCACTTCTAATACGTATGTTGCTAAGTAAGACAATCTTTAATACATAAATTCTACAGTAATGTTGCATTAGTTTGCTGTCCCTGACCCGAATATTTCTGAGCAGTTGCATATTATATGTTATAATTGATAGTATTGATACCAACATACAGATTTTTTTTAATAAAATTTCGAATCTCGTACTGTGGAACTTTTTTAGCTTGGAAAATTCTTATAATGCTTTCATCTTGGTAGCACAAAATAACTTATTTAGTAACTAAAAACACTTGACTTAAGTGCAAGATTTAAGTCTTGCATTTTTTTTTTTTTTTTTTTTTTTTTCCAGTCATGAATTATATTGTTTCCACACTAACTTTTTGGAAGTAAATCAAGGGATTTTGTCAGGTTAACTTGATGCAGCGACAGACATATACTTTTTTTTTTTTTTTTTTTTTTTTTACCGAGACATATTTTGGGTTGGTGATTCCTGACATAATCTATGTCTACAATTAGAATTATTTCAGAAAACATTATAACAATAATAAACTATTTATTTTCTTTCTTGTTCTTCAAGTTGTTTGTTAATTGCACTTATAAATAAAGTTCTTGTTTGCTTTAATTTGCTTTACAATGTTTATTTCTGTACAGTTCTAGCCAAGAAATAGATGTTGTGGATTAGAAATCTCCTTATTTCTTTTAGATGGTGGTGATGTAATTGAGTTTAAAGTGTGTAAGAAGCCAGAAGCCACTATAGTCAATTTATGTGTTTTCTTGAATTCTCTTTTTACCGAAAGTTCCACAGTAAACTGGTATCAACTGCAAATGATGTGGCAATTAATGTCTATATTATTCTTTTGCTATTGACGTGGGGTCCAATTAACAAGATGGGTCATATACCAATGAGCACTAGCTGTTATTTCACCGTTTTTTCCTCCACTTCATAACTAACAACAAGCTAAAAATTATGCAAAATATTAAAAATTAATAATATATTTAAAGAAACTAGTTCTATCACTTAATTTTTATCTGTAAGTTAATCTTTTCCATATATGTTTTCTTTGTAATATCAATCAATGGCATAGGTTTCAGTCCATCGTGATAACGTAGAATTGCACCACAATATATATGCAATCTTGTTATTAATTCTCATCCTATACTAGATAAGAAAAATAATAGAAGATTGAAAAAGTAAGAGTCAGAGATTGCACCAGCTTCCTTTTTTTTCCTACGTCCTGAGCATAATTAAAGGAATTAAGCCAAATTGAAGAACACTGTACTATATTTGCTTTCAGAGGTAGGTTTTTGCTTATCCTTCACTCTTTTTACTCTTGGCTAAATCAGAAACTTAATTGTATCTGCCTACTGTAAAAGCTAGTTTTTGAGGTCAAATTAAACTAGGGGTATCGATGGCTAACAATATTCAAGTCTGAGGATTTAAGGGCAGGCACGGACTGGCCTATCAACCTTTCGGTCGCGGACCGATGGGCCGTGGCAAAAATGGGCCGCCAGGGCAAAAGTAGGCCGCAGGCCGCGAATAAAAAATAGGAGAGAAAAAAAGGCGAGAAGGAAAAAAAAATAAGACAAAGAAGAAGAAGAGAATCAACAAAGACTTAAATAATGTATATAAGCAATTAAACAATATAATGCATAATTTTTACATAAACTGGTATATATATCAATGCTGTAGAAAAAGGGCCGCTTTTTTGGTGGAATAATATTATGTAGTTGTTGTTTTCTTCAAATAGTAAAAATTTTGAGACGGCCCGATTGGGTGCGCAGGGGTGCTCAGCAACTCGCTAGTCAATATATACTTATTAAAATTATAAATAATACACAATTTAATAAATAAGTCTTACTGTTTGCATGGTAGAATATTTCACAGTACAACTACTTATCGTAACTTTCAAAACAGCTAGCGTGGAAACACTGTAACTATGATTAATTCTGAAAAAATAATAAAAAAAAAAAAAAAAGTGATCCGGCCCATTTAGCGTGAGCAACTATGACTTTGTGATACTTACTACCCTCAGATTTTTCTACAAAAAATGAGGTGTGTTTCAAAAGGTCTTAACCACATGAACTATTTTTAAATTTTATCAATACACAATACGAAATATACATAAAATGGTCACTTGCGATGATCGGGGTCAACGAAAACATCGTATTTTCTAAAAATTATTCAAATGATCTTCCATGTCAAACCAAAAAAAAAAAATATATATCTCACTTAGATTCACCAGAAAAAAAAATATCAAGTCAGAGCGATTCCTCGATTGACTCGAAGAAAATATTGCATATATACGGCAGTCTGAAAAAAAAATATAATATTGATCTATTTTATGACTCAATGAGCTTTAACCAAATCTTTTTTACGATAATTTTGGATGGGAATAGTTAATTTTCCTTAAAAAAATGAAGAAAAACCTAATGAGAATTAACAAGATTTTGTTGCTTTTTTTTTATAGAAAACTGGTCAGGTTGAATATTTTTTAATAATTTTTTTATTACATAATATGAGCGTAAACACAGAAAATTAATCCAAAATCATGGTCAGAGTAAACGCGTCGATTTAATTGTTTAACATGCAAAAATCTGAAATTCGATAAGTGGCATGAAAAAAATAAAAATATAAAAAATTGTGTATTGATGTTCTAAAAAAACATGTTTGAAATAAATTTCTTCCGACTTCAATTTTTCGTAAGAAAAGCAATAAAAACTCGCAGTTATTCTTTTCACATTTTAGTATTAAAAAATTAAAAAACCACGCCCCTTTTTCCAAAAAAATCGCACCTGCGGCGGGCAACTGGGGGGCTCCGCCCCCCAGACCCCCCGAATGAGAATTTGCCTCCGCCTAATGTGGGCCGTCTTTCTTTCTCGACCGATCGGCAATTACGACCCAGTCCGTGCCTGTTTAAGGGTAAGATAATATGCCCAATGTTAAAAATATTTTCACGGTACATGACAATTATGAAACATACATCTTAAAATTTTCTACTCTACATCCCTTATCATGAGTACTTAAAATGTTAGGTACACAAATTCGAACTAGTTTTCAAGGTATGAATTTTTTAACTTGAATATGTATTCAACTTTAACTTAAAGAAATGGAACTTCCTTCTTAAATTAGTCAACTTTAAAAATTAATAACTCAAAATCTAGATAAAATTTGAATACCTTATATTTTAGCTAACTGATGGGGTATGTAGAGGAGAACATTTTCAGATTATGTTTCATAATTTTCATGTGTGGGAATTTTGTTAAAATGGAAGTATGGAGCGTATGGGCATAAATTATATATCTTCATAAACCACCATTGAAAAAATACAATTCATGCACTGAATATTTAGCCAAACTTGTCTATTGGTGACCATTGATATGCATGCTGCTTATAAACTATACTTGATCCAATATTTAAGGGGCTGCAAGTAGCTATTTGGTAAAAGGTAACTGCTTTAAGCTTGTATTATTATTATTTAATTTAAACAGTTAAAATACTGTAAAGTTGTCTAAATTGTTTGACATTTTTATACATGGCATTAGTTCACATTTATTGGAAACTTTGTAGCCATCTCTTCTTGCAGCAAGAAACATTGATTGTACAGTATTAAACTATCCCCAAGTGGAACAAATAATTATGCCACAATATTATTTGGTCTAGTACCACAATTACACTTCAAACTCACATATTGTCGTGGTAGCATCTAGTTTGCTGATCTAAACTTGATAGAATTTGTAACTCTGTAAATTATGTAAAAATGACTCTCAAGACAGAGGGCATCTATTTAGATGCTCTGCATTAACTATGGAACTTGACTTGTTGCCTGGCAACATGAAAAGAGAAGAAAAGAATCTTTTCTCTATTGGCTTGCTGGAATTAAATGGCTTAAACGCCTACACGTGGGCATAAAAAAAGAAGAAGATTTGATAAAATTTACATATAGTAGATGGTCAATCTCAATCCATTTTCTGGTAACCTATCGAAATAAGATCGGCGATCTACATAAATTGTACCAAGCTTAGATTGGCAAACTAGATGCTACCGCAACAATATACTGATTAATTAATTAATCTAGTATACCTTAATATTACATAATAATAACAATTTAATATGTAAATTCTCTTACCAGCCAGCCAGAAAAGAATTTCTATGCAACATTGACACTATACCACTATTAACCTTCTGCAATTTACAACACTTTTTCTCTTTTATGTGTGTAGCCCACTGTTGTTAAATGTGTTTTTAGTTTTTATCCATTTATAGTAACATTGATAAGGACTTGAGTAGAATAATTATTGAACAGGAAGTATAGCAAGTATATAAAAGCAATTCAACTGCAAATAACAAATAAAATCTTAAGCTTCATGCCAGTGTGACACTAACTCCTCAGTCTAGCTAGGATGAGCTTGTCTTGCTGTTGACGAAATTTCAAGCTTTCATACACACATACATAAAAACAAAACAAAACACACCAGAAAATATATAAAACTAGAACACAAGAGAGCAGCATAGCAAGCCAAAAAGTTGCTTATAATAACAGATAAGTTTCAATACATATATTTTTCTACTATTTCTTTAATTTTAAACAAGTTTGGCATGAATCACAAAATAATTTACAAATAAATTATTTTAATTTTGCTTATTCAATTTCATACTGCAACTGAATTTGCTATGTGTCAGCTGGTCTCATGTGAAGCTTTGTTAGACATTATACATATTGACAATTAATTCACTGCATGAAGTGTATATGCATATTTATAACTCATACAAACATACCACACAATCTTTTTTTCTATAAAGCATTGAGGCATTATTTAACAGGAGATTGAGATCAAATTAGTTTTGATGTACCGTGTTTACAGCAATTACATTTTCTTTGTGAACATTGTCCTTGAATATATTTGCATAGATCCATAGCAACAGAAATATACATTTAAAAAATGCTGCTGTTCATTTTTCTTTTCTTTTTTTTTTTTTTTTTTTTTTTTTTTTCTTTCTTTCATTTTTTCCTTTTTATTATTTTATAATTTTTGAGCCACTAAATTTACATGGGCAAAAAGCACCTCATTACAATTTTAGTACACTCTTTTTAACATATGTCCTATATTAAGCCCATTATTAACTTCTGTTTTATCATTTGTTTCTCTTTATATTCTTTTTCATACATTCACACTCTTTCTTCAGTGTGTAAAGCTATAACACACATCCATTTTAATCACACCTACACACAACTCAATGTAACTTCACAATCAACAGTGACAACAACAACCATCTCGATTTAACAATTTAAATGTAACTATCACAAAAGCCAATGCAAGTATAATAACACACTTTGCAAATCTTGGATTCCCTGCTAAAAATAATAAAAAAAAAAATAATAATAAAAAAAAAAAATAAAATAAATAAAAAAAAAAAAAAATAATAAACTAGGAGCCTCAATCCTTCTCATTACCAATAAAGTAATTTTTAAAAGAATAATCATAATAAATGCCAAGCTAAATCACAAAGACTGAGAAAAATATCTACCAATTATTTCTTAGTTTCTTTTTGTCACGGAAAACTCTATTTCACTTACTAGTGTAGCATCAAATTAAAATGGAATTGAAGATTTAGTTTTTCAGTTTATTTATTTAATGTGTTACTCTGACATTATTTAAAAAAAAAAAAAAATAGGACAGGTGAGCACACAGAAATTATTCCATTAATTAAACCAAAGCAAAGATTTGGAAAATATCAAATGAAATGTTCACCACTCAGAATTAAATTTCTAAAATATCCAAATTTTTACATGGTGATTACACTACACTTAATTGTTGAAAGGCAGACACTTTTATTACTTTCACAACAGAGAACACAACACTTTCACAATATTGGCCAAGAGTAAATTCCATTTCATTGTGCAACATAAATATAATTAGGCTCTGGTAGAGAGCGGTGAGTAGACAACTTGCAATGTTTCACCTTTTCACATTGATTAATAAAGAGATCAGGAGAAGGAACTCTGGAGAAGCTGTAATGTTGGCAGTGCTTCTCTTGAATTCCTTCTCTTTATCTGTGTGATTAAGATGAAACATGGGAGGTTACCTACTTACCGCTTGCTACTGTTAAGCTCAGTGATGAACAAACTCAATTCACTCCACAATAACTATGTGAGTTACATCAGTGTATGTGGAAGAATATTAAGACACAAAAATACATCAAAATAAAAAATAAAATTGATGCTGCAGCAGCAATTCTGACTTAGAGTGTTTACCTTAATTCCTCTAACAGAATTTTAGCAAATGATGCAAAACTGCCAAAGTGACTAACAGCTTTTACTGCAAAGTGGCAAAAAGAAGTAACAAGGAAATCTGGCAAAGCTCAGTCAGGCAAAGCAAAGTCAGATATGCTGTAGCACCATCAATATGCTCATATTTATATTAGTAATTAATGCCATGAGCCAAGTAATGAAGGCGGGAAAAAAAAAAAAAAAAAAAAAAAAAAAAAGGCATACTTAATAAATAAAAATTAGTATGAGAGTCCATGCAAGAATCATCATTTGTGTGTGCTGTTTCATTGAGCATGTATTTATGTCCCCATTGTAATAAAATAACAATATTTACTGTTTATATTGTTAAAAACATTTATGAGAAGGTTGTGTTTTACACAAAGCATTGCTGTATGAGCGAGCATTGGCCCAACTAAGACACCTTGCTGACATTATTGATATCAGATATCATTTTGCAAGTGATTTCAACCAGTATCATCATAAATTAATAATTTAAATTATTTATACATATGGATGCAGAGGAACTAAAAAAGGCAATCTCAGTTCACAAATCTCACACTTCATTTCTAGATGAAACGGCAGTTGGTTGAAAAAGCTGATATAGAGTTCTTCTGTCCAGTCCATTTTTTTACTTGCTCTTTCTGCCTCTTAATCCAAGTGATTTTTTTTTTTTTTTTAATTTAATCGATTCTGCTCATCACTGAATTTACATTTGTTGCCAAACACTTAATTCTTCATTCTCTTTCTTCCCAAACTAACTCCATGCCTTCTATTCCCTTACATATAATTACATCTATAAGGGCAAAATATTCAAGTCACTGGACTGGGGACCTGGTGAGCTTAGCCTAGTCTCTGCAGTCCTCAGCTAGGCAGTCACTATCATTTAACGATGTATTTTTCAGCACTTCAACTACACTGAACAATTCTCACATGGAACGATAGGGGCCTTGCATCTTGAGAAACTGTGAACAAAATCAAAACATAAATTACATATTTTTTGTTTTATTATTGAAGCAATGCTTGTAGAAAATTAAAATACATTATATATATAACCTCAATTTTACGAACTTCGCTAATTTATGAAGTATTTTTTCAATCCTGAACAGATAGTAGATAGAGAAATACATATTAAATAACCTTGATTTTCCAAAAACTCGAATTTATGAAGTGCTCTAATGGTCCCTTCAATTTGAAACTGTTTAACTGTTTACATGTACTATGTTAGTACGTATTTACATATGATTGTTCTGCTTTGAAGCTAGAATGAAATACAAATTTAAAGAGTAAAGAGGGCAAACGCTTCAAATTGTACAGTCAATAACAGATAAAATGAACTAACAATGGTCCTTTGTTGTCACATTACTAACTGTAAGTTTAAATTCCCTACTTCCAGCTCATCACAGCTCTCTATGCATTTTCGCTTTATCAATGATGCCCGCTCAATTGGTGAGTGAGAGCTAGGGCATCGTTGGGAGTGTGAACATTTTTAGAGCGATGTGATAAGGTAGGAGGGAATTTAAACTTTGTACCATGACAACAAAGGACCGTTGTTGATTTATTGTACCTGCTAATGACTGTACATATATATGTACATAACGTGAAATCATAATCCTTATGAGCTAGCAGCATTATTACCTTGGCTGTCCACACAAATAGACCTCCACAGCACTCGATTCTTATATACTCTATTTGATTAAGAAATACTTATGACTCTTTTGGCTTTTACACTCTCTATTGCACAAAGTACATTTACCACCCCTCTTCTTCAAACATTCTGCAATCATATTCTACCAAACATTTTTTGGCCTGTCATATTTTGTATCCATATACTTAAAACAAGGGAGGATCAGGAGATTGTAGTCCCCATGTTTTTTCTAGCAGGTACCAAAATATGAAATAAAATACATAGGAGGGTACCATTATCCCCTTAACATCTCCCTAAATTAAAAAAAAAAAAAAAAATTAAAATTAAACACTTCAATCGTTACAATAATTTACCTGTATAACAAGAGATGGTCCTCCTGACACAATTTCTGACGGAATTTGTGATAGAGGGCAATTTTCTATACTCATGATCTGTAGATTCGTACATAGAGCCAACTCAAAGGGCAAATTATGAAGATTAGGGTTATCATTGATATACAGAGACTCCAAGTTTTCCAGGGTGCCAATTTCTTCTGGCAGGTAGGTTAGGCAATTCTCCCCCACACTGAGGTAAGTCAGGTTTGTGAGATGTCTGTAAAAAAGAAGAGTGTTTTAAATTAGCTCCAATTTTAATAAACTATTGGCTATAAGAAATTATACTACTCCTATTTTTTCAGATATTTTTTAGTACAGGAACTAGTTTTAAGGGTAAGGTAACATGCCCAATGTAAAAAAAAAAAAAAAAAAAAAAAAAAAAATGTTCTTCTCCACATCCCCTATCAGTAGCTAAAATATCAGGTGTGCAAATTCGAGCTAGTTTTTAAGTTATGAATTTTTAAAGCTGACTAATTCATCTTTAAAAATTCATAACTAAAAGCTAGCTCAAATTTGTATACCTGAATTTTAGCTATTGATAGGGGATGTAGAGGAGAACATTTTTAATTTTTTTCATGATTCTCATGTGTGGGATTTTTTTTTTTTTTAACATTGGGCGTGTTACCTTCCCCTTAAATAATGATTGAAAATACAGTCATTCAGGAGTCATTTAGGTCCTATTCTTTTATGTATGGACCAAACACTTGAATGTTTAATGAATATTTAAAAACAATTCCTGGTCTCTCTAGAATGTCGGAAAATATCTGAAAAAATCATAATTTTGTGATCTAGTCAATTATTCAATGAAAGATATTAGGTACAGTTTGTCCATGTATGCATAATCAAAACAAATGTCTCACTTCATTTAGAACACCCTGAAACCTTTGCTTTGAATGCTAACTACTTACAAAGAAAGAAATTACATACCCAATGGCACGAGGAAGGCTTGTAAGTTGGTTTGACTGAACAATAAGTTTTTGAAGATCTCTAAGGAAACCAATTTCATTGGGGAGAGTTTCCAGCTTATTTTCTTCCAAATCGAGAACTCTCAACTTCCTTAAATTACCAATGCTTGATGGTATTCGCTATATACAAGAAAATATCTCATTAAATAATGGTATTCTATTAACTGTCAGGAAAGATAACAGGAATAGACTGATACTCACTTTCAACAAGTTATTTGATAAAATAAGAACTTCTAAACTCTGGAGACACTGGACATCATCTGGAATTTTGGCTAATTGATTGGTACCTAGATTCAGTTCCACCATGCTGCACCATGTTCCAACATCTGCAAGGCAAAAACAAAAAACACAGTTAAGTTCCTGTTAGTACCTGGACATTCTGTGACAGTACAAAAGTGAGTTCCGTACTAGATAATTTAGTTGATTTATAATTTACATTCATTTAGAGCAAATCAAAGACAGTTAAAAACATATAATCTAAGTTTAAAGGTCCCATTTACTGACATTAAACAGCTTCTTATTATTTAACGGTAGTTAATGTGGTATTTGTTTGATTTACATGCTTGGCTATGTTATCTAGTTATGGGGCAATATATATTTATACTAATCACCCCACTCCTGCCTCAGTCAATGGACATCATTCATGGAGAATTCCATAAAAAATGGACGGTACCCTTTAGTCTTCCAATTCTACAACAAATGCCAATCAGACTGAAGGTTGCAACAAGTGGGGGGCAAAAACTAGTCTATTGTCTCATTGTCTATTGTCTGGCTTTATCAAATTTCCACAGCATCCATTGATGGAGAGGGCTTGACTAATTTATGCAAGTTGGTGCCGCATTATCTATAGTTATTTAAGGTAAAACCTGAAAATTTGTCTGTCAAGGTCACACCATAAAAAGACGTGTCAACACTCACTACGTTTACATGACAGTGTTTAATGCATATCCGTTGACGACGCCTCATAAGAATAACATTATCCGTCGTCAACGGATCCATATTAAACACCATCATGTAAACGTAGTGACTGTTGCACTAGCAGTGCGACTCTGGGAGGAGTGGGTGGTGACTACAGTCCCTTTAGAGCATTGTCAAATTTCTTATCTAGTTTTAAAAAGAACCAACGCAGTGGTTCGAAATATATGAAAACATTCATAAAAAATAGTCCAAAAAATTAGCTGTTAATCTATATAAAATTTTAAAAAATATCTTGAGCCGTTTTTGTGTAATGTTGATTGAAAAATTTAACATTGAAAGGATACAAAATTCACATTTGAATAAATTAATTATAATTAAACCAACAGTTAAAAAAATCTGAAAAAATCAGTAGTATTTGGACAATTGTTGAAAGTCTACCAAATTAATTTTAAGAACATCTGTCGATACGACTTTTTTCGTCCAAATTTCTCAGGTTAAACCTTAAGGAAAACAAAACCGAATATTAAAATATCCTAGTCATGTAGGTTTCTTTGTGGAATTTTTAGAGTGGTTTTATATAGGAGGGCCTGGTGATCAAACTGGCTTAATCACTGCAGGTAGTTAATAATGAATTAGATAAGAAACTCACCTTTGTCTGCAATGGTTTACACACCCGTTTGATCGCAAGGCCCTCCCTCATACACATATGTCATATTATGTCTATGTTTATATTAATTTTATTCTATATGTACACTTTTTAGTGTTCAATAAAAGACTAATAATATAGCATTCTTAGCTCAAATTATTCCACTAATAAACTCTTTTCTTACAACAAATTATTTCATGTACATCCATTGACGATAAAAAGATATTGAGCACCATTTGGTAGCAAAGTGTTAAAATTTCTTAATTTATTGTTGTTTTAATAACTGTGTGTAACTGTGGCAACGTTGATGAAATGGTTATTAATAGCTGAATACAATAGGAAAATTGCTATTTATTCATTCATACCTAGAGGAAGAGATGTTAGCAGATTTTCTTTCATATTTAACTTGGTAAGGTTCTTGGCACGTGAGAATATTGCATAGGGTATCTTGTCAATCTGATTGTGCTCTAGATTTATAGAGTAGACGTTTGTGAACTGTGCTGGGCCTCCGGCTGGGTATGAAGCAAAACAGTTGCGAGAGAGGGTGATGCTGGTAAGACTGCTCAGACTTGCCAGTAATCCTTCTGGCAACTGGCAGATTGTATTTCCTTCTACATTAAATTCATCCATGTGTATGCAGTTGCTCAGAGTTTTAGGGATTGCAGTCAGCCTATTATACCTATTGAAATGAAGAAACATACATTAATTATTAATAAGAAAGCTTGAATTGTTCTTAAATATATGTACAGTTATGGTTAATAAGACAGGGAAACTTGACATGCATGAGAGACAGAGTATCAATAGTTTTCTCGCTTTACTGAGTGGCATCACATTTGGAGAAAGTGGAGGAGATGACTGCAAGTCACCTCACCATGCTGGAACTCTACAGAGTTCCAGCAGTGCTGTCACATAAGCAAGCAAATGGACTGATGGTGCTCACTTTTACACTCGCGCAACATATACCATATTATATTATACATATTAAAGGGACAGGGGACCATAAAAATAAGTATTTTTTATTTAGAAGTTACCCACTAATTGAGTATGTTTGAGTGCCTCAGGGTAAACGCCCAGCGAGTAACTGAAGTGTGGATTGCTGACGTCAGCAATCACGAAAGGCAACATGGCTGCCAATTTTCCATGGAACTCACTCCCCCCTCCTCCCACCCAGCCATGCTCAGTGCGATGTTGCCTGTGCAATTGCCCTGCGGCTGTCTATATTTATTTAATTTTTATAAATTCGGGGGATGGTCCGACAATGGAAATTTACTCATTTCTCACACTAACATCTCTTACATAAACTTTCTATGCATTCATGATTGCATTGTCCTATGTCCCTTTAAGTTCATTAGTACAACTCCATGTATTTTTTACTCCGATAGTACTTTGCTCAAATCTTTCTGCTATCTTTCATGAGCTGAGAAAGCAAGTTGCATATCTTTGAGTTGAGTGATATTGTATTTACAAAGAACACATGTAAATAATTTTTCTGACTATATCATACCTCACAGGATACAAAAATTTGGTTGTGCATGCCTTTTTTTGCACTATTATGTATAAATTGTGAAAATACTGTATGTATATTGTCAGTTCCGCTCAGTAATGTCTCAGCAAATTACTGAATTTCAAAACTTTTAGCCTCAGTAGGCAAAATTTTGTCATGAGCCTTGAAATGTTTTAATTTTGTAACAATTATAACAATTAATGTGATTCAATATTCATACCGAGTATTGAAAATTTCATTATCTGACCAATAAAATTAGAATCTAATTTTAATCCTAATAATACAGTATACAGTATTAATGGCACTGAGAGCAAAATGCCTACTAAAATTAGTTTTGTCATCATGAATATACATATAATATATTATATTTAGAACCTCAGATATCTACAGATATTTGAATTAGGTGCGAAGAACGTAGCTTATATATATATATATATATATATATATATATATATATATATATATATATATATATATATAATATAATATAATATAATATAATATAATATAATATAATATAATATAATATAATATAATATAATATAATATAATATAATATAATATAATATAATATAATATAATATAATATAATATAATATAATATAATATAATATAATATAATATAATATAATATACAATAAAAACTTGTTATTACGTAACTTGTTATAAGGTAAAAACTCTATATTGAGTAACGGAGTATAGGTCCCGTAAAAAATAATTAGTATTGCAGGTATAGGAAAAACTTGATATAAGAATATTATTATTAGTCTTTTATTAAACACAGAAAGTGTACATATTAACAGCACTAGAAACATACATAAGGTATACTCGATATAAGGTAAACCCAATTTCCTGGGTCCCTTGACCTTACGTAATAACAAGTTTTTACTGTTATTACATTCTTTTTCACCGAATTCAAATATCTGTAGATATCTGAGGTTCTAAATGTTGCTTTTTTTAATAGTTTCTTGTTCCAGTTCTGATATTTTCTCCCACCACTGAACATGACAAAAAAGATATCTGAAAAATATGTTTGAGAATTTGGTGGCTAATTCCTGATTTTGTCAAACATCTGTGATTTTGTAAACATTTTCGAGAAGAGCAAAAATATGCGTTTTTTTTTTTTTTTTTTTTTTTTTTTTTACATAATTACATAATTACATAAGAGCTTTTGTGGTGACGTTTTGTACCTGATCAATATTGAAACTAAACTTATCAGATATTAGCAAGAATCTAAAAAAAAAAAAAAGTGGCCATAGTATGAATGCTCCTTTTTACTAGGGATAATGTGCGATTCAAAATTTGTGTGCTCCAGGCGTAGATCCAGGAAAATATCTGGGGGGGGGGGGGGACCTCTTTATAACTTTATAAGGCTAATGTTAAAAAAGAATTTAGGGTGGAGAACTGCCTATATTGCCCATGTTAAAACCAAAATTTCAGAGGAGGCCCCCCCCCCCCCCTCCCCCGGCCCTCCTGGATCCGCACCTAATGTACTCAAAACAGTACATCTTCCGATTATGAGGTATTGGAGGTAATTACCTTAGTCCAAGACGTGTGAGTGCTTGAAGTTTCCCTATGGACTCAGGGATATCAAGCAATTCGTTGTGTTGCAGGTCGAGCGTTGACAGCTGCACGCAATTGCCTATCTCAGTTGGAAGGTGCTCTAAATGATTGTGAGAAACATCAAAAGTAATCAAATGCACCAACTTCCCAATTCCAGCTGGCAGCTCTTTAATCTTGTTTTCGCGGAGACTAAGCATGGTGAGGTTCTGTGGAAAAAAAAAAAAAAAAAAAAATGCGTCTTATAAATTAAAATTGAATTAATAAAACAGTGATCATAATAATTTAACAAAGAAGTGAAAATGGGAAAAAGAAAGTTTAAGAAAAGAGTTAATTTAAATTAATTTAATTTAAGTTGTAATTATTCAGAATTATACAACCAAGAGAATGAAAGCAGGCTGCAGTAAAGTAGTACTTAATTTACTCACTCCAGCCTGCAGTGCAGCAGACAAAATACAATACATATGCAGGGACTGAATTGGTTTTCGCGAGGATTCAGTTTTTGCATATAAAAGAGAGAAAGAAAACAAAAAAAGCACTTACTTTCAGGTAGCGGATGTCATCTCCAACTACTTTTACCCTGTTGAACCTTAGGAAGAGGGTAGTGAGTGATGTCAGTTTATAAACAACATCTGGGATCTGAAACAAGAAATATGAACATAAGAAACATGGGATAAGTGTAATTGCCGTGACGCTTTTTGAAACTAATTTAGGCTCGAATCCTCATAAGAATAACATTGTCATATTTGGAGGCAAATATCGCAGTCAATAGTCATTTTAGAACAAAATGCACTCAAATTTCTAATAAATGTTGAATTTATTTTTTGTCAACAAGTATTTTTTTAAGAATTTTAGGACCAACAGTTTAAGCGTGGTTAATTTTTTTGTTATGACACAGTTCAGCGGATGAAAACGCTGCTAGAGCCTAAAATAGTTCCAGCTTTGCCGCATGGCGCTGTAGCCATTACATTCGTTGACGCATTGGCGTTACTTAAATTATATCTCCTTCTTATTTCCTCCATGTACGACCCCTCTGTATATAGCATTTAATTTCTTTCTATAATTTGTGTTTTTACAGGTTGTCTACCCTTTTCTTTAATTAAAATAAATATTGCATAGACGATTTTTCATAATAAATAAATAAATACAACTACTATCACTGTACCTTTTTGTAATATTATAAAAAAAAAAAATATATTTTCATTAATGCAGCAATAAAAACCGTTTAATAGCACAAGATGGGGAGGAGAGGAAATTGATGGGTAAGCTGGCCATGTGGTAGCAGAGGTCTGTTAACAACGGCTTATTGATAATGAGTCTAATAACCACTCCCAATTATATATTACAGAGCACAACATTGCCATGTTAAAACTACTTGATAACAAGGTAACTATTTTATTTCTGGACAGCGAAAAACTTTCAAATTTGTTTATTTCACTGTTTTGATTAGGTTGAGACAAAAATGTGGGATTGGATGCCCGGATAGGTCCCTTAAGGATTAATGTCACTATTGGTGGCCATTACCATTTTTTGATTTTTTTTTTCTGCTATTTAATCTTAAGTGTTTCTCTTAATGAAAAATCGTCAAGCGATATTTTATCTACTTAATCTAAAGTCTAAAATATTTTTACACTTAAAAACAAAAAAACAATTGACTATTAAGTAAAAATATTTATATTTCATGTAGTTTTTGAGTAATTCATTTTTTAAGTGTGAAAAAGATGCTGATTTGACCACCTGTGTATACAGTCCTCGGCAGTCCCCATGCTATAACTACCGTTTTACATGCTATTTATCTCAAAAGCTTCATATCGATGCTATTACTCATATAGTTATTAAAATTAAGATTAATTATATTCCACTGAAAAAAACCTAAGAACGTACTAACCTCATTTAGCTTGTTATGCCTGAGATCAAGTACTTTGATGGCCTTAAGACTAGCAAGAGTATCCGGAAGGCTGGTGAGAGAGTTCTCGCTCAGGGCTAAAGTCTGCAAATTGACGAGACATCCTATCTCAGGTGGCAGAGTGACCAGCTTGTTGCCATACAAGTAGAACTCAACAAGATGAGTTAACTCGCGCATACTCCCTGGAAGCTGAGTAATCTGAAAATTGAAAACAGAATTTAGTTAAGTTTTCACATAATCACAAAATGCATGTTAAGTATTTAATTTGATGCACTTACACTTGACTTGCTGAGGTCCAATCTCTGAGAACCATCCTCTTTGCATTTTGTGAACTCTTTGGCAACATCCTAAACAAAACCACATCCTGGTTACACTCATTACTTTATTTCCAGGGCAAAAAATACTGTCAATGGATAAAAAGAAATGTAAAAATTACAATATCACATTTTTTTATACTTAATAATTAATACAGTATATTATTACTACTAATAGCATAAAAGGTTATAAATTGCTTTTTTTATTAAAATATTATATACAGTAAAAACTTGTTATTACGTAACTTGTTATAATGTAAAAACTCGATATTGAGTAACGGAGTAAAGGTCCCGTAAAACATATATATATATATATATATCGATGGTGTTCCGCCAAAAACGACTAACTCATTTTATCGCACCTTCTAAAAAACGACTAACTCATTTTATCGCGAGCCGAGATGGTCGGTTTCGCACTATGGGTTTCCAGGTATAAAAAAAAATGTATACCTGGAAAACCATAGTGCAAAACCGACCATCTCGGCTCGCGATAAAACGAGTTACTGTAGTCGTTTTTGAGAGGACGCTATAAAATGAGTTAGTCGTTTTTGACGGAACACCATCGATATATATATATACTGTATTTTTATTAAACTACTTTTTACTTGATCATGCAGCAATCACGTTTAAACTGTTTGAAGAGAAGACAGGATTCTTTTTTGTCTTCACTCTACGTAATGAGTTCTAATATTGATATTAAAACAAAACAAAAATTGTTCCCAAAGTGGAACACAACTTTATACCTAATTCATTCATGTTATATAAAGAACATAATTATAAAGCTTATTACCAGGTCTGCTTGAATTGGTTTGTTTTTCTTCACTGTTGGCTTTGGTTTATTAGACTCAGGATGTTTGACAGTAACTACTTTTGGTCTTGTACCATCTGTGCCACCCAAGGATCCTGAGGAGAGCTTTTTTTCCTAGAATGATAACAAGCATTAGCATATGAACTGGAATACACCTAATCATGAGAACAACCCACCCCCTTTTTCTGTTTTGTTTTTTTAAATTTTTGTTATTATTTGCTAATTTTAAAATACACCAAAAAGTCTTGAACGTGAGGGACAAACAAGATCAAAATTTCAAAACCATGCATTAATCAGTTCTGTCTCTCTCTCTCTCTCTCCCCCCCATTGATCACTGGGAATCAACAGACCTACAAAGTCTACAAACCATTTTCATGAAAGGTCATTATCAGCATTCTTAGCTCAATTGATTTCGAAAAACAACAAAATCTGCAAATCAATTCAGTTCAAATTATTTAATTTTTAGTCCAGTAAAAATAAGTTTTGACCCGGAAAAAATTCTGAAAGTTTTGAAAATTTCAGGGTCGACGTGACTTAATGTTCTAGACCACGTACCCAAAATCCGCCAAAATCCGCCTGCTGCATTTCCGGTTCTGGGACAAAAATGGCGGCGAAAAGGTACATTTTTAAAAAAATTACAATTAAAACCCTAATTAAGTTATCTTAATTTTGACAACTGATAATTAAAGCTAAAGATTCAAATTAACAGAAAAATTAAAAATTTAGAAAAAATTATAGGTTAATCGGGCTTTAATCAGTAATTATTTAATTTTTTATCGGAAGCTCGCAGCTTAATTGTAAAATCTTTCATAGAATTAATTTTTTTACGGAAAAAAGTTTCGTTAAAAAAACTTTGCATGTTTTTTCTAGTTTCTAGAAATGTCATTAGATTTAATGTACGTTTATATTTGACGGAGAAACAAGCGGGAGAAGGAGCGAAAACGTGGTCGCTCCGGCGTTCAAACAGCACTGCAGGCGCTCACTATAGTACAGACGCTTGCGCGCGCGGTCTCGATGGCTTTTCTCAAGTTGTACAATCGCGCATGTAAGGTTGGTTGTAGCACCCATATCACCTCCCCGAAAATTAAACCCCCAAACCTGCCCCCCCCCCAATTCAGAAGATCTGCCATGTGTGATGTACTGTGTATACAGTATTCGGAATAAAGTCGAAGAACGCTGTCATAAATACATGGGAGTTTGTGATGTTAATTATTTCGCTTATTATACTTAATTAAGTAAAATATTTAATTATTAGCACATTATTAACATTATAAAAGATATTTAATTCTATATATTAATACAATGTGCCTAATATTTGTAATTTTAGTACGGATAACTGCCCCACTCTTATCCTGTTGGGTATAAAAATAATAACAAAAAAATATATCAATTAAAAAATGCGAATAAAGTAAAATAAAAATTATATACTGTGTAATTTCATTAATGGACCCACGTATTTACAATGAAATAAATAAGTAATATAATTATGCAATATTAAGAATTACAATTGTAATGTAAATAAAAAATATTATATAACATAATATACAGTACATGATGTATAACTATGTATATCGTCGCCACAGAATGCAAGTTAGACAACTACACACCATATTTTTATTGGAATATGAGCCTCAAATGAGCAGTTTTATTATAAATTTTTTATGTAGTTATCTGGATTGTATTCTTTCTGAGGCGACGATAAACATCATTTTGATTCAAACTCAAAATTGCCAAGTGAATGCATGTACTTAAAACCTTATTGTAAAATTGCATTAAGTTAAAGAACGTATGTATGGAGGAATTTATGAATATCATGCAAATGACCAAATATCATCCTAATTTTTTCATTAATATCTTTACTTGTTTCTTAATCAACTGACCAACGAAAATTACATGCAAATTGAATATATGCATGGCAATATAATGACTATAATAGATACATAATAATTTCAAAGTCATATATAAAATAAATGGTATATCTATATCCATAAAAAGGTTTTGGTATTAAAAATTTGTTTCATATGTATTCCATATATATATTATAATTTTAATTTTGCTGTCATGTCAGTCTTGAATTCTATATAATAACACGATAGTAAAGAAATTTAAAAGGTTATTTTAATATTTTTTTGATTCTTTATTATCATTATAATATATAGTCTGTGCACTCTGTGTTGCATTTCTAAAATAGAATTCATATTGTATAAGTTGTGTTACATTTTTTGATAAAAATTCAGCAATACAGAAACATTGCCATTTAAAACAACACATCAAACAATTTTATCTTCTTTTTGTCAAAAATTATAATAAAATCAAATACGATTGCTGTATTATGAATTATAATTATAGAATGAAATATGAAGTAAATTTACAATACTATTTTAATGAAAAGATGAATGTATACCATCATATTAAATCTCAATGCATTAAATTCTAAGAAATATGTATCTATACTAATCGTAATTGCTTTATTATATTTTTTATATTACTATATTATGTTATATTTTTCGTTGGTTGAGAAACAAGTAACCATATCAGAAAGGTGTATATATATAATTAAATATATATTATCATATATAAATCATATGATTAATATATCTGCAATGAACATTAAAATGTAAAACCATGCAAAAGGTTCAGGTTGTTAAAAAGTCCATGCATTCACTTGGCAATTTTGAGTTTGAATCAAAATGATGTTTATCGTCGCCTCAGAATTCAAGCCAGACAACTACATAAAAATTTCATAGAAAAACTGCTCAATTTGATGCTCATATTTCTATAAAAATATGGCGTGTAGTCGTCTAACTCGCATTCTGTGGCGACGATATATACTTATATACTTTATGTGTGGCATGCGCTTGACAGGGTCTCGTCAGATCACCGAAGTCAAGCAACGCCACGCGTGGCTTGTAGTTGGATGGGTGACCATTTTCAACAAAAACCACGTTTCCCACCCAGGGGTAAATCGTTGCGCTTTTCCACTATGTGGTTCCCCTGGCTTTGGACCATTGCACTTCTGGTTCATTGACAAAAGCTGTAGCGTCCATCCTGGCTGAAGTTTCCACGTTTCCCTCAGCCGCAGGCAAATGCCGGGATGGATTTGCAAGGCCGTGGCCGCCCCCGTTCCGGAAGAGCCCGCGAAACGCTCAAGTTAGGGTTTCGGAAGGTTCGGGGTTATAAAGTAGTATGTAATTAGTAAATAGAAGTATACCCAATAGGGTTTGATTAAAAAAAATATATATTATATTATATTAATGAAATTTCATCTGTTGTCTCACCATCCATTATTAGTAAAAATGATACTATTAATGATAATGTTTTGAGTTCAAATGTTGATAATTTTAATCTGGCATCTCAATTGAAATCCCACATTAAAAATTCTCAGGAAGATACACAATCTTCCCCTGTGAGATCACGGCTCCGTGCCAGTACCCTAAACAGTATCTCCACCAAATTGCCCAACAAAAAAAAAACTTAATGTTCAGGTTCACTCAGCCCCATGTAATATTAAAATTCTTCAGCTTAACTTACCAGGCCTAAAAAATAAATTACCAAAATTTGAGTATTTTCTTGAAATGGTTGATTGTGATATAATTATATTATGTGAACATGGGCTGAATGAATCTGAAATAATAACAATAAATTTTAAAAATTTTATGATAGTTTCATATTACTGTAGAAATATTCAAAAATGTGGGGGAGTAGTAATTCTATCTCGTAAAGGTTCAAATATAAATGATATTAAAATAAAATCCATTGAATCAGTTTTTGAATGCTGCATAGCGAAATTAGTAATTAACAAGACAACAAACATTTATTTTGCTTCTATATATCGCCCACCTAATATATCTAGAGTGATGAAAAAAATTCAGAATTTTGACAACACAGAAAATAATATAAAACCATTCTTAAAAGAGTTTGAAATGTTATGCAAAAAATTAATTAAATACTGTAAAAATAATGATGATTTTTTTATTATTGCGGGTGACGTAAATCTTAATTTATTTATTGATGATGCAAATGTAATTTTATATAAAGATATACTGGACTCATACAAGTTGGAAATTGTTAATAGTTCCGCTACTAGAGAAACAATGAAAACGGCTACTTTAATTGATCATATTATTAAAAGTACATCTGCTATTAATACTAATTATAAAACTGAAAAAACAACTCTGTCGGACCATAACTATACTATAGTCACAATAACATTAAATAACTCGAAGAACATTGATAAAATACAAGAAAAACAATTTTATTATAAACGAATATTTGACAAATGCAATTTAGATAATTTTCTGCTCCTATTAATTCGTGAAGAATGGAATGATTTATTAAATCCTGATCTCAATTCAAATGAGAGATGGTCAAAATTTCTTGAAATTTTTATTTATCATTTCAACGAGGCTTTTCCTGTTGTTAAAAGAAAAATTTCAAGTAACAAAAATAAACCTTCCTGGATACTCAATAACCCCCATCTTTACGAACAAGGGATTTCTTTAAAACGCTTACACTATGATGTAAAATTTACTGACCCAAATTTAGAGTCTACATATAAAAAAGAAATGAAATCTTATAAACAAAATATGGCCACCGCTAAATTTAAAGAGAATGACCATGAAATAAAAGGAGCTAATAATAAAATTAAAGCTACGTGGAATATAATTAATAAAGAATGCAAAACAAAGAAAACAAATGTTAATAATAAGAATAATTATGAATTATGTATAAATAGTGTAACGATTACAGACCCCAAACTAATTTGCAATTTATTTAATAATTTTTTTGTCAAGACAATTGAAAATATAATAACAGAAAAATTTCCTTTTAATTATTCTAATACTTTAATTATTGTCGATTCTGATAAAAGTAAAAAGAAGTTAAATTTTAGTTCGATAGACCCGATTTATATTTTAAATCAAATGAAATCCCTTCCTAATAAGTATGCAGCTGGCCCAGACGAAGTACCATATACTGTTGTAAAATATTGTGCTTCTGTTTTGTCTGTCCCTTTATCTAATTTAATTAACCATTCAATATCAGATGGTATATTTCCTGATTGTTTAAAGGATTCTAAGATTTATGCAACTCATAAAAAAGGCCCAACTTTCATTATTGATAATTACAGACCAATATCAAATAAATACATCTGTTTTTGGCAAATTATTTGAGAATACATTAGACGATCAAATTACGGATTATCAAACAGAAAATCATTTAATTGCTCCCTGTCAACATGGATTCTTGAAAGACCGTTCTACTGATACAGCACTATTTGATCTATTAAGCCATGTTTATATGGCAATAGATAATAAACTATTTTGCGTTGCAATATTTTTTGATTTATCTAAAGCGTTTGATAGTCTAAATAAAGATGTATTATTGAATAAATTTGATAACATGGGAATAGGAGTTTCGAGTCGTAATCTATTAGATTCATATCTAACAAACAGACAACAATATGTTGAATTAAATTCAAATGCTAACGGCCAAAATATTACATATAAATCAGACAAATTACCGATTACACTTGGAATTCCTCAAGGAGGAAAAATGTCAGCCACATTGTTTAATACAGGAACAAATGACTTATCAGATCATGTCAAGAATGCGGTATTAGTAAAGTATGCTGATGATATTACAGCTATAATCACAGCAGAAGCCGAAGATGAATTAATTCGTAAGATTAAACTTACTATTGAAGAGGTACATACATGGTGTACAAATAATAAGCTAATATTAAATTCAACTAAAACCGAATACATCCAATTTCATTCCCCTAGACAAATCCCTTTGAATAGTTATTTGTTGCAATTAGCCGGAAAAACAATTAAAAGAGCAGAGTCTGTTAAGTTTCTTGGTCTACACATTAATGAAAGTTTGGATTGGTCTTTACATGTAAATGCGATTTGTAAGAAGATAAATTCGGCCAATTTTATGTTATATACAATCAGGAATCATGTATCTCATGAAACCTTGCTAACCATATATTATGCGTATGTTTATCCACATTTGGCATATGGCATAATAAATTGGGGATGTAAATCGGAACTATTGAATCGATGTTTTGTTTTGCAAAAGAGAGCACTTAGAACGATTTTAAGAATACCAAAAGGACAGTCGTGTGTTTCACATTTTAAGGCTAATAAAATGTTAACTGTCCCTTGCATTTATATTTTAAATTGTGCCTAATTCAAAAAAAATCACCCAAATTTTTATGTTCAGAATGATGGCTATCATGACTATAATACTAGGAATAAATCGAATGTAGTTACTGAAAGACATAACACACAATTTTTCAAAAACTGTGCAATGTATCAAACAGCAAAATTTTATGAATTTTTACCAGCATGTTTGAAAGAAATAAAAATACCAGTAAACTTTTTCGCACAAAATTAAAGAATGTATTGATCAATAAAGAGTTTTTCTCTATTAAAGCTTTTGAGAGTAATAAAATGTCTGAAAAAGTATTATCAGGATTATAAAATAAACAAAATTACAAATTTACATATACATTGTATTGACTGATATATATATATATATATATATATATATATATATATGTGTGTATGTGTGTGTGTATGTATGTATGTATGTATATATATATATGTATGTATGTATATATATGTATATATATATGTTCCACACAAACTAAAATTTATCAGTATTAATGGTGACTCTGGCTTGTATTTTGTTTTTATTATTATTGTCAGTGATTGTGTTTGATAGTGTCAAATAACTTATGTAAATGTGTTTAAGTTTGATGTATTTATGTTGTATTTTGTCCAATTTTGACTTGAACATATGTTTGTCTTGTACAACCAAAAAGAAGTTCCAAAATAAAAATAAATAAATAAATAAATAAATTATATTATATATATATATATATATATATATATATATATATATATTATAAATTTATAAATTTTTATATTTGCATTACAATTGTAATTGTTACGTAATAATATTGCGTAATTATTAATTATATTACTTTTATTTATTTCATTGTAAATTCGTGGGTCCATGAATGAATTTACAGAGAATATAATTTATATTTTACTTCATTTGCATTTTTAATTGATTTTTTTTTTTATTATTTTTATACCCAAGAGGATGACAGTGGGGCAGTTATCCGTACAACACGTACTAAAAATACAAATATTAGGCACATTATTATTATTATTTTAATCAAACCCTATAACTAGGTACTTCTACTTACTATATAATTACTCACTAATTTTGAAACACCGAACCTTCCGAAACCGTATATACCTTAGAGTTTCGCGGGCTCTTCCGGAACGGGGGTAGCCACGGCCTTGCAATCCATCCCGGCATATGACTGCGACTTAGGGAAATGTGGAAACCTCAGCCAGGATGGACGCTACAACTCTTGTCAATGAACCAAAAGTGCAATGGTCCAAAGCCAGGGGAACCACATAGTGGAAAAGCTCAATGATTTACCCCTGGGTGGGAAGAGTTTTTTTTTTTTTTTATTGTTGACAATGATCAGTATATATCACACATCCAACTACTAACCACGCACGGCGTTGCTTGACATTATATTATTATACAGAATTCAATAATATCTTGTATAATGTTAATAATGTGCTAATAATTAAATATTTTACTTAATTAAGTATAATAAGCGAAATAATTAACATCACAAACCTCCCATGTATGTATGACAGCGTTCTTCGACTTTATTCCGAATACTGTATGCACAGTACATCACACATGGCAGATCTTCTGAATTGGGGGGGGGGGGGGCAGGTTTGGGGGTTTAATTTTCGGGGAGGTGATATGGGTGCTACAACCACCTTACATGCGCGATTGTACGACTTGGGAAAAGCCAACGAGACCGCGCGCGCAAGCGTCTGTACTATAGTGAGCGGCTGCAATGCTGTTTGAACGCCGGAGCGACCACGTTTTCGCTCCTTCTCCCGCTCGTTTCTCCGTCAAATATAAACGTACATTAAATCTAATGACATTTCTAGAAACTAGAAAAAACATGCAAAGTTTTTTGAATGAAACTTTTTTCCGTAAAAAAATTAATTCTATGAAAGATTTTACAATTAAGCTGCGAGCTTCCGACAAAAAATTAAATAATCACTGATTAAACCCCGATTAACCTATAATTTTTTCTAAATTTTTAATTTTCCTGTTAATTTGAATCTTTGGCTTTAGTTATCAGTTGTCAAAATTAACATAACTTAATTAGGGATTTAATTGTGATTTTTTTAAAAATGTACCTTTTCGCCACCATCTTTGTCCCGGAACCGGAAACGCAGCGGGCGGATTTTGGGTACGTGGTCTAGAACATTAAGTCACGTCGACTCTGAAATTTTCAAAACTTTCAGAATTTTTTCCGGGTCAACATAGGATTTAAACTTAATTTTACTGGACTATTTAGGGTTTCTCTTTGCTTGAAAAAACAACAACAAAATTTACAAATGAATTCATTAGAAATGTTAGTACCGTGGGGGACCAATTGTATTGTAAAGTCACTTTTTAGTGTTTCTGCTCTTTTAAGTACAGCTAAGCAAATTTCCCAGCACATCTCAATTTTAAAAACCTGAAATTTTAAATTTTGAAAGGCACCTGTCTCTTTCAGAACCTCCTACTTAATTGCTGGACTACATCATAATAGTTAATTCCAATGTGCTTTTTCCGTCATCGGTATGTATCATACAATTACAAGTACAAGCGTTCCAAAGAAAAAGAGTGAATTCGGGCAGGAATTGAACCTGGGACCTCCGGATGTGATGTACTCCGATGCTCTTCCACTGAGCTACTAGAGGCCACGCCCACTTTCTCCGCTCATACTTTTATTTATAAGATACTTTTTGACAGTCGTACTGCTGCTTCCCTCTTTTTGTCCCGCCAGTCAACCACTAGCTTATCAATCAAGACAACCACGAGATGTCCACAAATCTCCAAACCCGCACTGAGGCCCTGTATTTTCAAATACTGTAGTTTTAGATTTAAAGTCCGTAGATAAGATGTAACATCTTGTCTACGGACTTAAAATCTAAAAGTAATTGAACATCATAATAGTATAATACTATAAGACACTGTCATACACATACAGTATATAAACTAAATCAATACATTATCTATGATCAGGTTTTTGACTTACCTTTATGTGGTCTTTGACCATTGCTGAAGTTGAGGCTTGAAGTTCGGCAACCACTGCTGCCGCCTCAGGCATCTCGTGGCCAAGCAGAAGAGATTCGTGATTGTCTGGTGATCCAGACCCTGGACTACCCCCTTGTCCCCCACTACCCAAAGCCAGACTGCTGCCCCCACAACCCCCTCCCCCCCCTCCCCCCTCACCCCGGTAGTCCGCCAGTCGTTCAGCCGCTGAGTTACTTTCTGTGCTACGCGACTTGTTGACCACCCTCTTCATAGCACGGCTCCATAAGGCGCCCACGAGCTAGCCCCTAGCTGAAAAAGAAAGTTCAAAATTTATTTCAAATACATAGAAAAATAATGACAGTTAAATTTACAGTATCTACTAATAAATTATCATCATTAATGTATGCAATAATTCTTACCAACTGATTTGCTGTTAAAAACTAAATAAAAAAGCCCTCAAAAACTTAAAGTGTAGCACTACACAAAACGCACTACTAGTGTAGCCTATACATCTTCTAAAGTTACAAATATGCATCTCTGAATTTTTTACTGAACTACAGCTCCAGCAAATAAGGCTCATGTAACATTTGATTTAGAGGTGTCCTGAGGTGTATATTTACTAAAATTACTATTACTATGCATAACAGAATTCTGACAAACTGGTGGCATTTTTCAAACAATAATATTATGCTCGGATTGCTTATAATATGTTATTTCAGAGACCATATAGAGACCTCCGTGACATATGGCCAGAGATTTGATGGGCTTCTGCAGAGTTTCTCGGGATCCAAGTGTGGTGACGCTGTTGTAGCGCATGAGCACAGTTGGGCTTGGACCATTTTTCAGCTGCGAAGGTCACGGAGGGTTCTATAGGGTCTCTGAATTTATTTATATTATGGAGGCACCAAGTGACTACACCCTATAAGTACTGTAAATAAGTAATCTTAGTTCCTATGTGGGTTCTCTCACTCTGTGTATTCAAACCACTACTGTATTTTGATTTTCAGAGTTGTGATGTTCATTATAAAATAATGACAAACAACAATGCCTTTTTCCCCCTGTTAGTTTGGTACTGTGTTGTATCCCAAGTAACCTCTACTTTTAGTAAATGCTTGTTTGCAAAAAAAAAAAAAAAAAAAAAAAAAATTGTTTTGTTTAAATGCGAGCAACACCTTCCAACTCAACATCCCTCTTTCAAGTGAAGAAATTGCATAGCATGAATTGTGGGAAAAGCCAGCACCCCCCCCCCCCCCCTTCCTCCAAAACTGATGGCTGAATCCGCCTTTGCCTGTACATGATGTTGATGAGGAACTACCATACAAGTATATGTATTCTAAATAGTAAATGCAGTATAGAGAAAGAGAGCAGAAATGTAGTTAATACTAATTTACCATTATATGACCCCATATTTATAATACATATATAATAATAATGACATTTGTTTATTTGGGATAAATTACATTGTAGGGAATAGGGAAAAAAAATTAAAAAATAAATTATATAATAACCCAAATTGGTGAATGTAAAAGGCAAAGGAGCCTATACACATAGAGCGAACATTCACTACACACCAGAAAAAAACTGCATCGTCAAAAGTTGTATATATAATACAGAAAAAAATTAATACATAAAAACGTACAAGTCAACATCACATGATAGAATCAGAAAGGCAGAGGAAACCTTACAGCTTCAGGTAATGCATTGTATGCCTTTACAACTCTAGGAAACAGGGAAGGCAAGTAAACTGCTTTACCCCTAGGTGTATAACTAGAGAGGTCTACGCAGACGAGCCCTATGCTGCTTGACAGACACACGCTCAGGACCGAACACATTGAGATCATATCTTCCAGCAAAGCACTTGTTGAAAAAGGACATGACAATTTTCTTCCACTGAGACTCTAAACTAGAAATATCACACTTTATGAGCCTCTGCCAGGGGGTGCGACTACATACTAGGGTTTGAGGCAAATAAAGATTGCTTCTACCCGCCTGCCAGCTAATTTTTTCCCTCTATATAGTAGGAAAGTCAGAACCTTTTCAATGTTACTGTATTTCATGTTAAGGGATCAGCTGTGGTGGTAAAAGGAGAAACGTTTTTTGCCTCAGCGTGGATGGTGTAGAAGAGCAGGCGTTAGCTTTCCATAGTATATAGTTCAGTGGCCTCTGCACACTGTCATTACACGATCTATCCGATCCAAGAATCGGGAGATCCAAGATCGGGAGATCTTGGATCTCCCGTATCCAAGAATGAATCGGGTTGCTCTACTTTGCACACGCTCCAGATTATGCATATTAGACCCAGTGGTTGGATGCCATGCTGTACGTGCCATGGTTAACAGCATTACAAAATATACAGTAATAATGAAACAAATTCTATCCCAACAAGATCTTCCCATGCAACTGTTTGATTTATGGGGGAAGGGGGGGGGGAAGGAAAATCAACAATCCAACTAACCAAATGCAAAGCGCAAATATGTACACTTGTATGCTCATGATATGTAACTTATTTTGTATTTTTAATCATTATGCTAAATTAGCTATGCATCAGTATGCATACTGTGCAATATTTGTATAAATTCGAAGTCCAAACTTAAACCACAGTGCTCAAACAAACCTTATTTAATTTTGATACATAAATTATATTATATGTTGAATGTAGCCTTAATTATTTTTATGACAACTGATTTATTTATTGTTGACATCATAGTTCAGAATTGAATAAAACTGCATGCAGAAGTGGAGGTTACATTTTTACATAGCTGAGGACATTTTATACATATCATATACATATGTCTATTATACAATATATATATTTATATATATGTGTGTGTGATGTGTGGCATTAATTATCTCTCTTTATAATCTCTATTATGCATGTGCTTACGAAAAGGCCTCTATATACTTCAGTATGTCTTCCAAAAGTATCATTAATTGTGCTTTGTTTATTGACAACGCGAACAACTGTGAGCTTCAGACCAACATGCAACAGGGACCTAGTTTTTTATATTCACTTAATTTACAAATAGATCTGCAGACATTATACAATTAATTAAGCTGAGATAAAATTCGTAAAGATCAAATGGTTGTGAATACTCATTTAATTATAATATATACCTATTATGTTATTTGATAACACAAAGCAATAAAAAATCTACCAACAGACACCTAAACAATAAGCTACAAGATGCAACCTTGCTGCAGCCTTGAAAATATTTTCCACCCCAAGTACTTTTGATGCATATCTTCTATGATAAACAGACACAAGTAAATTTTACCTCAACGTATTAAGGAAGTAACTACAATCACTGCCGTCTCGTTTACACTAGAGCTCATCTTTCTCTTCGTTGAAGTTCCTTAGAAGCACTTGGATGTCGATGTTACCCTCTACAGATCAGCAAGTCAACACAGCACTCACAGCAGTACGGCAGCGACAGGCCTGCGTACAGATTTTTATACAGCCTCCAGCCGCCACCACCGCCTGCTACTGCTAGACTACCAGACTACCACCAGACATGCGCACAGCGCTTGCGCAATTAGTACACCCTTTTTTTTTTTTTTATCTTTTTGCTCCAGCGTTCTGTCTGTGTGATCTAGCTGATGGGTTCTACATCTGATCAAAATTCGAACAATAGAAATAATTAAATATTTTCCTTGAGTCTAAAATGTGAGGATCGTCAAAAATTATATATTTTTAAATATAATTAATAATAATTAAAGTTGATTTTATTAATAAACACAAACATATATTATACAGAATATATTATACAGATATACCAATGATCCATGAATTATTAAGTAATATTATAAGACATAAATCATAAATATCATATCAATAGAAATAAAATATATAGTTATAACACGTACGTCACACTGCAATGAACACACATGCATTAATTGCAAACATGGACTGGCCTACGTACATATAATACCGAGCATGGGTCGCGGTGGGTGCTGGGCCGCGGCAAAAGTGAGCCGCCGATCAGAGAAAGAAAAAAAAGGGTTAATGGGAAAAAAGAAAAAAGACGGAGAAAAAAAAGAGGGAAATGAAAAGAAAATGACAACAATTAAAAAAAACACAATGGAATTAAAGAGCACTCTCTTACATAATTAAATTGATCAAGGAATTAGAGGGAATGAATAAAGTGCATGCATGCATCAGCTTTATTAAATTTGTGGGATAAAGAAGACAATATAATGTACGTGTAATATTATATGTACTCCAGTATAGTCTATTATAGCCCAGAGGTGTCAATTACTTCCGCGATCTTTTAAATTACGTGACTAAATAATATTTCGTCGGTCTCATATCATATATATTATAATCTTAGCTTTAATTCTTAGGACTCTGTTATGTATGTATAACATATATATATCTATATCTATATATCTATTATAATATATATATATATATAATCTTATATATTTTATTATGAATGCATGATCATGCATTTAAAATCAAGCACTATGAAATAATTAAAAGATCGAGAAAAAAAATTATCCATGTGATTGAGAATATTGAGATTTATGATTCGTATAATTTATTTATTTATTTTTTATTTATTTATTTTTTTTTTTGTGAGACACTACTAGATTGCCCTGGTCATAGGACAGACCCAGCAGTGCCTCGTTTTTTCCCCAACAATGCCCCCTTGGAGTGCCAGACTTTCGGCCACGGTGTTACCCAGCCTCCACGGAATCACACCCGTAGGACCCGGGTCTATTACCCCGAGCATGACGTACGAGTAGTGTCACCGCAGTGACCATCAGCCCCACCGCGACCGAGCTTTGCACCCTCTCCCCCGACCCACAATCCCCGTCCGCGAGCGCCGTTCACTGTTGTGTTCGGATATTAGCTTTGCTTCACCCACCCGTTTGGAGAGCCTCACCTTCAGACCGATGCCGGGCCTCACCGAAAATATCCATGAGGAGCGTTCATCATACGAGTGTCAGACCTAGGGGACTACTTCCTGACTGCACGGGCCACTACGATATATTGGCACCACATCTCCCTGAGCCGGCCGGCTGGTCACCATACACGAAACATAGTTCCCCCCACACAGTGAATACACCACATAGCGCTCGCGCCCACCCCCCACCCACAAAAACCCCACCCTACGCTGACACGGCTGCTCCTGACTTGCGTCAAGTAAGCCGCCACCGTTCCGTCAGCCTGCCGCTCCCACTATGCAGGTTTCTGGTGCACCAATAACCATCCACCCACAGAGCGGAGCACCCACCTCCACCAAAACCACCCTGATGGTAAGGTGGCCGATCCCGCGGACCTCCCCGCCACTTGGTGCAGCCGGCAAACTGATCACGCCGGCCATCCGGGGACTCCTTCACGCAACCTCCGACAATTGCGCTAGGGACCGTTGCATTTATCCTCCCATAGTCTGCATGCTGTTAAACTATGAGAGTCCCCAGCATTGCCGAGATTTTGCTGCCTAGGTACTCTGAGCTCCGCGGCAGCAGGGAGAGCTCAGGCTCCATAACCGGTTAGTGGCTATGGACTGAGGGCTGTAATTAAACAACCCCCAGGTGGAGCCCCAAGGGCGCGGTCCCACGCGTCGCGAACTGAACTTTCCCCACACAATGTTAGCATGAGTCAAGAACAGCCGGGTGCCCTAATAATAATAATAATTTATTATTTTTTTTTAATTTTTTTTTTTTTTTTTTTTTTTTCCCCCTTTGGAGTGCCAGACTTTTGACCATGGTGTTACCCAGCCTCCACGGAATCACATCCATTCGCCCCGGATCCAATACCCCCGGGCTTAAACAAATGGGAAGTGTCGCCGCAGTGACCATTAGCCCCACCATGACCGAGCTTTGCACCCTCTCCCCCGTCCCCATGACCCGTCCGCGAGCGCCGTTCACTGTGGGGTCGGGCATTAGTGCTTTACCCACCCGTTCGGTAAGCTCTCAAGAGAGACAGACAGGAGACTGAATAGTCCCCCACCCACAGTGAATACGCCACATAGCGCACGCGCCCACCCCCCACCCACATTTACCAATCCCCCACCGACACGGCGACTCCTGACTTGCGTCAAGTAAGTCACCGTTCCGTCGGCCCACCGCCGCCACCCAACGGGGTTCAGATGCACCGATGACCATCCCCCCAAGAGTGCAGCCTCCTCCTTCCCTCCAAAACCACCCTGATTGTAAGGTGGCCGATCCCGCGGACCTCCCCGCCACTATAGGTGCAGCCGGCAAACTGATCACGCCAGCCATCCGGGGACTCCTTCACGCAACCTCCGACAATTGCGCTAGGGACCGTTACGTTTATCCTCCCAGGGGCAGATGGAAACCCCTGAGAGTCCCCAGCATTGCCAGGATTTGCCTGTCTAACTAAGTGGAAACCGGGACAGGCACAAGCGTCCACTCTTCATACCAGGCAGTGCCTGATATGGGCTGAGAAGGATCGTAAAATCCCTCCCAGACTGAAAAGCCCGTCTGTTTGAGCTCGGACCGCCGCATATGACAAGTCATATACGACGGCACAAGCAGCCCCCACACCGCGGCAAGGTTCAGACATATATAGGCACATCCCCCTGTAGTGCTTGCACATAATGCACATGCATCTCCCCCAATCACCGGTTGCTTACGCGCGCAGTAGGACAAAGAGACACATGCAACATGTTACCTACAGAGGGTTGTCTCACCCCACATGGCGCCACAGGCGCCCTAAATCCCCCGCAACACCAATCCGGGGCACAGCGCAGCATGCAAAGCATCTGACACCGATCCCTTCTTGAATGCAGACCAGGAGAAAAGGACACATGCAGAAACATGCAGGGATTGACGTGGGGGATAATTTATTATAATTATAATTTATTATTATTATTTTCTAAATACTCTGTTCTAAACTAAATTTATTTAATTTAACTGCCGCAAAAAAGAGGAACTTTTTATAATAAATTAATAATATTATACGCACGTACCCGATATATATATATATATATATATATATATATATATATAATATATATTTATATATATATATATATGAAGATGACATATAGTAAGTTTTTCAACTTACAGACATTGGCAGTATTTCATATAATTTTAAACTTCTACCGTGTTTACCCGCCAAGACAAGAAAATTTGACAGAAAATTTAAAAGTCTTCCGAGGTGGGACTCGCACAGAGAGATGTGGGTTCGAGTCCCACCTCGGAAGACTTTTAAATTTTCTGACAAATTTTCTTGTCTTGGCGGGTAAACACGGTAGAAGTTTAAAATTATATATATATTTATATTTTATATATATATATATATATATATATATATATATATATATATATATATATAGCTAGCTGCGAGTACTCGACCTCAGACTTACCAAAAGTAAAAAAACAAAAAAGGGAAATCCTGCAGGCTCTAATGCATGCATCACAAATAATACAAAATATGATTCTGAATATTAAAAAACAACATTATAATTTATTTTTGTATTTTTTCCTGGTTAGGTTTTTACTTCTTATAACTAATAATAGCTGCTGGCGTATTTTATTTGCCGTATTTCTAATCACTATATTATTATCAGTATTTTATTTCACTAAGCAATTTTCAATTGAAAGATGAATAAAAACATTTATAGCAGCAAGGAAATTGTACGTGAGTCTTGCATGAAATAAAGTTTAAAAATTATTTAATAATACAATAATTAAAATTAACTGTTGCATGCTTACAATAACAAATACTTCATATCAGTAAATAAAAATATATAAGTAAAATACTTTGCATTTACCTTGAAAAAAGTATAAAAAATAAGCAATTTGTAAATATAAAAAACGGGATGAGTTGTAAGCATATTAAGTCCTAACTTCAATGTAGAAAAATTTAATGATAATATCTAAATATATTTTTTTAAATTATTAATGTTTAAACTTTAAATATATCGAAACGTTAACATCGAAGTGAAGAAGCTAAATTAAGAAAAGTATAAAGTATAAAAATAAAAGTCTAACCTCTAAAAGTTTAAGGTAGAAAGGGGAGGAGCCAAGTTCCGTCCGTTCGGGGTAAAAGTGAAATATTACACCCTTGTCCATTTTGTAGCTCATATAGTTCACAACACAGGAAGTTGTTGCATTTACTGATTTGACTCCGTACAATCTCGGGCAAAATAGTGCAGATCAAGATTGAAGTCAAGCAATGCAAATCATAAAATAATATTAAAAACAATATAGTTTCACACAATTTTAAATATAAGACAATCAAATTATATGACAAATAAAAAAAAATATATTAAAACTAGAACGGTGAAGTGGGAAAAAAATGATAAACTTAACCTGTACTTATTTTTAAATTTTAATTTGTAAATTTAACCATGATCCCATGATTAAAAGCCGGTATTAAAAAGGCGGTATAACACAATAAAATTTTCTAACTTTTGTATACAAACTTGCCTTACAAGAAAATTTCATCTCCATGCAAACTAATGGAGTTCATTTTTTCTTGTAATGAAAGATTGTAAGCAATAATTAGAAAAATTGTATCGTGGCTTTACACGATACAATTTTGCATACAATTTTTCCTTGCAAGAAAATTTTATCTCCATACAAACAAATGGAATTCAAGTTTTTTTTGCAAGGAAAAATTGTATGCAATAGTTTGAAATATTGTATACAATTTTTCCTTACAAGAAAATTTAAATTTTGCATAAAGTTTTCATTTCAAGAAAATTTCATTTCCATGCAAAATTGCAAAAAAATAGAGTTCAAGTTTTCTTGTAAGGAAAAAGTAATATGCAATATTAAAAAATATAATATATGTATCGTCTAATACTGGCTTAAATTCAATTGCACGGTCCTGTTAAATAAATTTTATTATATAATCTTGTTATCTTCAAGAAAATTTGGTAATTAACTGAATTAATAATAATATTTCTTTATTCAAATTAATTTAATTTAAAACTTTTCAATATAGCTCCCATATGCTATATTCACTCAAATAACTTGATCTAGTTTAGGGCTTTTAAATTAGTATAATACTGTTGATTAAAAAAAAAACATAAATATATGCCACCTATATTAAGAATAACATTAAGTTATTAAGCTCTAAACGACTTAATACGATCTTCATATAATGGACAATTTGCATGACATTTTTTTATTGCAGAAATGGATAGAGGGTGCAAAGTTATGGTACTCGGAATTTTTTCAGATATTTTAGAGACCGGGAACTATTTTTAAAAAATTATTGAAAGTCGATTTTATGACGTTACGAGGAGCCTGTCCTTAAGAAAAGGATAGGCGCTATACGCCCGTGATGTCATAAAACTGACTTTCAATAAATTTTTAAAAATAATTCCCGCTCTCAAAAAAATCTGAAAAAAAAAACTCAGAGCAGCATAACTTTGCAGTCTTTGCACGCTGTATACATTTCTGCAATAAAAAAAAATTGAGGTCGACACTCCATTACCTTTATTCCTTTATAATTAAATTGTATGTAAAAAATTCCATTGTTATCAAAGTGCCTAGCAAATTAATTAACACAAAATATTAAGACCAACCACGTTGTAGTATTATACACAATAAGAGGCATTCACAAAGCCTTAAGGCCACATTTAGGGCTCGATAATTTAAGACCAGAAATTTTGGGTCTAAAAAGCATGCGTAAAATCAGGCTTTAAATTATCGAGCCCTAAATGTGGCCTTAGGGCTTTGTGAATGCCCCTTATTATAACTTATAACTATATGATTTTTGTTATTATCGTCAGTTTTATACGCAACAGTATAACATCACATTATTATTATAGTATAATATATACATATAATTAATAGAGGCATTGAAAGTATTTCAGTTGATAATTATTGTATTATACTTTAGTGAGTTAAGTATATACATGTAGTTTCCTGTCATATAATATACGGGAAACAAATAACTCTAATTGTTTTGGATCTTTGAGTTTTCTGTGTTTTTTTTCTTTTTTTCGTAATATTAATTAATTATATATATACAGCTGTAATAATATTTAACTATATTAATATCAATAACTGTTAAGTTTACTTTTACTTCTAAAATTTTTAAACAAAATATAAGCACTCAATTTTGTAATAACACTAAATAATTTTTATTAAAAAATACAATATATTGGTTTTTGTCATAGGGAGGTTTGAATTTCTGATAATTTCTGCAATGAACCTCTCACCCTCTCTTTCTCTCCTCTCTTTGCATGTCTTCCTGCATGAGGGAGTACAAATCATTGAAGGAAAATATCATGATAAAAAATAAAATCTTCTGGCAGCAGGGTGGTGGATTACGCAATATATATGTATATAAAATTTGTTGTTTGCAAAAAATTTGAAAAAATAACATAAAACTGTGAGAAAAGCTGAATTTGCAATATTATACTGTATTTATTAATGTGTTTTTATATTTATTATATACATATTTATAGTACTGTATAATAGATTTCAGTTTAAAAAAAGTGTGCATACGTTGGTATTATATTATTACATAAATATTACATTCAATGCTGGAAAAAAATTACCTCTGCTAGCAGAGGGAGAGTACACCAATCCAGTATCAGGCTGAGTCTGACTAACCAACAACGATTTCTCACGCTTTCGCTGAATTTAAAAGTTTATTTTTCAAGCTGCTACCAGAAATGCAAGTGTGCAGCAGTTTTTGTTTTTACACTGTAATCACTGTATGATTTTACTCCTCTTCATGTTTTATTTTTCCTCATCTCCTAGCAGCAATTTTGCATGACTGGAACAAACAATTTTGTTCTCAATTGATAGCAATATGCATTGAAAAAATAATATTAAATAATAAAAATAGAAAATTAAAACTCTAAATTTAACATTTTTAAAATTTTACTTACAAAATTAATAAAAAAAACGACTTTGGAGCAAGTTGAAACAAGGTAAAAATTGCGGTTTTCAGTGTCTTTTTCTTGCATTTTCATGACTGCTGGGCCTGAAATTTGAAAACTCTTACTTTATGATTTTTTTTTTTTACCCACATTACGAGAAGGGTACTCCACATGATCACTGTTTGTAAAACTACACACATGTAAACGCACCTCGAGCTCTCGCAAGTGTAGCATCGCGGACGTAAAGGTGATCCGCTCCAGTACGTTGCGCCCGCGTCTTGAACACGCTGACTTTTACGTATGCAACGAGCTGTTGTCGTTGCTACGTTGTCCTCCCACTGACTGGGGCCCTCGCTGTCCAAAGTGTGGCAGCCAGGGATGGTCCCCCCCCAACACATCATTTGACCCCATCATCAGCCAGGCACGGACTGGGCCGCAACGGCCCACCGAGCAAGAAGGAACGACGGCCCACAGAGGCGGAGGCTAGCACTCGAAAGGGGGGTCTGGGGGGCGACGCCCCCCAGTAGCTCGCCGCAGGCGGAATTTTTTTTAGGATTTCACTAGAATTTTCACTAAATATCCCTACAATTTTATCAAATTACACTAAAAACTGAAATAAATTATTTAATGATACTTCATTGAAATCCTATGTACAATTATGATTTTTAAGGAAAAAAATGAGACTACTAAATATTTTTTTAGTTGCAAATACAATTGGTTTTAAAAATATATTTAAAATTATGTGTCATTAAAAAAAAAAATTTGGTACCCATTATCATCTACATTCATTCATTTATGCAAAAAAAAAAAAAAAAAACTTTATAGCGCGTGTCCATTGGACAAAATATAAATCAAGACAAGACTAAAAATACTGTGTAACATGCAATATAAGTATATTAATAATTACTTAATAAACCGAGTATTTAAATTAAATTAATTACTTACGAGTTTGAAAATGGAATTTTCTTAATATATATATTATACGTAATTTTGAGTACTTGTGTGCAAGTTTAAATTTTAGTTAGTTTTTAATTTCCTTCTGCATTAATTAAAATTGAAATGCCCTTTTTTTAAGAATAAATGTTTATTACATTTTTTTTTTTTTTTTTTTTTCATTTTGTAGTGAAATTTTATTTTTAATACTGTTTTCATCAAAGTAATCTAACCAAAATTCGTTAAAATAATTTAATCTCTTAATCTCTGAAATATTTTTCTGATGCATGTTAATTTCCACTTGATTGTAATGTAATATAATGATATAGCTATTTTTTATTATTCCAAATTTAGTGATTTAACTTTATTTGAAAGTACTAAAATTTCCTGGGTCGCATATATATAGTCTGCCCTGGATAAAACTCCCATAGTACTTAGAAAGACCTGATTTTTCATATAACATCACAAGCGCAGTATACCAGGCATACTGTGTATATAAATTCCTTGATTTTATGTAAGACGTTATTACATGATACATTTTTTTTATCAATATTTTCTTACAAAAAAAAAAAAAAAAAAAAGTCAGTATAATACAAACAAATAGCGTGGAAATTTTCTTATAAAAAATGAAAAATTGAATGCAGTGTTCAATAATTTGAAATTTTGTACCGTGTAAGTTCAGCTTAAAGTAGAGTTCCTATGAGGTTCCTATCAGTTGACTTAGTATTTTTTTAAAATAATGCAAGTGGTCCTCCATATCAAATCGAAATCCAAAAAATTCTATCTCACATAGGTTTGCCAGAAAAAATTCCAAAGTTACAGCAAATGTGTCGTTTACAAAAACCCTCGAATATCTTAAAAATAAAAGAAAAAAATACACCGTTAGGTGGTATGAAAAATATAACGATTTTCTATCATAGAAAAAATATTAATTCTTTGGTTCTATGACCAATCAAATTTTTTGGCTCCAATCCATTTTTCCGTACAAAAATAAAGAAAAACTCTTATGGGAATGAACATTGCTAGACTGTTATTTTTTACGGATAAATGGATTCGAGCGAAAAAATAATAATTGGTTTTTGGTTAAAGCTCGTGGCACAGAACATCGCTATATTTTTTTCATATCACCTAAGACCTAGGGTTTATTTTTCGAGATATTCGAGTGTCTTGGTTATATAGGTAAGGCCTTAATTAAAATGTTAAGCGACTCGTTTACTCTGACTTTAATTTTCTGGCAAACGTTTATGTGAGATAGATTTTTTTTCCGGTTCGATATACGGTGGATCACTTGAACGATTTTTAGAAAATACTAACTCATTTTTTTTTCCTGATAGAAGCTCTACATTAAGATAAAATGGTCCATTATATAATAATAATTGTTCATTGTATGCATCATGGGTTTAAAATCTCTTTAATTTCGCTAATAGTTGGTTGTTATCATTTTGTTCTTATTTTCCTTTTTCTCCTTCTCCCTCTTTCTTTTCTCTTTTTTACCCTCTTTTTTTCTTTGTGGCCGGCGGCCCACATTTGCCCCGGCGGCCCACTTTTGTCGCGGCCCACCGACCCACGCTCGGTGGATCGGTAGGCCAGTCCGTGCCTGTCATCAGCCCAATCATGTTCCCTACCTGCCGTAGAACAGTTTGTATTGTTACCTCTCTGTCACTTAGTTCAGGCACTCCTGCTAGATGGCAGAAGGTTAGCGGTAGGTAGCAGGCGGCCTCTATGTGGAGGTCGCGTACTAGTTGCACCCGATTGGTGCGGCTGGGAGGTTTTTTGACGGACGTTGGCCGGGTTGGTCGCGTCTGTGGTACACGCGTAATTGTGAAATAATTTCACTGTTCTACCCTCATTAGGGGATTGTCTATTAATGTTATTTACTGCCCTCAGCAGAACAAGTGACTGGGGGGGTAAAACCGTGGGGTTCACGGGTTCTTTAACATTATTAGTATACAGTTATGCGCGTGTGTTGATGGAAACTTCCACTGGGAATGTTCCATTGTATATTTTCAACTTGTTTCTCCTGCGAGCGATCTAGCTCAACTTTCTTGTACTATGTTCCTATATAATGTTTTCTTCAATTTCTTCGAGTGGTAAGGGTGCTATCCACCCTGTGTATACGTCAATCATCTGTCGCGGGAAGCCGTGAGCTGGGCCGACGTGTACAAAGCGTATTCCGTCGCCCACCTTCACTTCACAGCGGGTCGGGGACCCCCCAACATACCCTCATCGGCATCAATAACCCTAAGGGGTAGTGTGAGTGCAAATATTTTGGGGGTAGCATTGGGTGTGTCGAGAGTTGGACACTGGCGGGCCCGTTCCCGAGCTGTGCCGACCTGCTAGAGGACCACACCCAGTACATTCCTGTCCCGTCTGGACTCAAGACCATTCTCGTTTTCTCAGTTCTGTCAGGTGTGTAACCTTGACCTTTTCACCGTGCTTTGCAAAACACTCAAGCTTTTCTCTTACAAACTAAAGTGAATATTTCCGAATGATATCTCAAGAAAACTATTGTAACGTATAAAATTATTATCATTTGTGATTTCATAAAATCGATCTTATTGTCAGTGCCATCAGCATAAAATTCTCTTGTAATATTTTCAATTGTCTTCTATATAATATTCTTTTGTAATTTAAATTCTGTACCAAATTCATCATATTCATTCTGTTATTTCTCATCCGGTTTTGTATATTGGCGATCGAGCAATAAGCAGTTTTTAACGTAAATCAATTATGAAAATTTGATTATTTTAATACGACAACCGGTGTTGTTTGCGTGCCATCAGAGAGACTGCATTCCAGTACAGTAAACCGTACTGTGTGACGTGTAATTTTGCTGCAGCCGCTATTGCTCTCTGTCTGCTCCGTGCTCGCTCGCACTTTGTGTATCGTTGTATATTATCAAATTCACTGTCATCTAAATTGCTATAATTTACGTATCGCTAAATCGTTCTGCCAATTTACTATCTTGAATGCCTGTATAATTTTTACTCAAAATATCACAGTCCATCGAAACTACTTTACGGCTTTCCTTCCATTAAATCTCACCCTCTCATTTATACACTAGCTGAATCTTAGATAGACTAGCTAGCGAACACTATTTGAGCTAGATTAGTAGGGTTCCTCTTTTTGTTCCAACTCAATAGAACAGCTCCTGCTGGTGCGTCCGAACCGCTCCCACCCCGACTAGCTGGCTGGCACCCCTACTTCAGTAGGGTCTACGTTACACTAGGTAAGCACACGAAGGTTAACCGTAACACGTAAACCTAACAGAAGAAGTCGGGAGAAGTGAGTTCAGGGGACCTAGGGGTCCCTCAATTGTGGGCCGTCAAGTCCCATTAATTTTCAAGGCATACAAAGAAAGCTCCGTCACAGATTGTTGTCGGAGTTGACAAACATTTTTTACTTCACACTCTGGTCAAGATTTTCCGTAGCAACCCATGCATGGGACCTGACAGTCCCACGCCATGAGGGGCCCCTAGGTCCCTTGTCGACTTCTTTTTCTTCTTTTTTTGGAGGTCACGTGAAGATCAGCGTATTCAAGACGCCCGTGCTCAACTTACTGCATGGAGCTCATGCATTGGATCATCAAGGATCATCACCGCAATTCATTCCTTTACGTCCGCGATACTACAAAAATGCGAGAGCTCGAGGTGCGTTTACATGTGTGTAGTGGTGTAGTGTTACAAACAGTGATCATTTGTGGGTAAAAAAAATCATCAAGCAAGAGATTTATCAAACTTCAGGCCCTGCAGTCGTGAAAATGCTAGAAAAAGAGACTGAAAACCGCAATTTTTACCTTGTTTCAACTTGTTCGAAAGTAGTTTTTTTAATTAATTTTTTAAATAAAATTTTAAAAATGTTAAATTCAGAGTTTTATAAATCTTATAGGTATTATTTGCACTTACATATTGCACTAACTTTAGGAACACCCTGTATTTACACTATATTTAGTCAGTAGCAGGCAAACAAGCAACACGTACTTTCTTCAGCTCCGATAATGGGTGATTCACTCTCTGTCTGGAGAGCCCGTATTGGTGCATTTGGTTCGGTTTGTGCTACTAAACGTGGTGATACGCTAGTTACTGGTATCTACGCACTTCTGGATCGTATTAATTTTATTAATATGATCGTATTTTTCTGCACCCTGTGTGTGCTTTTGATCATTGGTGGCGTGGAGATGAACCCAGGACCCCTCACCCTCGAAGATATCATGAACAAGATCGAGGCTTCGACTGAGGACACCCGCAAAGCTGTGACTGAGTCGTCGGATGCTGTTAAGAAGCAATTGAACAGTATGGATATTAAAATTTCGGCAATTTCAAATAAACTATGTGGTGTTGAAAGTCAATTAGAGGCCGCCAACTCCAAGATTGAATTGTTAGAAAATCAGGTGGAGACTCTACAATCTCAAACTAGACGTAATAATGTTATATTTTTTGGTATAACTGAGGATCCATCTGATAATAATGTAGAAAATGTGTCTGATTTAGTAATTGATTTTTGTGATACTAAGCTTGGGGTGAAACTGCTATTGTCAGATATTGATACTTGTTACAGACTTGGTGCTAACATGGGTAAAAGACCCATATTTGTTAAGCTAGTACACTTTAGAAATAAATTACTGATTTTTAAAAATATTAATAAATTAAAAGATACTGGAATTTCAGCATCAGATGATTTGACACCTAAAGCTAGAAGTCAAAAACGACTTATTCATCAAAAGTCAATTCAAGCTAAGAAAGCTGGATATATTAATGTTAAAAAATTAAAACATGGATTGTCATTAGATGGACAGATTATTAGTTATTGTGATTTGTTGTCTGATGTTTGGCTTGATAACGTCAAGGGCACTGATACTAACGACGAGAGTGGCAGCAAGTTTAACTACAGTCAACGTGGCCGCCGTGGAGCTCAGCGCGGTCGTGGCCGAGCTGGCTGGCGAGGAGGTGGATCACGTGGAGGCGGCCCATCCGGCAACAAGCTCTCTAGTGAGGACAACAACGGCGGCTCTAGAGATGACTTTAAACAAGACGATGGCAAAGAAAGTGAGTCAGTGTTTGTCACGCCGGAAAACGTTCCAACGGCTCCCCCAACTCCATCCAAGGGGGGGCCGGTTCTTCGACCGCAAACTCGGAAGATGAGCAGCTAACTAATATTGACTGTAAACTTGATAGAACTGTATCTTTTGCTAGTGATAATTTTAGTACTATTTCAGCATTAAGTATGATTTGCAAAAAATTTCCTAAATTACTTAAAATTTGTCATTTAAATGTTCAATCATTAACTGCTCATATTTGTGAACTAAAAATTTTGTTTAAAGATAATTTGTTTGATTTTATTTTATTGAGTGAAACTTGGGTTAAATCTATAGATTTCGATCATTTTTATAAATTTGATGATTATAACTTTTATCGCAATGATTGGAAAACAGGTCAGAGAGGAGGCGGAGTTGGTATTTATGTTAATAAAAAATTTGAATGTAAAGTTCTTGTTGAGTCACTTAGTACAATTAAAAAAAGTACTGAATTTTTACTACTTGAAGTTAAAATTGGTAATAAAAAGGTTTTGCTTGGTATTGTGTATAAACCTCCTACTGGCCCATTTCCGTCACAATTTTTTGAAGATTTTGAAATTCATTTGCCAAACTATGATCACATAATTATTGCCGGGGATATTAATATAGATCTTAATAAAAATTCATCTTTAAGTAATAAATTTCAGACTACTATAAATGATTACAATTTAGATGTTTTACCGATCAAGGATACTCATCATGCGGTTATAAGGAATAAAAAATTAGTAGATACAACAATTGATGTAATTTGTGTTTCTAAAGATACTAATATTACTAAATTGTGTAGTTTAACTGTATCTGGTATATCTGCTCATGACTTAATTTATGCTGTTTATCCTATTACTGTAACAAAGCCAAAACAAAAATTTATTTCTAGGCGAGATTTTTCAAAGCTTAACATACCTGAATTAGTCGAGGATGCTTTTAATATCCCCTGGCATTTCATTGTTAATTTAGTGGATGTTAATGATAAAGTTTCTATGTTTAATGATTACATAATTAAATTATATGATAAATTTGTGCCTTTTAAAACTTTTAGAGTATCTCGTCCTAAATGTCCATGGATTAATGATAATATAAAATTATGTATGAAAGAGCGTGATAAATTAAGAATAAAATCAAATAAAAGTAAATTAATGGTAGATTTTTTAAAATTCAAGCAAATGAGAAATAAAGTTCAACAATTGATTCGTAACTCGTATAAAAAATATTTACATGTTCAGTTGAAAATAACTAATAAAGCTTCTAAATTGTGGAATAATTTACGTTCTTGTGGTTTGATCAAAAACAGAGATTCAGAAGTAAATATTGATGTCAATATTCTCAATGCTTCTTTTCTACGAAACTCTACCTTACCTGATGACGTCATTTCTGAAACATGTAAATATTATCATACTCGCTCTCTTGGTCAAGGTGAAAAGTTTTACTTTTCTTATGTATATCCAGAACAAATTAAGAAAGTAATATTTGATATAACTTCCAGTGCCACTGGTGCAGATGGAATTAATCTGAAAATGTTGAAACCTATTATTGATATAATTTTACCATCATTAACACATATTTTTAATTATTCTCTGCAAAATAGTGTTTTTCCTGATGTGTGGAAAAAAGCTTTAGTGAAAGCTCTGGCTAAAATATCAAATGCAAAACTTCCATCAGATTTTAGACCTATTAGTTTATTATGTGTTTTAGCAAAGGCCTTGGAAAAAATTGTATTTGAACAAATTTGTAATTTTGTTGAAAATAATCATTTAATTGATAAATTTCAGTCGGGGTTTCGTAAAAAACATAGCACATGTTCAGCATTGTTACGTATTACAGAAGATTTTAAGACTGCAATTAATAATAAGGAAGTCACTATACTTGTTTTACTTGATTATACGAAAGCTTTTGACTCGGTTATTCACAAAATATTACTTGCAAAATTACGTAGTTTAAATTTCTCTGAAAGTGTTGTGCAATGGTTTGATTCTTATCTGCGTAACAGAGCTCAATGTGTTATGGGTGATAATGAAATGAGATCGGAGTGGATTAAATTAAATCAATCAGTTCCACAAGGTAGCGTTTTAGCGCCACTTTTGTTTTCATTGTATACAAATGACATTGCCAAAGTCTTGAAATTTTGTAAGTATCATAGATATGCAGATGATAAGCAAATTTATATCCGCACTAAAATTGAGGATTTTAATAAGACTATTAAATTAATTAATGCTGATCTGAAATCTATTAGTGAATGGTCTATTGGTCACGGACTTGAGTTAAATGCATCTAAAACGCAAGCAATTGTAATTGGATCTGAACATGCTCATCAAATTTTGTCTACAATGAACCTTGATAAGCCTGTATTAAATGACTGTGAGATTCCATTTTCAAACACTGTTAAAAACCTTGGCTTAATTTATGATAACACACTCTCGTGGAAACCTCATGTTTCAAGTGTTAGTAAGAAAGTCTTTGCATCACTAAATCAATTGTATAAGTTTCGTGCCAATACTCCTGTTGAAACACGTATAAGACTTGTTAATACATTAATTTTACCTATTATTGATTATTGCGATGTTGTTTATTGTGATATTACTCAGGAAGTTGAATATAAGATTGAAAAATTAATTAATAATTGTATTAGATATATTTATGACCTTCGCAAATATGATCATGTGTCTGAGTATTATCAACGTTTGTCGTGGCCGAGAATCAGCATTAGGCGTGACTACCATTTGTTGTGTTTTGTGTTTAAGATCTTACATGGTGATCAACCTGAATATCTTAGTGATTTGTTTACATTAATGAGAAATGTCCATAATAGAGCTACAAGGTCGCATGCGTATTACTTGCAAGCTCCTAAAGCTAGTGGTGATTCATTCAGTGTCAAAGGTACTCGATTGTGGAACAAACTTCCTGCTGATATGTGTTGCATAGAATCATTAAATGTTTTTAAAACAAGTTTGCTAAAAAGTATGTTATAGATTTATACAATATGTATTAAATTTTAAATGTAAAACTGATTGGCGTATTTTTGATATTTTTTATTCTTGTGATTTGAATTAATTTTATATATTGTGATGTATTTAGAAGCAATTTTTTCTGTATATTATAAAAACATCAATAACTATTATATAATTATCTTATCTAATGTCTCAGTTATTGTAATGTATTGTATTATATGATGTTTTGGGTTTAGTTGATAGGACTGTCTAGTCCTGACTACGCCTTTTTTATAAATAAAGCCCTTTATTATTATTATTTTATTATTATTATTATATTTATATTATATGTTTCATAAACAATAAAATATAAGTTCATTCATATTATATTAATTATATTATATAGTAAAGTTATTTTTACTTCTCTACCATATATATAATATATAGAATGTACTGTGTACACCACTTATGTTTAATAATTAAATATTTTTAATATATATATACGTGTATATATATTATTTATATATATATATATATATATATATATATATATATATATATATATATATATATATATCTGCACCCCATCAACTAGCTTTGTGTCCAAGTGCGTAAAGTTGATTGATTGCAGAAAATCAACGACTATATTATACTCCCAGTATATAGTTCTTGGCAGAAAATGCACACTGGAAAAAGGGTTTACTATTTCACTGAATAGTTCTGTAAACCAAGAAAACGTAATCCTCCCCCAGTGCTATACATATAACGGTATCTGCATTTATTTCAAATATCATTAACTTCTCTCTCTCTCCTCCCCCCTCTCACTCTCTCTCTCTCTCTCTCTCTCTCTCTCTCTCTCTCTCTCTCTCTTTCTATGGTTTGAGGACGTTATAATTTAATGCATTAATTACTTTGTAATCACAATTACTAAGATTTCTGTGCATACTGCCAGTTTTGTTTTGATTCATGCTTCATACTTTGCCCACAATGAAGTTCAAAATTTACTGCAGTATGTACTGCATGTAGATAATAAAAATAACTTGAATATGTATACTGTAACCATTATTTTAGTTTAAAATAATTTATTTGTAAATTAACTTATAACCAAGACTTCTGTACTGTATAGAAGCGTTTGATTATATACTCGTCATTAATATGGCATATTCACTGAAGTCTGATTTGACGTCACGAATCTTTCCTTTGTCATCCAATAAAATATGAATGGGATAGTATACGTGTAGCGTGTTACGTCAAGGCAAGCTTAAAGTATTTTTAACAATTTTAAAAGCCTGCTATCTAACCACAAAAGAGTATCTTTAATAGTTCATGTACTCTACTATAACAAACCAAGCAATAGTTTTTTCGAAATGTTATGAATTATTATTTATAATGAAGAAATAAAAAACAACGAAGTACAACGGGTATAGCAAATTTAATGTTTTCGTAATTTAACTGCTAATAATTTGCATAAAATATTTAATAATATAGAAGTAAAGAGGCTGCAGAGAGAGAGAGAGAGAGAGAGAGAGAGAGAGAGAGAGAGAGAGAGAGAGAGAGAGAGAGAGAGAGAGAGAGAGAGAGAGAGAGAGAGAGAGAGAGAGAGAGAGAGAGAGAGAGAGAGAGAGAGAGAGAGAGAGAGAGAGAGAGAATTCAAAATATTCGTTTTCTAAAATTGTGTAACAAAAAAATTGGATATTTCTTATTCGAGTCAAGAAATTCATATATTATAATTCTATCAATAACTAAATTCAATATTATTATAATATATTATTTAGTTATTAATAGAAATAAGAAATAAGAAGTTTATTAATCTTCCATAAAGACAAGTCAAAATACATACATAAATAATGGTGATTAATTCATTTCAGTCTTTAAAAAAATCGTCCATCTTGTATATTTCTTTTTGAAAAAGATATTCTTTCACTTTCTTCTTAAACATGGGCAAACTATTTTCACATTTTATGTACATAGGGATATGGTTAAAGAATTTTTGTGCACTGTATAGTAGTCCTTGTTGATATGCTGTTGTTCTATGACGTGAGAGTACAAAATTATCTTTATGCCGTGTAGTATAATTAATAGAAACTATTATAAAGTGTTACCGTTTGTTGTTACATCCAAGATTAAAGGAGATTACAAGAGAACATAGTATGTAAAAGTCGATAGTATAAGTCCACTGAGTGAGTGGCATAAATATCTCATTAGAGCTAGGTGCCACAAAGTGGAAATTTTTCTCCTACCCCGTTCAGTGTTGGAACCAATGATTTGTCTGAAAAAGTAACTGATGCTAAAATTATAAAATTTGCAGACAATACTACTGCAATAATAACAGATGACACTGAATTTAAGAACAGTTAATAGTTAAAGCTATAATACAGTTAAAGAAGCAGAATCTTGGTCATGCTTAAATATTAGGCTTCTATTGAATACAAATAAAACTTTTTTCATCCACTTTCACTCGCAAAGAAGAGAGCCTGATCATGGTTATCTTATAAAATCAGAAACAAGAATAATGAAAACAGTACCCCATATAAAATTCCTTGGGATACATGTACATGAGTCTTTAGATTGGAGATATTGATGAGGTTTTTATGAAATTTAACCATGCGAACTTTGTTCTTTATTTAAATACACTTATCTCCAAATATTATATGCATGTTTATTCCCAGTTAGCATGAAATTATTTTTTGGGTTAGTTACCCTAGTCATCTTAATACAGGCTATATAATACATTTTACAGAAACGAGCGCTCAGAACAATTTTCATGCGATTTAAAAGAGGTATTGTGTGGTGTTAATTTTTAGTTCTTATAATATTCAATTTTTTCCTTGTTTTTAATATTACAGGTGCTGTTGTTTTTTTAATGTGTTAATTCTTATTGTTCTTTATATTGAAGTGAACTATGTTGTACTTGTATAACCAGTGATTGATCGAATAAATATATATGAATTGAATTTAAATAATGAATGTAATTTATAAAATAGGTTAAAAAATTACTGCAGTAAAATTCCTTGTTAATGTTTATTAACAATGTAGCAAAGATTACTCTAAAATAATAAATTTGATAAAAAGTAATTTTGCTTTCCTGTATTAAATATAAATTAATGACAATTAAGAACACTTCGTATCTTTACACTGCATTTTTTTATTATTTCTAGAAATTGTCATGAAAAATGTCAAGTTGAAGGCCTCTAACTGTACCTCCCCATTCCTGCACATGTTGATTTTTATTCATGCGCTCCCCCACTGCACAACCCTCATTGTGCACCTGAGAGCGTCGACCCGCGCCACCTCGTACCTCCCCCTCTGTCATGTTTAGAGGTTCGAAACTTCTAACTTTTACTTTTATAGGTTAAAAATTTCTATGTAAAACATTTATAACTTTTTATACTTCGTTGTTAAGGAATCCATCAAGGTTGAAATTATATAACTATGTATTATAACATTTTATTTTCTAGGTAGAGGTTAAATTATATGTTTTGAGATTAAACTTTTAGTGGACAACAAACACTCCCTAAAAAACTTGAACTTATATAATATATAAATAAAGTAATGGATCCAGAAAGAAAATGAACATTCTCTTAAATCTCTTAATTATCAGTATGCTTGAAAAGTCCTTTCCTTTCTCAAACTCCTAATAAATTTATAAATTAATAAACATATTGTTTTTATTTGGAATCCAAAATCTTTATATATTTTTCTCCTGTATGAACTTACTTAGTATATATAATATATTGCACGATTCTCGAATATCTTCCAGCTCTTAAAGGTATAATTCTGCTATTTTTCTCTTTTTTTTATTTCCCTCCCCCATGCTGGTATACTTCGGAGTCCAGGGAGTATTTTTATATTAATTTAATGTATAATTAAGTGCGGCCAAACTATTTGTTGGCTTTTAAAAATCATGAATAAAATTATAATTTATGCAACGTACAATTCAACACAAAATTTAAGCAAATGCTAAATGCAGTATTAAGTTCAGCAGTACTGCTTTAGAAAAAATATATATTTATATATATTTATTTAAGGAATCGAAATTAAGGAGAGATCAAGTTCTATAATCTATAGTATACATCTATATTACTTGTTTTGTTTTTCAAAAAATATAGGAAATTTATATAAGTATTTTTATATTTATGAAAGTATCACTATACACTTGATTAATTAAGACTTATAATACTTGGTATTATAATATTTTACCATATATTAATTGCAGTTAATATTAATATTTAATAGAAACTATTTAGTGTAATTTGTGAAAAAATTAGTGAAATGTAGTAAAAATTCTAGTGAAAACGTAAAAAAAAAATATCGCCTGCGGCGGGCTAAGGGCGGGGGGGGGGACGAACTTTGGAGTGTTAGCCCCCGCCTATGTGAACTATGTGAGCCATCGTTCTTTTTCGCTCGGTATACGTGGGCCGTTTTGGCCCAGTCCGTGCCTGCAGACATATTAATTAGAACACAGACAAAAAAAGTTATAAAACAAACTAAAATATCAAGCGAGCATAATTCAGTTTGATTATAATATAATTATAATATAAAATTAAAATATATAATATGTAATTAAGAAATCAGACGAATAAGATCAAGTGCGGTCCAAAACCTCCGAGCGCCCATCGATCAATTGATATTGGATATTGATTATTATTTATTAATCCTTATGGAATAACTGTGATATATATATATATATATATATATATATATATATATATATATTAAGTTATTAAGTGTCTGGATGGTGTTCCGACTGTTATTCCGTCAAAAACGACTAACTCGTTTTATCGCGAGCCGAGATGGTCGCTTTTCCACAATGGGTTTCCAGCTATACATTTTTTTATACCTGGAAACCCATGGTGCAAAACCGACCATCTCGGCTCGCGATAAAACGAGTTAGTCGTTTTTGAGAGGACGCGAAAAATGAGTTAATCGTTTTTGACGGAACACCATTATAATTATGATGGTTTACAAGAAATATATTGTCACGTATATGAAATATAATTATTTATTTTATTGTATCTCAGGGCCATCAGGGGTGTCAAACTCATTTCTAGTGGCGGCCCTATCTCTACGGTCTGGTTGAACCTGGTAAGGTGCCTGGTAGACTCTTACAAGCACTAAACCAGCAGTGCTTTTAAGCCGTATACGTACCTGGTTCTTACCAGCCATCATGAAATGCTGATAAGCCGAACCAGGGCATACCAGGCAATACCAGCCACCAGACAGTGGCTGGTACACCAGGCAATACCAGCCACTGTCTGGTATTGCCTGGTAAGATTTACCAGAAGATCTTGTAACTATATACCAAATTTTTATTATTTTTTAAATATTATTTATTTAACATATTAATTATAATATAATAATATTTTATATTTATACTTTATACATAAATTATTTAAATAATTTATTGATATACACTGTAAATATAGATTAATTATATAATTTAATTTTTATACTGTGTGGATCGACTGTTGATGAGAATTTACCAAAATACTAAAAAAAAAAAAAAACAATTTTTTTGCACATTAATTATGGAATGAATTGATTTATTTTAATTAATAATTTATTTATAAATAATATAAATTTTCAGTCGTTTTTATTAGTCACTGACACCTGGTGGTGAAAAAGTGAAGCATCATAGCAACATATGGAAGTGATTAAATGTCAACAACCGTGAAAATGACCTGTTTTACTGTGAAAATTGTGTTATAAAGTGACTTTGGAGGTAAAAAAACATCTTAACAGTAATTAATAAATCATACTGCTTAGGTGTTGGTATTAATTTTTTACTTTTGTGCTCATGCACAGAAACCCATAATCAAGGAAAAACCATAAGTCAACTGCAGATCATTGCAGACACAATGCCAGCAGTTTGTTTTTCCTGCTCTTCATTATTAATGTACTGTGCCCTGCAGGAATTGGCATACTGTGAGCCACTGAAAGATCCCAGACTACAGTTTTATGGATGGAAGAGAAGCAAGAAGAGTCCCTTTAAAAAGTTTCCTTTCATTCCTTAAATTTATTTCTAAATTTGATTTCTGTGGCCGCCATTTTACCTGCATATCCCCACCTCTCAGATGTCAGCACTGCAAAAGTCAAAACAAGTTTTGAATGTATCATTTAAGTACCAAATAAAAATTTTAAATTTATTTTTTATGTACATTTTTGTATATAGAAAATTAAAAAATGATTTTTGATACTAAAAAAAATTAGCAAACAGCATATTTTAAGGCAGGAGGAGGAGGGGAAGGGAAATTTTGATCTAAGCTTGCCAGGTAAGACCTGGTATCCCATACCAGCACACCAGGTAAAATCTTACCAGCCAGGCTATGCAGAGTGACCATTTCTTACCAGCCAGGCTGGTACGGATATAATGTTAAATTGTACCTGCAGATGGCCAAGTTTGTTACCAGGTACCTTACCAGGTTCAACCAGACCGTAGAGATAGGGCGGGCCACATGGGAGAAACATATCATGCAGCAGCAACTGACCGCGGGCCGTGGGGCCTGGCAGAGGGGGAGGGGGGGTGGGAGAGGTGCGTTTTGGGGGGCGCCAGCCCCCCAGTAGCCCGCCGTAGGTTCGATTTTTTTTTTGTTTTTTTTTTTTTAGAAATTAATAGGGGCATGGCAGTTATTTTCTTTTTTTAACATTTAATTGTCAAACAGAAACATACTAAACATAGCAATATTTTCAGTAAAATATAAGTTTTTTAAGCCGATTTTTTAATTTTGTCGATTTTATTTTTATTAATGTTTTTATTCGTAAACTTCTTTATTTATTACTATTATTTTTTTATTTATTGACGGGCAAATGAAAGCGATCTCGCGGGCCGCGAGTTTAACACCCCTGTTGTATGTAATATATACTGTATAATAAAAGTTGCGGTGAGAGTCGAACAATCAGCATATCTCCCAGTCATCCCAGTGGCATATAAATTACAGAGGGGGCCGAGGGGGCCAAGGGCTCCGGGCCCGTGCATGAAAGGGGGCCTTTTCAGTTAAGCTCGTTGAAGAAATTTCACTTGAGCGTGACAAAAAACAAAATATAATATATATAGGCATGTTTCTTTTATTTTTTATTATTATTATTTTTTTTTCGTAAACAGTTTTTTTTTAAATGTTTGTTGCAAATATGAAGACCGGGAGCGAGCTAAATTTGAGCTATAATGCTCACCTTTAGCTGCATGGGGATGAAGAGAACAAGCTCACAAATGCTCCTCATCTGACTCATCTCTCGATCTCTCGATCCCTATTTTATGACGCGTGCAGTTAAAACAATATTAAAGTATCTCTAATAATTCAAAATTGTGCTTAATTAAATTATATATATTTTTTATTTGATAGTATATATATACCATACATGTTAATTAGTAATTCATGTTATATAGTAGATTAAAATGAACGTTTTTTTTTCTTTTTTTTTTCTATTAAAATTGACGATTTTTTTGCTGCATAGCATAACGTACGTGACATATATTATGTATTGAATACAAAATATTTCGGATCTGCCGATATTTAAATTATAATAAAGAATTTATAAATATATATTGCGCAAATCTTAATTTCATTAAATTTAAAATTTTCTTAAGGGTAAGATAACACGTACGAAACATCGATTGTTGTAGTCCCATTTGAATAACATTTAAACCGTTAACAATTCCTCATAATAATTCTGATTTTTTTTTTAAGACAGTTCTTAGCACCAAAAAAAAAAAAATGTAGAACAAATTTCAAAACAATCGCTAGATCCGATTTTTTTATATTAATTTTTTAGTTTAGGTCTCCATGAAAAAGCCCTATACTGGAAATTTAAAAAATTAATTTGAAAAAAATCAGATCGAGCGATTGTTTTGAAATTTCTTTTTTACATTTTTTTTTTGGTGCTAAAAACTGTCTCTAAAAAAAAAAACAAATTAAGTTATTATGTGGTTGCTAAGGTTTACATGTTAATCAAATGGGACTTCAACATTCGATGTTTCGTGTTATCTTGCCCTTACTTAAAAAAAAAAGTGCCACGCCTACTTTTCCTAAAAAAAAATCACCTCAGGCGGGCCCCCTTCCCCCCCCCCCCCCCCTTCGCTTCGATCGCGGCGAAGGGGCCCGAAAGGTTCCCTAACTTGTTCCCTCCCCAAACTTGTAGTTAAAATCTTATGTAAATATCAATTATTTGAATTGTCAAAAACGGTTTTGTGATCTATTTTTTTTTTAATCCTGAATCGATTGATATTAGGTCCAAAAATTATAATATAAAAAGGTTGGTCCCCTAGGAGCCCCAATTGCTAGCTGTTATGGTCACGTCCCTATGAAAGGTATGAAAAAAATTAATTTAATTCATTAAAAAAAATTGTACGGTCATGAGTACAAAACACGCATGCAACAAAACTTTATTTTAATGATAAGCTCGATCATCAGCTGGTGGGTTGTTTCTTTTACTTTCTAATACATATATATTATATTGCATGGCGTTGGTCAAAATCTATCATGGGTCAAAATAATACACGCCCATATTTGCTGCGCAGCCAAAAATAAAAAAACGAATGTGCCCTCTTCTTATGCAATTGCTGAAAGTATTAACAATGTAAATATATGCTTTTTTTAAGTATACACACTGACTCGGCCGGCCGCTGCAATTTGACAATTTGGTTCGCCAAAAACCAAGAACGTGTTTCTGCATGCAATGCACGCGCGAATTTATTTAACACACTATAATATATATAATATAATATAATATAATATAATATAATATAATATAATATAATATAATATAATATAATATAATATAATATAATATAATATAATATAATATGCTTACCATTAAAATATTAAAATATTTACGCGTGATTTATACAATTCATTTTGATATTATAAAAAATGTTAAAGTAGAGAAAATGTCGATCAGCTGCTTTTTTAGGTCAATTTGATATTAACTCTAATATATTATGCATTTGATTAACATGTAAACCTTAGCAAATTCACAAAAATTCTGAAATATTTTCAGAAGCAGATATTTTATAGTGCCTAAAAGCCATAGAAAAAAAATTAATTTCAAACAATTTAAGGGTATATCTAAATTAAGGTAACACGGATCAGCTGACCCAATGCTAAAAAAATCCCATAGGATATCTTTTAATTGTAAACCATGGTTTATGCTTATAATATTTTAAACTAAGTTTGTGTGTCTGTGTTTTTTTTTTTTTTTCACACAATTTTTACACAATTATAATGTCCAGCCAAGATTATTGTATCATAATCTTAATGGCTGGTGCATGAAATACAAAGTGTTCAATTTATTGAAAGCTTAAACATTAACTTTCTATGTTTTTAGTTTCATCGAAAAAAAAAAAAAAAAAAAAAACATTTTAAAAACATTTTAAAAACATTTTAAAAACATACAATCAGCATGAGAGCAAGAAGAATACGTACAATTCATTATAATTATATATTTTTTATACATAATTATATTACTTCAGAAAACTGATAAAACAAAACAACGGAAAAATTTCTATCACATATTTTAAAACAAACAAACAAAAAATTGAAAAATAAAGTTATTTTGTTTACAATTATTATATTTCTGCAAGAAAAGAAAAAGTTAGAAATCTGAAACGAAAGAAAACTCTGAAACATAAGAACACAAGATAACTATTTAACTATTCTTATGGTTGTTTTAACTCCCAACTTAGGAACTTAGTTGGGGTGGTTAAGCACCAGCACCGGGCCCAATTGGGCCAAAGTGAAGGCGCCCGCTGATCCTCATGTTGGTGATGTTACGATCCAGCGTCTCCTACTACTCCTACTCACCTACTCAGTGAGGGTTCTTAGCTTACAAAAATGACCAAGTCGTGCACTTTGTGATAAGAGCACCGAACTTGGTACATCGATAGAATTGACCAAGATGATCATTTTGAGGGATGTAGCCCAGCGCGCAACCGGACCTGGTGACCTCTGGTGACCTTTCAAAATGGCGGCCGTAACCTTTATGAAATTAATTTTTAATTTAAAAACTGTTGCAAATAAATTAAAATTTTAAACTGAAAGTGGTTCACGATCATTTATTGCATGTTCTGTAATTTTTTCAAAATGCTGCGTTGCCAAATTAGTGCATAAATTAAATATATTCATGAAAATTGGGACCAATTTTCACATAAATGACGTGCAAGTATCCGCGATGCCGAAGTTGGCTAATTATAAGTCGAGAGGCTCAGCAGATTGAATGAAGGTGGACTCAGGATAATAGTAAGATATTTTTTACCGCAGATTATTTGACCTAGTGACCTCTAATGACCTTTCAAAATGGCGCCTGAAAACTATTCGATTATCATATTAGCAAATTACGAAGCTAAATGAAATGAAATTGCTGGAAATTGATTTATTTTTACTTTCAAGTGGTCTCGAATTTTTTCCAAAATCTGTGTTGCCACATAAACACATTTACAGTGTTGCCAAATTTACAACAAATGACAATTAATTTAGTATATTATCACTATAACCCTACCTCGGCATTAAATGTGTATAATGTATTTAATTACAGTATATGCACAATAAATTGACATATCATTGTGCAACTTTTTAAACCCAGATTTTTTCGGGGGGGGGGGGGGAGGGAGGAGAGAGTGGGGAATGAAGTGTTAATATTCTCTGTAAATTAATTAACACCATTGGATGGGCAACTGAATGATTTCTTCGCTGTTGCTCTTATTCATATTATACAAAGACAAAAAAAAAAAAAAAAAAATGTAATGCGTAGAATCGAAACTGGAAGACTCGTACAATATGAGGATTCAAATAATTTTATTTTTTTTTTACTTAAATGAAATGTACGTATATAATATATATGTATATTTTTTTTTGGCTGTCAGCATATATATTTTAAATAAAGATAATAATATATTATATTTATGCTTTCAACTCATAATTGATAATTAGTAATTAATGTGGAATCGTATGTATATATATATTTTAATTTTAGTTATTTATACTGCATGGATTATAGGTGTATAGATGTATAATATATAATATAGTGATTGTCTGATAATACATTTACAACAACTTTCACGGTTGTATGTAGGGTTCACAATTTAACTATATAGCTAATATTTTTATTTCTATATAGTTGGCATAAATATATTAAAAAGAATAAAATGTAATTAATGTATACGAAAATTATATTTTGTTTATTTCCTTTATATGACATGATACATCAATGAACATTAGACAAATAGCTTAAAATTTATTATTATGTTCGAGTATTTACTATTTACATGAATTAAATTACCATCTACCACATTATTATACTTTCCAAGTTTACATTACCATACAGCTACAAAGACTATGTTGCCATCATGCCATGCGTGCAATAATATTTTAGCCCTTATACTGTATACTTGGCCTCCCTTCACCTTATTTTTCTATGAGGTTTCAAGAATTGGGCGTGATGAGATTGCCAGAAAAATTATGTTTATAATGCTCTAATAGCCACCCACTGCAATAGCCACCCACTCACGCGTACTTGCCTGGCAAAATTATTTTTATTTGATTTATTGGTAAATAACATGAAGACAAATGACAATAATCACAAATACAAGATGGAAATATACAGTTAAATTTAATTAGTATATCAGTATCAAAGAAAAGGTGCAATGAAAATATTTTTTATCCTATACATTTTTTAAAAATATATAATTTTGTATTTTGTTTAAATTTTCTATGTATATTATAGATAATTATATAATAGATAAATTATAAAATTGTATACTGTTAACAGTGCGTGTGATGGCAAAAAGTTCATACATTCGACCATATAACAAAATAAAAGTATACGCGCGATTCAGAGGTCATGTATTTTTTTTTCTATTGTTTTTTAAAATGTATTTTTTAAGAAATATGGTAACATAATAATCATTCTACATCCATGTATATATTTGATTATTTATAAGAATAACGTTCTATAATAATATATTATTTTAAAAGTTGCTATATATATACCATGCCATTATAGCCTATATATATTATATCTATATTCTATATTATAGCTCAACTGGTTGACTATATTTTTTTTGGTCCTCTGAAATATTCTTAAGGTTTAAAAAGTTGCACAATGATGTCAATTTATTGTGCATATACTGTAATTAAATACATTATACACGTACATTTAATGCCGAGGTAGAGTTAGTGATAATATACTACATTAATGGGGTACTGACCAAAAAAAAAGTTTCAAGTTTTTGTCAATATTTCAAAAGGCACGAGAATTTCATAAAGAACAAGCCCTATAATATTACAGCATTCTACGACAATTTACTGATTTTATATGAATTTTTAAAACCTCTCAAAAATGACGTCATACCATTGAATCTTAAATGGGAAAATAGATCAGTTAACATTGCCAAATCCCATACTTAATATTGAAATTTGAAATGTAACCAAAATTTCATTTGCAAGGTTTTTAGGTGCTATAATCACGATAATGAAGGTTTCAAATTTCTACCTCAATAACTTTTCATTTTAGCAATGTTTGATGCATTTTCCCATTTAAGATTCAATGGTATGACGTCATCAAAAAAAGTTTTAAAAATTCATATAAAATCAGCAAATTGTCGTAGAATGCTCTAATAGAGGGCTCATTCTTCATAGAATTCACAGTACTTTTTACTAGTATTGCTAACTCAAATACCGGTCAGTACCCCATTGTCATTTGTTGTAAATTTGGCAACACTGTAAATGTGTTTATGTGGCAACACAGATTTTGGAAAAAATTCGGGACAACTTGAAAGTAAAAATAAATCAATTTCCAGCAATTTCATTTCATTTAGCTTTGTAATTTGCTAATATATCAAATCGAATAGTTTTCAGGCGCCATTTTGAAAGGTCATTAGAGGTCACCAGGTCAAATAATCTGCGGTAAAAAATATCTTACTATTATCCTGAGTCCACCTTCATTTAATCTGCTGAGCCTCTCGACTTATAAATAGCCAACTTCGGCATCGTGGATACTTGCACGTCATTTATGTGAAAAATGGTCCCAATTTTCATGAATATATTTAATTTATGCACTAATTTGGCAACGCAGCATTTTGAAAAAATTACAGGACATGCAATAAATGATCGTGAACCATGTTTCAGTTTAAAATTTTAATTTATCTGCAACAGTTTTTAAATTAAAAATTAATTTCATAAAGGTCACGGCCGCCATTTTGAAAGGTCACCAGGGGTCACCAGGTCAGGTTGCGCGCTGGGCTACATCCCTCAAAATGATCGTCTTGGTCAATTCTATCGATGTACCAAGTTTGGTGCTTTTATCACAAAGTGCACGACTTTAAGCTAAGAACCCAGACTTAATGAGGGCTTCCCGGGTACACCCGCAAAGGGGTACTGAACGGTATTTGAGTTAGCAATACTATAGTAAAAAGTACTGTGAATTCTATGAAGAACGAGAGCCCTATTAGAGCATTCTACGACAATTTGCTGATTTTATATGAATTTTTAAAACTTTTTTTGATGACGTCATACCGTTGAATCTTAAATGGGGAAATGCATCAGTTAACATTGCTAAAATGAAAAGTTATTGAAGTACGAATTTCAAACCTTCATTATCGTGATTCTAGTACCTGAAAACCTTGCAAATGAAGTTTTGGTTACATTTCAATATTAAGTATGGGATTTGGCAATGTTAACTTATCTATTTTCCCATTTAAGATTTGATTCAATGCTATGATCGACGTCATTTTTGAGAGGTTTTAAAAATTCATATAAAATCAGGAAATTGTCGTAGAATGCTGTAATAGGGCTTGTTCTTCATGAAATTCTCGTGCCTTTTAAAATGCTGACAAAAACTTGAAACTTTTTTTTTGGTCAGTACCCCAATAGCCCATCACACGTACAGCCTTTCGGACAGGTCCTCTCCTAGGCGCGTTGGGACACATTTCCGCTAGCACTCTTGGGTGCTGAATGCCTCTAACCAGGGCACTTAGAGGTGGGGATGCACCTTGGGCTTCCCAAACCAATGCCCTGGCCGCCCTGTGGTTCAAGAACCACAGGCTAGCTGTGGGCCAGAGGTCACACTCGCAAGGCAACCCCCAACCCGCATGTCCTTCCTGAGCGCGGGGGGACACGTACCTCGAGCCAGAGAAGAGCCTATACGCTCATCCCGTAGCTGGATGCCCAAATTATTATTATTATTATTATTATTTTTTCCCCCAGCAGGTCAAAGTTGAAAGTACAGGCTCCATGTAAAACAGAGTATTCCCCCCCTGCTCAAAAAAATTGCGCAAGAACTTGACAAGAAATTGAGCAAGATCTTGCACCAAAAAGCGCAAGATCTTGCACAAGTACGTCCTCAAGATCTTGCAAGATCTTACGCAAGATCTTGTAAGATCTTGCGCCAAACCGCAAGATCTTGCCCATCTACTTGCCGAAAAGCTCAAGAACTTGTGCAAGTCCTTACCCAAGATCTTGCAAGATTTTTTTATCTTGTAAGATCTTATGCAAGATCTTGCGCTGATGGCACAAAATCTTGTTCAAGATTTTGCAAGTTCACGCTTCAGATCTTGCAAGATCGTGTACAAAATCTTGCGAGATCTTGCGCAAGATCTTGCAAGATCTTACGCAAGATCTTGAAAGATCTTGCGCCAAAAGAGCAAGATCTTGTGCACGATCTTGCAATATATTATGGGAGATCTTGCATGATCTTGAGGACACACTTGGGTAAGATCTTACCCACTAACTTGTCCAAGATATGGAAAGATCTTAAGATATTCCATAAGAAACTTGTAGGCAGAAAACTCAGAGGTCCCATATTTATCATAAAACGTACTGGAAAAAATAAAGAGTTAGTTTTTCTTCTAAAATTCTGTAAAAAAATAAAGTGTTAGTTTTTATTTTTATTTTTTTTTTAAGTGAGAAGTATACTGGAAAAAATAAAATTAGTCAGTTATAGTTCTCGTTTTTATGCTGGTTTCATTACTAGAAAAATATTTATATAAATTTTTATATGAATTGAACATATTAATTGATCTTCCTGCTTCCTTTATTCCATCTCTCCGTTCAATAATGCTCTTTTTGGCCACGTACCTGGAAAAAAAAAACCTGGAAAAAAAAAAAAAAACTTGCGTAAGATCTTGCTCAAGAATTTTGATCACAGGGCTATATTATTATGCATGATTAACAAATAATGCACAAGGAAAACTCTGCACAGCAATGTTAAATGAATAACTTACAACCACAATATATGCATTTAAGCGTTAAAGTTATACAAAGACATACAAAGAAATAATGAATGTTATGGCCAGTATGCATACATTTCAGTAGTGGTATGCATACCTTTATCAACATCATGCAAACCAAAATCAATGCTTTGCCGTTGATTTATGCATATAACAGCTATGTTTTGTCGGTCTGGTACCTTGATCAGTAATCTCATCATATTTCGCCGTTCTTTGGCGGTTTCGGCCATGTTTGCAAGCCATTCGGCAAACAGGAAGCAGATCCAGCCATCGAAATTTCATTAAAAAAGCACATAATTTTGTATGAGCTTAACAATATATTAAACAAAAACTACTATACATAAGTTTATGCTTACTTGGAACTGTGTAATAGCTATAATAATTAACACAAATAAACACAAAATGAAGAAAATCTCCGGCTCCATGCAACTTCACCGGAACGTCATTTTTTCACAGCATTTTATAACGCATATCATGTAGCATTTGTTTTTAGCAACGTGTAGTCTCGCGCGCAATTTTGAAAACAAATCACAATTTACCGATCAAGCTGAAAATTTGTCTCCAGGGGTAAATTGACACGCTGAATTTAATAATAGTGATTAAATTAACCACCGACTAACTATTAGGGGTGCTGCTACCCTATTAGTGTTAAATTATAAAAAAATATGCAATTTGATTTATTTGATTATTAATTTTGTGTAAAAAAAATGAGAACAGTCGAAAAAAAAAATTGACCAATTAAACCCGTGTTCACCCAAGGGGAGGTTTTCACCCTTACGTGTACAAGTTTCCAAAATCACTATAATTTAAAGATTTAAACGTTGATTTCCGAAGGAAAAAAATCACAAAGCATACTGGTGATGTCAAAAAAATTACTGAAACACCCCTTTCCTCCGGAAGTGGTTTTTAAAATAATCTTGTGGTACATAGGAAATCACACGCAAGTATTTTTTCTTGTAAGATCTTGTTATGTAAGAAATAATTTCTTGAACAATTTTACACTAGCTCATGAAACAATCTAACGAGAAATTTTTATCAATTTTGCAAGATTTTCTATTGTGCGTGAAATTTTTTCTTGTGCAATTCAGTTTGTTGCCAAAATATGAAATCTTACGTACGAAATGACTTCCTGAACAAGATTTCAAACACACGTAAGACGGTAACTAGCTAATGAAATAATCTTACGATAAATTAGAAGATTCGAACTGACGCGCAAGATTTAATTACCAACTTACGTGTAATTTTTTCTTGCGCAATAAAGTCAATTTCTTGCCAAGGTGTCAAATCTTTAGTAAGAGATGACTTCTTCAACAAGATTTACAACACACGCAAGAATATAAACCAGCTCAAGAAATAATCTTGCTAGAAATTTCGATCACACGCGCAAGATTTTTTACCTTGCGTGGAATTTATCTTGCGCAAGTCAATTTCTTGCCAAGATGTGAAATCTTACGTAAGAAATGGCTTCTTGAACAAGATTTTCAACACACGCAAGAATATAAACCAGCTCAAGAAATAATCTTGCTAGAAATTTCGATCACACGCGCAAGATTTTTTATCTTGCCTGGAATTTTTCTTGCGCAAGTCAATTTCTTGCCAAGATGTGAAATCTTACGTAAGAAATGGCTTCTTGAACAAGATTTTCAACACACGCAAGATTGTAAAACAGCTCAAGAAATTATCTTGCCTGAAATTTTGATCACACGCGCAAAATTTTTCAACTTGCGTGGAATTTTTCCTGCGCAAGTCATTTTCTTGCCAAGATGTGAAATCTTACGTAAGAAATGGCTTCTTGAACAAGATGTTCAACACACGCAAGAATATAAACCAGCTCAAGAAATAATCTTGCTAGAAATTTCGATCACACGCGCAAGATTTTTTATCTTGCCTGGAATTTTTCTTGCGCAAGTCAATTTCTTGCCAAGATGTGAAATCTTACGTAAGAAATGGCTTCTTGAACAAGATTTTCAACACACGCAAGATTGTAAAACAGCTCAAGAAATTATCTTGCCTGAAATTTTGATCACACGCGCAAAATTTTTCAACTTGCGTGGAATTTTTCTTGCGCAAGTCATTTTCTTGCCAAGATGTGAAATCTTACGTAAGAAATGGCTTCTGGAACAAGATGTTCAACACACGCAAGAATATAAACCAGCTCAAGAAATAATCTTGTTAGAAATTTCGATCACACGCGCAAGATTTTTTACCTTGCGTGGAATTTTTCTTGCGCAAGTCAGTTTCTTGCCAAGATGTAAATTCTTACGTAAGAAATTACTTCTTGAACAAGATTTTCAACATACGCAAGAAGGTATTAAGCTCAAGAAATAATCTTGCGAGAAATTCGATCACACGCGCAAGATGTAACATCTTGCGTGGAATTTGTTCTTGCGCAAGTCAGTTTCATGCCAAGATTTTAAACTTTACGTAAGAAATGATTCCTTGAACAAGATTTCCAACTTGCTCAAGATCTTACAAAATCAAAATTATCTTATTTACAAAAAAAAATCACATTTTTTAATTAAAAATTATTTGTAGATGGATAACATATATGCCAGACAGCTTTTATACCATGTTTAGCCCCTTTCTTGGTCACTTTTTGTTTACCTTACAAGATCTTTTAAGATCTTACAAGAACTTGCGCAAATTTTTTGAGCAGCGCCTTCTAACAACTTTAACAGCTAGAGAAACTCGACCCCGGCGCTCCGCACTCTCATGCAGTAAACTCCAGGGCTGTCTTTTCTATTTTTATGGGTGCACCTCACCCAACCTCCCGATGCGCGTGAAGGAGACGAAGAGAGCCCAGCAACACTGCCTTCTGCATGGCATCCGCCAGCCGCTCAGCAGCGGATCCACGGCAACCTGGTACTTGCCGAAGCCCAGAGAGTAGTGTGTCAGGCACCCCGCCCATCACGCCAACCAACAGGACAACAAGAGACACCGAATGTCCCCGATAGCTTTGCCGCAAGTCCATGACAAGGTCTCGATACTTGTCGCGCTTTTCCGTGTACTTGTCAGTGATGTTGTGCTCCGCAGGAGCAGAAAATTCAATCAATGTCTTGACCTTCTTGCGCTTCTCAAGCAGAACAATGTCTGGCTTGGTAGCATGGAGCTGGCGAGTGGTAGGGAACGAGTAATTCCAGAAGATCTGCACCTGGTCGTTCTCTACCACCGCCTCTACGTCCCCCGGAGCGAATGGTATGACAGGCACTTCGTCAATACCAAAATGGTGCCTCAGGTGGAAATAAAGCACTCTCAATGCAGAATTATGCCGCATAATTATAATTATTATGAGAATTATAATTCTCAATGAATTATTATTATTATCTTTTTTAACACTGTTATTATATTCTATACATATCATTATTATTTAAAAATGCATTAACTTATCACGGATATTAACCAATTTTTTATATATTTTTTAAACAAGCTTTTAGATTCTAAATTTTTTTAATGTAAAGGTAATTCATTCCACAGCCTAGGCAATATATACTCCCAGGTTTTCTCACTGAATCTATTAACTCTTAGTGGTGTAAATAGTGGATCATTAACAATAAGTCTGGTATCATAATTATGAATTCTATATTCACCATGATTTACATCAAAATATTTTGTGTTGTATTGATGATTTTTCTTTAATTCAAGTTTTAATAGTTTTAAATAATTTATAGCTATTTCATTAAACCTCGTTGCAACCATTTATAGCCCAGTTTACATTTGTCAAGTAGGAATTTAATTTTTCAAAATCTAAGCTTTTGTAAGTGCTTTTTTGGTTGCGAAAATTAAAACACGTACTGCACTGTGATCCAGCTGAGATACTTATTCGCTTCAGCTAAAATGTAATATTTTGAAAGCAAACATATCGAAATATTTAATAATAATATTTATTTATTAAACACCAGTGGTTTACATAGTGCATTCGATCGTGCATACAGATCGGAAATATAAAGAATACATCAATTATAGCTATAGCTAAATCAGAAAACTTACACTTTTCAATATATATAAAATCTCTGGTTTTATATAAATACATTACTCAATACATTTTACAGTACATACGAGTATATATATATATATATATATATATATATATATATATATATATATATATATATATATATATATTATATATAACAAAGTTACATTATTATAAATAATGTTATGTTACAACATGGTTATGTTATGTTTTATGTTATTATAAAACTTTATGCCATGAGATGACGTGTTCAGCTAGAAAAGAGGTTTATATGTATATGTTAAACCCCAGTTACCTGGGGTTTAGTTTGCCTCAAAACCGGGCAGCGCAATCGTCCTGCTGTGCAGGAGGGGCGCAAAATACCTGTCGACCGTGGCGCAAAGGACCTGTTTACTTGACCGCGTTGGGAAGCAAAAGACCGGTCATTAAGGGCAATCGGCGCAAACGTCCTGCACCGATGCTAGGCGGGAACTTAAAAAATAAGCATATAAAATGGCGTATTAATTTTAAAAGCATTCAAACTTAGCAGCAGCCTTTATAATATATAGAAACATTAAAAAAAATGTATAGAAAATTATTTATTTAATATATTTTACTATACAATATTTAAATTATATATTGAACACAAGAATATATAATGTACAGTATTTAATATGTATATATGTGCACCAAAAAATTTAGTCGCCATGTTGTAATTAAGGGTTGTAACTGAACGATGTTCGTTTGCTGGCGATGTTGAGTCATTTTGAGTATTTTGACTTAAATATAACTCTGCTACAACCACCGCGCGCTCATCGGCGAGCAGCCTTTCTGCACAAGTTTTCTCTCGCGGCTCCGAAGCGCTCCGAATTTAAGTCAAAAAACAACTACCGCGAAAATGTTTAAGATTCCTTAGACTCTAATTAATAAACTGACCTGGGGTTAATAATAAAATTTTCATAACAGCAAACGTAATTAAAATTTTAGTGCCAATTAATACGTACGTAATTTTAAACTTCAAACACAACTTATTTAGGGAGCAGTTTATAGAACTATTTGCGATTGCAAAATTGCTGAATAATAGCTATAATATAGAATCTTACACGTGCGCCGCGGGCCCAATCGTTGCTTGGTAGTATAAATGGTAGGACAAAGGGTTGGTCCCCATTGATGAATTTTGTTCACATATTGCAATGATTATAATTATTTTTAAATCATGCATGCACTCAGCAACATTTTTATATAAACATCGTAATTGGTCATGTGTGTGTGAAACATATATTAAGCTAATTAAGTAACATATATGTATCAAATCTTCGAATTTCGCATTGTCAGTGCATATATAATAATATGTATTAAGAATATAGATAGAAAACTTGAAGCCATTATATAATATATGGATCGATTATATTTAGCCGTTGCTAGGTGAAATTTATGGTCACCATGACAGCAGCCGCTTCTTTTTATTTTACCCTCATTCTTGTACATAACTTTATCAGATTTCAACCTTTCAAGCAGCTTTGACTTGCCTTAAGAATTTGTCACAGCTTTTCGTATACACACAAAGAGAATATTGAATACTACATTATATATTATAAATAACGTCGTCAGCAGAGGCATGAGGTTCAAGTTGCAAGGATCAGGCACGGACTGGCCTATCAACCTTTCGGTCGCGGACCGATGGGCCGCGGCAAAAATGGGCCGCCAGGGCAAAAGTGGGCCGCGGCCCCGAATAAAAAATAGGAGAGAAAAAAAGGCGAGAAGGAAAAAAAAATAATAATAATAATAAGACAAAGAAGAAGAAGAGAAACAACAAAGACTTAAATAATGTATGTAAGCAATTAAACAATATAATGCATAATTTTTACATAAACTGGTATCTATATATTTATCAATACTGTAGAAAAAGGGACGCTTTTTTGGTGGAATAATTATGTAGTTGTTGTTTTCTTCAAATAGTAAAAAATTTTGAGGCGGCCCGATTGGGTGCGCAGGGGTGCTCAACAACTCGCAAAATTATAAATAATACACAATTTAATAAATAAGTCTTACTATTTGCATGGTAGAATATTTCACTGCAGTACAACTAATATATTATCGAAACTTTCGAAACAGCTAGCGTGGAAACACTGTAACTATATGATTAATTCTGAAAAAAAAAAATAATAATAATAAAAAAAAAAAAAAGCGATCCGGCCCATTTAGCGTGAGCAACTATGACTTTGTGATACCTACTACCCTCAGATTTTTCTACAAAAAATGAGGTGTGTTTCAAAAGGTCTTAACCACATGAACTATTTTTGAATATTATCAATACACAAAAACGTTGCTGCGAATACGAAATACACATGAAATGGTCACTTGCGATGATCGGTGTCAACGAAAACATCGTATTTTCTTAAAAGTATTCAAATGATCTTCCATGTCGAACCGAAAAAAAAAATATATATATCTCACTTAGATTCACTAGAAAAAAAAATCCCAAGTCAGAGCGATTCCTCGATTGACTCGAAGAAAATATTGCATATTTATATACATATACGGCGGTCTGAAAAAAAAATATAATATCGATCTATTTTATGACTAGAGCTTTAACCAAAACTTTTTTATTATAATTTTGGATGGGAATAGTTAATTTTCCTTAAAAAAATGAAGAAAAACCTAATGAGAATTAACAAGATTTTGTTGCTTTTTTTTTTTATAGAAAACTGGTCAGGTTGAAAATTTTTTAATAGTTTTTTTATTACATATGAGCGTAAACACAGAAAATTAATCCAAAATCATGGTCAGAGTAAACGCGTCGATTTAATCGTTTAACATGCAAAAATCTGAATTCGATAAGAGTAAAAGTGGCATGAAAAAAATAAAAATATAAAAAATTGTGTATTGATGTTCTAAAAAAATATGTTTGAAATAAATTTTTTCCGAATTCAATTTTTCGTAAGAAAAGCAATAAAAACTCGCAGTTATTCTTTTCACATTTTAGTATTAAAAAAATTAAAACGCCACGCCCCTTTTTCCAAAAAAAAAAACGCGCCTGCGGCGGGCAACTGCAGGGGGGCCCCGTCCCCCGGACCCCCCGATTGAGTGTTTGCCTCCGCCTATGTGGGCCGTCTTTCTTTCTCGACCGATCGGCCATTTTTACGACCCAGTCCGTGCCTGGCAAGGATGTTGGAATAAAAGTAAAACATCCTTAATTATCGGTTCATATATGTACTGCATGTAAGTTGTTGAGAAATTATGAACGACTTTCACTCGATGTTGCAGCTAATATAGGTATATGTCGTTGATCTTTTGAATAAAAATATTTTCATCTAAGGTGTCTATAATTAATAAATATATATATATATACATATATATATATATAGAAATCAATTTTATATAATTAGACAACTATATGTATATTAACTATTAAAATTTGCTTTTTTCCGTTGTTTTTTTTTTTTTAAAGAAATTATAGGCGCGGTATATATATTAAGTTCATTTTAATCGTTTTAAATTTGCGATACATGTATATATATATTTTTTTAATGCATTAATTTTTTTTCTGCAAGGATGTCTTTTGGAGGTGGGAGGTGTGTTGTAATTGTAGTTCTGTGTTTACACGACTCACGGCCCACGGCCACGACTGCACGAGCTGTGCCGACCTTGACGTTGGGTGGATGCAGGATCGGACCATAGAGTGACAAGTGAGCTCAAAGGGCATAATTAATTAACTCTGGTTGTGCACAGAGTTGCGCAGCTGAGTCTCAGTGTGTCAGCTGATAGATAGATAAAAATATATATATATATATATATATATATATATATATATATATATATATATATATATATATATATATTTAATTTTCTGTAATCTGTAATAAAAGTGGGGGGGTATCTCCTGCGCTACTCATCTTTTGCGCGACGAATGCGACGATGCTCAACTTATTTCGAAAATAAGCGGCAAAATGTGTTTGGACAGCCATATCGAGCCATCTGTTGGTGGAGATGTAAAACACGAATACAGCTCTAATATGTGCAGGAAAAGTTAAAAATTAGGAAATTATTAAGTTTTTTGTAGGGTCTCTGGTTTTTTGACAAATCACAATTGGAAAAGAAAAAAATATAAATAAATAAATTTAATAGTATTCCACACGATAAATATATATATAATATATATGTATAATTATATGTATATTATGTACGTGTGTGTATTTTATTATTGATTAATGGAAATCAATAATAAGCAAATTAATTATAATTTTTATTAATTATGTCAAATGTAATTTTATATAATATGTAAAGGTATTTTAAAAATTATGTGAAATTTTAAATATAGGCCCGTTCGTACACCGAGCAGGGTTTACAAACAGGCCTTATCTAACCAGTTCTATAGTATGTAAAATTATTAGCGCAAGTTATAATAAAGAATATTTATAATTTAATCCACAATATAATCTAATATCATATTGTAATTGTAGCATTTTTGGCTCCTATTTAAATTTACACACAGCTATAATAAATTAAATTTTGATAATATAATAATAAAACTATTATCATGAAAGCTAGATTCCTCCATGATAATAGTTTTATAAATTAAGGATCAAAGTAGGAAGAGTATATTATATGTTAGCACCCAAAGCCGAATTCGGGCAAAAGCCGAAAAAATGCTCACATCTAGTTCTGCGCATCACGAAATGAGCCAAAGCCGAAGTGAGTTTTTTTTTTCGGCTTTGGCGCATTTCATTTTGAACAAAACTAGATCTGCTCAAATCGAAATGCGCCAAAGCCGATATGAGATTTTACTTCGGCTTTGGCGCATTTCATTTTGAGCAAAACTAGTTCTGCGCATCGCGGTTTGAGCAAAAGTCGAAATGATGTTTTATTTCGGGTTTGGAGCAAAATTTTGAGCACATCTAGTTTTGCGCAAAATAAAGATGATTTTAATGACGAGATGATGATTTTAATTTTAATAAGGGGCATTCACAAAGCCTTAAGGTCACATTTAAGGCTCAATAATTTAAGACCAGAAATTTTGGGTCTAAAAAACACATCTAAAATCAAGCTTTAAAATATTGAGCCTTATTAAATGTGGCCTTAAGACTTTGTGAATGCCCCTTAATGATATTAATTTTTTAAAAAGAAAAATAAAAAACTAAGACACTAAACTTATAATAAATATTAATATTGTGACCTAATATCTTTCAAGCGCTGTTTAAAAATAAATTAATAAGGGAAAAAAATAATGACTTTAAAATGTAATCATACAGTATACGTATATAGGTACATACCTTATAAAAAATATTGTAGAATCTGTTGTTTTTATAAAACACTCCACCATGGCATTTCTGTCACTTAATTACTATTTGATTATGTTTTTGTTAAATTAATAATTTTTTTATTTTAAGAATTGCAGCTCAAATAAAGTAGACATATACGCCACGTACACGTTTTAAAGTATTCTTTAGATTCACTCGCTCTCACCATTAGAAATATTGTCTGCATGCAGACTCATGCACGCACTTGTAAATTTCATAGTCCCATGTCTTAGAATTAGCTATCATGCAATACAGGTTGTTATCGGTACAACGAGATAAGAAAGTAGCCTTTATACCTCTGCAATGAAGTTTAACCCCATTTGATTGCCGTATATGTTTATGTATTTTGGCTGCTACAATGTTCGAAGAAATAGAACTATTAAATTCACAAGTGCGTGCATGACTATGAGAGCGAGTGAATCTAAAGAATACTTTAAAACGTGTGGCGTATATGTCTACTTTATTTGAGCTGCAGTTCTTAAGGGTAAGGTAACGCCACCAATGTTAAAAAAAATCCCTCTCACAAAAATTCTGAAAAAAATTTAAAATGTTCTCCTCTACACCCCCTATCAGTAGCTAAAATATCAGGTGTACAAATACGATCTAGTTTTTGAGTTATGAATTTTTAAAGTTGACCAATTTAACATGGGAGTTTCATTTCTCCATGTTAAAGTAGTCAACTTTAAAAATTTATAACTCAAAAACTAGATCGTATTTGCATACCTGATATTTTAGGTACTGATAGGGGGTATAGAGGAGAACATTTTAAATTTTTTTCAGAATTTTTGTGAGAGGGATTTTTTTTAACATTGGTGGGGTTACCTTACCCTTAAAATAAAAAAAATTAATAATTTAACAAAAACATAATCAAATAGTAATTAAGTGACAGAAATGCCATGGTGGAGTGTTTTATAAAAACAACAGATTCTACAATATTTTTTATAAGGTATGTACCTATATACGTATACTGTATGATTACATTTTAAAGTCATTATTTTTTTCCCTTATTAATTTATTTTTAAACAGCGCTTGAAAGATATTAGGTCACAATATTAATATTTATTATAAGTTTTATAGTGTCTTAGTTTTTTATTTTTCTTTTTAAAAAATTAATATCATTAAAATTAAAATCATCATCTCGTCATTAAAATCATCTTTATTTTGCGCAAAACTAGATGTGCTCAAAATTTTGCTCCAAACCCGAAATAAAATATCATTTCGACTTTTGCTCAAACCGCGATGCACAGAACTAGTTTTGCTCAATATGAAATGCGCCAAAGCCGAAGTAAAATCTCATATCGGCTTTGGCGCATTTCGATTTGAGCAGATCTAGTTTTGTTCAAATGAAATGCGCCAAAGCCGAAAAAAAAACTCACTTCGGCTTTGGCTCGATCATTTCGTGATGCGCAGAACTAGATGTGAGCATTTTTTTCGGCTTTTGCCCGAATTCGGCTTTGGGTGCTAACATATACAATATATTATCCTACACATAATAATAAAATTATATAAAAAAAACTAGTTGATAAAATGTAATCATTCGCTCCAGAGTCCACCTGATATTGTTATATATATATAATATAAATTCTTAAATTTATTATAATTATATTGTTACAAAAGAACCAATTAATAAGTGATATTGTAATTGTCTTTTATTATAGTGGGCTTTAAGCTCACTCCTTCTCGGAGAAAGCGCAGGTATTTTCATTTTCCAAACTGGTGCAAATCTGCAAAATGATATATTATAGTGTTTCGATCATTGTTTTTTTTTTTTTTTTTTGAAAACTGTGCTTTCTCCACTGACTCATTGATATATAATACATACATAGATCAGAGTCTTCTGCGCGCAATGTTTTTAACAAAACATTGTTTAATGTCTGTCGCGTGGTCCGATTATTGCGTGACGCTTTAGTTCCATTTTGCGCCCGCCAGAGTGACAAGAGGCGCCACTAGCGAGCGGTTTTTGTTGACTATGCGCCATTGTTTAACATAGGAAGTTCGCGAGTTGATGCCTAAATGTAACGATAACTTCTAAAATACCACACCAAAGAATAAAAAAATGTAATAATTTTGTACTACATTAATCAAGGTAATGTAAAAATCAATTATTAGCAAATATTACGGTACTTTATCTTATTTTAAGCACATAGAAGAGACCACGCAGATTGAGGTTGGCGTTTTATTGTCTTTTATGTGATTCTGTGCAATCATAGATGTTGGACGGGACTCCAGTCACTCCAGTATTAAGGTCTAACAGCATAGAAACTTGTAGATTATCGAATTACTGCTATATCTTCAGTGTGTATAGAAACTCAAAGGTAAAATTTTAAAACCCTATATTATATTGCTTTTTATTTTTAAATAAATCAACAAATAAACACTGGTGCGGCTGGTCAGAGCAGCTAAGTCCTGTCAGAACTGCTAGCTAAAAGATTTTAGAGCTTACAAGCCCTTGGAAACACAGAAATGATATACATTACTTACACCATGGTTATCGCTCCACATTTCATCGACCGTTTCAATGATAAAAAACCGTTAAAAATTCTTAATTTTTTCTATAAAATTTCCGCGCATGTTCCTTGACATTTCACTTGATTTTTGAAAACATGTCCTCAATTCTTTAATTATTTCTATTAGTTTTTCATGTTATTCATAATGCTTCCCTTGATAATTACCGCTCGCTGGTGGCGCCGCCAGCGGCAAAAAATTGTAAACAGCGGAGTTTGTTTACTTTTTTCCTTTCTCGCGTTCAACAATCGAAAATTACACCACGCGACAGACATTGAACAATGTTTTGTTAAAAACATTGCGCGCAGAAGACTCTGACATAGATTAATACATATATACATCTTAGTTAAAAGTCATTATCATTCTATATTAATATTTAAAATAAAAAATAAATTAATCATTAATGTTGTGATAAATTATTAAAAGAAAAGGATACATAATTATATAGGAACAACCAGCAAGGCCTTACTTACCAATCAAAAGAGCCACATCAGGTAAAAATCTTGTGACATTTTTTTTATCGGTAAGGCCTTGCTGGTTATTCCTATGTCCCTTTTTTTTAATAAATAATTTCATTCTATATTAATGAAATATTTTAATTGGTATGAGAAAACAATAATTTGAAGTAAGGCTCATTAACTTTTGTGTTTAAAAATAAATTTTATTGCATACTTTTCAGACATACCAAATACAGACACATAATATAATTCTGCATGACCTCAAAATTTGTTTACAGAAAATTATTTTTAGTGCCCTAAGAATATTATTGAGCTTATACATAGTTGCATGACAAAGATTTTTTTTTTTTTTTTTCTAAATAATGATGCAAATGGATGAAAAAGGAAGTGTAACAAGTTTAGTGAAACAACATAATTAATTGTATACTAAAGAGGCACAGAAAAAGAGGTGGGAGGGGGGTGGGGCGTAAAAAAAAAATGTAGTGTTAGAAATACTAGGAAAACCTAGTTCAATAACCTATGCATTACCCCATGATATATATATAAAAAAATTAATTAATAGTGAGGAGGAAGGGGGGAGGATTCATAGATCTAAGCCTGCAGTTTAATGTATTGTTTTCTTTAAAATGTAAAATAAAATACAATATCATGCATGCATGCACTAATGAAATCCCTCCTTCCCCCTTCCCCCATACAACCAAATATACATTTTTGTACAGTTGCACTAAAAGAATAAGCACGCAAAAATCCCACAAAATTTACATTGGTTGAAAATACTGTATTGAAGAATAAAGATTTAAAGGTAGAGAATCTAGAGATAACATGCCCAATGTTAATAAAAATCTCATTCATGAAAATTATGGAAAAAAAAAATAAAAAATAAAATGTTGTCCTTAAATTTACATACCTTATCAGTAGCTATAATTTTGTAAACAAATTTGAGCTAGTTTTCGAGTTATTAAATTTTAAAGTTGGCTAATTTAGCATGGAAGTTCCCTCCATGCTAAATTAGTGAACTTTAAAATTAAAATTCAAATTATCATAAATTCAGTAACAGTTACAAAACCAAAGTACCCAATATAATAAAGTGCATATTTTGCATGCATTATAAGCTTGATCTTCACTTGCAACAAAACCTTGTAGTATTACCTTTATATTCTGAGGTGATGCATGGCTACAGAATGCAGAATAATACTTTTCACAAAAGTTCATGAAGCTCTGAATTTTAAATCTTTATTAAAGCATGACTGTAGCAATATTAAAGGATGTATTACCCACATAAAATGATATACCCAAATTAATAATGTTCAATATACTGTAATTAAAATGCTAGAGTTCTTATATTTCTAAGCCAAAGTCCAGACGGAAACTGGAATCAAAAGTATGTTCATATTGCATAACACGCAATTTTATATAATGTATATCATGACAAGTTTGTAAGTAATATGATAAGGTCAAAGGAACAAGCTTTAGACAGAAACAGTAAGCCCTTCAACAGGAAACACTGGAAAAACTAATATATGATGATGTCAATAAAATTTTTTAAATCAATATTATTCAATTTTTAATATTTGTGCAATGAGTAATATCAACGGCCAGTGCAAAATACTAAATTAACTAATTGATAAAGTCAGAACTGTTTTGGTAAAGTTAAAGTCAATATATATATTATAGCATAATTTTATACACCATAATAATTAATGTATCGATAAATTTTATGAAAAGCAAATTGTTTTGAAATAATAACAGTTCTAATATTATGATACATAAAAATATTCAGTTGGTTTAAAATCAAATTAATGGCCAAATATTGTATTCTCATATACAAAAAGTAATAAAAAAAAATGAAAAAGAAAAGGAAAATAACCTACAAGCATTTTGCTCATGTTTTATTACATCATTATATCATATATTTTATATCGCCACACAAAAAGTAAAATACAGTAATTTTTGTTTGTTATTGGGTCAAGCCAAGATACCGCCTTGTTGTTCATGTTTCAGGAGATGTCGGATCAAGAGACCAAGAACACCGTCATCGCAACACGCAACGAAGAAATAATTTTTATATTGTATTGGGATTTTTTTAAATATGCCTTGAATGATCAAGTAATAATTTCATAATAATATTTAAATTTTGTTTAGTCATCAATGAATTGTGGTTTAATTTAAATGCACCCCATTCAAACTATCTGCTTCAATAAATATTCAACTTGTGTCGTCCCAGGAGTGACGAAGTTTAGGGGGGGGGCCTGTAAGGTTCCCTTCCCAGCAGATAGTACGTGCAGGTTGATAATTTCCATGATCCGTATTGTACACGGCATGAGAACCACATGTCAGCACTTTGTGCATAAGGCGAGAGAACCGGATGACGTTACTTGATCACTCGGGTGCTAGCCGCGGGCGCGTGAGCGTCTTGCGCGGTGGCCACGCAGGCCGCCGCATACACCTGTAGTAAAAAGGCAATAAACTCTAAGTATTAGCAGTATTTACGATTCCCAGTTAAGAATATTCCTCCACCTTTAGGAACAGATAAATTAATTAAATACGTAAGAAAAGAGTCTTATGTATTAATTATTTTATGTTGAAATTAGTTTTTAGTAAAAGTACAGTGCTGTTAAAAGCTGAAAAATTGCGTTATTTATTTTATGTTATGCATCTAGCACTATATAGTACTGCTTATACATGTTGAATGCTTGGCTTACTGGATGGCAAGTTACTCTTTTTTATCTATAGTATGTTGAAAACTGATCTACGCTCGCTGCTTGCAGACAGTGAGTTAATGTTACACACTCTTTCCCAAGTTCATTTACACTCTGCAACTTTTTTGTAGGTACAAATTATATTTAATATTTCTTTTAAATTCAGTTTGTTTTTTATAATTAGCCCATATCATCTTGAATTGTGATTGATTTTTGTAATATGATTTGATAATAATTGATTTATGCAGTAAGACTTTTATTGGCTGAATTGATTGATTGTAAATTTAATTTTGAACTGACTGATCGTTTACATGAATTGCTCTGAGTTTCGTTTAACAGATCTTTTTATTGTTGTGACATTATTTTTTTATAGCTAGATATTTTCTTTATTTAATTGATTCATTTTATAAACAGACTGCAAGATGAAACTTATAAATTTATAATTGATCAAGTTTGATGCGTTTTTGTGACTTTTCTTCTGCTTAAATAAGTCTATTATTCTCTCTTGAGTAGCTTATTATATAGCTTGTGATTAGCTTACTTGTATTTATTTACTATTCATTACAGTCACTTTACTGAAAATTGGTGCACATAGAGGGAGTGAGGATTGGCTTTTACTTAAGGACTCAGGTATCTCACGAATTACAGCATCGCTCGTTGTACTATAAGAGCGACGGGCGTCCCCTTGTATAGCTGTGACTGCGACGTACTCATTATTGCATTTTTATTATTAATAATATATTTTATTTATTATTGCCTATCAACCTGCAACATAGACTCTGGCTAGTGCAGTGCGATACATCTTATAGGCTTGGAAGTACAGTCGCTATATACTACAAACAGATATACTTGCGTGAATATGACACTGGCTGCCCCTTAGAACATTCAATTTTAGGGTTGCTTCAGACGTAAGGTAGATTATGCAATTCTAGCAGCATCAGATGGGTTGGCCTTCCCACAATAAATGCGTTTACATGTTTCTGTACCTCGTGCTAACAAAGGCTGAGTACGGTTTTGATGCCATACTCAATACAATGCGCCACGACTATATAGCCCTAATTTTTACCAATAAATAATTTCATAGCATACCGTCATGTAGTTTGTGGATTCCATTTCCACAAGGTGAGATTCAACATTGACTAGTTGTATTTTATATTCAATATGTATTTGATATACTTGTAAACTGAGTAGCCATTATTTATTATTTTTATATAATTACCACCTCTGCTTTGACACCAGCATGTTATTTAACGCTTGATCACTTGATGTTAATTATAACTTTTTTTTTTTTTTTTTTTTTTTTTTTTACTGCAGTTTAAAGCATTTTGTGATTTTATTATAGTTTTGATGATATTTGATTACAGTTACGGCTTTCTATGTAAACCAATAAGTTTTAAAATAATTATTATTATTATTATTTTTTTTTTTTTACTGTGTAATTGATTAACTTTAAATTCATACAGTGTAAAGTTCTGGAATTTGTGAAAATTATGAAAATTAAATGAAATCCGACAAAGTTCCTTCGGAAGAATTGGAAATACTTAGAGATCATGTTGCAATACATTGGTATTTTATTGCAATTATTTATTGCTTTTTCAAAATATCTTTTCTCAAGTAACTTATGCAATTATCTTATCAAGAAATATTGACAGTATAGCGATATATGCACTTCATTCTTAATCATTTCATTTTAAATCAAGCATTATTTATGATGATATATATTATGTGTCAAATTTCAAATTTCATTTTATTTATTTTTTTTTTTTTTTACAATATAGAACAGTACATTTTACATCAGAAATTACAATTTACAATTTTTTAATTGATTGAGTTCGACTGACAAGAGATGTATTTTCATTTACTGTACGTACTTCTTTTTTTTTTTTTTTTTTACAGTGTAATTTATTTTCACACGACTTTTAAGTAACTTATATAAAAAGAATAATTTTGATTGCACATTGATTGATTTTTTTTTTTTTTTTTTTTTTTTTACAGCATAAAATGAATTTACTATTACATTGTTAATCTTTAAAATTCCGAGGAAATATTGGCAATGCTGACATAATTTTTTAAAAAACGTTATGCAAGATATATTTAATTTTTATTTATTTTTTAATTTATGAAACTGAAACAGTACTACGTTATATAGCAATTAATTTTTCTCAACTCTCGTATTCATTTTTAAGTTAGATTCATTGTATGATTTGAAATTTTATTAAAATTGTTTATTGTTTACTTTAACTTTATTTCGATCTATTGTTGCGTGCGTATTTGTGCTTAATTCAATGTCTGTCGAAGATTTATATACCAAATTTTACTTGAACTGTTCACAAGGAATGTGCTTTTCTATAGTATAGCCGTTTATATCGATAATAAAATCACTTGCTTATATAAAATATTTACATACGATCGTCATTCAATATGTTATATCAGCCATTATCATGATAATGAAATATTTTTAAATTTAAATAACAGGGAAACTTCTTTTTTACAATTATAATATGTTCGTTCAACTCGTTTATTGTCATTATATAGTTTTTTTTTTTTTTTTTTTTTTTTTTAGTTTGCACAAGAATATGTATTGCAATCTTATCACTTTTTTTTTTTTTTTTTTTTTTTTTTTTTTTTTTTAGTTGCTTATTGTGTTCTCCCATTTTTGTTGGGAGGGAAAAAAAATTAAGTATATTTTATTATTCAAAAGAAAAATGTAAAATTCTAGCTGAAAAAATATAAAAAATCTTGTTAACTTTATATTTGCGAAATTTATTATTGATTTAAAACACTCATTGAATGAACATATTTGCCACATGCAATTACAAATTGACTTCAGTTAAACTTTGGGTCATAGCCTACCTCTTTTGCTTTCATCCGGCGTGGATCAACATGGCGTTTAGCTTCTACGGCTGTCGCGCGATCTCTGCAAGGCTTTCTCTCGACTGCAGACATCCCCCAGGTTACTCGTCCGGGGGTCGAACATCCTTGGCTCGAAGACTCAGCAAGCCCTCTCGATGTGGGTTGTCTTCTGCGCAGGCTAATTTTGACTCTCGAAATGATGAGCGTTGATGCAGCTTCTTGATTTCTTGACCGTCGAATCTTTTTCTTTTATGTAACACGTCGTATTTTGTTCTAACACGCAGCAAATTATTACCTCTTAGTTAATAATAAAAAAAACTTCACTTTTACTCACGTGAAATTTATAAAACAGTTATTTAATATTATCCTCCTTTTTAGGAACAGACCTGAGTTCATTTCTGATTAATAGAAAATCAGTATCCCGTTTCTGACACCACTTGTAAGACTCTTTTCTTACGTATTTAATTAATTTATCTGTTCCTAAAGGTGGAGGAAAATTCTTAACTGAGACTCGTAAATACTGCTAATACTTAGATTTTATTGTCTATTTACTACAGGTGTATGCGGCGGCCTGCGTGGCCACCGCGCAAGACGCTCACGCGCCCGCGGCTAGCACCCGAGTGATCAAGTAACGTCATCCGGTTCTCTCGCCTTATGCACAAAGTGCTGACATGTGGTTCTCATGCCGTGTACAATACGGATCATGGAAATTATCAACCTGCACGTACTATCTGCTGGGAAGGGAACCTTACAGAGCTATAGAAGACCCCAGGCACGGATCCAGGGGGGGAGGGGGGCTGGGGGAGCTAAAGCTCCCCACCACCTCGAAATTTTGGATTTAACATGGGCAATATAGGCATTTCTCCCACTCCAAATTTTTGTTTAACATTGACCTTATGGAGGCAGCCCCCCCCCCTTCCCCAAATTTTTGTCTGGATCCGCGCCTGGAAGACCCTTATAACCTCGGGGTACTTTTCGAAGTTGTCCAGCAAGTACTCAACACACATTTGCAGGCTTCAGAATAGTCAGCACGCCCCCAAAATCTTGTAAAGACCCTCTCTGACGTCAATGAGGAAGTCCTAACGATAAGAACACCCACATACAAGAACTTAGACTGGAGGGGAAGAGCAAATAGAAGATAAAAGAAGCATTTAACAAACAAAGGGACTTTTAGAATATGGTTAAGGATTGACCTCAGTTAATGGAGATCTCGTAATTGGCCCCCTTGAATGCTACACAGTACTTGCAGAGAAATTAGAACTCACCATCAATAGGTGGCATGCGAAATTTGAAACAAATTTATCTTATCAGTTTTGAAAAAACTGAGGTAGAAGTTTAACATTGACTTTTTGGACGGAAACCGGAAATGGAGCTATATTGTGAGGAAACCGCCCCATTGAATTTGATTTTGCTCAAATTATAAGTGATTAATTTTAGGTATTTCTTGATTTTTTAAAATTTATTTTATTTGATTCCGTCTGAAGAAATTTCTTTTTACTCCGAAATAACTGAGGTCAATTGATTAAGTATTTTTAAGTATTTACAGTAAAAAATTATATTAAAATTTGCCACACGATATTAGAATTGTACTGTAAAATTTTTAGTGTTAGAAATCTAGGACTTATTTACAACTTATTGCTCACCTCCAGGGCCCCCAGGATCGTCTCCGGCTAGTCCTCTCTGAGCACGATGGAGCCGCTGATTCTGGTGAGACTGTAGATGGCCTTCAGACGAACCTCCTCGATCTCGTCGTTGAACATGTCCACCAGGAAGTCCAGCGAAAGGGTGATAAAAAAGTTGAGGTCACTCAGTGCAAGCAGGCACAGGTGCATCCACAGACACACTCCGCACCTCTGTAAACAAAGAGGGATTGATTGGTTAGGAATACTACATATCATACTGAATTTTAATCTTAGCAAACAAAATTCAAAATTTTAAAGTTTTACAAAGTAAATTTAAATGAAAAATAAATCATGAATAAAAATAAATGAATGAATGAATACTTTGCTAGTTTGTGTGTTCTCACTACCAAGAGTTTTCCTCCCCCACTCACCCGTGAACTTGTCCTCCAGTCCGTGCACGAAGGCCTTGGCATCCACCAACTCTTGGAGGGCGGCGTCTGCCCACTTTTTGCCAGACGCCCTATCTTCAGACGTCACAGACTCCCACTGACGCTCATATAGGCAGAACGTCTTTTCTGTGATCATAACAAATATCAGTAATTGTTGTCACGGTGGAGTTTAAATACGAGTTACCAGTCGATAGCATGCAGAGTAATAAATAAAGGGAAAAATATAAATCTTACTTTTATTTTAATTGACATATTATTACCGTAAAAATTTTGAGCTAAATAATAATAAAATAAAACTGTAAATGCATCAAAACCTGCATGATTTTTTTTTTTTATTGCAGAGATGAATAGAGTACTAAATTATGCTACTATGAACTTTTTCAGATTTTTTTGAGACCCAGAAATATTTTTAAATAACTATTGAAGGTGCGGCCACGTCCCCTGGAGGCGACAACAGGCGTCTAGTCCAAATCCTTTTTGTATTATGTCGAATACCCAAATAAAATCTTTTCAATCCTTTTTATTAAAGATCCAGAGGTGCCAACATAACTTACAGAGGTTTCAATAATTATTTAAAAGCCACATTTTTTTCAACTTTAATGAGTTAATTACTTATAATTAATTACTTAAGTATCTATTATTTGAACTGGCAGCAAGAGAGTTTTTTAATGCCAATATAATTAATATTCAATTCAATTCATTTATATATAAAAAAAAAAAAAAAAAAAAAAAAAAAAAAAACTGAAAAAATTTAAAGTAGCATAATTTAGTGCCCTCTATTCATTTCTGCAGTAAAAATTTTCTATGCAGGTTGTCCATTGCAGCAATACAGTAAAAAAAAAAAAAAAAAAAAATGTTAGAAAAATTTTTAGAAAAAAATATTATAGCAAAATTATTTACTAATAAAATAAAACAGGTTCAGAGCTAAAAGAAGTACAATATTCTATTGTACACCCCTGAACACACAAACTTTACTCTTGCATTGTTTGTGGGTGTTACCACACAGTCTATGGAGACGTGAACCAAAATTCTTTTGATATTGATTGACTGAAAGCTCTTCTAAACTACCCCAAAATTGCAAATCTGCATATCTTTGTCTCTTGAAACTGCAGCTCTAGCAAGTGAGGCAGGAGTTAAGTTCGTGCTGTCCCGAGGTGTACAGCAATTAATTGCATAGTATTTCTGCTGTGACATCTGCAAGCTCACCCTCATGTTTGACATGAGCTTCTTGTCCAAGGTCTGATGCAGTTGCTTAGCTTGCCGAATGCATCGTCATCCAACTTAAACCCCGCGTCCCTCGCTCGTGTAGCACCATCTGTTGACAAACATTGGAACCTGAGTTTAATTGGAAATAAAAAACGTCCACCACATAGGAATATTTATTAAGATTTTTAATTTTTTTAATTGAACTCTAAAAATTTAGTCAATTTTTACAGAAGAGGTTTTAAAAATGTCTATTTAAAGGCCTTATGAGTGACATCATAAAAGATGTTTGGCATCAAGACATCAAGATATGAATGATAAGAGAAACAGCATTGACTGCAAACTTAATTCACTTCTCAAATTCAATACGCATCGTTGCTGATACAATGCTTACTTATAGTCTATATGCTTACCCTCTTTGGTATATAGACTATAGACAGGCCATTAGGCTGCAAATCTTAATCTCATCACTACCTGTCTCCTCACCATGGCTCTGAAAGCTGCGCTACGAACTCTGGGCTACTACCCACGAGAAAATAAGAGTGAAAGCTCACAACAAATTCACTCGCACATATTGACTCCAATTAACCTAAATTTCGCCCCTTTTTGGAGTCAATATGCGCGAGCGAATTAACGTGTATTGATGCAATTTGGCGTTGTTTGGTACTTTATATTGACGCATTTTCACGTATATTGATGAATATTGACGAGTATTGACGTGAATGCCTGCCGAAATACTTCGCTCGACTTCACGCACTTTCAGGTATATTGGCTCGCGCATATTGACTCCAATTCACCTAAATTTCGCCCTTTTTTAGAGTCAATATGCGCAAGTGAATTAACGTGTATTGATGCACTTTGGCGATGTTTGGTACTTTATATTGACGCATTTTCACGTATTTTGATTAATATTGACGAGTATTGACGTAAATGCCTGCCGAAATACTTCGCTCGACTTGACGCACTTTCAGGTATATTGGCTCGCGCATATTGACTCCAATTCACCTAAATTTCACCCCTTTTCTGAGTCAATATGCGCGAGTGAATTTGATATCATATATTGGCACATTTTCATGTAATTTGATTAATATTAACAAATATTGACGTAAATGCCTGCCACCAAAATACTTCGCTCGAATTCACACACTTTCAGGTATACTGGCTCGCACATTTTGACGCCTTTTCGTGAACTTTCACACTTTCATTGATTAATTTTTTTCCCAAAGTCCATTCATTCAAATTCACTTATTTTGACGCTTTTTCAGGAACTTTCACGCTTTTATCAACCATAATTTTTTTACAAAGTCCATTCATTCAAATTCACTCATTTTGACGCTTTTTCACGAACTTTCACGCTTTTATCAACCATAATTTTTTACAATGTCCAGTCATTCAAATTCACTCATTTTGACGCTTTTTCACGAACTTTCACACTTTTATCAACCATTATTTTTTACAAAGTTCAGTCCTTCAAATTCACTCATTTTGACGCTTTTTCATGAACTTTCACGCTTCTATCAACCATATTATTTTACAAAGTCCAGTCATTCAAATTTAATATGTTTCAAAACCTTTTCACGAAATTTCATACATTTAACAAGTAATTTTTTCACAAAGTCTATACATGCAAAATTCATTCATTCCCACGAATTTTCACACCATCATTTACCAAATTTTTACACATGGTCTCATGCATTTTTCGTCGCAGGCTAGCTCACCAAACCATTGGAAGTGAATGCAGTCCCATGGCTTCAGTCCATGGATACCTGAAATGTACGAAAAATCCACAAAGAAACGCGCGCAAATTTTTACGTACAGTAATAAAGATTGTTCTCATTTGTCAAACATCGAAAGCAAAATAAAACCAATAATTTTTACAAACAGAAATATAGGCCGGTATACAGATATACATCAGCTAGTAAAATGAGAGGCTTATAAAAAAAAAACCTACTAGGCTGACTTTATAGCAGTATAAGGTTTTCACTACTTTTTAATGATTCCTTTGAATAATTTAACTATTAAAGGAGTTATTTTTATACTTCGCCATAATTAAATAAATTAAGAACTGTTTTTACTTATCTGATAGAACTTCTCGTCGTGGCTTATTAATCTTCGACATTTTATGCGACTCCAAATCTGACATTTTGAAAACTCGACCGGCAAAAATGCAACATTGAATTTTCTCTTTTTACATCATAAAAAGTGCGAAAAAAATGGCAAATATTAACACTGGACAAACGAATGGTAACCTAACTTCATTGTAATTAACTATTTAATGTTCAGGAATAGGTAAAACTTCACTTAAACACCTCATAAATCACCATACACACACGTGGAGCTTTCTATAACCTCTCGGCGTCAGCCATCTTGTGTTACTACCAACCGCCAAGTCACATGACTTCCGGTCATGTGACCAGATTTGTAGAACATTTTTTTCATGAAGTCCCCTCATGCATATTCACGCATTTTCACACTTTTCCACGCACTTTCACCCATTTGTCGACCAACATTTTTCATTAAGTCCCTTCATGCATATCCACGCATTTTCACACTTTTTCACGCACTTTCACCCATTTGTTGACCTTTTTTTTTAATAAAGACCACTAATGTATTTTCACGCATTTTCACACATTTTTACGCACTTCGACCATTTGTCGACTAATTTTTTTTCCTAAGTTCCCTCACATGAATAACATTTTTTCACGCCTTGTTCCATGACGTCACTTGCTGGTCATGGGACGTCAAATTTCCTACTGAGAGATGCTGAAAATATGTTATAATACATTAATATACACTAAAGGATGTTGTTAAAAAAAATAGTCGAACAAATAGTTCAAAGTGCGTGAAAATGTGTGAAAATGCGTGAAAAAACATTAGGGGTCTTTACTAAAAAAAAATGGTCAACAAATGGGTGAAAGTGCGTCAAAATATGTCAAAATGTATCAATTTGCATTAGGGGACTTAAAAAAAAGGTCAGCAAATTGGTGAAAATGCGTCAAAATATGTCAATTTGCATGAGGGGACTTTATGAAAAAAAATGGTCAACAAATTGGTGAAAATGCGTCAAAATATGTCAAAATGTGTCAATTTGCATGAGGGGACTTTATGAAAAAAAATGGTCAGCAAATTGGTGAAAATGCGTCAAAATATGTCAAAATGTGCCAATTTGCATGAGGGGACTTTATGAAAAAAAATGGTCAGCAAATTGGTGAAAATGCGTCAAAATATGTCAAAATGTGTCAATTTGCATGAGGGGACTTTATGAAAAAAATTGGTTGACAAATAGGTGAATGTGCATGAAAAAGTTTCAAAGTGAGTGAACGTACTTTGCATCAAACTGGCTGAAAGTGCGTCAGTATACATGAACTGACTTTATAAAAAATGTTGGATCATAATTGGATGAAACTGCGTGAAAATTCATGAAAATGGGCGAGTGGAATCAACTCAATTTGCATCAATAGAGGTGAAGTTGATACTAAATTAAAAATGCGTCAATTTATGTGAAAATGCGTGGAGTTGCTCTAGTCAACTATGTGAATATTAATCAGTATATGTCAATATGGATGGGTGAAATTGCTTGAAATACACTTATTTTGTTAAATTATTAAAAATTTGTTAAAATGCGCGAATGACGCATCAATCTGCATGAGAGAGTCGTCAATCGGCTTCAACATGTGGGAAAATGTGTGAATTTTTCACTCGTATTCACAATTTATTCGCATTTATCCAGAAAAATTGCATGCATCTCTCCCCCAGCATCCAACACATCAGACAACTCCTGCACTAACCCAGCTAACTGTGTTTCACAAGAAAAATGCTTACGAAAACCATGCTGCTGCCCTCCAAAGAAACTTGATTCCTCCAACTCCTGCATGACAAATTTCACTACAACCTTCTCCAACACCTATTATTATTATTATTATTATATATAATAATATATATATATTATTATATATATGGTCTAAGTAGGTTCAACTAGTGCCTTTTTATAAGGTAGGAGGTAGGATGATAGGTTGGATGAACAATGGTACGTGTAAATACACAGGTCTAGTAGGTTGATTATGGGGCGTGTTGTGAAGGAATGTAAGGTGATGATGCAGGTGCCAACATGAAGGGTGATGGAATGCAGGGAATTTTGACACAGGCTCAAGCGTCTGTTCCCAAGGACACAAGAGCACGGGCTAGTTAATTGGGCAAGTTTGACTATGTGGGATGTGGTGAGGATGCTGCTGATGATGGAATTGAGTATCTGGGAAGGGTAGAAAATAGAGAATTAAGGTTAAAATAAAGAAGGGAAAAGGAAATTACTAGGATGGGTGAGACACTCAACACGGAGTCACACGATATTTTGTACGAGGTTCACTCCTTGAACGCTCAGTTGCAACCCGAGCATCGGTGAGTCAATCAATGTTGAATTTTAATGGCCGAACGGTTAACAATAAAACCAAGAGGCCAGGGCTGTATTGTTTATTTACTATATATTTGTTGCTGTTTTTGTAACATTTTATAAATATTAGACTATATATTAAATGAAGTATGATTGCCTGCGTAGGTAGGAATGACAACACAAGTTTTCGTTATCTAGTTCTTCTGCCAACGAGGTCCGACGTGGCTTTTCCACGGAATGGACCATGATATTAGTACAGTGTATATACAAAGGACATGCAGGGCTTATGAAGATTATGGGATGATAAATGTATACAACATAATATATGTAAAATACAATATGTAACAAAATAAACACTATACATATACATAATTATACTGTTAAAGAATAAATATACATATATATGTATCATGTTAACAGAGTAAAGTTTATTAAATAGGCATACCTGTTGATTTAATAAAGCCATATAATGCATCATTGATTCGAGGGTCATGTTTAGCAAGTAATTCAGTCAGACTCCAATTATTGTTGGGTGTAAGACCCATGTTGCTTAAAGTTAAAAGAAGTTGAGCCCTGGCTTGACAAGCCAAAGGGCAATGGAATATCATATGTTGAGGAGAAGCCTCAGGATGGCCACATGGACATTCACTGGATTCAATTATGTCTAAATAAGCAAGATGACTGGGACTTTTATTATGACCAATTCTTAATCTAGTGATAACAGTATAAAAATCTCTAGACTTTCTTACGCCAGAAAACCAGGGTTTCATAGGATTGTTGGGAAATTCTGGCTGAACCCGTAAGTACCATGAGGTATTCGGCAAACGTCTTAACATTCTGTCTGCTTCGATAACATCCCATGCAATTTCCCAATGAAGTTTCCAGTCAGAAATTAAGTTAACTTTAGCAATATGAAATAAATCTTGAGGAGGTAATTGAAGCTCAATAGTCTCTTCAGAATTAATAATTTCTTTGGCAGCAGAGTCAGCTAATTCATTACCTTTGATCCCACAAAAAGCCGGAATCCACATAAAGACTACATTTTTCCCATTTATTAAGTTTTGGAGGTTCATTTGTTTAATTTTAATGAGGATAAAAGAGCTACTGGAGTTTAAAAGATCACCTTCTAATGCATTAAGAACTGATTTAGAATCACTTAAAATTAAAATATTATCAGATTGGAGACCTTGAATAAACTGGAGAGCTCTGTAAATGGCATATGCTTCGGCTGTAAAAATACTGCTATGACTAGGCAGTTTGAAAGCATATGAAGCATTTAATTGAGGGACACAAAATGCAGAGCCTACACCCTCATTGGTTTTAGAGCCATCCGTGAATATTTTTAAGGCATGTGAATGTTTACTTTGGATGAGATCATAAACCTCTTGGAACATGCATAACCATCAATGAGTCTATCAGTTTGTTCTATTTCCGAATAGCATATTTCAACTGGATGATTTATAGATTTATAATCTGATCCAAAACATGGAAGGGACAAATCTTTTTTTATAAGATTGATGTGGTATTTATATCTTATAACACTGTTTACTAGAAAAGGAACTTTTTTACCCATCCAATATGTGTTACGATTCTCTACGTGACCAGTTAAAAGATATAAAGAACGAAGAAGAGGATGAGAGCGTTTAGCAAAGGTTTTAAGTATATACTTGTCACAGAGGTATTGAGCTCTAACAATAAGGGGAGGCGTGGCGGACTCAGATTGAAGAGAGGGAATTGGGGAAGATTTAAATGCTCCCAATATGTATCTTAATGCACAATTTTGGATTTTTCAACTTTTTGCCATGATGTGTTGCAGGCATTTGCAAATAAAAATGACCCATATTCAATTCTTGACCTAACTAGAGATTTATACAAAGTAAGAGAGGTTAGAGGATCAGCTCCCCACCAAACTCTGCATGTTGCTTTAATAATGTTAAGTGCTTTATTACAAGATCTCACAAGGTTAGTGATATGACTTTGCCATGTTAGATGTTCGTCGAGTGTAATGCCAAGGATTTTTTTACTTTTAACAAGCTCAATATATTGAGAACCAAATTTAAATTGTTTATAGAGGTTTTTAATATGCTGTTTAGTAAAGATCATAAAAGAAGACCTAGCAGTACTTATGGAAAGAAAGGAAGAGTCGAGCCAACTCGCTAGAATATTATTACACTCTTCCAACTGTCTTACACCATGTGCAATGGAATGACCAACATAATAAATAGCTAGGTCATCTGCAAAGGTAATGACCTTAATGTGCTTGGGAAAGATAGAAAAAATTCCCACAGTATAGATTAGAAACATAAGCGGACTAAGGACCGATCCTTGTGGTAAACCTTTATACGTAGTCCTTTTAGTAGACAGATTTTTATTATAGCTAGCTAGCATAGAACGACAAGTAAGGTAATTTTTGAGAAATTTACAAATAGACTCTGGTATACCCAAGTTACCCTTGTCCAAAAAATCCGCAGTGGTCAAGCGTTTGACCACTGCTTAGTGGTAGATTGGCCAGTGGTCATGGTCAGGGATTAAGTGGTCAATTCTAGTGGTCACCCTAGTGGTCACCCTAGTGGTCACCCTAGTGGTCACTCTAGTGGTCAATTCTAGTGATCAATTCTAGTGGTCACTCTAGTGGTCATGCTCTAGTGGTAGCGCCGTGGTCTAGTGGTCAAAAAATCGTTAGTAGATGGTGATCACACGCCGTATATCACGAAGCAGTTAGCACTTTCTTCAGCCTCAGACAGTGGAAAAAATAGCTACAACATGTAATAAAATTAGTATTTCACATTTCTACCTTGAATAAGTAAATTATTTCACTTAATTCAAGGTAAAAATGATACATATTATACATGCGTGTGTACAAGAAAACGACAAAAAGGCATATGCACTGAGAGAGAATTGTTCATGTTTATTATTATAACTTTAATAAAATTACAATACAAAAGAAATATAATAATAATTATCAAGCATGCAAGTTTTTGAAGAATAATTACCAACCAGCGAGATATGTTCCGGCGATATTTTTGTCATGTCCCAAAGGAAGCCGACAATCATTGACTGTTTAATAAGGCTACCTGGAACAAATTATTCAACACAAAGTAACGAGAACTTAACAAAAGAACATTTCATAACACGTTTTATGTACTAAAAAGGTACTTATCTGACATAAAACAGCTTGATAATACGTTTTTCAGAGCTCGCACTTTGCTCGACCTCGTGTGCGACGCCATGATGTTTCTTTATCACGTGACGTTGCGCATGCGCTCGAGAGTGACCACTGAGCTCAGTGGTAAAAAATCTGACCACTAGATAATTAAGTGGTCAATTTTTTTTTTTTGTGTTTATTGACAACGGATATATTTATATGGTGCGGCCACGGCAGGCGCGAATCCAGGGGGGGGGGGTGCCCCTCCCCCCAAAATTTTGGATTTAACATGGTCAATATAGGCGTTTCCCCCACTTAAATTTTTTTAACATTTTCGGTAGCCCGGCCCCGGCCCCTCTTCCAAATTTTGCAGCCGCCCCCGCCCTGCCCCCGCCTCCCCCCCCCCCCTGCCCCAAATTTCTTTCTGGATCTGATGCGCCTGTTACGCGTTAGAGGTGATCGAGACTGAGGGAACCGTGGAAATCCTCAGTTGATCAGGACGGTCAGTGCAGTATGTATTTGCAAGCCATGAAACTCCGTACCCCATGCAACAATTAATAATTAAGTAATAAAAATATTACACACCTCTTATCACTTAGGCTAACACTCTGACCACTACCACTAGATCTGACCACTACCACTTAGGTCCTACCACTTAGTCTAGTGGTCCTACCACTAAGGCTACCACTTGATGTGACCATGCACTACCACTAGATCTGACCACTACCACTTAGGTCCTACCACTTATATAGTCTGACCACTGCCACTTAGGTCCTATCACTTAGTCTAGTGGTCCTACCACTAAGGCTACCATGGCACTTGATGTGACCACTACCACTTGATGTGACCACTACCACTAGATCTGACCACTACCACTTAGGTCCTACCACTTAATCTGACCACTACCACTAGATCTGACCACTACCACTTAGGTCCTACCACTTAGTCTAGTGGTCCTACCACTAAAGCTACCACTTGGTGTGACCACTACCACTAGATCTGACCACTACCACTTAGAGGTCCTACCACTTAGTCTAGTGGTCCTACCACTAAGGCTACCACATGGTCTGACCACTACCACTAGGCTCTACCACTAGATTTAGTGGTCCTACCACTAAATTTAGTGGTCCTACCACTAAATCTAGTGGTCTGACCACTCATTTTAGGTGGTCAAATCATGACCACTACTCTAATTTTTGGACAAGGGTATGGGCACGATTAATTAATGTTGGAATATGAACATTGTCAAATGCTCCAGAGATATCATAAAAGGCACTGACAGTTGAGTTATTGCTAGAAAATGCTAAATTTATATCAGTTGTAAGCATTGCTAAGTTAACAATAGTGCTTTTGCCCTTGCGGAAACCCGTAAGGAGGTGAGAGAAAAGATTATTTGATTCAATGAACCATTCCAATCTACGTTTAATTAAGTTTTCAAAAATCTTTGATAAGCAAGAAGCTAGAGCAATAGGTCTGTAAGATTTAACCTCATTTTTTGGTTTATCAGGTTTGAGGATAGGTTTTATTATAATTTCTCTCCAGTCCGAGGGAATAACCCCTGTTAACCATATAGAATTAAATATATTAAGCAGAACATTTTTGGCATTATCAGACAAAGATTTAATCATAGAATAATTGACCTCATCATGCCCTGTGCAAGAATCTTTAAGGTTTATTAAAGTAGTTTTAAGTTCATGGGAAGAAAATTTACCATGCAGCTCATGGGAAGTATCCCCCAGATTATTAAATATTTTAAATTCATTTTTGGAGGGAACATAATTAGGACTCAAATTGTCAATATAATCTTCAATATTTAACATACCACTGTTATCTGAACAGTTAGACTGAGAAGTACCATTCCTATAGCTTTTAGCCATCTTCCAGACTAGTTTTAAAGGGGTATCTCTGTTAAGATCAGAGCAAAACTTTTTCCAGCCTGCTCTCTTATTTTTTTTAAAAACTTTGATGGCATTAGCTTGGAGCCTTTTGTAAAGAAGATATTTCTCCTAAGTAAAAAATCTAGAAAGATCTGCAGCAGCCTGTCTACGGAGTTCGATAGCAATTTGACATTCCTCATTCCACCAATGATGATGAGGATGGGATGGTTTACGAGAACAGTTAGGCTTCGTACGAGGTATAGACTCCTCCGCAGCTGATTGAACAATATCAGAAAATTTATTATAGCACTCTTGCAAGTCATTAGGAACAATAAATTGTTGAATTTTAGAATCAATAATATCAGAATACTTGTCCCAGTCGGCTTTAGAGAAGATTCTTTTACCTATATTAGCATTGTTTACTGAGTCATCGGGGAGATAATTAGGAGGAATGTTGTCAAGATCCAGGACGGTGAGAGTAGGGAAATGGTCGCTACCCATGGGATCAGGAAAGGTTTCCCAAGTAGAAATTAGGCTTAAAGGAACTGAAACTATGGTAAGATCTAGGGCACTGGGATTAACATTAGGGTTACCTATACGAGTATAAGAACCATCGTTTAAAATTATGAAAATTACAAAATTTCTATATGCAGCCTTGTTTATCATTGGGGCTATAAAATATGGCATGGTGATTAACAATGCTGAAAATGGAATTTTTTTCTTCGTTAGAAACAAAATCTAAGATATTATCCCCTTTAATATTTGTGTCAATACAACCCCATACAGTATGATGACCATTGAAGTCACCCATTATAATAACTTCATTTCCCTGAGGTAACTGGTTTTTTATCTGAGTGAGAGTATTTTGAGTGAGAACGTCCCTAGGAGGACTGTATATGCATACAACAGAAATGGGGATTGAATTGAGTTCATATTCTGCTGCAATAACTTGGGGCCAACCTGGTAAAGGGTTGAGTATGATTTGTTTGAAAGAAATATGTCTTTTAGATAACAGAGCTACCCCCCCATTGCCATTGTTGTTTGATTGCTTTATAAAATTGTAGCCTTTTAACATGAGTGATTGGTTGGGTTTAAGTTTAGTTTCAGAAATACCACATATATCAATATTATTACTGAATAAAAATTCTCTAAATGATTCTACTTTCTGTGTAATAACCCCTAGCATTCCAATTGACAACTTTGAAAGCTGTTTGTTTAGTTTTTTTTACTGCGAATGTAATGACTTGAGGAGTTCTTCAACAAGTAAAGGAATGGACTGAGTAAAATTTCTAAACATTTCTGACATAAGGTCTTTTATGTATGCAGTGATTGTATTACAGAGAGTTTCAATAGAGGGGTCAGGTCTAGATTGATGATGCATGTATTGGTGAAAAGAAAGCTTTTCACGTAACTGAGCCCTTCTTTGAGTCACTTCAGAATAAGCTGGGCCAGGTGATTGAGAGCATTGCCTCTCAACAGAGGGAGAATCCAAGAAGAATTCATCTGTTTCTTGGGATTCAGGAATTACAACAGGGTTACGATTTGGTTGCTTAGCTCTATTAGGATAGATCCTTGTTTTAACATTTTGTACAAGAGGGTCTGATTGTGGAGCAAAATTATTGGGATTGTCTCTGTCTTGAGGCTCGGACTGACTGAAGAGAGGAGAGAACCTATTTGTAGTGGGAAGGGGTGGAAAGAAAGTTGAGGTAGCAGAGAACTGTTTACGTTCCTTAATACTAGACCTGTTGAACAGTTGAGGGAAGGGGTTAGACCTTCTTTTTTCTAACTCAGTTTTGTAAACTATACAAGTTTTAGAATTAGCAGAGTGGTTTCCCGAGCAAAGTGAACACTTGAGACTTTCTGGATTTTTATCACAGTCAGAGAGCTTATGATTTCCTCCACAATGTGAACATATACTCACTCTGTGCCTGCAATGAGCAGCTATGTGACCATAGAAGTTGCATTTTTTACACTGAGTAGCATTGACTTTGTAATCCTCAACACGATAGAAAAGGTTGTCAAACAAGAATACACCATGGGGCAGAGTTTTAGATTGAAAAGATATGGCTACAGTGGTAAGTTCGGTAACCTCACCTTGAACGACTTTGTTGAATCTACGCACATGATTTATTTTGGTAGTACAATCTTGTAGAGTATCACATGTTTATGTACATGATAATAATATAAATAATGTTTTCAATATTTAATCATTATGATAATTAATCGATATATTTGCAATAACAATTTAATAATTTATATAATTATTTCACGTAGTGAGTAAATATATAGTTTCATAAACAATAATTCTAATGCCATAAGATTTAATTCTCAATATAATTTTATTTCAATTTGAATGAAATATTTTGTTTGTATTTTATTGATATACTCTATAACATTTAACAATACCTTTTCAATTGAAAAATAAATAAATTAAAACAGGTATGAACATGTACGTATCCTGTCATAAATCTTTGTGCATTTTGAAGATATATTTATATATTGTATTCAACTAAACTATTTTCAAGATTTTTGTCTTCTTTTCTCAAAAAGGTTTTTCTATAGAGAAAAGAGAAATTACTTCTGAGAATAACATGTGCACTAAAGCTTTACTGCAGTGTCATATAAGTAAGGGTTGTTATTCTTCTAAATTACCTCCGGCCTTTCGGCCGCCGTGACATTCCTTCACACGGGGGTTAACTTACCGACCTTCTAGAATATTCTACCCCTAACTTGGTCATCCTCCCTTCTACTTACGGGGGTGGAGCTAAGCTACCAATAAGAAGTATTTTCTCATAAAATTATAGAAATTAGTATTTAAAGTAAATTTGTATTGGTTATAGTTTCCCGATAGGGGAAAATCTACTTCAGTCTTCTTAGCTCCTCGCGAGCGTTGAAGTCTCTCTTCACGAGTCTTCACTTGCATTTTAGCTTTCTTAGCAAACACTGCTCGTTGCAGTACTACATCGGTGTTTTGCAATCATGTTTCAATTAAATATTTTAAGTATATCTACAAAGGATAATACAGTGATGCTGTGTTGTGACTGGTTGACTATGATGGTGATCATTGTTTTATCGATACCTGATATAACAATGCGCAGTGCGTGTTATCGTGCCTTGGTGTCTACAAAGAGTCACCGGCCCCTCGCTTCCTCGTCGGTCCGCAATGACCGCCGAGTACACCGAGTCCCTCGCCAACTATTCGCCTGAATACTTCGCCGTGTCTCACATCAGCTACAATCTACAATAAGCAAGTAATCTGAATATGACATTAAAGTGACTGTTTTACATACACTAATTAATAATGCAGATGTGTAATAAAAATCATATTAAATTCGAATGAATATTTAAACAATCAATCTGTCAATGATCTGAATCGATATCATATTTTGTAAACGTCTTCATCACATAAATTTTGTCTTTTAATTAATAAAATAATTCTCATTTCAAATCTTAATTACTGGAGTCATGTTTTTATTTACATAGTCGTAAAACCTCAAATAATAATTATACATAACTAATAATTATAATAAGTACATAACATTTAAATTAGCTGAGACCCAGTAACAGTAAACACTGAGCTAGCCTGGGTCTTCTCAATCTGCTGCGGAGATGGATTTCATAAGCTCTGAGTCAGAAATTGCCAAGGGAACACGTTTAATCACACCAATAATTTCCACAAATGATGGAGAAATGTAAGCCACAGCCTTGAGATCAGTCAAGTTTGCATTTTGAACAAAATTATTTGCTCTCTCGGCTGAAGAAAACTCAACAGTAATCTGAGTGTCATTACGAATGGTTTAGCATTCGTCCTTGTTGAAATGGGATTTAAAGAATTTGGCTAGAATGTTAATGTCAGTTTTACCCACAGAATATTTTTTGTCTACTGATTCAACCATCACTTGAAATGGGGCTTCCGAATCATAATTGTATTTGATAGAAAACTTTCTTTCAACAGGTTTGTTCTTTTTAGATGCAGTTGAGACAGTTTCAGACAAGGATTCAATACGAACATCGGAATTTTGATCATTGTCATGATCACCTGACCTGGTTCGTTTGTGACGTCTAGCCGCACGACCTTGGACCGGAATCCAGTTCTCAGTATTATCAACTTGAGAATTTTCAATGAATTCAGAACTGGTATCCATATTAGAATCTTCAGGATCAGACTGAGGTATTAGTGAAGCATGGCATGGTCTAATTCACCAGTACTGAATGTAACATTGGACTGGTTATCACCAGGTTCTTCCATAATGGAATTTACTCATAGAGTTAATATTATATAGAGAGGCTATCCACTAGGTGGCGCTCGTGGCCTCGGCCGAGCGCGAAATGCTACTGACGTTTGAAACGGGTGCCTGTGACGTCACTATAGGAACTAACAATGTTAAATCTAATCGGTCAATATTGCTCCAAATATAATGAATATTGCAAATTAAGCATAAAAAGAGGTTAATAATCATATTATTGTTAATTATTATTTTTTTAGTAGGCCACGTGAGAGAAATAAACCTAAATGGAAGTGTTAAAGAAATAATTATTTTAAGTTGGTACTCGTACAGTAACGAAGTAAAAAAAACGAACAATATAACAACACAGCATGGAGGTAGTGAAAAATGTGGAAATTCAGTCGGTTGTCGGTGTTGCCCTGAATATAACTAAAATGCATGCTAATCTTGTGATATAAGTGTAATTACACGTTTTCTATACAGTAAAATATGAACTTAAGACATTACGTGAATGAAATGAAGCTAGTGAAGCATGTGAAATGCCCTATAAGTGCGCTGCCCAAGGGTGCAAAAACCGCCAATCCTGCCAAAAGGAGGGATACGCCGCATACAACAAAGAAAATGGAATTTCATAAGTAAGTATGCAAACACAAACCTTTAAAGGATTAGTAAGCCCTGGCCTTGTCTTTGATATATCAAAGGCCGGCCTTCGCGAGCCACCGTGGCGTAGCCACATTTGCCGCGTAAATTTTATTATTATTTTTTTTTTATATATAATGCATATAATGTATCATAGGTATGCATACAGTACAGTAATTAAAAAATACTGGGCACAAAAAAACAACCCACCCTAAAGTTCCCATATAAACAGCTTGTAACGTCGGCTATTCAGTGACGACAACCACTGTGACAACAGGCCACAGAGAGAAGCGGCTGGGTCAAAATATGAAAAAAAAAGTCAAAGCATTTGCCAATTTGCTCACTTTGCTAGAAAATATAAGGCTTAATTATTGTTTACGCTGCCACAGAGTTGACACTTTTTAAGTAAATTAATTTATATTCCATAAATGAACCTGCGGAGTGTCATTTTTGTGTGACGCTTGTGAAGCTCAGGAAAAATAATTTAATCTGATGATATAAAATCACTAATAAAATTGTCGGAAGACTTTCTCTTTTTTTTTCTGCCTTCGACTCCCCGCGGGCGAGGGTGCGACAATTAATTGTCTCCCTACAAACCTACCCTCCTCCCACATGACCAACACATAAATGCGCCATTGTTGGCTGCGGGGAGGGTTACTCTTATTGTTCAACTCCTCGAAAAAAATTTACAAGTAAGAAAAATAGTAGTAATGAGAAACTTTAATATTGACGACACAATTCTCTCAGCCAATGAAAATATAGCGCGCGAACTGCGCGCGACGACATGTTCTATCAAGCTTACTATCCTTTAACCCAGCGGTACCTGCTTTTTAATTTTTTTCGGTGGTTCTTATGAAGGGCAAGATTAATAATTCATATGAGCCACGGGAAAGATCACTTTACACAACATAAAAAATATTCGAGATTTTATGCAGCATAGTATTTGAATGAAAAAATAAATAAGATTTTTCTCCTAACAAACCTTATGGAGCGATGTCAGAATGCGGCGCTGCGGCATTTTTAAGTTGTAGCTTGTCAATGCCTTCGCAATGTGTCCTCTTCGTGTTGTTTGACATGATCAACCGTGACCATGCTGACACCCCTCGGTCAAAATTTAAAAAACTGGTATATTGCATTGGCTCTCACACATCGTATTCAAGCTAGAGGAGCCTTGTGGCCCATTGTCGTCAGACCCCCATACTTTTAAACAATAATTAAAATTACCAATGAAGTGTGATACATTATATGCATACTTTGACTAACATATCTGGCTTAGGCAATGGCAAATGTTGTAATCATTGTGTGGTCAGGCCTTTTGCCTTTACAGTTCACAGCCCAGTTTTGGATTTTAGCCCTGTTTTGGTTCCGACCTGCTTTTAGGCCTCTTATAGGCAAAAAAAAAAGTAAAAAAAGAAAATTGTAACTGATTAACCAAAACTAACTTAACTTTTTTTTGGCTATAAGGAGTCCAAAAGCAGGCCTGGACCAAAACTGGAACATTTTTTCTTTTTCATGTCCTGGCCTCCACACAATTTTTTTTTTTTTTTTTTTTTACTCAAAGAAATGCTCTGATATGAAACTGGAATTATGATAAACTCAATTGCTACATTCCATTGAACATGCTAATAATTTTTTCAAAATATTAAGAACCCTAAATATGGCAGATAAAAATTGTTAAAAGTGAAAAATGTCTTAAGGGGGTCCGTTACCGGGCTGTGTGGTGCACTTTATTTTTTAAAACATCATTCTTTTTGTCTGTTAGGTTTCCAACGGAGAAAAATGCACGGAGAAAGTGGGAAGATGCCATCAACACAGCAAGAGTACGTGTCAAATATGCATATTCTCTTGACCTACATGATAAGCCACCCTGGACTTCATCGACAGCTGACGTTATATTTGTTCTGCACATTTCCTACAAGCAGACTATGAAAACAATGGATGGAGTGTTAGGCGTAAGGGAGCGACACCGACAGTATTCGAAGATGTTTTTTATATATATAGCATGTACCACAACATTCCTACATTTATATGTGTTATTTACACTATATTTACATGAAGGTGTTTAATACGCATCCGTTGATGACACCTCATAATAATAAAATTATCCGTCGTCAACGAATATGCATTAAACACCGTCATGTAAACGTAGTGATAGTTCCTTCAGCTATATTTTATTTAACTAACTAGTATATAGTAAGCTAGTCAGTTTAATGTGTATGAGTTTCTAAAGTTTTCTTACAGAAGAAACCTTTTTTAAAGGGCATGACAATTGTTGTAATGTATGGGGTAAGGAGAATACTGAATAATATTAATGCTTCATATTTTAAGGCACAACAAAATTTTATTGGGTCTTTATTGGTAATAATTTTGATTACACAGATAAAGTGCACTGACTGAGAATTTAATTCCGTATTATTGTTAAATCATTAATGAGATGCCATATATTGCACCTTTTCAGCCAGGCTCGGTGTTTTGTTTTTTTTTATTATAGACATCTCTTTTGCACTTTGACAAAATGGATAGTGTTCAGCTTCCTAGTCTCTTTTGGCTCTCTTTTCCCCCCTCTATTCCTTTTTAGCATGGCGCCCATGGCTATATAAATATATCATATATATAATATAGGTATACACAAGTCCCTGTTGTATATATGTTTTTGTTCCTTGCAATATGTATATTCCTATATAATAACATTTATCTTACATTTTCATATATTAATTTACGGAAGAAAAAATAAAATAAAGTTATTTACAAATTTTTTTTACGCAATTTCATTTAAGTATGAACTTAAATTATATACAAATAGAATGTATTATATTATAGTATATAGGTAGTTTCTGTATGTGTGTGTGTGTGCGTGTGTGTATGTATAGAGGACATAAAGGACCATGAGATGGCGCTGACGTCTGCAAATTTTGCTCTTTGCATCGAGGATACGGCAATACCTTTAGCATGGGAAGAATCACAAAAATTATCAAATATATAGGAAAGAATTCACTTACGAAGTTGAAATATTTTTTTATATTTGTCCGGAAGTGTTTGACAACTAATTATGGTGTTGTCATTTCTATAAAATTATGCTGTGGCTACTGAATTTGAATTTTTTTTAGAGCATATTTACATGATTTTACAATGGTAATCATATAAAGCAATCCTTGCCAGACGCACGTAGTTCCAGCAGTTACTACTAGGGGGCGCACTAACTTTATGACGCCAATATATATAAATATACACCTGTGTTAGGCAATGTCCTAGTATATCAAAATAATTAACCCAGTAAATGTCTTTATTCAAACATTTAATTGCATGCAACCTGCAGCTATATATGACATCAAACGAACTAATTTCAAATGCTTTTTATTATTATATATTATATAGCTAGTTAAGCTATATATAGCTGCCTATTCTATAATAAAAATATAATAAATATTTTGCAAAAATTGAATTTTATAAATGTTTATCCTCTTCTATATATAGAGAGAGAAAGAGAGAGAGAGAAGAACGTTTTATTTACTTTTTTTAAATGTCATGTGGGGGATTTTTTTTTTTTAACATTGGGCAGTTTACCATAAATAAATGTTACAATAATTAACCAATTTTTTTACCTAATATTTTTTTTAACTTTATTACAGTGTAATGTATATATATTGATACATTCGCAAGTAAATAATGTACTAAACTAGACTTAAATTACACTAATATATATATACATACACTATATGGTACATATATAACATAATATAATTATATTATATGTACGTGTATATTATACTAAATATATATATATTACACATACATAGCATACATGTATATATATATATATATATATATATATATATATATATAACTGAAATCTCTTGTAATACATATATATGAAATTTAGTTTTTTATATTATATCTGCATATAATATAAAAAATTAAATTTCATGTATTTATAATTACAAGAGGTTTCAGTTGACCCCTCAATGGACCAATATAGCTGAAACAGTAAAAAAAATCGGTATTTAAAAAAAATGCTTATTCGAATCCTTCGATCGTTCTACCATTCACTTAATTATTTTATTTCTTATAGTTGTATAAATATATTATACGGGTCAGTTACAGGCTGTATTAAAAATCAATTTGAAGCTTCGGCGCTCAAAAATATTGAGCCAATGAGAGTCAATGGGTGCCTGTGACGTCACAACGCATCCAACCTATGAAATTGATCCATGCGCTTTCCATAAAGAAGAGAGCGCGTCGCCCCCCCTTGAATTTACTGCTGCAGCCAACTGCTTTTCGTTAGCCGACATGGTGGAGGTAGGATAAAAATGCCCCGAAGGGCTGATAAGTGATATAGAATTATTCAACCTGAATAATCTATACTTATACTTACTTACAAATTATATAAAACACTTAAAACATACAAAAACAGCAACAAATATAAGAAAAACCAAAAAAATAGCAGAACAAAATACAGTGCGACCGATCACCGCGAAGTCTCATGGGTGAGCATCCAGAGTAATATCATAGAGTGATATATTGAATAGAGGTAGTATGCCCATGTTAAAAATTCAGACAAAAATTTTGATGCCCCTCTCGTTACCTTTTTGGCTTTTTATTGCCGTTTTGACAGCTGTCAAAACAGCTGTCAATTAATGTGCTAGCACACATTAATTACGCGAGTAGTTCGAGAATCTCTACGCGAGATGGCTCTTTTCACATTTTCCCCAAAATCTCGGCATCATCTCGTTTCTCTTCTCCTTTTCTCTGTCTTCTCACTCACGTGGTCCAGCCAGCCTGCTAGCTGCACGACCTGAGGGTGGGAGGGATGCTGCAGAGCCGGCAATCCTCAAGAAGACGTAACTTGACACCACACATGCACTGCTCGTTCCTGGCTCATGCTTGCAGCTACGTAATTCCAGAGAGCTTTGTTTTAATCAAAGCTCTCTGGTAATTCCTTTCCTTTCGTGTCTTAGAAATATTTTCAGTCAATCGACTTTTAATTTAAAAAAAATATGTACATAACCTACAAAATCCAGTAAAACGAAATAAATTAATTATTATAATCACTCTATATTTATGACAAACGGGAAAAATTATATTATTATAAAGTAATTGATATTAAAAAGAGGTGCAATTTTTTTCTCATATAAATTCTAAAAAAGGTTTATGGTGACTATTATAAGTACGATATTATTATTATTATTATTAAAAAATTATTGATATTAAAAAGAGGTGCTTTTTTTTTTCTTTCTTATACTTATTTTTAAAATGTTTTTGGTGATTCTATTATAACTAAATACCGCGATATTAATGTTATATATACAAAAGCAATAAAGCAAAATAAATGGTAAAAATTTAGTTATAAAGATGTAGTTTTTCCTTCTTTTCACTCCTGGTAAGTGCCACGAAACTCCCTTATATTCTTTGTGGACTAATAGAAAGTAAGGGGGGGGATATTAATTATGCATTTTTAATAAAAATAAAATATATTTAATTGTTTTTATAATAATACAAAAGAAGTGTAAGAAGCACAATTGTTTCCAATATATGAATAACATGCATTAAAAATATAAATATCACAGGGGGGCATTGTCAAAGCACTTGAACCCCATTTTTTTTTTTTTTTATTATTTTACAAGGATACACCCCTAAGAGCTTACAGCTCGCGGCGTGGTAATGGGTAGGGATAAGGTAGGGAACGGATGCCACGGCCTGTTACGCGTCCCAGCATTCGCTGAGGTGAGACTGAGGGAACCGTGGAAAACCTCAGTCAGGACGGACACCTCTACTTTTTCTCAATGGACCAAAGCGATGTCCAAAGCCTGCGGAACCACACACAAGTGCATCATTGCACTGGGTGGAAAGCGAGATGAATTTACCCCAGGGAGGGAGCAGCGTATTTTTTACTTGAAACATGGTTAGCCCCTGGTTTAGCACCATGTTTAGTACTAGGGATAAAAAAACTTGGGGCTAAAGTTGGGGTTAAAGTGCTTTCCCAGTGACCACATGGACGTCCCCGGGACGCCCCGGGGACATCCCTCTAAGGTCCCCGTTGGACATCCCCAAGGACATCCCCCATGTCCATCAAAAAAGGACGTCCCTGCGGACGTCTTGTGGACATCCCTCGGGGATGTTCCCTAATTTTCACTTGCCAATTATATATTAATTCATCTTAAAATTTATATTAAAGAAGTTTAGGGTCTTTTAGAATGAGGACTACAAGATTACCAAATAAAAAATTTGGATGCGTCGGGAATCGAACTCGGACCTTTTGGTTGATAGACGACGTCGTAGACAACTTGGATATTGCTCTTAGTTAGTAAAGTGTGATTTATTTGGGTATATAAATTGTAAAGTTTTGGGTGTTGTATAATATTTTAATATTACTAGCGAAGTTGCGTTTTTTTATTTTTTTAAGCAAACTGGTACATTGGGAGATTGTTATTATTTAATACAACATTAAATATACTGAGATTTAAATTTTTTAAAAATAAATTAAAATAAAATTTTATAATTTTAATAAAAACATATGTTTATACATTAATTAATTATAAATTGCAACGCTCAAATGCATCTCTAATTGTTAACAGACTTCGACATTAAAAAAAATAAATTTTTAATTTTTTAGAAATTTTTAAAGGTCCCTCCGAGGACATTTGTGGGACGTTCAAGCGTCCCTCTAAAATCCCCGGGGGACTTTGATGGGACCTTGTTTATTTTTCATTGATATTTTTTTCTACGAGGATATTTTATTAAAAAAAATTATTTTTCGGTGCAAAGTACGCACTTTAATATTAAGTAAAATTTCACGTCTTATTTTAAATATTAATATTTTCATATAATATTTTAAATAATATTAACTATATTTGTATATTTTTAAAATCAGTACATAATAATGAACAGCACATATTATGATTTTAATGAAAACATTGACTAAAGGTTCCTTTCAAAGTCCCCCGGGGATGTTCAAGGGACAGCCGTGTTGCATCCCCAGGGGATGTTCTGAGAGACTTTCATAAAAATATTAAAAAACCTAGAAAAATATTTTCGAAGTGTAGCTAAAACCTTTTTTAGAACACGGAAAACATGTTTAAAGTTAAAGGGTTTTGAAAACTAGCACGTAAAACGTTCAGGGATGTTGGGGGATCTTGCGGGGATGTTCGCAAGGTCCCCGGGATGTCCATGTGGTCACTGGGTTGTGAATGCCCCCCACAGTATATACTTAAAATAAGTGCAATGGTCCAAAGCCAACGGAACCACATAGTAGAAAAGCAACGTCGATTTACCCCTGGGTGGAAAATATGGTTTTTGTGGAAAATGGTCACCCATCCAACTACTAACCACGTTCAGCGTTGCTTGATTTCGGTGATCTGACGAGACCCAGTAAAGCGCACCTCAACATTTTTTTAGTATTATAGTAAAAGAATAAAATAAAATATAAAGAAATATAGCCCGTCTTTTTAATATCAATTACTTTATAATAATATAATTTTTCCCGTTTGTCATAAATATAGAGTGATTATAATAATTTATTTCGTTTTACTGGATTTTGTAAGTTATGTACATATTTTTGTTAAATTAAAAGTCGATTGACTGAAAATATTTCTAAGGCGAAAGGAAAGGAATTACGTAGCTGCAAGCATGAGCCAGGAACGAGCAGTGCATGTGTGGAGTCAAGTTACGTCTTCTTGAGGGCTGCCGGCTCTGCAACATCCCTCCCACCCTCAGGTGGTGCAGCTAGCAGGCTGGCTGGACCACGTGAGTGAGAAGACAGAGAAAAGGAGAAGAGAAGCGAGATGATGCCGAGATTTTGGGGAAAATGTGAAAAGAGCCATCTCGCGTAGAGATTCTCGAACTACTCGCGTAATTAATGTGTGCTGTCAAAACGGCAATAAAAAGCCAAAAAGGTAACGAGAGGGGGATCAAAATTTTTGTCTGAATTTTTAACATGGGCATACTACCTCTATTCAATATATCACTCTATGGTAATATCGAACAGCTGTATAAGGAATTTGGCGCGAATTTATCCCTTCCGTTAACCCTTAATTTCGCTAGAAGACGGACAAATTTTGCTGATATCTTTTTTCAGTCAAATTGACAAGAAAAAAGTTTCGAGTATTAGTTTTAGAGAATTTTATAAGGAATCGTTTGATATAAAATTCACATTTGTCCCCTTCGTAATAAATAAGTTGTAAAATTCTGTTATGAAGCATTTCAACTTGGCCGGTCTCCCATGTGCATTGTAGAAAACTCTTCAAGAATCATGTTATATTCCAAAAATACAAAACGATCTCCTTTTAATAATTTGTGAAGCAGAGCATTGAAATTCATCACATTACCTCCAGTTTTTAATATCATTCACATTTTATAAACATAAATTAAGTGACGGAGTTTGTAAAATTTGGAAATAGCAAATAAAAAATGCATGTATCCTTATGGAATAAAACATAATTATGTTATTTCCATGATTTATCTTTAATGTGGTGTCTTTTGAAAAGAATTAAATTTTAATAATATTTATTAGTACTTAATGCGTTATTTAAATACTTCATGAGTAGCTGTATCATTGCAAGTGGCATCATTTTAGGTAAAAACATTGCGACATGAAATTAAATAGACCCTTCAAAATTCAGCGCCATTGATGCCGCAGATTCCTTTTAGTTCAAAGTTTTTCCTGTAGAGGCAGTAATGGGCAATAAAGTAAAAATTTGGCTGTTTGCTTATGGGCCAAATAGAATATCAATATTTTTATCCGTTTTTGAGGTTTAATTCAGAAAACTTCATTTCATTTTTGATAAAAACTAATAGCAGAAAGTATGATCAACTCTCGTGTTGCTAAGTGTTTCATATTTACCCACTAGAAATTGAATTACAGGGAAAAAAGTTTCGATGGAATTTGAAGTCAAGGCAAAACAGCTAAAAAATAAAGGATTACTGGATTTAAAAATAAGTTACATGAATTGCAAGATAAATAAATAAATTTACACACACAAAATTTATAAATGAACATCATGATACAACTATAAGAATTAACATTGCATTTTGTAGTATAGTAATTGGCACTTGTACTCGTCTTCCTATTATAGATGGCAGCACTTGTTAGTGTTGCGCAAAAGTTTGTCGCGTTCGTGAGCACGTCTCATAAAAGTGTATTGTAATAGCAGTAATATAATATATAGCAGCGTTGCTAATAGTAGTGTTTCTGTTCTACTGTTCACTCAGTTAATACATACTGTATTCAGTGCTTCTTCAGTGGTTACAGTTAAAACCTTGAACCAGGGCACAAGCAGGTATATTTAATGTAGCTTAAAATTTTTAATACACCGGGTTATAACGCGCGAGTATGGGAGTATGAATACATAATATATCACAAGTATGCATACTGTATGCATATGCATACGCCGCGATCGAGTCGATCCATTGATTGAATTTTCTGGAGTTCTGATAATTATGCACACATAAGTATGAGAGCATATTATATATTTTACATCTTGTAGTAAAAATTCAGTATGTACTGTACCGGTATACTGTATCTAAAATTATGCACACAATAAAAAAGAATGGCAAATTTGTTGCAGTTGATTTCATCGATTACATAATCGTAGCTTTTAAATCCGCTTGAGGATAAAGTTTTACGGTGGTTAGTATGTACGTACAGTGTACAGTATGCATTTAGAAACAAAATTTATGTATTGTACACGAAAATTCTAGGTAACAGCATGCAGGTTATGCATAAATTCCCCAATGTGTTATGTATAAGGGAGCTTTCACATATGCATACTTGGAAATCGCTGCGGAATTCATGCCGTGTAGCACGCGTGCTCCATAAGAAAGATACTAATTAATATAAGGAGACCTACGGCATGCCGTAGCAGATTTCGAATATGTGAACGCGGCCTAAAAGGACATATTTGGCACCGTTTAAATCTCATTTTATATAATCATCTAAAATGATCGTAGAAGCTGCGTCTACCTCTGGTTATGTTTCATAACCACCTGAAACCTCGACACCATAAATATTATATAATATATAGAGTTAATTTATAGTTATAGCTTTGTTATGTATATCGGAATCGGCCTCCTTAATTGAATTCATCAATTAACAAGACTTACAGAGGGAACTTTGAACTCACCATTTCAATAGGTGGTATATTATGCATATGAATACACATTGGTGTTTATCTGTCTGATCAGTTTTGTGAAAATTAAGGTAGGAATTTAACGTGGAGCCTTGTGGACGGAAACCAGAAACGGACTTGGAGCTGATGTGAAAGAAAACAAAAATGGCTCCTTGAATTTTCTCAAACACCATAAGTGATTTTGTTTTCAACATTCTCGAATAAAAAAAAAAAAAAAAAAAGGAGTGTGGGAAATGCGCATATTGCCCATGTTAAAACCAAAATTTGGGGGGCGGGCACTGGAGGCTAAGCTAAACGTCCCATCGAACAAGAGTGCCGCCAATTATGGTAAAATAGAGGCTTAAAGTCAGCTGATTTTTTTGTGTTCTGACCATCCCATCTAAACCTAGGTAAAAAAAAAAAAAAAAAAAAGGCAAATTCGTGTTTTCACTATGAAGCAGATGATATTTTAGAAATTTAGGTAAATTGGCTAAATTCCTTTACAGACCTTCAGTCCAAACCGAAGAATATAGTGAATATTGCAAAATTTAGTTTTTACCTCATTTAAAACTGAGATAAGTTGAAGAAAACACTTTGCTTTATTTTCAAGTGCAAGATGGACCTTAACGACACAAAATGAGCATCGCTAGACGCACTGACTTCAAGCTTCTATTTCATAAAACAAGCAATGTTGAAAATTGTTCTGATTCCAAATGTGCCTGTGTCATCGAAATGGCATTGGCTCGGGGCATTCGTTAGATGCGAAATTTTAGCTTGGCCCCCAGTGTACATTATATATACTTAACAGTTCCGTTTTTTCTGTTACAAATTTAGTTGAGCAATGTTTTACACTTTTACTGTATGGTACTCTAATTAATTGATAAAGACCCTTTGAATACGTGTTGATAAGAAAAGTCAAGTCTTCTAATTGAGATAAAAGGCAGGTACATTTTTTTTTGGAAGTGTTTGTGTCTGCAAGACTATCTGATTAAAAATTAATAATCACACCTGATTGCAGACATGTTATTTGAAGTCAAAATGCACTTTAACCTATACTGATTACATATGGGTTAAAGTGGCATGTTAAGTTAAGGCTTAACCTGAGAAATTTGGACGAAAAATTCGCTACAACAGATTTTCTTCAAATTAATTTGGTGGACTCACAACAATCGTCAAATTAGCTCTGAATTTTTTCGGAATTTTTTAACCGTTGGTTTAATTATAATTAATTTATTTAAATGAGAATTTTGTATCCTTCCAATGTTAAATTTGATAATTAGCATTGCAAAAAAACCATACAACAGATTCTTTTACTTTTTTTTTTACTAAAACCTAATTTTTTAGACTATTTTTCTGAATTGTTTTCATATATTTTGAACTGTGGCGATGATCGTTTCCTATATGTGATGAGAAATGTGGCAACGTTCTCAAGGACTGTTGTCACCACCCCCTCCTAAAAATTTATGCGCATTCCAATGCAAACAGTGTTGCCACTATAGCCACGCCTCTTGACCTTGACAGACAAATTCTCAGGTTATACCTTTAGCAATATGTGTAACTTCTTCATGAAATTCAAGTGGTACTTTTTTATTTTCTAGCTCTCATTATTTAAACTAGAAGCTCTCAGTTAATTTCAGGTCCATAAGTTATTTTCAAGAAGATTTTTCAAGGCGTACTGGAACCTGTTACATCATTTTTTTTCCTCTGCTGCTCCTGAAATCTTTTCTACTGTATCTTCCTTTAATCCTTATATAGTAAAATTAATACCTTCCTTTTAAGTCCATTACTTCCTCCATTTCCATCTAAAAACCATTTCTCCAGGCAACGGTATAATCCCATAATTCTCTCATTTTCACACGCCCTTTCGGTGACGGACTGAAGAGTAGTCATTAATGCAAAAGCCGTTTTTCACCTTCACAATCTTCCTTCTGCAAGGAAAACCTTTTCAAATAAAGTTCACATTACATCCCAAGAAGGTGTCTCGGCAGACCCAGGATAGCTTAATTTTATTGTTTACTAGTGTCAAGGAACGAACACTACAGTACATCGGGACCTGTAACATCAATCAATAAATTATTTTCAAAATTTTTTAAGTAATTTCCTCAGAAAAAGGGTGATTTTTTTATTCCTTACTGGGTTATGGATACCTAACAACGATTGACGGATTTTCATATTAGTTCTCTTTGCCACTCTCAGTAAATCGTCGTCTGAGAATATAAGTGTCATATAAACCACAAAGTTTTGAGAGGATTATATCTCAATACCTTTTTGTGTGTATGCAACTTAAGGTCTATAACTGCAACAGAACCTCGTGGTTTATTCAACACTTATATTCTGAGGCGACGAAATGTGGTTAGCACTATGCCAGCTTTGCGTCTTTGTGACAATTCTTACTAACATCCAAGGTGGGTAAAGATACAAGATGTATCTTTACCTTTACCCACCTTGACTAACATTGTTTATGGCGATTGCTCAAACTGGCGTAAAAATGGCAATTGACTCCATACCTGTTATTTTGAAAAGTTGTTAAATTTTATCAAAGAAACGTAAAATTACTAAAACAAATATACTGTAAATTGACTTAATTTTTAAGTAAAGACAAATATTTTATTACCCTTAAAAAATTTCTGACCAGAGTTTTAGCAATGTTTTTGTATAATATTTCCTTCACTTTATTTTTGCAGTTTGTTTGAAGCATCATGGGTACTCCTGCATTGCAACAGCCTGCTCCTCAATTCAGCGGAACTGCTGTCGTGAATGGACAGTTCAAAACCATCGGGCTGGACGACTTTAAAGACAAATATGTTGTCTTATTTTTTTACCCATTAGATTTGTAAGTTTAATAAGATTGTGCTACATAAATATATTGATGGTTGTTTGACAAAACTGTCTGTGTGCAGTTAAAAATAATTTATGTGCATTTTCAGTATAGCGAAAATCATATTAAGATATGTGAAAGTTGACATTACTGCATGTCAGTGCATGGTTGTTTCTTAAAGGTGAACTGAAGGGAACACTTTTTTAATATCATCTTATCAACAAAAATAAGACCCATTCACTGGTAATAATCATTTTCTTGTTGAGGCCCCCAAATTTGAATTTCAGGGACCAACGGCTAAAAAGTGAAGTTGTGACGTATTGGTCTGGCCACATGCGATGTCCAGTAGAAATTTTATGGCGAGATGAGAGCAGAAGCGGCGATACCGGATGTTGGCTGTCATTAAAATAAACACAAATTTTCAACGTCCATGAGAAATCATCTTTCGTCTTTTTCAACGATTGGGATGAAATCACAATTCAATTCCCTATCTAGCAGTACAAAAATTATTTTTCTGTGATGATTAGAACAATTTATAGTAAAGTGCAATTGCATGAAAATGCATTGATGCAATTCTCAATCTCAGCTAATATGCATCGCACAAGAACAAAATTTATACTAATCGATTGGAAATTTTATCATCAGTTACGCACTATCATTAAAAATTACAAAAATTGATAATTAACAAAAGTTGAAATTTTATATTTATTTTATTGACACCAATAAGATTTATGATTTCTGGTGAAGCGCGGCGACTCCGGCGACGGCTAACATCACCATCGCCACTCCAATTTTTTTCCCATATTACTACATTCCCGACAATAAAATAAAAATATAAAATTTTTACCAATTTTTGCAATTTTTAATGATAGTGCGTAACTGATGATAAAATTTCCAATCGATTAGTATAAATTTCGTTCTTGTGCGATGCATATTAGCTGAGATTGAGAATTGCATCAATGCATTTTCATGCAATTGCACTTTACTATAAATTGTTCTAATCATCACAGAAAAATAATTTTTGTACCGCTAGATAGGGAATTGAATTGTGATTTCATCCCAATCGATGAAAAAGACAAAAGATGATTTCTCATAGACGTTGAAAATTTGTGTTTATTTTAATGACAGCCAACATCCGGTATCGCCGCTTCTGCTCTCATCTCGCCATAAAATTTCTACTGGGCATCGCGTGTGGCCAGACCGATACGTCACAACTTCACTTTTTAGCCGTTGGTCCCTGAAATTCAAATTAGGGGGCCTCAACAAGAAAATGGTTATTACCAGTGAATCAGTCTTATTTTTGTTGATAAGATGATATTAAAAAAGTGTTCCCTTCAGTACACCTTTAATAATTAGCATAGTGCACAAGAGCTGTTCCATTGCAGGACCATCAATAATTTATTACTATAAGGTTCTAATACGTTCTTATATAAAATGCTTAAGTTTTACTTTAATTTCAGTACATTTGTCTGCCCCACGGAAATCATAGCCTTTTCCGATCGAGCTGACGAGTTCCGTAAGATTGGTTGTGAAGTGATTGCAGCATCATGTGACAGTCACTTCAGTCATCTTGCCTGGTAATAAGAACGTTCTTTAATGTCCTTACATAGCTTTATGAACATAATATTTATTATATTTAAAATGCTGTATGTTGGTTACAGGATTAATACGCCTAGGAAGCAAGGTGGACTGGGACAAATGAACATCCCATTGCTAGCTGACAAGAGTGGTGCTATTGCCCGTGCTTATGGTGTATATAAGGAAGATGATGGCATTCCTTTCCGTGGTCTCTTCATCATTGACCGCAAACAAAAGCTACGCCAGATCACGGTTAATGATCTTCCAGTTGGTCGATCAGTGGATGAAACACTCCGTCTGGTGCAAGCATTCCAATTCACTGATGAACATGGAGAGGGTAAGCATATTCCCTCCCCTATAGTCCCAAACATGCGGATACATGAAATTTCAGCATTGACAAAATTGGAATAAAAGTAGGGGTGGGGGGAACTATTTGATTTGAGGAAGTTGAAACACTGGTTGAAACATCTTTGACAAACTTCTGTACAGAAACAAAATCCTTTCATTCTGCAGACCTATCAGAATGTTGCATTTTAACTTCTTTTGTGCACCTTCATTCTGTTTCCAATGTCTTGCCACCTCTTGTTAATAATGAGCGTTATTATATACAATCATATTATAAGCTATATTTATGCCTTCATATTTACTTTTAAATAAGTGTTCCAGTGTATAATCAGAGCACAGCATTATTACCTCCTAGTGGTTGAACACGGGCAACGTTGACCCGGCTCAAGGAAATGAGTACAATAATTAATGTCTCTGCGAAACGGCGGCTAAATTAATGCCCAAGTTTGGTTGGCAGTTCAAGCCATTAGCATCATGTCCTTGGTACGTGAGGTCTAGTAAGCTTCATTACTTAAAATTATGTCTTAATAAAAATCAGAAAAAAATTGCCTTGGACATAAACAACTGAAGTAATATATTCTGCTGGCTTACCCTGCAGTGCAATGAAAATGGCTTCATGTTATGTATGTAAGGCACAAATCTTCTAATTATATATTTTTTTTCATGAATTCAAGTTAATTATATGGGCTCAACTTTAAGAAAAAAGTATCTAAAAACTGCATGTATGAAATGTTTCTGTTGTTGTAACATCACTTTGTTAAGCTTTTACTTAATTTATTTGCTTAATTATTCACATTTTTATTGAAAATAATTTAGTGCTTTATTGCGACAAAGTTTAGTTACTATTTTTTATTTATTTTTTTACATAATTTTTTGTCATTTTATTTACAGTGTGCCCAGCTGGCTGGAAGCCTGGCGACAAAACAATGAAGCCTGACCCCAAGGGTAGTAAGGACTACTTCAAAGATGTAGAGTAAAACAGATATGGTACTCTTCAAATCACATAATTTTTTTTTTTTGGTCATGTTTTCTTGTATTTTACCCTAGCAAACAAAGCTCAATAATAATAACATCTCACAACATTTTATTTATTATTTATTAATTCTCAGTACATTCCAGGGACAGTTGTAAAAAATCATCACAGTCTTACTGATAATTAAGAGTAGAGAAATGAAATGATTGATACCTGACTACTTTTTTTCTGCTTATTATCCGCAGTACATGTTTAAGATGATATATTTTGGGTTTTGAAGATAAAAGTAAAAAAGCAGCGAGATAGATTCTGCTTTACATTCATGATGAAACATCACTTACTCTTGCTAAACTATTTTGCTTGCCATTTTCAGTCCGTCTCTCATTAGAATTGTATTAAAAGAGAAAAGTGGGGGAGGATAGAGTTAATTGGTCATAAGTGGTGGGCCCAATAAATGGGGCACAATAGTATTGAATTAAAAAAAGTTCTGGTTATGATGTTACTGCTCTATTCCTTACAAGCTAATATTTATTTAAAATGTAATTTTGAAAAGGATACATGACATGTGTTTATTTATACTACAGGCAAAAATGCAAGCTGCATAAATGTTTAAAAAAATGTTAAAATATATTTAAAATATAAAAGTTTTTTTTTTTTTTTTGTTTGTTTTTGTTTTTTCTTAAAATGAAGCTTTTTGTTACACAGCATTATCTTTTATCATAAATTTCAAACTGTTAGGCGTAATTTCAATAAATTCATCTTTATTTTTGTGTTAAATTTTAAAATTATAATTCCATCTGGTTGGAAATGCACAGTAATTTCAGAATTAAGTATCTGGGGGATCTTCAAATAACACCACTTAACTAAACTTAGCATAAATTGTCGTAGCTAGCACAACAATGAAGAAATATACGCTAAGACCGTGTTAATATTAGGATTGTTATAATTTGTGTTATTTGAAGACCCGGCCCCCTGGTAGATATCATGCCCACTTAATTAAAGGCCTGTTGAAGGATCATCTTAATATCAATTCTGAATATATTGTTTCATTTTTGTAGACAGACCTAATTTTCATTTGATCAACCAATAATATATGTCTGGTAGCTGATGGCCAAAACTGTCAAAATGGTTCTGAGTGGTGGGCAAGCAACTGTACATGAAATCTTGCAGCAAATGTAATATGTACATGTAATGTTGGAAGCATGGTGAAGGTTACAGTGCAATGTGTTATCAGCAGCACAGTATGTACATGTGAGTTTGTGGACTCAATTTCATGACTATAATATACCTGCAGAACAACGTTAACAATAGTTTTATAAAAGTGTTTTAAAAATTAGTGTTAAAAGAGCCTAATACAGAACAATAAAAGCCATTTCACTATTTATTTTTGCTTCCTTTCATAAATTTGTAATTGAATCTCGCACCTCCTTATATATATGCTACAGAGTGAAAAGTCTCTTAAGGGTAAGGTAACGCCACCAATGTTAAAAAAAATCCCTCACACAAAAATTCTGAAAAAATTTAAAATGTTCTCCTCTACACCTCCTATCAGTAGCTAAAATTATCAGGTATACAAATTCGATCTAGTTTTTGAGTTATGAATTTTTAAAGTTGACTAATTTAACATGAGATTTCCATTTCTCCATGTTAAAGTAGTCAACTTTAAAAATTCATAACTCAAAAACTAGATCGAATTTGTATACCTGATATTTTAGCTACTGATAGGGGGTGTAGAGGAGAACATTTTAAATTTTTTTCAGAATTTTTGTGTGAGGGATTTTTTTTAACATTGGTGGCGTTACCTTACCCTTAAATGTTAATATTTTAAACAATTTTAGAGAAGGAACTTTTCTATATAGTCAAATTATAAAGATCTCTTGCATGGCTATACTATTTTTAATAAGTTGAAGAGAAATTTTAATATTACTTCAATTATATTGATTACAGTAATCTGTTGACCAAATTCTTGTAAGAGGTGAGGTAGTGAAACACCTTTTCCACCAGCTCACTATGACTTTTAGCACATAGTGACAACTATATTATATTAAGCACATATATAATATATTATAGATCTAATTGATGGGAGATGTGACATTTCAGTCTTCCAGGTGAATTGTCTTAATTGCACTATAAGTGGGCTAGACATATCAACTGCTGATTAGATAAACCATATGATCGCGCGCCAGTAGCACATTGGTGGAGACATGGTTGCAAAATAGTTGCCAACCGTTGCTTTAGAGATGCTCCACCAATTGGCAACGATTTGGCAACCAATATTTTTTTCGAAAATTGCTCTTAAAATGTAATTTGAATACCTAAATGGTATTTTTCACTACAATTTTTTACAATTTATTAAGAACAAGGATTTTTTATGACAACGTTGCGTGGTGGTTGCAGACGCAACGTTGTTGCAACCATTTTATGAAACCGTTGCATTATTGTTGCACGCTGCAACAAATTGGCAACCAACCGCCCAAAAACGTCTCCTAAGCCACCATTTTGGCATAAGATGGAGAATTAACCATTTGAATTTATGAAATTAATATTTTATTGATTTTAACCTAATATTTGAGGTAATTAATGAGAAAATTTAATTGAAAGAAACAAAAAAGGGTCAACCCCTGAAAGGGTCATAATAAAAATTAAGTCAGAAATGCATGTCATAATTAATAACATGAAAAAAATATTAAAAAATTGAAATTTCTATTAGCTCTCAGAAATTAGGGGTCGACCCCTAAAGGGTCATTATAATGGTTACATCATCAAATACACACACACACACACAGTGCTCCATGAAACTGTAGTCCTCGTAGTTTTTGCCACAATTTATTAAAAATATGTGTTAAATTGAAAAATATCAAGGGTCGACCCCTGAAAAGAGTCATATTAAAAGAAATTAAAAAGAATGTCAGCGATGCACACTAATTTTTTGAAATGAAAAAAAAAAAAGTTTAAAAATAATTAAATTTTACTATCATATTTTAAGGGTCGACCCTTCAGGGGTCATTATGATTACTTCCTCAAAATTACTTAATGCTGAACCTGTAGTCATCATAGTTTTTGTCACATTTAATAAAACATATTTTTGTATTCTTTTAAAAATGACCCTCGCTAGACCCAAAGGGTCGATCCTTAAATGTGTGAATTGAAGCTCTAAAAATAATTAAGGACATTACTAATTTCAATTTTGCATTTTTTCCCAAAAAAATTTTTTAGGGGTCCTTTGACCCTTAAGGTTGCAAATTTAAGGGTCACCAATAGATCCGGCATCAAATTTTACCCTAGAATCGAAATTTGTATGACATTACATTGAAATGCACCCTGGTCATTTTTCCATAACTTTTATTGATTTTATATACCTCAATAATCTTCAATTTATGAAAGACGAAGTGGTGTAATGGTAAGTATATGATCAGCAGTGATTACCGAAGTTCAGCAACGCAGGTTAAAGGGGTACCAAAGTGAATACTTTTTTTATATATTCTGGTAGCTGTGAATTATTTTGTTATCCCTGTGGCTCAATATTTTTGTACAATGGCTAGTTATTTTACAATTAATTTTTTAGTAAAAAAATTGAGTTGTAGGTTCGTTGGTTGCTTCAAACCGGCGCGCGGCAGCAGCAGTCGCTGATACGACGAGAATCTCCCGCGAATTGGGGGAACCCCCCGAGAACCTCCTCTCTCCCGCTCTCGCCGCTCTCGCCCCCTTCTTGACGTATCAGCGACTGCTGCTACCGCGCGCCGGTTTAAAGCAACCAACGAACCTAGCTACAACTCAATTTTTTTGCTAAAAAATTAATTGTAAAATAACTAGCCATCGTAAGAAAATATTGAGCCACCGGGATAACAAAATAATTCACAGCTACCAGAATATCTAAAAAAAGTATTCACTTTGGTACCCCTTTAAGGCGAGTAGTTAGATGGGTGATCACTTCTAGTTATTTTTTGACCATAAAACATATTGGTTGCCAAACCGTTGCCCGCCTCCACGTTGCCTCAGGTTCTCCGAATGGGACATCCGCCACGTGGCAGTCACGTTGCCTGGCAACCAATTGGCAACCATTGTGCAACGTGGCTACCATGCACGTGGCAACTACTGGCATATGCCAGTAGTTGCTGTGCTACTGGCATATGCACCTCTTTACAATACATACAAAACATATATTATTATTATTTTATTATTCCACTGGGCATAAAATGTCATCACATCTCTCATTTATGTAAAATAAATGTGCCTGCCACGTACTATATACATATATACAGTCCAATTTATTTGATATTTTCTCCGGAAGTAGCCGGAAGTGTAAAGTTTGCAACTCTTCTGTTTGTAATTCAGTTTTGAAACTTAACAGAGGAATTTGAAGTAGAAGTACTGACCTATTATATGTGAAATTGTAACACTGAAATACGAATAGGAAGAACAGAAACCTTATATACACTTCCGGACGGCTGCAGATTTTCGGAACGGAAATTTTGAACTTTCTGATTGGCTCCAATTAGGAATTTTTTAGTAAATCAGAAACGGAAAAATGAAACAAATTTTGTGATTACATGGTCGATCGAGGTTATGATTATATAATTAACATTCCAGCCAAGCTTAAGGCTTTGTTGGCTTCCCTTTAAAGTAGAGTGAGCGATTGCATTTTATTTTTTGAAGATTTCAGTTCTAAAAATAATTTAACGTTCCCTCTATTGAGAAATGAAACCCAAAAAATTCCATCTCAAAGTTTCACCACAAAAAATTGCCAAAGTCGTATAGTGCTTCAGAGACATTTAATGTGAAATTAAAAAATACCTACGTAATCTATGATTAATCCTTTAACGGATTTTTCAAATGAAATATTTTCTTTTACGGAGCCATTGTTCCAGAAAAAGAACTTGAAATTTTTTTGGGGTAATTCCTATAGGGATGATCAACATTCAAGATTTTATGGCTCGGTAAAAAATTATTTAAAGAATTCATCATAGATTATGTAAGTATTTGATGGGTACAATGACGTGTGGTACCATATATGTGTATAGTTCACATGAACTTTTCAATAAGAAGCTGTTTTCTGTATACCATCGCAGGATGCATGTTAGTTAAATGCCTAAATATGAAATACCAACTTAAGGATTTTTTTGTGGTGATTCTATTTCAGAATTTTGAGATGGAATTTTTTGGTTTTCCATTTCTCAATAGAGGGCAGGTTTAAAGTAGTGATCGAGCGATTGCATTTTTTTTTAAATACTTTATTTTTTAAAAATATAGTTTAACCCCTGCCCTCTATATATTGAGAAATGAAAACCAAAAAATTCCATCTCAAAATAGCTCCTGGACAAAAAATTACAAAATTGGTGTTTCGGAGGCCTTAAACATTTATATGCAGCCTTATGGAACAGAAAACAGCTTTTTACTCAAACTTGGTCTGAACTATGGTATTTAAAAAATACCTACGTAATCCATCATGAATTCTTTAATTAAGGATGAATCTCAGTAGGTTGATATCTCGCAATCGTACCACCTGCTGAATGCAACAAAAATTGCAGGGGACTTGGAACTCACCATCAATAGGTGGTACACAAATTTTGAAGCGAATCTGTCTTAATCAGTTTTGTTAAAACTGAGGTAGAAGTTTAACATTGGCCTTATGGACAAAAACCGGAAATGGAGCTGTTGTAAGAAAACTGCAAGACCGAATTTGCTCAGACCATAAGCAATTAAAAGTTTTAGAACATTCTTGATTTATTAAAATTGAATTCATTCGATTTGTTTGCAGGGAAATATTCTTTGACTCCAGCAGGATTGTATAATAGATTTGATGAGATTAATCGTTAAGGGTGCAAGGCCACCTAAGGCCACGGGGTAGACAGCGCCATCTCTTGACAAATTGGTTTTTATTTTCTTACGGGCAGAGTTTTTAGAGTATCAACTTGAAACTGAATTAAGGTATGGACATTGACACTTTTGATACGCAGTAAAAGTTTCATTGTCGTAGATGAAACCAATTTTTAAATTCAAGCCCAAAACTGGTTTGGTTCCCGCTCTTACACCCTTAACGATTATTGTCACCGGAAGTTCCGGCATCTTTCTTTTATGCGCCGCCATCTTCTTTTCATACGCAATACATATGAGTGACAAGAACAAGCACTTTAGGAAAGCAGTGATCAGCACAGTAAAATATGTTTATTTAATAAAATGAATCACTTTAAACACTTTCTCGTGTATTTATTTATCCATCATCCTTGCAAACATTGAAAAACATTTAAATATGAGTGGTAAATAGTTGTACGCTGTTTTGACTCACTCGTTAAAATGGCTGCTCATGACCGCAATTCATTTGTTTTTTCTGCTGAAAAGTGTAAAGTTGTTTTTTGACGATTTGGCAACATCGTTATCCCATCCAGTTAAGCTACGAGCAGCATTGCCGAATTGTGCAGTTTTTATGAAGGCTTGTATCTCAAAAAGTAAATGATAATCTATAATTATTATTTCATCATAATTCTATTTAAAATAATGATTGTTTTTTAAGCTAAAATTTTAATCCATTATTCAGTACCATTACGGAGATTGAAATTTGCATTTGATAACATGCGTTTTTTATATCTCAATTTAAAAAATAATGGCACTGAATTTAGGTGTATTTTATTGCATGAGAATTTTTATTTATTTTTTCTCTATGCAATGCTGAAAAAATTGGAGTGATTTACCATTTCCTAAGACCAGTGACAATAATCCTTAATGGATTTTTAAATATATATATATATATGTATTTTTTTTACGGGGCCATTTTTCTGGGAAAAAATCTTGAAAATCATAATGGGAATCAACGGACAAATATTTCAAGATTTTTTCCTTAAAAACGGCCCCGGTAAAAAAATTTTTATTTGAAAATCTATTTAAGAATTAACCATAGATTTCGTAGGTATTTTTTATTAAATGGTACTATAGTTCGGACCAAGTTTGAGTAAAAAGCTGTTTTCTGTTCCATAAGGCCTTCCAAACACCAACTTTGGTAATTTTTTGTGGTGAATTAAGCTATTTGAGATTGATTTTTTTCTGGTTTTCACTTCTCAATAGAGGGCAGGTGAAACTATTTTTAGAAACTAAAAAATTTAAAGAAGATGCAATTATCGCTCATGAAAATAAAATCTAAAAAAAAAAAAAAAGCAATCACTAGCTCTATATACTTTAAATTAAAGTAAATACATTCATATATATATATATATATACATATATATATATATATATATATATATATATATATATATATATACATATTTATAGTGGTTCCAGCCACAGTGTTGGTGGGTTATAATTAAGGGTGCACAATTTCTACCACTTCTTTTATAATTCTGTGCACATACTTGAAAGTCTGTTCTGATTGAATGTGAAAGGACTTAAGGGTAAGGTAACATGAACAATCGATTGTTGTAGTCCCATTTGATTAACATGTTAACCTTAGTAACCTCATAATGATTCTGAATTTTTTTTTTGAGTGACAGTTCTTGGCACCAAAAAAATATGGAAAATATTTGAAAACAATCGGACGATTCAATTTTTTTAAATTAATTTTTTAGTTTAGGTCTCCATGGGAAAGCCCTATACTGAAAATTTAAAAAATTCATTTAAAAAAATTGGATCGTCCGATTGTTTTGAAATTTTTTCCATATTTTTTTAATGCCAAGAACTGTCTCTCAAAAAAAAAAAATCAGAATTATTATGAGGTTGCTAAGGTTTACATGTTATTCAAATGGGACTACCAACAATCGATTTTTCGTGATATCTTACCCTTAAGGTCTGTTCGATTAGTACACTACACGATGATGAGATTTTCCTTATGTTACTTACAGAGCGATGGTTGTCATGGTTCATCTGATTATTGATTCATGAATTGATTATGCATTTATGAACAGTCCTAATAATTAGCAATAATAGAGTGCAATTTCAGCAATAGATTAGTAAGTAGTTGTAAATCAAATTTAGAAAAATAAAACAAAACAGCGTTAAGTTCAGCAAAAGAAATGCATGGTGACATTTAATTGACTCAAATACATAATTTTTTTGGAACAAAGCTTTAGCATCAATTTAGTTTTAGCACCAATAATCAGGCTTAAATAGGGCACTAATGGAGTATCGACCTCAATTTTTTTTTATTGCAGAAATGGATAGAGGGTGCAAAGTTATGCTACCCTGATTTTCTTCAGATTTTTTAGAGCCCGGGAACTATTTTTAAAAAATTATTGAAAGTTCTTTTTGTGACGTCACGAGACGCCGCTCCTTAAGAAAAAGATAGGACTTGCCGCCGCGTGACGTCACAAAAAGGACTTTCAATAATTTTTTAAATATAGTTCCCGTGCTTAAAAAAATCTGAAAAAAATCAGGGTAGCATAACTTTGCACCCTCTATCCATTTCTGCAATAAAAAAAAATTGAGGTCAATACTACATTATGATGATAAACATGGCGATATAGCTATGTTGACTAAATCGGTGCTAAGAAGTTGTTTTGTTGTGTGTTAAGGGTAAGATAACGCCACCAATGTTTAAAAAAAATTCCTCACACGAAAATTCTGATTTTTTTTTTTTTTTTAAATGTTCTCCTCTACACCCCCTATCAGTAGCTAAAATGTCAGGTATACAAATACGATCTAGTTTTTGAGTTATGAATTTTTAAAGTTGACTAATTTAACATGGAATTTAAGTTTCATTTCTCCATGTTAAAGTAGTCAACTATAACAATTTATAACTCAAAAACTAGATTGTATATATATGTATACCTGATATTTTAGCTACTGATAGGGAGTGTAGAGGAGAATATTTTAATTTTTTTTTCAGAATTTTTGTGTGAGGGATTTTTTTTTTAACATTGGTGGTATTATCTTACCCTTAACATAACGACCTAAAATGTAAACAAATCTGTGGTGCGCTTTATAATTCTTCATTTTGCCGACTTTTATGATTTTGTTTCCGCCAGCTTCTTGAGCAAAATTTTTGCACCAGTGGTTTTGCTGGCCATCACCTTTGCCTTATGTGGCAACAGGAAACCCTGCACTGCTTTTACAACAGGCACAATGTTTGTTTCCAAGAGACTGTAAAAAGAGAAAAAATAACTGGATTAGCAATAACGGAGTGCAATTTCAGCAATGCAGTAGATTTATCAGTAGTTAGTAGTTACTTACATCAATCAAATTTAAAAATATGAAATATACAACAAAACAGTCTTAAGTTAGCAAGAGAGGTGGTGACATCTAATTTACTAAAATACATAAATTTTTGGGAGTATCCACACTGCCCTTTAAGAATCTAGGGACCAGGTTTGCACTCAAGAATTTAATACACTTAAAAGAGTGTGTGTAGTCAAACTCTCTTCTTATTAATGATTTTTAAAATTGTAAAGATTTTAAACAAACTTACAAGACAAAAATGAAGGCTCCTCGGTTGAAATTCAGCCACCACACAGAATCAGACTCTAAAGAGTCTACCAAAACTTGGCTGAAGAGCAAAGCTGGGAGAAAAAAAGGAAATATATTTGTTATTCAACAGTTTTAAGTTTGAGTCAAGATTTGATACATCAAGGAAAAAAAATCAATTATGGTTCAGCGGAGAAAGCATCAGTGTGCACTTTCCAGATGGTATAAAATGACCAGTGGGCTTTTTCAAGAAAGTTGAATATTACAATAACACAGGATGAAAATAACCTTTTTGAAGGCACAACCGTCATTTAATAAAATTCAGGAAACTGCAAACCAGCGCTTTCTCCGTGGACCAAATAATAATTTTTTTTTCTGAACAAGAAATAGATTGATTGATTTCAGTGGCGATCGGTGACCTTACTACATAGTCATGCGCATTGAAAACGACGAGAATAAAATGCCAAAGGGGGGTCCGGGGGGCCGTGCCCCCCGTACAGCTCGCCACAGGCGCGATTTTTTCTAAAAAAAGGGGCGTGGCAAATAAATTTTGAAGTTCAAAATTAACACTCCAGAAACATGATTCAAAGTTTTATATGATTCCTAAAATTATCAATCCAGTATTATTTTATTAAAAATCAATGAAAACTTTGATTTTTTTTTATAACCGAAGCTACCATCGATGATGTTTTTGTTTCTTTAATATTTTTGCCGTATTCTAAAAAAAAAAGTTAATTTACTAATTTCAATGTTTTTAAATGTATATATTTTTCATTCTTTTTAATCAACGGTGCAAATTATAAAGTCTTATTTCTCATTTTCCGTTGCTCCTAAATTATAATAATTAAGTATAATTTTTATTCTACCATATGTCAATGTAAAACAAACTTACTAAATATAAAATTTCATATATAGACGACGCTGTTTTTGGTAAACTATATTGTCAACTTATTATATTAGGTATATTTCACACAGTTTAAAGAAACTCCCTAAATTATACACTAGACACGCATAACACAAGCAAAATACATCGCAGGCATCACTGAACAGAACCAGACGTCAGGGTTATTCTCCTATTGTTATCGGGTATACGCGCATCAGAAAAAGTGGACATTTTCATTGTTGGGGATACGTAACTCAATGTTAAAATCGATTTTTTCGATACTTTTTCTGGAGCTCCAGAGGATTTACATTCTTAACCAAATGCACCTAGGGGTTTTAAAGGGTGAAAAGAACGATTTTTGAGACGATGGAGACATTCACTTAGTGAAATCATTGATTTTAAAGCATTAAAAGTTGGACGCTTCTGATTGGCTGATCAGAATTTGTTGATTTTTTCAGTTGCAAATTCCTTTTGTTGAAAATTTGCGCTTGGTCCCTGTATAAATAATTAATATTTTTGAAATAAATAAATATAACAATTTATAACACTATTTTCTACCATTTATGATTTTTTAAATAATTTTTATGGTGTAAAAAGTCTTTTTTTAAATTAAAATATGGGCAAGCAAAGTGTTTTTTTATTGCAGCTCTCTGATTGGTTGAAAAGTGGACATTCTTTAACCAATGATATCGCTCGAAAATTTTCAACAATTAAAATTTCAGCCAATTAGAAAAAAAATCAACAACTGGCCAATCAGAGCAATTCCAAATGACCACTTTTAAGCCAATCAGAATTCAGTATTTAGCGCCATAAGCCAGACAGTGGCGCGTATACCCTCTATTAAAGGAGAATAGCCCTGCCAGACGTGTGCGCTTCCGTACTAGCTTGCGAACTTTACTAACTACTAAGTAGTTCGTTTTTGCAACACAGCATATATATGGCGCTAGCTTGCAAAGAATATTTTGTCTATCAAAAAAATCAGACTAGAGACTATAAGACTACAGACCAGGTAATTTAAAAATTAGAATAAATGTGGTAATTTCATAATTGATATTTTTAGTTTAAAAGAGTAACATACTTATTTATTTATTAAAATATTAAATATTTTCGAATATGAATATCAAAGTTTCTCGTCATCTGATTTTGATTGGTTGAGGAGGCTCTGAATACAGCGCTTCACCAGCTATTATTTTTACCATAGCCCACCCCACCCACCATCTCATTTTGCGCCTTTTCTATTGGCTAGATCCGGTTCTAGTGACGTAGTTTTTTTTTTTTTTTTATTCATTTATATATTTACAATTATTGTCCAGCAGAGATTAATTTAATAATCTCATTTACTGGTGCAAATTTTTACAATAAGGTGTTCTTCAAAATTTTAGTAAAATATTATTCCATTTACTACAAATAACTATCTTATTTAGATTAACTTCGTACAATATTAGTTTATTATACATTTAAATAAAATATTATCAAATCCTTCGATTATATTCAAAAGAGGAATAAAACAATAATTCATAAATAATATAGAGGAAGCTACATCTCATACAACCATCATATCAATATAACAATTATATGAAAGATTATTCAATACTATTTATGAATTTTAAAACAATTTCTTATAAGGGAGAAAAATACATTTTTTTATTACTATTGTTTGTTTGTTTGTTTTTGTTTTTTTTTTTTTCAATCTTCAATAAGACAAAAAGACAAACAAAAAAATTCATAAATAATACTGACGAAGCTACATCTCATACAATCACCACAATAATATGACCATTATATGAAAGATTATTCAATACTATTTATGACTTTTAAATAATTTCTTATTGGAATATTAAACAAAAACATTATATAATTATTTTTTCAATTTTATACAGGAACAATATAGAGCATAATTCACTATACCATATAATCCATTATTGAAAACATTAAAAGAAAATTTTATTCAAAATGTTTGAATTTTCAAAATATTCAACAAAAAATAATTTTTAAATTCTTTACTTTAAATTGCAGAAATAATAAATAATAAAAGTTACTATAATTATACATAGTTCTAAATATAGAACAAAAATCAGTATACCACAGTTACCCAAAAGTGATTAAATTAAAATAAATATAAATTAATTAGTAACTTAAGCAAATTATCAACATCATGATTATCTAAACGAAGTAAAGATTTGAAACAAAAGAAAGATTTTTTTCATGTATTTCATTTTAATGAAATACAGTGACTGCGATCACTCGGGCCGCAGTCTTGAATCGCGAAAAAATACGAAGATAAGCGAGAATAAGATCAGCGGGATTTTATTCAAAATTATAAATTCAAACTAATGAAAATTATATGCTTGGAGCACCAAAAGACAATAAAAAAAAATCCCATCATTCCCATCTGTGTTGGTCATGCAGTGCATTCTTCGCATCTATGGACCGATCGCCCCTGATTGATTTGTATTTTGGGGCAATCAACATATTTTGTATGCCCATGTATGCCCCCGGCTCAGCCTATGTTAGACCGCATGTTGTTGCCTATTTCCCTGAGAAAATACGATATATGTATATACTACTAGCTAGCTCTAGTTGGAGACAGTGCTCATGGCACAATTAAAACACATAAAGGATTGTATAGTAGATTTGATTTTAAATTTTGGGAATATTGCGAGTAAAAAACATTGAATTTTTTCAGTGATGCAGGGCATTAATATATATAAATAAATAAATAAATAAATATATATATATATATATATATATATATATATATATATATATTTATATATATATATATATATATATATATATAAATATATAAATATATATATATGTATGTATGTATCCAAAAAAGTAATAGCATTCTACTTTAACAATTATGATTACTGTGGTTTGTACTAAAAATGCAATTTGACGGAGCTAGGTCGTACTAAAATAATACTCACATGATTCGTCTTGTGCAAACTTTAACTTATCATTTTCAATCAATTTTCGTAGCATCTTATGCAGCATGAGATGCTCAATTGCACGAACTTCTGTTTCATTCTCGCTTAGCATGCTGTCTTGTTTCAATACTAGTTTTGCAAGGGAATGCATAGCAGTTTCCAGATGAGGACCTGTACATTACAAGAAAAACACATTGTATATTGATTATTTAATATAAAAAATCGTCTGTGCAATATTTTACTGAAAGAAGAGGACAGTAAAGACCCCTGAAAACACAAATTATCGAAAGATGATAAATGCTATATTCAGAGGAACCAGAGAGGTGCTGTGGACAGGCCACATTAAACCGCATGTTTCGGCTATCTTTTAAATTGTATATATTGATTATTGTATTTATTGACAGGCTTAAAGGGATACAGGCCTCAAATTACAAATTAGACAGTCACCAAGTGTTGTTAGAGTATGTAATAAACATTTGCATAATTTTCTCCAAGCACGGTGCAGGCGTACGAAGTTGTGGTGCAGAGTAAGTAATTAAATCCTTGCCTATATATTATATATGTCACAGTGTCCATGCGTATGTCACAACTCAATGCTAATGGGAGCTGGGTGTGAGTTGTGACATCAGCAAACACATTCTTTACAGCACGATTTCGCCCGATCAATCGCACAAGGATAAAAATAATGTGAATATTGATTATTATAAACTTGAGCAACACTTGGTGTGTGTCTAACTTGTAATTTGAGGCCTATATCACTTAAATGTGTCAGTTTGATTAAATTTGTATTGATTCCAGATAAAGATTCAGTAACACAAAGAGAAGTACAAAACAACACGGGGGAAGTAATAACTACAATTTTAGTGAAATAACAACACACCAATTTTATTCCCTCATTATCTGGTCTCTTCATCAAACTAGGCTCCCTAGGTCCTTCCATCCCCTTTGTAGTTATGCAACTGTACTCCTGGCAGTGTGCCTGGCAATATTATGAAAGTCTTTGCACTTCCAGATATTTCTTAAATTTTGGAGATATTGGATTTAATACTAGGACTAGCAAATAGAAATAGAGGCTTCAAGTCAGCTGATTTTTCGGTGTTCCCACCGTCTTATCTAAACCTATGTAAAAACGATGTGAATTCGTTTTTCACCAATAAGATTTTTTAGGCAAAATTCTTTAACGAAACTTTGGTCCAAACCAAAAATACAGTTGACAATTGAAGAATTAGTTTTTTTAAGTCTTTTAAAACCGAGAAAAGTTGAAAAAAAAACTTTGCTTCATTTTCAAGTGCAAGACGGAGCATAGAGACACAAATGAGCATCGCGAAGCACACTAACTTGAAGCCTCTATTCTTGGCTATATAGGTTAAAATAAAGAGCTTTTATTAGCCATGGTTTTTAAGTCATAAAAAATGGGTGCGAGCTGAATTAAAATTTTAGGTTTGGCAATCCAAGCAATGCATATTTTTGGTGTAAGTCAAGTTTCCTGACCCTGGCAAAACCAGGGCATAGCAGGAGCACGCCGATGCTACTCATTATTCTAATTTTGCTATGGGCTCTTATCGAATTGCCAGTATATTTAGCAGATCCAAGAAGGTGAGGGGAGGGTCAATGATTCTAATTCGAGATATGGAGTTTGTAGAACGGGCTGATATCGTCAAAATGTCTGCAGAATCACATATTGAGTGTTCTGCAGTGGATGTTAGCTTTGGTGAAACAAAAGCTACAGTTGTAAGTGTGTATAGACCGCCTATTGGTGACATAAATGTTTTTTTCCGTAGAATTGAGTTAATCAGAAATAAAATAGTAGCACAAAATCGCGAGCCAATTTTTTGTGGCGATTTCAATATTAATTTTTTTGATAAACATAGCAATATTGTGTGTGGTTTTGAGGAAATATTAGCTATTTGTGACTTGTGTCCAGTTGTAACAGTGGCTACAAGAATTTGTAATACCACTTCAACTTTAATTGATAATGTATTAGTTTCTTCTTACATTAAAAGTAAAATTCGCACCCGATCAGTGGACACGTTTGTATGGTCAGATCACACGTCACAGATTATAGAATTTCCTCTTAAAATAAAAGAAAATAAAAAAATTAAAATTAAATCTAGAAATTATTCCGATAGTAATTTTGTTACTTTTAACGAGAGACTATTATCAGAGGACTGGAATACTGTATACAATAAGAATGATATTAATGAAGCTTTTTCAAGTTTCTACGCAATTTTCCAGCGACACTTTTGTTCCTCCTTTCCTTATAAAACTCGTACTGTAGGAGGGGATAGTAAGAAAGACAGTGAATGGAAAACCAAGGGGTTAAAAATTTCACAGAAAAAGCTTAAAATATTATTAAAACTGTGTAAAATAAATCCAGCTGTTTATACAAAAGAGTATGTATCAAGGTATAAATATATTTATTATAAATTAGTTTCACTTTCAAAAAAAAAGTAAATGAAAGAAAAATTTATAATGCTGCAAATAAATCAAAAGCCATGTGGAATATTATTAACACAAAACAAGGTAAAAACACAAATTCTTCAGGCATAAATGCAATTAAATTAAATGATATAGTGATAAGTGAAACTAAAAAAATTGTTAATTGTTTTAGTGAGTATTTTGAGCAGTCAGTAGCAGATATAAAAAAAAAAAAAACATAAAATATGACAATACAGATTTGACTGACTTTGACAAGTTTATATATTGCAATGAACGTTCAATGTTTATATCTCCTGTTACAGCGGATGACATAAGGAAATGTATTCGACAGCTTAAAAATAAAAAATCATTCGGATTTGATGAAATACCTGACTTTGTTATTAAGAGATGTCCAAATGGTATTATAGATGTACTTGCATTTCTTTATAATATAAGTATTGAAAACGGTATTTTTCCTGAATTGCTTAAGGCTTAACTTGAGATATTCGGACGAAAAAAGTCGTATCGACAGATGTTCTTGAAATTAATTTGGTAGACTTACAACAATTGTCCAAATACTACTGATTTTTTTCAGATTTTTTTAACCGTTGGTTTAATTATAATTAATTTATTCAAATGTGTATTTTGTATCCTTTCAATGTTAAATTTTTCAATCAACATTGCACAAAAACGGCTCGAGAATTTTTTTTAAATTTTACATGGATTAAAAGCTAATTTTTTGCACTATTTTTCTGAATTGTTTTCATATATTTCGAACCGTGGCGATGGTCGTTTCTGATATGTCCTAAGAAGCTTGGCAACGCTCTCAAGGACTGTAGTTACCACCCCCTCCTAATCTTTTATTCGCATTACTATTGCAACAATGTTGTCAGATTTGCAGGTGTAGCCACGCCTCTTGACCTTGACAGACAAATTCTCAGGTTATACCTTAAAACGTCAGTCATGAAGCCAATCTTTAAAAAAGGCTCAAAGCTTGAAATTTCTAATTATCGCCCAGTTAGTCTATTGTCAGTATTTTCCAAAATATTTGAAAAGCTGTATTTAAAATCTCTTTTGTCGTTTTTAAATAAATACAACATATTATCAAAGTACCAATTTGGATTTAGACCTGGGTTATGTACAGAGACAGCAATATTTCACATGGTAAACAGAATTTTAAATGATATTAATGATAAAAATAAGACAGCTGGAATATTTCTGGATCTGCCTAAGGCTTTTGATTGCGTTGACCATAATATCTTGCTATCTAAACTCAATAAGTATGGTATTCGAGGTAATTGTCTTAGTTGGATCAAGTCCTTTCTTGTAAATAGAGAGTGTTTTGTCTCAATTTTATCACAGGACAAATTAAGCGTTAGACAAGAATATAAATAAGAATGTAAGAGGGTTAACTGTGGAGTTCCACAGGGATCTGTGTTGGGTCCATTATTGTTTTTATTGCATGTTAATGACCTGCCTGAGTTTTGTTTATCACTTGGTGTTTCCCCAATATTTTATGCTGATGACTCAAATGTTCGAATCTCTGCCCATGATAATTTTAACTTGGCAGAGAAAATAAACTGTATTCTCCCAAAGTTAGACAAATGGTTTCAGTATAATGGTTTGGCACTAAATGGGAAAAAGACAGAAGTAGTTGTTTTTAATACTGTTCAGAATAAAGATTTGTTTACACAGGATATAAATATAAATAATGAAACAGTGAATACAACGGAGGGTACAAAATTTCTTGGAGTTCACGTGGATTGTAATCTAAAATGGGCAAAGCACATTAAGGGCATACAAATGAGATTAGCATCCGTTATATATGGAATTAATGAACTGAAATTTGCCTGTGATGTGAAATGTTTGAAGATATTGTATTATGCAAACTTCCATTCCATTTTGAAGTATGGGGTTATTATGTGGGGTAATTCTACTGACTCAAGAAAGATTTTTATATTGCAAAAAAGGGTAATTCGAACAATGTTAAACTTACCCTACCGTGAATCATGTAAAAAACATTTTCAATCTCATTGTATTCTCACATTACCATGCATTTTTATTTTAGAGTGTGTTTGTTTTGTTAAGAGTAATTTTGATATTTTTCATAAGGAGAAAGTCCATGACCATAATACTAGGAATTTAAATAGTACTATATTACCTCCAAAAAGCAGACTTAAACTTTTAGACAAAGGTCCTATGTGCTCATGTATTAAAATCTACAATAAACTTCCTGTTTCATTAAAAGATATCTACACATATATAGAATTTAAAAACGCTGTAAAATTGTTTCTTAATAAGTATTGTTTTTATAGTGTAGATGAATATTTGAATGCTAAATTTTGACAGATTTGGATGTGTAAAATTTTTTTTTTCTTGTTGTTTTGTGTGTGTGTTAATATATTCTTTGTTCTAAAACGACGCGTCTTAACCCATGCATGATACCATGTATTTTATGTGTGTACCTTGTATTTGGAATGAGATAAAATAAATAATTTGAATTTGAATTTGGGCGTAAGATGAGTCTTGGCCAGAGTGACGTCTAAAAGTCATAAGCCGAAACTCAAAAGCTCGTATTTTAGCCTTATAAATGTATCCTCTCTTTGAAACAAATGGTACAGTCGTCAGTATTTTTACCTGTGCAGTATTTGAAAATTGCAAGTGTGACCATGCTGATGGGGTAGGTTTTGATCCAGTCTGTGGTAGAGGTGCTCACTTGCTGCAATAAGGGCTTGGAGACAATCTCAAGAATGTCTGCTCTGCGAGTCTCCAAGGACTTCTTGCTGAAATTGAATTCAAAATTATATAATATCTGCAATATGACGATAAGGTCTAAAGGATTTGGGCGTGAGGCTGCCTGGAGCCGCCATTGTGGTCAGTGAAGGTAGCAAGTTCTCACATGGTTAGGCAAACACTCTTATGCAATATTTTTGTTTACAGCTATTTGCCACTTGGTAGCTTGTCACACAATAGTAATATGCTATTTATATATACAGTATTTAAATTTAAAATAATCGTGTAAATAAAATACCTATTATATCTCGTAAAACTATATTATTTACTGATAGTTTCTCTTTACTTGAATTAATGAGTTAAGGGTAAGGTAACGCCACCAATGTTAAAAAAAATCCCTCTCACAAAAATTCTGAAAAAAAAAATTAAAATGTTCTCCTCTACACCCCCTATCAGTAGCTAAAATATCAGGTATACAAATACGATCTAGTTTTTGAGTTATGAATTTTTAAAGTTGACTAAATTAACATGGGATTTTCATTTCTCCATGTTAAAGTAGTCAACTTAAAAAATTTATAACTCAAAAACTAGATCGTATTTGTATACCTGATATTTTAGCTACTGATAGGGGGTGTAGAGGAGAACATTTTAAATTTTTTTCAGAATTTTTGTGAGAGGGATTTTTTTTTAACATTGGTGGCGTTACCTTACCCTTAACTAACTACTGTATAATGTATATCATATAATTATTACACATTTTTTTAATAAATAGTACAATAACAATCTAAACTAGTCAGAGTTGTTCATACTACTTTTTTATTAATACTGAAGGTATAAAGTTACATTAAAAATAATTAAGACATAAAGATTGAGTGGATGATGGATTTGAATTGCTAATTGAAACCAGTTTTAAAAATTACTTGTGTATTACACCCGCCCCACAGAAAAAAACTTCACTTAAGGCTTAACCTGAGATATTTGGATGAAAAAAGTTGTATTGACAGATGTTCTTGAAATTAATTTGGTAGACTTACAACAATTGTCCAAATACTGCTGATTTTTTTAAGATTTTTTTTAACAGTTGTTTTAATTATAATTAATTTATTCAAATGAGAATTTTGTATCGTTTCAATGTTAAATTTTTCAATCAACATTACACAAAAACGGCTCGAGATATTTTTTAAAATGTTGTATAGATTAAAAGCTAATTTTTTGGACTGTTTTTATGAATGTTTTCATATATTTTAAACCGCTGCGTTGCTCGTTCTTGAAACTAGATGAGCAATGTGGCAACGCTCTCAGGGACTGTAGTCACCTCTCACTCTTGCCGATTAGCATTACTAGTGCGCTACAGTATTGCCAAGTTTTTTTATGGTCTGACCTTGACAGACAAATTCTCAGGTTATACCTTAATCTTTCACACCATCTTGATAATTCAAATGATCAAGAATGTAATTGATATTCGGATGGCCGCTTGTGGCATATGCTTTCTATAAATGCTAGTTTAAAATGTTTTATTTGGAGCTCACAAAATATGCGTTTAAGTAAAATGTGAGAAAGTAGCTAAACATAGTAACATACCTATGAGCGTTTCCATCTCCCTCCTTGAGCATACTAATAACTTGAGGATGAAAGAACAGAGTGTCTCTGTGGGCTGCTAGATATAGAATCACCTTCCTCCCGTGCTCATGTGTGGCAAAGTCATGAGCATTTTCCAGGATGCTTGCTAGAATAACCTGCAAGCGAGAGAAAGAGAGAAAGAGAGAGAGAGAGAGAGAGAGAGAGAGAGAGAGAGAGAGAGAGAGAGAGAGAGAGAGAGAGAGAGATATTAATACATATTGTCTGTCAGCTGAGAATCACTCTGCAATTCCAGATTATAAAGTTTTTTTGTTGAGAGACAAGATGGTCCCTATTATCTTAATGTTCTGAATCTATTACGGAACACAGCTTAAATTGAATTCATTTAAACATTTAAGTTGCACTTTATATTGACATTTCTCGTCAGCTTGAATTTCTTTGTCCGCAAAGCCTTAGTGCGACATTATATATTATTAATTCATTATGTTAAGGCTACACTAGTAGATGTATCATCTATTGTATTAAAGTCAAGGGGTGAGACTGCGCTCTAAGCTCGAAGCAAAATTTTCCCTGGCTGGCAGCTGAGCGAACTCAGGTTAGTGGGAAGGTTTCGCGTTGCCAAGTCTTTAAACTACAATTTCAACAATTTGGCAACGCTGTATCATTCAAAGTTTCTCTTCTGCTATTGGCTATTGTCACTTCTTTAAAAAATTCTCCCGCTATTTTTCCCTTTATATGATTGGAAGGAGAAACATTTCTTACTCGCTACTCCACCAAAGTGGATTCAGTGCGAGCCGTGTAAAAGAGCACAAGCGTTAGCCTTCCATATTATATAGTTCAAATTAAGGAAAATAAACTATTTAGGTTGTGATAATCTTATTTACCAGGAATCAAAAAGCTCAGGATATTAATCCTGAGTTTTACAGCACTGATGCTATGACATGTAAACATTGGTGTCTGCCCCAATTGGATAGATCCAATGTTAGAAATGTCTTAACTCGCCAGGCTGTTCACGGCTTCCACCATCTAGTTTTTAAATCCTCTGGTTATCATAAAGCTGAACAATCTTGTGTATGTAAATTATGTAATGAATATTGTAGCCAATATCATTTAAATATCTGTAAATCTAGAATTAAGCCTATTAGCGATTATGCCAGGGGAGATTTCATATAGTCTATAGATTTTGAATAGCAATGAAGCAATAAGTTTTTTATTCTATCTATTTTCTATGTCATATTTTGTTTTATATATGTGATTATATATATGATATATTATTATTATGATGTAACAGGCTGTTAGTATCATCTGTTATTTTATTTTATATTGTTTTATTATCATTTTCTATTGTTCTATTATTCTGTAACTATTATATATGTTTTGTATGTATGTTTTATGTGTTCTATTGTAATGTTTTTCTATAATGTATGTTTCTAGTGCTGTTAATATGTACACTTTCTGTGTTTAATAAAAGACTAATAATAATTAAAAGAAAAGGATAGGAATAACCAGCAAGGCCTTACCGATCGAAAGAGTCACAGTAGGTGGAAATTCTTGTGGTCACAGAGGTTCACTCGAAAGTTTTTACATTTTTGAAACGTTTCGCATCGTGGAGATGCTTCTTCAGTCACAAGAAGAAGTAGAATGATTTGACTGTTGGCTTGCTGGCTGGTATGTGAGGGGAGGGAGGGGAGACAGGAGAGGGGAGGTGTGGAATGAGTTGGTATGATATTTACAAAGGAGTGAAGGGGAATGATATTTACAAGGGAGGGAAATTTGAATTGAGTTATCTGAGGTTTAGCCCAGGCTTCTCCTCTATTTGCCTGGATTTCAGTACATTTTGATAAGCTAATTCCCACTGACGCAAAGTTGGATAATTGACGAATCCTGATAATGTTTTAATTGTTTTTACTGTGAAGCATTTATTGAGGTCGTTAGTGTCATGTGAGGCCGCATGATCAGACACAGGCTTGCTCACGTAATGATGTCGTACATCAGACCTGTGTCCACTCATGCGGTCTCGAGTAGCCTGTGAAGTGAGTCCTATGTAAAAAGCATTACATTGTTTCTCCTGGTTTGTGTTTTGGTCTCTTATTTTCTGTTTACATTCTAACATGTATATTGCATTTTTTGATGTGCATGTGTTGTGATTTTTGATAGGGTAGGTAACATTCGTTACTGGACTTTTAAATGTTTGGCTGGCTATATGTATTTCACATGTTTGGTATTTTCTTCCTCTGTTGTCTTGTTTATCTTGGTTATTGCAGGGATATGAGCCAGGAGGGGGTGGTTTCGGTTTTGGGGTGGGATCGGTATGAGACAAAAGTCTTCTGAGGTTTGGCGGTTGACGGAAAGTTATGGCTGGGGGCTTTTTGAATAGGTGAGAGGTTTCTGGGGCTGAGCTGAGGATAGGATGTGCCATTGTTGTTATTTTTCTGAGCTCCTTCTCTAGATTGGGATGGTATGTTGTGATAAGTGGGGTGGTTACCTCCTTCTTTGGTTTGCTGGTAACTTGTGTTGTTTCTATGTTATTTAGTGCTCTGTTAATTTGTTTTTGAACTATTGTGTTTGGGTAACCTCTTCTGGTGAGTGCTTCCTTTATGATGTCCATGTACTTGAGTCTAGTTTCATCAGAATTTGGGATACGGGTGCCCCTGCAGGCCAGACTATGTGGTATGGATCGGATAGTCCGAGGTGGGTGGCAACTCGTGTAATGTAGGTATTGCATGTGGTTTGTTGGTTTGATGTGAATAGCAGTTAATACATGACCTTGTTTTATATTTATGTCTACATCGAGGAATGTGGCTTTGGTTGCTGAGATATCATGGGTGAATTTTAAGATTGAGAAATTGTTGAGGTTTTTTATGAATTTATCTAATAATTCCATGCCATGTGGCCACGCCATAAAAATATCATCAATGAATCTTCTCCACATGTGTGGTTTTTCTACTTGACTGTTAATGAATTCTTTTTCTAATAAAATTATTAGAAAAATTATTAAAATTATTTCTATTATTAGAAAAAGAATTCATTAACAGTCAAGTAGAAAAACCACACATGTGGAGAAGATTCATTGATGATATTTTTATGGTGTGGCCACATGGCATGGAATTATTAGATAAATTCATAAAAAACCTCAACAATTTCTCAATCTTAAAATTCACCCATGATATCTCAGCAACCAAAGCCACATTCCTCGATGTAGACATAAATATAACACAAGGTCATGTAGTAACTGCTATTCACATCAAACCAACAAACCACATGCAATACCTACATTACACGAGTTGCCACCCACCTCGGACTATCCGATCCATACCACATAGTCTGGCCTGCAGGGGCACCCGTATCCCAAATTCTGATGAAACTAGACTCAAGTACATGGACATCATAAAGGAAGCACTCACCAGAAGAGGTTACCCAAACACAATAGTTCAAAAACAAATTAACAGAGCACTAAATAACATAGAAACAACACAAGTTACCAGCAAACCAAAGAAGGAGGTAACCACCCCACTTATCACAACATACAATCCCAATCTAGAGAAGGAGCTCAGAAAAATAACAACAATGGCACATCCTATCCTCAGCTCAGCCCCAGAAACCTCTCACCTATTCAAAAAGCCCCCAGCCATAACTTTCCGTCAACCGCCAAACCTCAGAAGACTTTTGTCTCATACCGATCCCACCCCAAAACCGAAACCACCCCCTCCTGGCTCATATCCCTGCAATAACCAAGATAAACAAGACAACAGAGGAAGAAAATGCCAAACATGTGAAATACATATAGCCAGCCAAACATTTAAAAGTCCAGTAACGAATGTTACCTACCCTATCAAAAATCACAACACATGCACATCAAAAAATGCAATATACATGTTAGAATGTAAACAGAAAATAAGAGACCAAAACACAAACCAGGAGAAACAATGTAATGCTTTTTACATAGGACTCACTTCACAGGCTACTCGAGACCGCATGAGTGGACACAGGTCTGATGTACGACATCATTACGTGAGCAAGCCTGTGTCTGATCATGCGGCCTCACATGACACTAACGACCTCAATAAATGCTTCACAGTAAAAACAATTAAAACATTATCAGGATTCGTCAATTATCCAACTTTGCGTCAGTGGGAATTAGCTTATCAAAATGTACTGAAATCCAGGCAAATAGAGGAGAAGCCTGGGCTAAACCTCAGATAACTCAATTCAAATTTCCCTCCCTTGTAAATATCATTCCCCTTCACTCCTTTGTAAATATCATACCAACTCATTCCACACCTCCCCTCTCCTGTCTCCCCTCCCTCCCCTCACATACCAGCCAGCAAGCCAACAGTCAAATCATTCTACTTCTTCTTGTGACTGAAGAAGCATCTCCACGATGCGAAACGTTTCAAAAATGTAAAAACTTTCGAGTGAACCTCTGTGACCACAAGAATTTCCACCTGCTGTGACTCTTTCGATCGGTAAGGCCTTGCTGGTTATTCCTATCCTTTTCTTTTAATATTATATAGTTCAGTGATTAAAGTACAAATTCTGTAGTTAATACTTTAAAATATACATGGTGGCAAAAAACTTGTTGAATCCACTTTTATATTGACTTATTTTATTTTAAATGCAGAGCAGAATATGTCAACTAACTCAGAACAAAAAATAAAATATACGTTATTAAATACTATCGTGCCCACTCTTTTTTCTTATTTTAAGGACAAATAATTTATTACCTTTGATAGTAAAACTGTATCATCAACACAATCAATCATGGCCATCAGAGTTAAATGCCCAAACTCATGGCATGCCATTTCCTTAATGTATTCCTTGCATGCTTTCATCATGTTCTTTCTCTCTTTGGGTGTTGCGGTCCAGAGGCAGTGCATGCTGAGCCATGCTCCATGCTTGGAGACAGGCAACGTGGGTAGAGCTGGACGCAGTAGTGTCAGCAGCTCCTCTTGCTCGGTTGGTGTGACAAGGTGCCCCAGTAGATCACGCAGCACAACATGTACTAGCTCAGCACCCACCTGACCCCTGCACAAAGTTTAAATTTGAAATAATTAGAATTAGTGTGGTTATTACAGATAACAGTTAGGTAACATATTTTTTTCTTCAAATTTTCAATTCTTGAATTTTCCTTAATAAATAGTAAATACTTGTGTACACATAATACTGTATTTTTACTATAGTAGTAATACTAAATAAGGCAAAATATCAGCCTGGCTACACCTGAAAGGGTAAAATGGCGTCAAGGATATTAACTTGACTTTTTTTAATACTACTTTTATCATTATCTTTCTTTAAATTATTTTAAACTGCACTTTCAAGTATAATACAGTATATGTAAACACGGTTTGGGTTTAAAATAATATATGTATATATATATATATATATACACACACACACATATATATATATATAATTAATTAAATTACTTTAGTCAAAATATCACAATTGGTTGTTATTTTAAAGTTAGTCTTGTTAAAGTTGAAAGGTACACATGGAGTTTGGCCTTGAGGAGAGTGGACTTGAAATACCACAATGCTACCATTTACATTCATGAGCTACTAGTTTTTGCATGCATGCACCATTTGTGTGGTGATCAGTGATAAAAGTGTGGCAGAAATGGTCCGGAACGCCGATCCGGTAAAAGAAAGTCAGGTGGAACGCAGTTCTACATGGAAGGGTGCAATGGATCAAATTGCAAGAAAATTATATTTTATATTTAAAATAATTGCTAACATACAAAAAGAAAAAAAAAATTAAAATTTTCATTTGTCAGCATTATATTTTTTTATTTTTTAATGTTCTAGAATGACATTCTACTTCAATGTGGCGCAGAGAGGGAAGGGGAATTAACCCACCAACCTCATATGATAAAACTGAAAATAAAATCCCTATTTTTAAGCCATAAGAATATTGGGACACAGGAAATGAGCCGAAAAGGAAATAAACCGAAAGGGAAATGAACCGAAAAGAAATAAACCGAAGAGGAAATGAACCGAAATTTAAAACGTCGTGGAGGGGGTTCGCTCCGCCTTAAAGAAAAGGCGCAGCCCATCAAAATGCAATTGGCAACACCGCTCATCTAAATTCAGTAATTTCGGTTCATTTACTTTTCTATTTTCAATTTTTATTATTTAATTTAAATATTTTTGTTAAGTGAGAGAATATTAACAAACGTACGTGTCTATTATTTATTTTATCATTTTATTTTTTCGGTCCATTTCCTTCCCTATTCCTATATCCTCATTTTTGTAATATTCTATACACGTGCATATATATATTAATTAAAAATGTTAACATAAGACTCATAACTTATTTGAACTAAAATTTAAAATCCAGAATATTTTTCTATTCTTTGCATGGTGAGTAAATTTAGATTCATTTTTTTTTTCCCATTCTTTCTTTTTCAATTCATTTCCTCTCATAAGACCATATTCTCTATTCTCTGGATTTATTTCATATGTTATCATATTTGGTTAGCAACTGAGGACATACTATAGACGATTGCTGCTTATTTTTAACCGTTAGTCGCTATACCTGCTCCTCGCAGCATGCAGAAAGAAGGGCCCTGAAAGAGAATAGGTGGGCAAGATCGTGTTAGAAAATGTAGGAACAATTTAGTGGGGGGGGGGGGGGATACAATTTTAAAAGTTTATTGGTGGCAAGCTTTTTTCTAAGAGTTCTACCGTGTACTATTCCATATTCTTACAGTACATAAACCTGATTTATTTTGTTCAGTTTAGTAAAAACCAAATTCTAGTATATAGCCTTTGGTAAAAACACTAAACACAAACACAAAAGTCACCTTTTTTGTAGTTTATTATATGCCAGCACAATATAATTATTTACATTATGGCGCACCTCAGAGCTCCCTATATTACCAGGGGCATGACATCAGCGCAATCCCCTCTATAAGAGTAATAGATGTCTTATATTTCTCTCATGTGCGTAGAAATTTTGGCTGATTTTGGTTGGTATCCGAGGAAACTGCAATACTCCTGCTGCATTGGGAGAATCTGATCATGAAATTGACATATTTGTGTATTATAATTTGTAATACTCATTGTCTGAAGACATGTCACAACTAATTATGGCGGTGTCAATTGCTGGAAGCATTTTACTATATGCTGATAGCCTGATATAGTATAATAAAAAATGTGATTATTTTTTAAGAAAGTGAGAAGGTAAGGAAAAGTTATGCAAGAAAGAATATGAATATGTTGTCAGATTTATTTATACTGCAATTTTTTCGTGTATATTTTTTCGTAATTATTAAGCACCAAAATATATAAGAAATATAAGAACACATAGAGCAGGCCGAAGGTAAATCAAAGAATGGGCCGAGTTGACTGATATATCTGAGTGTAGCACCAGGGGTCACCAAGGCTATACAGAAATTTAATTAAATAACCATTGATTGTAGTCATTAAAAGTATAAAATTTAATTCGAGAAAAATTACATCATGAACTTCATGGTTATATGGACTATTTTATTATATTCGATATTTGCAATTTAATTTAATAGTTATAACCAGCCGTATAGTTCAATTTTAAATTTACAGTTTCCTAATCTACTGAGTCCATTCAAAAATACACAATTCTGCTATTAAGCGACAAAAAGATCGAGCGATAAAAAGAGAGAATTAAAGGTACCGAAAAAAAAATGTATCATTTGGCACAATTAAAAATCAATGTTTGAGTTCAATTTATTGTTTTCCATTTTGAAATATAGAACCAATGGATTCAGCAGGCTAATTTTCCAATGGAAGCAATCTTCAGTTTACAATTAAAAGTAAATTGTATAATGCATTGTTATTTTTAAATTTTAATGTTTATCCTCCCCCCTCCCTACCTCTATTGTTATTATGCAGTTCGAAAATGAGTTATTTAGTGCTGACTATAATACTGACCCCTAAAATATATATAAAAAAAAATATGTAAACATTTTTCTACTTAAATTGTATATAACTATAATAACCTCTCTCCACGCACGTGTAGCGTTATATTATAGAACTAAACATGGCAGCTTGTGAATGCATGGGGGAATCACTTTTTTTTATCCATTGAGCATATATTGTTTGCACTAATTAAAAAAAATTTAATGTGCAATTTTATTTCATGAAATAATATATAAAAAACGTTATTTTTGATTATGTTTTTTAAAGTATCATCTGATGTCAAAAAATGAAAACTGAGTTAGCATTTTTTTAAAATAGTTCCAGTGCTCCTACATATGGAACCGAAATAAAAAAAAATCCATCTCACATAGGTTCTCCAGAAAAAAAAAATCCAAAGTCAGAGTGAACGACGCGTCGCTTAACATGGGGCCCTCCCTAAAAAAGACACTCGAATATCTCGAAAAAATACACCGTTAGGTGGTATGAAAAAAATATGACAATGTTCTATGACCCGAGCTTTAACAGAAAATCGAATAAAAAAAAAATTGGCTCGAATGCATTTTTCCGTAAAAAAATCAAGAAAATTTCCCATGTTGATTCCCATAAGAGCTTTTCGTGATTTTATGACGGGAAAACGGATTCGAGAACGTATGTTTTTTAAACAAGTTTTGGTTAAAGATCGAGCCATAGAACATGGCTATATTTTTTTCATACCACCTAACGGTGTATTTTTTCGAGGTATTCGAGGTTGTTTTTTCAGGTAATAAGGCCCCATGTTAAATGACGCGTTCTCTCTAACTTTGGAATTTCTTTCTGGAGAACCTATGTGAGATGGAATTTTTTAGATTTCGGTTCCATATGTAGGAGCACTGGAACTATTTTTAGAAAATATAACTAACTCGTCTCTTTGTCGTCTTTTTTGTAGTAGACACTGTACTTTAAAGTGAATAGTGCATGAAAATTTTATCCTATATATAGTTTTCTTTTACGCGCCACACGTAATCCAGTTGCTTGCGTTGCTTGCATATTTTTTTCAGCTACTTCAATTGTAGACTTACAACAACAACAAACTTATTTTTACTGATTAACTATCTATGCCCTATAGGACAAATTATGTATTTTATTGAAATTTTACATGTAATTATATATATAAAATAGCTGTGGTAAATTTATTTATATATATACATAAAAAAATTAAAAAAAAAAATTAGTTTCCATATATGGAAAAATTTACCTGCTAAATTCATTCACTATTTCAAAATTAACAACAACAAAAAAGCGTAAATCAATATTAAAAAATTCTATTATGGATTGACCAATCAAATTATATTCTCTTAGCTACTTTACCGTTAAAAAGTCTCCCCCCTTCCCTGAATAGCATACTTTTATTATATGTATTTTTTTATTCATATTTGGAATAATTAATAAATGGGCATTCTGGACCAAAATGTGTCAATTGCTCCGAAATATCAACCAATCAATCAACGGGAATATTTATTTTTAAAAATGATCTATAAATATAATAATTTTCTTACCCTAAACCCTTAACCAACACTAAAATAAACATAAATAAAATAATTTAATTAATCTAAAATATAAGATGATTGTAAAACAGTACCTATACTCTATATAAGGCTTCCGGCCTTGGTAGGACTGTATTGTTGTTTTTTATCAATAAAAATATTAAAAATAAATTACACTATAGCGTTCCTACTATATTAACATGCCATTGTAAAAGCACAATACATTTTTCTGTGAGGAATGTTACATAAAATAGCACACGAAACAGACCTGATAACTATTACAATGCTAATCTGTTAAGGGTAAGGTAACGCCACCAATGTTAAAAAAAATCCCTCTCACAAAAATTCTGAAAAAAATTTAAAATGTTCTCCTCTACACCCCCTATCAGTAGCTTAAATATCAGGTATACAAATACGATCTAGTTTTTGAGTTATGAATTTTTAAAGTTGACCAATTTAACATGGGAGTTTCATTTCTCCATGTTAAAGTAGTCAACTTTAAAAATTTATAACTCAAAAACTAGATCGTATTTGTATACCTGATATTTTAGGTACTGATAGGGGGTATAGAGGAGAACATTTTAAATTTTTTTCAGAATTTTTGTGAGAGGGATTTTTTTTAACATTGGTGGCGTTACCTTACCCTTAATACGAGCTTTATGTTGAGCTTTACCTTTCTACTGCAAAATAGCACTTTAAAAAAAATAATAATAAGTTGCTTTAAAAAATTAGTAAGTGCATATTTGCCTATTATATATACTCAAACTATTATAATGTTATACAGAATGTGTATTATTAAAATGTTGAACTAATAAAGAATAAAATTGCAATATATTTAATTAAAATATCATGTTCTGCACTGCACTGATCCCCTCAGATTACTTTTTAAAATTCAAACGAGGCCTAGCATCTAAAAAAGGTTAACAATTTCTTCATTATTCGTCTTCATAATATCTATTGTTTTTCTCATTTACTGTATAAGAAGTAAAAGCTGTATCTCCTCTAGCTCTCGTCCAAATAAAATTGCGAAAAAAAAAGTCATGTTTCAACTCTGTGATACAAAACGAATCAGCTGTAATTAATATTATAATGATAAAATAAAAAGTAACAATATTTACTCTTACACGTGTAACACTTTATTACAATTTTAAATTTTTATTTCAGCATATTGAAAGCCAGTAAATCATGCAAACTCTCTAATACACAAGTGTATTAACCATATAAACAGAACTTTACATTGCAATAGTATAGATTCGAGAAAATAAGCGATTGCGAGTGTTCCGCAGAATTGAGAAATATTCGAAGTTAAAAAATACGAGTTTGAAAAAATTGCGCATTCTCCCTACCTCGATCGCCTCGCGCGAAGACGGCGATGACGGATTTATTAATTAAAATTAATGTAATGATGCACCACTAAAATAAACTGCACCAACCCACGGCATCACCATGCAATGATTGGGATGCAATTCACATTTATATCGTGTATTTAAAGGTTTGAGGTAACTGGAAAACCGTCAAGCTGGCCACCTCATTTGATTTGATTTTAATTATTTTATAGTCAAATTAACAGCACCGCTGATGAATTCAACGGCACCACCTCAGTGTTGCACCATGATCCATTGTTCTAATATAAAGTATTTTTTCCGTTTTGACCGTTGTAAGGCGTCTTAAAGTGTGGATAGAAAATCAGCTGTTCGGGTATTTTTTAAAATAGGCAACCTGCATTGCGGACAAATTTTTTAACTTTACGTTTCTAGCATCCATGTGCTATAGCTCGACGTTGCTTGAATTCGGTGATCTAACGGGAACAGTTCAATGCCAGCATATCATGCTAACCACTCGACGTCGCCTCGGAAAATTTCCACTTGCAGCCATATTAATCATCATGTCTCATAAGAGTCATAAGAATAACATAGGGCATGGTGATTAACAAGTCTGCAAAAAGGGAAATTTTGCCAGTTGATGAGTGTATACATTATTGGGGTTAAAGTGATCGGAATAGTCTTTCAACTTTTAACCACTATATATTCATACATTTAGATTTTTTTTTAATTCAATCGAAAAGGAAATGAATCGAAAATGAAATGAGCCGAAAAGGAAATGAACCAAATTGGAAATGGCGAGACGAAGAGGAAATGAACTGAAGAGGAAATAAACCGAATCGGAAATGAACCGAAAAGGAAATAAACCGAAGAGGAAATGAACCGAAAAGGAAATAAACCAAAGAGGAAATAAACCGAAGAGGAAATAAACCGAAAAGTAAATAAACCGAAGAGGAAATAAACCGAAAAGTGTACAGTGTTGTCAGATTTTACAATACCTCCCACCACTTTGTTAAACGGAGGCGTGGCGAGGGCGTGGCCAAGTAAAAATTTCGGTTTATTTCCTCTTCGGTTCATTTCTTTTCGGTTCATTTCCCCTTCGGTTTATTTCTCTTTCGGTTCATTTACCCTGTCCCATATTATATTATGTTATTATGTTATATTATATTATTATGTACATGTTCAGGGTGCTCATCTGAACTTTTGAGGCACTTGAGTGGTTCTTGCACAAAGAACTCCTGGTTACTTATAATGTCTGTTCCTATAGTAAAACCATGTAAAAAGATTGTTCTTTGCAGTGGCCTACAACAGTCACCAGAAGCCACATTTTTTTCAATTTTAGTCGTGCCGAAAGATAATTTTGTGAGTAATAAAAAACTGAAGTCAGATATTTGTTAATATTTTTTAATTATTTTTAATCGAATTATTAAGCAAGGTCAATCAGAGTACTATAATAAAGGGTTTTAAAAACATGCATTACAATATCTTTGCCAAACATTAAACTTTTATAAATTTTTTGCCTCAACTTCTGCCTCTTAGTGCTGCAGGTAGTATAGTTCCAAGACCTTTTCTTATCTTTTGATCTTAATGATACTTATTCGAGTTAAGTAATTTCAGAACGTTTGTTAACTATGAAACTTGTTCAGTTGTACTGGAAATAAAATTTGAACCTACATGCTTTTTTAAATCAAGTTTCTATCTAAATTATAACCAAATAAGTATAATAAAAATTATAAGTAATTAAAAAATTAACTTGGTATAAATTGAGATAGAAACATGATTAAAAAAAGCATATAGGTGTAGGTTCAAATTTCATTTCCAGTACAACTGAACCAGTTTCATAGTTAACAAACATTCTGAAATTACTTAACTCACAAAGTATCATTAAGATCAAAAGATAAGAAAAGGTCTTGGAACTATACTACCTGCAGCACTAAAAGGCAGAGGTTAAAGCGACAAAAGTTTTACAAGTTTATTGTTTGGCAAAGATATTGTAATGCATGTTTTTAAAAACATTGTTGTATGGTACTCTGATAGACCTTGCTTAATAATTCGATTAAAAATAATTAAAAATATTAAGAAAAATCTGACTTCAGTTTTTTATTATTCACAAAATGATCTATCGGCACGACTAAAATTGAAAAAAATGTGGCTACTGGTGAGGGATGTAGACCACTGCAAAGAACGATCTTTTTACATGGTTTTACTATAGGAACAAACATTAGAAGTAACCAGGAGCTCGAAAATTAGTTGTGCAAGAAGGGATCAAGTGCTCAGATGAGCATACCCCCTATACATACCCTGGTACATTTTATAATATTGTAACGCCGAACATTCTTTGCATTATTCACTTTTAGTGATATGTTATTAAAAGAGAGATGAAGATCCCTGTAATACGCAAACTTTGTTCTATCAAACTGTGTTTTTTTATTTTCTTGTACATACAAACTCGGCCCTCAACAAGAATAGAATTTTAGCACGACAGTAGTTAGAAAATGCCTGAAGCCATAATTATGTAATTTTCCAGGATAGTTCGAAAATGTCCACCCCTGAATTTTTTTCAGCATTATATAGTTGTAGATAAAAATGATAACAAATTTGAATTTTCAAGTTCTTTTAGAGACGTATTTTTTAATTCTGCTATTTACTTTTTAATTTGATTGATACAGGTCCAACCAAAAGTGTAAAAATGTTGGTCCCTGAAAAGCCCTTTATAGTTGCTAGCCGTCATGGACATGAGTCGACTACCTAGGATTTTGAGAGGCCTGAAAAATATTAATTCAATTATTTCAATTTATATTTAACGCATATTTTCATAATACGGATCGAAAGTCAAACGCATGCAATATTTTTTTTTTTTTTTTATTTTAATGATAAGCTGATGAGCTGGTGTTGTTTATTATTTTTTTATGTGCTTATTGGCATTGATTAAGGTAATGCGACAATATTTGTAGCCCACCCAGAAATCGAATGCTCTTTTTATTGCGACTGTTGAAAAAATCCTGCAGGTTTGATGGCACTCAAATCTTTAACTATATAATATATACTTTTTAATTATTGACAATTAAGATAATATTGCACATAAAATCTCAAAATGCAAAACATTTCTGAACTGCAGATATTTATTAAATTTAAAAATTTATTGTAATTTCATAATGTATTATAATCTGTACTATATAATTATTATGTATGTAATTTATGTAAAAAAATAAATAATAACTGCGACGCCCACTTTTCCAAAAAAATTGCGGCTGCGGCGAGCTACTACTGGGGGGCCATGCCCCCAAGACCCCCCTGGATAGCGTTCCGGCAAATCCACCATTTGGGTTATTTATTCTTTTTTTTTTTCTTGTCTTTCCCTCCCATTTTATGTATTTCTTAACCCAATAAACAATTATTATTATTAAATACATGTACCCACTTTTACCACTGGTGGTGATTCATATAGTCAATATTATATTACAACTTACTTTGTCAAGACTTTGATGAGATTTGCTTTTGTAGATGCAATAATTCCTACTTTCATTGTTTCAGATATTTTAAAAGCATCCTCTAGACATTGCACCTTGTCATTTCTAGACAATTTGAACATTTCACCATAAAAATCTTGTTTCATATAATTTTTCTGTTGTGCTGTTGCATGCTTTGTATATGCAATAGTGACAATCTTGGAAGCAATCTAAAGAAAAAGTAAATATTATACTATGTAGTACAGAATTGTTAAAATATTTTATAAAAGCCTCTCAGCTATTTCCTATACACTTGAAGCTTCACTCTGAATTATGTGCTATCTGCCTACCAGAATCATGTACGACAATGAGCTGTCTGCTAGATCAGACGACTGCAATTATTATCGGTAGAGCAGAAATTGCATGCATAATTGCATTCACCTGATACAGCAGAGAGCTTATAGTTGAACTCGATCATGGAAGGCAGATGGCTCTACTATTCCGAATGAGGGGCAATATACAATAAAATATGGATATACGATATATTATAGTATTATTATACTGTATATTACTTATGGACATTAACAATTATTAAGTTTAATTAGAGTTAATTTGACATTACACTTTATTGCTTTCCACAGCCAACAATGAAAATTAGTGATTATAATTACTGAACTGCAGAGATATACCACAAAAGTAAAGTTCTCCCAAAAATATGCCATGTAGTGAGGAGAGTTATAAGAAGCTAAAATGCAAACAATACTCTGCAGGAAAGGTGGATGAACAGCCCTCTTAAATTTGTGAAAATACTTACATTATGACTCATCAATTTTACAGTGTTTCCAATGAAAGAGTCGATTACAGACTTGACCATGACCTTCGACCCATGTTCCAGAATTCTGGCTATACAGAAGCTTGAGTATTTCTGCTGCACCATTGCAAGGAAGGAGGATTTTAATTCTTCAGTAACCTCGGCATGAATGTCATCTTTTCCAGTTTTAATAATCCACTGCACAATCCTTGCCATGTCATGAGTGTACACCACTTGTTTGTAGTGCCCCTTCAGCAACTGGTGTAATTCTCTGAGCAGCTCTTCTTGTTTCTCCTTAGGGCAATCACTTCTCCTAAAAGTCTCCCATATCTTCTTAGCCTTGACAGTCACTTCAAAGAAAGTACAAGTTGACTTTTTACGGGTGACTTTAAGATTTTTTTTTTCTGCCTTGAATGTTTTCCAGTCAGGTTTGTCTTTTTGTCCTGAGCAAAGAAATATGCAAATATGAAACAAATTTTGTAGTGATCAGTTCAATAGACTCAACCAATTTAAGTGGCCCTTTGAAAAATTGGTACACTCCCCATTATGAATAGAAATTAGAATAGAAATTTCTTTATTAGGCGATGTTTGGCCTGACAGCCATTCTTACACATAACCTCAATGATTAGTATTTCATTATGATTATGATTAGTATAATCATAATTATGATTATGATTAGTAGATGGCGGAATTTAGGTGTTTTGCTTTTAGTGTGTATGGGGTCTATTTTGTTCTTGTTCAGGATATTCACAGTTCACATAAAATCAATGAAAATAAGCCAATAAAAAAAAAATCCCTTTTCCCCCTTTATTTTGGTTTTCGTGACTTTTTTTTAAAAAACTTGTCTTTTTACCTAATTTTAGATAATTTTTGCTATTTTTGGGCTTGATTTAAGTAAATATACTAAAAATTAATGAATAAACAATTAAAAACATTCATTACATTTTTTTTTTAACATCTCAGAACACTGGCCTTTTCAAATAAAATGAAGAAAAGCGATAGGTATAGCGAAGGATTACGTGATGTTGAAAGCCAAAAATAGCAAATAGCAAAACATCACGTAATCCTTCGCTATACCTATCGCTTTTCTTTTATGTACCTAAAAACATCCAACCGTAATGGTTCCTTTCCTTTATAATAACAAATAAAATGAAGTAAATTGATAAAAAATATATTTACAACTGCAAATAAAGGCTGTTCAATATATATATATTGATTATATATATATAATCTATGTATGAAGGTAGTAAAGCGTGTGTGAGGGTGAATGGTGGATCGAGCGAATGGTTTGAAGTGTAGCGAGGAGTGAGACGGGGTTGTGTGATGTCGCCATGGCTGTTTAATGTGTTTATGGATAAGTGTGTAAGATTGGCTGGTATAGATGAAAATGGAATTAGTGTGGGTACGTTTATGTTATGGTTGCCATTGTATGCAGATGATGCACTGGTGTTAGCTGATAGTGAATATGACTGACAAAGAAGGTTAAACCGTTTGGAAGTGAGCACTAGTCGTATAGATCTGAAAATCAATGTGAGGAAGACAAAAGTAAGGTGTTTGGTAGTACAGATAGCAAAGAGGCAAAAGGAATTGACCTAAAAGGAGAACTTCTGGAACGAGTGAAAGAATTTGTATATTTGGGAAGATTGTTTCGGGAGGACGGAAGTGTAGATGGAGAGAATGATAGGAGAGTAAGTGCTGGCAGGAGGATTGTGGGTAGTATGGCAGGGTTGTGTCGCACTGAGCTGTTGTCTAATACGGCTGTGTATAACTCTGTCCTAATACCAGAGATCTTATAGTGTAGAGATATTGAACATCCGTGTCAAATATTTTTCCTATCTGTTGGGGTAGAAACCAAAGAAATTCTGTAGATGAAGTTAAAAAAGACACGTTTAGGTCTCTGCATGTAGGTGGAGCTGCAGGAGTATCGGGTGTCGCGATGCAGCTGGCACCCCATCACAGTAACACCATTTGAATGCTTATCCTAAAAAGCTTCGGAATAACGTAGTCACACTTCTTTCAAGATCTGTGATGTTTGAACAAAATTTTGGTCATAAGCGTTCCATATCTCTACACTATAAGATCTCTGCTAATACCAACTTTGATGTATGGGTCTGAAGTATGGGTGTGTCAAACAAAGCATAAATTAGTTGAATGCAGTTGGTATGAGTTTTTTAAGGAATATGTGTGGTAAAACTAGGATGGATAGAGTGAGAAACAAATAGGTGATGAATGAGTGTAGAGTGAAAGAAAGTTTAATTGACAAGTATGAACGAAGTACACTACGTTGGTTTGGACATGTTGAGATAATGGGTGATGAACAAATTGCAAAACAGGGGTTTAAAGGTAGTAAACAAGGCATGAAAGGATTAGGTAGACCTAAAAAGGTTTGGTTGGATGTGACTGCAGAATGTTTGAAGAACAGAAGTGTTAAAAGTATGCAGTGTAATAGAGTGCAGAAGGCAAAAGAGTGTTATGAGTATTTCTGAAGCAAGTGGAGTATGCAAGAATCGAGTGCTTTGGAGGGCAATTTGTAAACGGCCGAGGTAATAATGCTGCTGGCTTACCCCGTAAAGGGATATGGCGTCATGTTATGTATGTGTATATGTATATTATATATTGCAGATATTGATAGAGGGTGCAAAGTTGTGCATGGTGCTAACTCTGATTTTTTTCCGTTTTTTTATGGTCCAGGAACTAGGTTTTTACCAAAACTAGAATTTCCTTGATTTTTTTTTTTAACTGTTAACGTGCTCTAAAATATCTGAAAATAACCAGATTTACATAATTTTGCACCAATTTATTTATGCATAATTTTTTATTTATTTTTGAGTTTTGTAATTTATTGTTGCCTGAGCAAAGAAGTATACCTATTTTGCCTTTTTCCCAAAACAGGTTGCCTTTTTTCCGCCCTCTAAGGATTAGTAAATAAACAAACAGCACTTTGTGGCACACTTTCCCTTCCCCCCCCCCTCCCCCCAGAAATTGGCACCACTTCAATCCTATATTTGAGACTCCCCCACCCACTTTCCTTAAAGAATAACTGGGTACACTACTGTCTATAGCATCACTTACCATTATCTAGACCCGAGACTGTGTCTGCTGGATCAATAAGCTCTGGTTTTTCATCATCCATTTCACTGTCAGTTTCATCATCTTGAGCAGATTCCACAACACTGTCCTGTGTCACTTTTATTTCCTTGGTGTGTTTCTTTTTCAAGGTCAAAGGTTCCTCTTCAGCGGATATTTTTCGTTTTGCCATTCTGCAACTAATAAGATGAAATTAAGAAGACAAAATAATATATATATATATATATATATATATATATATATATATATATATATATATATATATATATATACACACATACACACAGTATATATGGATATATGTATGCCAGTTCTATGGTCTAGTGGTTAAAGTACGTGCCCCTAGCTCTGGAACTAGAGTTCCCCGGTCCAAATCCTGAACACGGGAACACGGCAGACTTTTCATGACTTGGGATGGGTGTGACTGATTACTAAATATGTATATAATATAGTTGGTAGTAGGAAGGCGGCTTACGGCCGTCTATACTCTGCTGCCCTACAGTCTTGCACTGCCACTGCAGGCTGTACAGATCTGGTAGTAGGAGCCCAGAAGAGTGCAGTTAAGGGTTCTAGTGTTATGGTAAGCCCCAGCATGGTCGCAAAATAACTCTTACTGGAAAGGTCTAACTACCTGGCCACACCCGGAAGGATATATGACATCAAGGATATTTAATTATATAATATATTGGTCGTAAACAAAATAGTGTAGAAATAGTCTAGCTTTGAGAGTTTAAGCCCCGTCCACTTGATGAATAACATTGGATGGCTCTATCCATTGAGCTCTATACAAGGCTAGAGGGCTAATCAGCTGTTTTAGGCGCGCACGGCGTCTGGGAGGAAAGTGGGTGGTGGTCGGTGCTATCGAATGCCTGGTTGACCAACCTAAGAAAGTTTCCTTATAAAATAAATATTAAAAGTTACACTGCAGTTGGCAATTCTGAGGAGAATACGTTGGAATGTGTGACGAAAGCGCAATCTCCCACCCACTTCCTCCCGCCGGACCGTGCGCACAGTTTAACATTGAGAAGTATAGGGCATTATCCCTCTAGCCTTGTATAGAGCTCAATGGCTCTATCATGACGTCACAAAAATGGTCACAAGACTTTGGATGCTCGTACCTCTTCTACTTTATCTTGGGTCGGTCGTAAAGGTGGTAATGTGTTATGGTATGAAGAAGTGAAGGAGGTTGGGAAGAAAAAGTGTGCCTATTTGAGGGTGATTACAGCTTAGAGAGTGAGGACGAAAAAAGAGAGTTGTATGCTATATACAAAGAAAAGAGCCGTAAAAAAAAAAAAAAAAAAGATTAATGTAGAGATAACGCGCCCAGTGTTAATAAAAATCCCATTCATGAAAATTATGAAAAAAAATTAAAATGTTCTCCTTTACAAACCTCATCAGTAGATAAAATATCAGGTGTACAAAAAACGAGCTAGTTTTTGAGTTATTAAGTGTAAGATAACGCCACCAATGTTAAAAAAATCCCTCACATGAAAATTCTGAAAAAAAATTAAAATTTTCTCCTCTATACTCCCTATCAGTAGCTAAAATATCAGGTTTTCAAATATGATCTAGTTTTTGAGTTATGAATTAATAAAGTTGACTACTTTAACATCGAAATGAAACTTCCATGTTAAATTAGTCAACCTTAAAAATTCATAACTCAAAAACTAGATTGTATTTGTATACCTGACATTTTAGCTACTGATAGGGGGTGTAGAGGAGAACATTTTAATTTTTTTTTCAGAATTTTTGTGTGAGGGATTTTTTTTTTTTTTTTACATTGGTGGCGTTATCTTACCTTTAATTTTTAAAGTTGACTAATTTAACATGAAAGCTCCATTTCTCTATGTTAAATTAGTCAACTTTAAAAATTAATAGCTCAAAAACTAGCTCGTTTTTGTATACCTAATATTTTACCTACTGATAAGGTATGTAAAGGAGATCATTCTAAATTTTTTTCGTAATTTTCATGAATGGGATTTTTATTAACATTGGGCGTATTATCTCTACCTTTAAAAGATAAAAAGGGCAGAGAAAATGTAAAAAGGATGACTGAGGTGAAAATGGAGAAGCATTTTGAGAGCAACAAAAAAATGTATTGGGAATGAAAGTGTGCAAAATGCGAGTACGTCTCGCAAAAAACTCAAGAGCATGAGATTGTATGGGAGGAGTGCGAGGGCAAAGAATATTGGCGGAAGTATTTCATGTATGGAGCTGTTTGAGAATGTGCTGGACGATGAAGTGAATGACGCTATCAATGGGTTGAAAAATTTTAATGAGGTGGTGATGGTATGACATTTAACATTTATGAGTATGAAAGAAGTATCATACCATAAGGAGTTGTGAACAAGTTGAAGAATAGAAAATCTGCAGGAGTGGACGGTGTGACGATTGAAATGTTGAAGTATAGAAGTCAATGGTTAATGAAGCGTTTTCTAGAGATATTTAATGTCATACATATGAACATATCGTCGTTGTAGCGCTCTTTTGACCAATCTAGCTTTATAAGTTTTGACTTTTTGACCAATCTAAAATTATAAGTTTTGACATTCTGACCAATCTCTTTTTATAAGTTATGACCTTTTGTCCAATCAATTATTTTCTTAATTTCTTGTACGAGTGGTGCCATCTTGTGGCAAATTTTACGCTCTTTCGAATGGCGCAATAAAAAAAAAGTTGTAACTTTTGAGATTTTGGACATTTGTCCCTGCCAAAATTTTTAAAGATTGGTCAAAAGGTCAAAACTTATAATTTTAGATTGGTCAAAAAGTCATAACTTATAAAGCTAGATTGGTCAAAAGAGCGCTACAACGACGATATGATACAGTATGACAGTTCAAGTTTTTCCGGTCTTCTCCTCAACATATGATATTCCATTGCCGTTTGGCTTGTCAAGCTAGAGCTCAACTTGTTTCAACTTTAATAAGCAACATCTGTCTTAAACTCAACAATAATTGACTGCTCTTTGGTGTAGTGGTTAGTACACTTGGCTCTCGTCCGAGAGGTCCCCGGTTCAAATCCCGAATACGGCAGACTTTTCGCGACTTGGAATGGGTGTGACTGGCTACTAGATGAAAGAGTTGGTAGGAGGAAGGCAGCTTACGGCTGTCTATACTCCGCTGGGGTGATTAAGACCGCGGAATGTTGTGCAAACAACATACGTGCCCCGCTAAGAAACGGTACTTAACTGTCTGGCGTGCAGACTGGGTATTAGGAGCCCCAGAGAGCACTGTGAACAATGTTGAAAAACAAGTTCCGCCATTGGTAACCAAACCAATCCATAATTGGTGTCTGACTGAATTACTTGCAAAACATGACCCTCAAATCAATATAATATATATTGTACTAATATCATGGTCCATTCCGTAGAAAAGCCACGTCGGACCTTGTTGGCAGAAGAACTAGATAACATTACCTTGTGTTGTCATTCCTATACCTATGCAGGCAATCATACTTCATATAATTTAGTATAATATTTATGTGATATTGTAACAAAAACAGCAACAAATCAAATGATAAACAAACAATACAGCCCTGGTGGCCTTTTGGTTTTATTTATTTTTATTTATTTTATTTATTTTTTTTTTATTTTTTTATTTTAGCTTTCGCTATTTAAATTCATAATAGTTGGTTACATATTAATTAATTGATTTTACAATAACACATAAAAATTTGTTTCATAATTTTTTATGCCTACAGAACAAACCAATATATTAAAACAGAGATAGCAAAATACCAATTAACATATAAGATAGTTTTACAAATAATTACTTACACAATGAATATATAATTAACTGCTATAGGGAAATCTTTCCTTCACATATATAATACATAGCCTTTTAAACATTTTTTTATTGTGACATATTTTTATATTGTCTGGTAGTTCATTGAACAATTTTTTTCCACAGTTATAAATTGATCCATCTGATCCTTGTTTATTGACACATTTTCTGAAAAAATTGTTACGTCCTCTTGTATTATAAGTATGCATCTCACTATTTTTAACAATTTCACTTTTAAAATGCTTAGGAAATTTATCATGAATAATATCATAAAAAAATAACAGTACTTTTAATGCATATCGTTGTTTTACACTCAACCATTGCAGAGTTTCCAACAACAATATAGTATGAGTTCTTTCATTACAACCCAATATAATTTTCATCGCTCTGTTTTGAAGTCTTTGTAATAATTTGATATTTCTTTTGCTCGTATTAAAAAACAAAGATGCACAGTATTCAAAATGAGGAGCAATTATAGTTTTATATACCAAATTTTTACACCAAACGCTCAGGAATCCCGAGATTCTACTTAAATACCCAATTTTTTTACCAATATTTTTTGACATGGACTCAATATGATCATTAAAATTCAAAGTACTATCAAGAACTACACCAAGATATTTAACATTTTTTTCAAACTTCAGTAACTCTCCATCAAGGTTGATCGTTGAGTTGGGATTACTATTTACAATATTATTTATCTTACGATTAGAACTTGCAAGTAGCATGCAAGTAGTTTTTTTTAACATTCAGTTTCAACTTATTCAAATTAAACCAAAAAGACAATTTAACTAAATCTTTGTTCAAATCATCACATAAAATTTTGAATTCTTTACCAGATATTGAGATCAGAGTATCATCCGCGAACAAATTAATTAATGATTTATCAACATGCAAATACATGTCATTAATGTATATAATAAAGAGCAAAGGACCTAAAACTGATCCTTGCGGAACTCCAACATTAATTTCTCTAAATTCTGACGAATTTGTTAACCGTTCGGCCATTAAAATTCAACATTGATTGATTGATACAAGTTTTGGAATTCGCCATATGTTATTATAAAATGGAAAGTGTTTTTTTTGAAAAATTCATCTTTCTTGCTTTATCTTTTAGAACCGGTTAAAAATTATCAAGGTATGTACAATGTAATGCAGTTGTTATTTTCATGGAAAGGATGTGTGACAATTTTCTATTTTACTTCTTTTGCCTCTAAGGAGCCTAAAAACAGGCCGGAATTAAAACTGGGTTACGCACTGTACATGTATGGATCGACGAGGGATTGTTATATATACATTAAACATATAATTTTATTATTATTATTAAGCACATGGTAAATCATAATGCATAATATTGTATGTATAATAAGGTACTCCCTAATACTGTATGCATATGCCATATATATGCATACAGTATCATATTTATATGCATAAAACATAAAGAATTATGCATACTGTATGCATATTTACTGGGAAAGTACAGTAAGTGCATGAATTGTTCTTAACCCATATATATATAATATATATTGGTATGAATGAATGAATGCAAAGAATTTACCTTTGAAACACGAACTATTCAACGCTGTATTATTTTTCTTGCGAACACGTGCGTATCAGCTCAGTACTCAGTAAGATCAAAGCAAAGCGAACTCAGATTATATTAAACGCGAACTCAGATTATATTAAAGCGTATAGCATAATTAAAGTTGCTGGGTTGTGAAAATTCAAACGACGTAGAAGTTATATAATTATGTATAACTTGTATAAAACGTTCAACAGAGTTGTGGGGGCCTGGGTGCGAGGCTAGCGCATTGCACTAGTAATTCATTAATACCTAATTAATGAGTTATTGTTCGGCGTTCTAGTGCATTGAATGATGTTGTTCAATGCATAATGCATCGATTTTACACTATTATAACACTTAGAAGTTTAAATTGACGTAGAAAACTGAAGTATAAAAAATGTCATCAATACAAGTATTTTCGTTAATTAAAGTCAAATTTTTACCTCGAAGGACACCAGATTGGTAAATATTACAAAACGGAACTGATAGAAGGGCAAATAAAATATACTATGCCGAAATTTCATAACGTCCGGACTCGAAATTAAGGGGTGGCAATTTTTTAAAAATGACGCTTCAGGTGTCACGCAAATTTAATTATTCAATAAAAAAGCATCAAAAACCAATACAATGACGTCCAAAACTTTACCATATCATAAAAAACGATGTTATTAGTAATTAGAATCAGTTTACTTTCTCTAATTCATATAATTTTAATTTATATAAAGAAAAACAATTTTAGTACATGCTCCGCAATTCTGGGATAATTACCTAATTTTGGCAATGAAGGACACCGAGTTGCAAATTAATTTTTTGGTAATAAATGCAAGTAATACTCAGGATGCGGTCACCCAATTATGTTAACGTTCAGATAATTAGGGAATTAATTAAAATTCTAATAGCGTCATAACAGGCCAAGCGCACTGCATAGCGCGTTTGGTATATTAACGATAAAAAGTCAAGAAGGACAAGGACTGCGTGTCTCAAAATCAATTTGATAATTATTTAGGTATAATAAAATAATTATTTATTGTGTTTGACCCCAAATTTAATTTTTTTAGCCCAAAAAGTAATTTTTTTAAATTTTTTGCCCAATTAAGGAAAAATTTTCATACGAAGGACACGGGTTCTGCGGTTGATTTTCACAATATATTATGCATCTGATATGTATGTAAATTGTGCCCAAGTTTTATTACGTTCTGACAAATAGGAAACCAGCGGCTACCGAAACCGTGTTGCATTGACGTCACTTGTGCTGCACGGATAATTTTGGTCAATATTTTTTTTCAGACAGTTAGGACAAAGTATTCTCGTAGAAAAAAATTCCACCCATGCTCCATAAACCCGATGTTAGGATTTATTATATTTTTTCAAGTAAATTTAACGTTACACATATAATTTGGGCTAAAATGTAACTGATGTTATATTCTGCGTGTCTATAGGTTTTGCTACATATGGACAAATATAGGCTAGAAGGACAACGAGTCTGCAATTTAAATTATTTTCTTTGTATAGACATTTTATCGGCCCTAATTGTTTGTCTCAGTTGCACGCGTTCAAAGTAATAGGAACCACGTACTTAATTAATTACATCACGCGGCTACAAAGGGTTGCGCAATCTAAAAGCCGTGGCATTACGTGAAGGACACGGAGATCCGCTTCAAAATTTTACGTGACATTAACTATGAGTTTATACATAATTTTTTGTCATTTTTGCCAAGGGTTGGGACAAATTCAACTAGGAAATTTGGGCTAAAACACACAAAAAAATTTTTTTTTGTAAAATGTCAGTAGAAAGACAATAAGTAGGACATTGTAATTTATTTTTTACATTTCCTTCATTATCAGGTTAAACCCCCTCCACCGTTTTAAACGTACAGACAAACCCAAGTCAATTACCGATTTAATTAGTAAATTAATCCCAATTTTACAAAAATGGTTTATTATGTATCTGATAGATGGCGCTCCAGTCGCGAAAAATTATTTTCACCGCTTTATTTAAAGTACCTATTTTTCAAAAAACTCACATTTATGCATTAAATGCAATGATTCAGCTCTTCTAATTAGTAACAAGATAACGTACTAAGTTATTAAGTTCACTTTGAAAACTTGATCTCATTTGTAAAGTGACACATTTAAGAAAAATCGTAGAAATTAACTCTCTGAAGTACAATGCATAAGCCTATACATGGTAAAATACTTGGCCTTACTTCTTTAATTTTCTAATTTTCTAAGCCTGCTATTTCATTTTTGTTATCTAATATGTGAAGAATAGTTAAAAAAGTACAAAATGAAATACACTTCAAAACTCTGGTCTAGGAATTACTAAAAGGAGATCATTGCGCGTTTCTGTCTTGAAGAACTTTCTGCAAGATACAGTCCAGGTTGAAATGATTCGTTTCAAAATTTTGAAACTAATTTATTACTAAAGCAATGACCAAGAATGTTACATCAAACGATTTCTTATTAAATTCTGTGTGTAATATTTGAGAAGCATATTTGTTGACACTTCGTCTGTAAAAAGATATTACCGAAAATGTTCATCTCGCGATCGAAAGGGTTAACAGAATTAATAGTCGCCATTTTTCCTGACACAGCTGGTTGTTGGACGCGAATGAGCCTAGCCTGTTTTTTTTTGAAAATGTAGGTGTTTATCTGCACTTCTACGGACAGGAATGTTACAATATCATAAAATATGGAACTTGTAACGTTTGAGTAAATAATCTTTATAAGAATTGTAATGTTTTTCGTCTAAAAGTGAGCTAGCGAAGTTCATATGGTATGCTACTGTAAGTACTGTACCGCTGTGTGACACAAGGTAAAGTTTACTTAATTATTATTTATTTATTTTTATTTATTTTGTTATAATTAATCAAATAAAAATACAAGGTCAAACTACTCAAACATCATCCTCCCTCCTTCATTGATTTTTCTTGTACTGTGTGCATATATTTATACCTTTGTATTAAATGTGACTGCTTTATAATTTGAACATCCTATTAGCTCTAATAACCCAATAACTATGCATACGTACTGTATGCATAGCATACCGGTATATATTCATATATATATATATATATATAATATATATATATATACATACATACATACATACATAAAATATAATGAATATATTTTATATGGATACTGTACTGTATATGCATACTACCTTCAATGCATCAAAATTAAGTGGGATTGTTTTAGAAAACTAAGATTGCAGAGATATTTATAAAATTAGTGTATTTCTCTAGCTATATTTCTCATACATTAAAAAATATATATTTTATACAATTTACTCCATGGTTTTTGTTACTGCGTGTATATTGTTTGTTTACTTTCTGTTTATTATTTGTTTCTTATGTTCAACAATTTGACACTGTGTAAAAGTTTACATTTAAATAAGGAAGCTACGTTACTGATGTCACCCGGCCTGATTGTGCCGCAGGTAGAGAAGATGAAGTGCCAGCTTCCCCCCTCCACTAAGTTTGGCAAGCCAGGTCGCGATGAGCGCACCAGCCTTGACTCGGACGACTCTAGGATCTGCGGCTCTGAGACGAGCACCGACACCAGAGAGGCGGGGACAGACAGTTTCAAAGGCAGTGCCAAGACCCTCGCTGTAGTGGATCCCAAGGTGAGAGGACCACTTTAGGAGGGAAAGAGGGGGGTATTTTGAAGTAAAATAAGAAACTTCATTGATATGATGCACCCATAAATTAAAAACATTAAAAGAACAATTACATCAAAACATTGTTGTTTTACAATCAGTGCTAATATAATATATATCTTTAGTGTCGCAGGCTACAACCAGCTGGAGGCGCTGCAGCAGGCGTCGCCACAGCAGCTGGCTGAGCTGACTGGCCAATGGTGTGTTTGTGCCTCAGTACCATGACCCGGACGCAGAGTGCCATTCTCTGGATCACCCTGGGGCCAACGGACACTCCACACACCCCTCCCCCTACCACCACCTTGAGAGCTCACCAGAGTTCTACTCCAGCGAACCAGGAGCCCTGCTGGAGCACACTTATCAACCACATTATCCCAAGAGCTACAGCAGCAGAGGTGAGTTTCAGTCACTGTAGTTGCACATTTTGAAATTGAAATTAAAAAAGTGTTAGGTAATATCCTTAGTAATATTTTATTATTACTTGCTCCATCCTAATTTGCAAGTTCCGAAATATCTTGTTGAAACTTAATATTTACTACTGTATAGCCTGTGTATTAACCTAAAATAGTGTTGATAAAATTATTAGCCCTTTATGTTTGTTGCAAATGATATTCTAATTAAGTTTCAGTGTTTTTAATTTCTATACATTGTTTCAGGTCGCTATAGTCCCCCACATGATGCCTATAGTGACCCCTATGGTAGGCCCACACTGCGACACTTCCCGCTTCCAGACAGTGCCTAGCAGCGTGCACTCTGGGGGTGGTGGGGGCGATCACTGGGCATCAGCGAGCCCTGGCAATGACCTGGATCCTCCCCACTCTCACCCCCACCCCGCCTACCTCCAGCACCACGCTCCACCAGGGGGAGCAGAGAACAAGCCAACCCCAGCTCTGCAGAGTGCAATGCTGGCAGGATATTCAGGTGAGTGAACCAACCAAATAATGAAGATTGGCTAGACTAAAGAAATTCATTAAAACACATTAGGCCAAATATAAAAGTTAGGAACAGATTATAAAATTTTAACAATAATTATTTATCAATTATTATAATAACTTTGTTTCGAACTTTACCTCAGTAAGAAATTAAGTTAAAAACAGAACACAAGATATAATTAAAACACGGTATTAATTACTAGAAACTACTGTATCTAAATGAATTTTTGAAATTCTCACATTTTAGGATAGATACATTACTGATGTAACTTAATTAAAATTAAAAGTTGGCACACAAAGCCTGAACCTCATGTTTTACCGACACAGGTGGCGGAGGCCCATGCTTCACCGGCTCCGGGCCCATCCAGTTGTGTCAGTTCCTGCTGGAGTTGCTGACGGACAAAGCATGCCAGGCGTTCATCTCGTGGACAGGCGACGGCTGGGAGTTCAGATGAGGTGGCTTGACGATGGGGCATCCACAAAAATAAGCCCAAGATGAACTACGAGGAGCTGAGCCGCGGCCTGCGCTACTACTACGACAAGAACATCATCCACAAGACTGCCGGCAAGAAATACGTGTATTGGTTTGTCTGCGACCTGCAGAATCTTCCAGGGTGAGTAGCCATCTCCTATCTGTTTTTACAGTCATTCCATCAGATGACACTGTTTTCTGTTATATCATTTTATCAATACTATTTAACACTGCCATATATATTGTTATTCTAGTATTTATGGTGTCTTGACGATGAAAATTAAAAATAAAGTTTAACAATAATATCTGTTCAAACAGGGTTTTAATCATTGCCAAGCCCTTCTATAAATTGGGTTAATTATTCCTCCTATTTATAAAATGTTGCTAATTATTAACACAAATAATACTAAAAAAAAAGTTTATGCTTAAAATTTATATGAAGTCTCAGATATGATATTTGATTACATCAACTAACAAGCTCGTTCGTTTGCAGCTACAGTCCTGAGGAGTTCCATGCAATGGTGGACCTCAAGCCGAAGAAGGAGGACGACTGAAGGACGGCAGAGTCACACTCGTAGGACGCACACACGAGCTCAAAGTAAGACCCCCTGTGGTTGGTCTGAGAGGACTTGGTTTTAAAAGAAAGTGCTGACGAACTTCATTCAATGTCAAGTGATTGTCCTTCCCCAGTGTTATGAATATTAGTAATATTACTGAAGAACAAACTGTTTGTTAATTTCGGGATTGTTCCAGAAATTTTTACTGGACTAATCTTTGTGCGAAGTGCCTTTGTATATATATTGTAGTTACAATTATTATTATTAATTATGTTCATAATTTAAAATACAATACACTGTACAGTAAAGCATAATATATGCATACAAATTTATCAAACCTCTCCAAATTGAAACACGTAAGATATATTAATATATTTATATTTTAATATACATACATATATGTTAAAATATCTTACGTGTTTAAATAAATTAAACATCATTAATTAATATAATTATGTTCCTGCATGTCATATTTTTAGTAGCTGAATCGAAAGAAAATATTGTTAAAGTAAAGTGCGCACTAGAAAAAAAAGTTGAGTTAGTATTTTATAAAAATAGTTCAAGTAGTCCTCCATATCAAACCAAAATTCAAAAAATTCCATCTCAAATAGGTTTGCCAGAAAAAAATTCCAAAGTCAGAGTAAACGCGTCGCTTAACATGGGGCCTTACCTGACAAAAACCCTCGAATATCTCGAAAAAATACACCGTTAGGTGGTATGAAAAAAATATAGTGATGTTCTATGACCCAAGCTTTAACCAAAAACCGATTAAAAAAAATTTCTCTCGAATCCATTTTTCCGTAAAAAAATCAAGAAAATCTACCATGTTAATTCCCATAAGATTTTTTATTATTTTTTTACGGAAAAATGGATTCGAGAGAATTTTTTTTTAATCGGTTTTTGGTTAAAGCTTGGGTCATAGAACATCACTATATTTTTTTCATACCACCTAACGGTGTATTTTTTCGAGATATTCGAGGGTTTTTGTCAGGTAAGGCCCCATGTTAAGCGACGCATTCACTCTGACTTTGCAATTTTTTTCTGGCAAACCTATTTGAGATAGAATTTTTTTAATTTTGGTTTGATATGGAGCACTACTTGAACTATTTTTAGAAAATACTAACTCAACTTTTTTTTCTAGCGCGCACTTTACTTTAAACACACACAGTGTGAATTTTATGCGATTTTTTTTTTAGTACTGCATATATCATACTTAAAATTGAGATAAAATAAAAAATAATACAAGCAACAATGCAATAATTACGTGTATTACTGTTTACAAGTGTTATATAGTTTAACCAAAGAATGTAGTGACGTCATAGGCATTGCGGAAAGCATCTCCAGGTCACGTTTCCTCTTTTTGATTGTTATTTAGTAAATTTATTCAAGTTTGTAGGAGTGACTGATCTTTTCAACTTGTTTTCTAGAAAACACTAATATTTATAATTATTATATACATATTATTATATATATAATTATTATTATATTAATATATATAATTAATATGTTATGCATTTCAATTTTGAGAACGTTGAGGCTGTTTTTCTTGATCTAATAATAAAATTAATTTGCCTTAATTTCCCATTAAAATAATTAATTAGTTGCACGCTAATCAAGTATTTTGTTACTCTTCATTTTTAGCTGCATGAACTTCCTCTATAAACATGTGCGTTACTGTATCAATATTAAAATATTGAAACAAATTTATGCAAGTTATACTATAACAATGAAATCATTGAAGTAATTAATTTAAATTTTTTCAAGTTATTATTCGTGACATAATGTTTTCGACTTATTTTATGGGAAATAATTTAATATCTTCTAGCTGTATATTTATGAATTATGATAATTTTATGTGCCGTTTTCCATGAATAATTAATTAGGTAGTGATTAATAAATTACTTAAATAATTATTAGCGTTAATGAATCATTTTGTTACTCATAATTCATAATTAAGAGTAAGATAACACGAAACATTGATTGTAGTAGTCCCATTTGATAACATGTAAACCTTTGCAACCTCAATAATTCGTATTTTTTTTTTTTTTTTTTTTTTTAGATACAGTTCTTGGCACCAAAAAAATGTAGAAAAAATTTCAAAATAATTGGTTGATACGTGGAATTTTCATGAAACTTACTTTGTTAGTGTGTATATTATTTATTTCAAATTTATAGCAGTTTTTGTTCGACTACATAATATATTTTAAGGGTAAGGTAACGCCACCAATGTTAAAAAAAATCCCTCACACAAAAATTCTGAAAAAAATTTAAAATGTTCTCCTCTACATCCCCTATCAGTATCCCCTATCAGTAGTTAAAATATCAGGTATACAAATACGATCTAGTTTTTGAGTTATGAATTTTAAAAGTTGACTACTTTAACATGGAGAAATGGAAATCCCATGTTAAATTAGTCAACTTTAAAAATTCATAACTCAAAAACTAGATCGAATTTGTGTACCTGATATTTTAGCTACTGATAGGGGATGTAGAGGAGAACATTTTAAATTTTTTTCAGAATTTTTGTGTGAGGGACTTTTTTTAACATTGGTGGCGTTACCTTACCCTTAACTATTATTATTATATTATTATGTGACTCACAACAAATGTGATGACTATGTCCATAATTCAAACCATAATTTACAAAAAAAATGAATTTTTCTCCCATTTTAAAATAAATCGGTGAGTTTGAGTCACACATGCCTGATTAACTAATTATAGAAAAAAAGTTATCGTCTCTCGTCAAAGTATTTAACTCTTTAAAATGCATGTGGGATAATGAGCTATACATTTTTTACTTATAGCTTTAACCATATAATTGCACTCACCTGTGTATAACAGATAGCTCATTAATTATTCCCAACGAGGGACGATGTATTAATTTGTAAATTTGAAAATTCAATATATTACAGTCAAACTAATTTATTATATATGTGTGTATATATATATATATATATAATACATACAACAATAATTCATATTAATTAAGCAATTATATGTTTTATATTTTTTCAAGTATATAGGTACGTGTATGCTTTTTATCATAATATTAAATTATAACTCACATTATGGCTTTTAACTTTATAACTTATGTTTCCATAGTGTAAAGAAATTTTATTAAGGGTAAGGTAACGCCACCAATGTTAAAAAAAATCCCTCTCACAAAAATTCTGAAAAAAATTTAAAATGTTCTCCTCTACACCCCCTATCAGTAGCTAAAATATCAGGTATACAAATACGATCTAGTTTTTGAGTTATGAATTTTTAAAGTTGACTAATTTAACATGGGAATTCCATTTCTCCATGTTAAATTAGCCAACTTTAAAAATTCATAACTCAAAAACTAGATCGTATTTGTACACCTGATATTTTACCTAATGATAGGGGGTGTAGAGGAGAACATTTTAATTTTTTTTCAGAATTTTTGTGTGAGGGATTTTTTTTTAACATTGGTGGCGTTACCTTACCCTTAAGTAAATTAATAAATTAAAAAAGTTTGTCTTCTTTCTGTTAATTGCAGACATTTTGACTTTTGAAATGTGTAAAAATTATAAATGAATGAAAAAAAAATTGTGAATACTCTTATATTAATTATTGGCTATTTTTCAATATTACAAATAGAAGTTTTATAGAAGTAAAAAATTCTATCAAAACTAATTTTATTTTTATATTACAGAGCTGATATTATATATATATATATATATATATATATATATATATATATATATATATATATATATATATATATATATATATATATTACTTTTTGGTTATATATGTTTTAAGGGAATAAAATTACCTGTACTTTATATTATATGCATATACACAGCAGAAAAATGTTTATAATACTTTCACTTTTTAAAAAAAGAGAAAACAAATTGCTATGAAAAAATCAATGTTGTGAACTGTGAATGTGAATTTTGGTGATGTGTATATTTATACATTATAAAGTGTGGTTTCAAACAGAATACAGTTTGCAATATATAATTATTTATTTCACATAAATTATTGTGGTGTGCATTGCAGTTTACAGTTATTTTGTATGCAATAGAAGTTTAAATCAAACAATAATGATGTGCGTTAAGAAATTTTCTGTTATCGCACTCATTATTAAGTTGGTTGGTTACCAATGGCGGAACTTGCTTTTCAACATTGTTCACAGTGCTCTCTGGGGCTCCTAATACCCAGTCTGCACGCCAGACAGTTAAGTACCGTTTCTTAGCGGGGCACGTATGTTGTTTGCACAACATTCCGCGGTCTTAATCACCCCAGCGGAGTTTAGACAACCGTAAGCTGCCTTCCTCCTACCAACTCTTTCATCTAGAAGCCAGTCACACCCATTCCAAGTCGCGAAAAGTCTGCCGTATTCGGGATTTGAACCGGGGACCTCTCGGACGAGAGCCAAGTGTACTAACCACTACACCAAAGAGCAAAGTTATTAAGTTATTATTAAGTCAAAAATTAAGCAAAGTTCTTAAGTTAATCAAAATTTTCCTCTTTTGGACCATACATTTCGTCCAAAATTTTCTCCATTTCAAGGTTTAATTTCTCCTGAAGTTCAGAGAATCTGATTGCCACCACCCTAAGTACATCATGGTGTCTTTATACTGTTCCCTAGTCAAATAATCTGGTAGATCTTTAGCCTTGATGTTTCTTATCTGCATTCTCTTTAGCTCCCTGGCCTCCCAATCCTCCATCACCTCTTCCCCCACCTCCTCCCCGGCTTCCCCCATCTCCTCCCCGTCTTCCCCCACCTCCTCCCCGGCTTCCCCCATCTCCTCCCTGGCCTCCCCCACCTCCTCCCTGGCCTCCCGATCCTCCCTCTTCCCTTCTTCCTCCTCCTTGACTTCCCCTTCTTTAAGGTCAGCATGAGCGGAAGCGGCACCAACATGATCCTCTGCATCGTCCTCCATTGGTCCGTGCTGATGCTCCTTCAGCTCTCCAAAGGATGATTTTCTATATAAAAAATACACATTCATCAGTATAGTACAAAGCTGTAACAGATTACGCTTAACATTTATAATATATAGCTATTGATGGATTTTTTAACTTTTTATTATCCACTCTGTTTGAACATATTTAAACACATATAATCATTATAGGCATTTAAATAATTAATTATTATTTATTTAATAAATAATTTATTTATTAATTAATTATTAATTAATTTATAATTAATTAATTTATTTATAAAAAATATTTATATTATTTAATATTTTTAAACTTTTGTTGATTGCATTAAAAAGCATACATCAAGTTCATGTCAGTATATTTATTAAAAGTTAGTACAAAAAAAAAAAAAAAAAAAAAAAAAAAAAAAAAAAAAAAAAAAAAAAAAAAAGAACAATTTTACATAGTTACCTAGTTACCGCGTATATAAAAGATATTCAACATTAAAAATGGAATGCAGATTAGAAATTCAAATTTAATATGTAGCAATAAAATGAAAATTAACAAAATTTTATATTATGTTTTTGATCTTTAAAAATTAAACAACATTTTCACGCAGATAGGACTTTTTCGGACATTATATATTACTTTCTATGCAAACTCTTTAACTGAATAAAACTTCTTGGATATTAGTACAATTTTTAATCTGAACGATTTATTATTTTCTATCTCTTTCAGACAGCTTGGCAAAAAATCATAAATCTTGGTGGTCTGGTACATTTGCACCCTCTATATATCCTCTATATAATGTGTCCCCAAGAAGCGTCCGCTAGCACCATTCACTGTGGGGCTGAGTAAGCTCAGAGAATGTTTGTCACAGGAAATTAAGGTAGAGATAACACGGATCAGCTGGCCCAATGCTAAAAAAAAATCACATTCTTAAATAATTATGAAAAAAATTTAAAATGTTCTCCTCTACATCCCCTATCAGTAGGTAAAATATCAGGTATATAAAAACGAGCTAGTTTTCGAGTTAATTATTTTTAAAGTTGGCTAATTTAACATGGAAGTTCCATTTCTCCATGTTAAATTAGAGAACTTAAAAAATTAATTACTCGAAAACTAACTCGTTTTTGTATACCTGATATTTCACCTATACTGATAGGGGATGTAGAGGAGAACATTTTAAAATTTTTTCATAATTTTTATGGCATTGGGCCAGCTGATCCGTATTATCTCTACCTTAATATTATGAAATGATAAAAAATTAAGACGAATCATCTTTTTTTCTTTTTTCACTTATTGCAATTCAAAAATAATTAACAACTAATGCATGATGCAAACGCCTAGTTAGCTAGCAGGTACTTGTATTATACCAAAAATTTATACTTGCAATTTCATCGTAATTAATTTTCTTTATAGCACCGTAACTATTTTTAAATAATCATTGCAGTAATAAAAGTTATTTCAGTCAATTATCGTGCAATGGAGGAATTGGGGAAATATATAATAAATATATTATAGTATTATATATATATATATATATATATATATATACACATAATATATATGATTAATTTAATTATTCAATTTTAATGAATGCAAACTGCACAGTACGTGCCTCTACACCAGATAAAGCGAAACTAAAATTAGTTATATACGGTAGAAAGTTCAATTCGATCCCTACTTCTATATTATAAGTATAATACACGCAACACGGAACCCATCAGAACAAAATAGAGATGATTTTACTTACGAAAAATCAGCATGAGCGGAAGCGGCACCAACATGATCCTCTGCATCGTCCTCCATTGGTCCGTGCTGATGCTCCTTCAGCTCTCCAAAAGATGATTTTCTATATAAAAAAAAAAAAAAAAAACATTCATCAGTATAGTACAAAGCTGTAACAGATTACTTTTAACATTTATAATATATAGCTATTGATGGATTTTTTAACTTTTTATTATCCACTCTGTTTGAACATATATTTAAACACATATAATCATTATAGACATTTAAATATTTAATTAATTATTGATTTGTGTAATTATTTAATATTTATAAACTTTTGTTGATTGCATTAAAAAGCATACATCAAGTTCATGTCAGTATAGTTATTAAAAGTTAGTACAAAACAAAAAACAAAACAATTTTACATAGTTACCGCGTATATAAAAGATATTAATTAAACTTTAAGGGTAAGGTAACGCCACCAATGTTAAATTTTCCACTCTCATTTGTTCCTCCGAAAATATTTTAAAATATTCTCCTCTATGTCGTTCATTAGCTCTTAAAATATCGTCAATACAAATACGATCTAGTTTCCGAGTTACGTGTATTGAAACTAAACCCATTTATTGAACAAGCATACGCTGCATTTCAGTGACATTAGAAAAATTCTATAATCCAATCGTCCGATTTTTAAAAAAAACTAGAAACAAACTTAATGCACTAGGACAAACCTTCACAGCAAAAAAAAAACACAATTATGAGAGTGGGAGCGACGTAAATTGATAATAACTGCACGATTTTTGACACTCGCACGTCTCACACACCCCTTTTTGGTCGGCCATTAAACAACTGGCGAATGAAACAGGCTGACTAATGAACCAAAACAACGCTTATAAACCACTCACCTAAAGTAAAAACTTTCCAAAAATGTTTTATAGTAATGAAAAAAAAGTTTTATAAATAAAACAACCATATAATTACAATTTAACTCATTATTTATAAATAAATTGAATATAAAACTACCGTGACTTGCGTGGTATCTTTAGAGTGGGACAATTTGAATATTGATATAGAGGCGCTGCGATCGCGGCGTAACTCTGGCGTTCCCTTTCCCTTAAAAATGGAATGCAGATTAGAAATTCAAATTTAATATGTAGCAATAAAATGAAAATTAACAAAATATTATATTATGTTTTTGATCTTTAAAAATTAAACGACATTTTCAGATAGGACTTTTTCGGACATTATATATTACTTTCTATGCAAACTCTTTAACTGAATAAAACTTCTTGGATATTAGTACAATTTTTAATTTTAATCTGAACGATTTATTATTTTCTATCTCTTTCAGACAGCTTGGCAAAAAAATAATAAATCTTGGTGGTCAGGTACATTTGCACCCTCTATAGAGGGGATTGCGCTGACGTCACACGAGGAGGGCCAGAATGCACGGACTAGCATATATAAACAAAGTGTGCAATAATTTTTTACTTAACTTAATAAAATAAATCAAGTTTAAGTACTTCAATAATAATTTAACAGTACACGATAGAACTCATAAAAAAAAATCTCACCGCCAAAAAAACGTTAAAAGTATTTTTTATAATTTTTTTTCGTCATTTTGCCTATGCTCACTGTATAATTTGGCCTGCCAAAACTTTCTCTTTTCCCTCCCTCCTCGCCTCCTTCGCAATGTATTATTATAGGGAAACCCCTCTCCCGCCTCACGTAAACATAAACAGAAATCAGTTCTATATATCCTCTATATAATGTGTCCCCAAGAAGCGTCCGCTAGCACCATTCACTGTGGGGCTGAGTAAGCTCAGAGAATGTTTGTCACAGGAAATTAAGATAGAGATAACACGGATCAGCTGGCCCAATGCTAAAAAAATCACATTCATAAAAATTATGAAAAAAATTTAAAATGTTCTCCTCTACATCCCCTATCAGTAGGTAAAATATCAGGTATATAAAAACGAGCTAGTTTTCGAGTTAATTTTTTTTAAAGTTGGCTAATTCAACATGGAAGTTCCATTTCTCCATGTTAAATTAGAGAACTTAAAAAATTAATTACTCGAAAACTAACTCGTTTTTGTATACCTGATATTTCACCTATACTGATAGGGGATGTAGAGGAGAACATTTTAAATTTTTTTATATATAAAAAATATATATGCCCAGTGATCGCCCCCACCACCCCCAGAGTGCACGCTGCTAGGCACTGTCTGGAAGCGGGAAGTGTCGCAGTGTGGGCCTACCATAAGGGTCACTATAGGCATCATGTGGGGGACTATAGCGACCTGAAACAATGTATAGAAATTAAAAACACTGAAACTTAATTAGAATATCATTTGCAACAAACATAAAGGGCTAATAATTTTATCAACACTATTTTAGGTTAATACACAGGCTATACAGTAGTAAATATTAAGTTTCAACAAGATATTTCGGAACTTGCAAATTAGGATGGAGCAAGTAATAATAAAATATTACTAAGGATATTACCTAACACTTTTTTAATTTCAATTTCAAAATGTGCAACTACAGTGACTGAAACTCACCTCTGCTGCTGTAGCTCTTGGGATAATGTGGTTGATAAGTGTGCTCCAGCAGGGCTCCTGGTTCGCTGGAGTAGAACTCTGGTGAGCTCTCAAGGTGGTGGTAGGGGGAGGGGTGTGTGGAGTGTCCGTTGGCCCCAGGGTGATCCAGAGAATGGTACTCTGCGTCCGGGTCATGGTACTGAGGCACAAACACACCATTGGCCAGTCAGCTCAGCCAGCTGCTGTGGCGACGCCTGCTGCAGCGCCTCCAGCTGGTTGTAGCCTGCGACACTAAAGATATATATTATATTAGCACTGATTGTAAAACAACAATGTTTTGATGTAATTGTTCTTTTAATGTTTTTAATTTATGGGTGCATCATATCAATGAAGTTTCTTATTTTACTTCAAAATACCCCCCTCTTTCCCTCCTAAAGTGGTCCTCTCACCTTGGGATCCACTACAGCGAGGGTCTTGGCACTGCCTTTGAAACTGTCTGTCCCCGCCTCTCTGGTGTCGGTGCTCGTCTCAGAGCCGCAGATCCTAGAGTCGTCCGAGTCAAGGCTGGTGCGCTCATCGCGACCTGGCTTGCCAAACTTAGTGGAGGGGGGAAGCTGGCACTTCATCTTCTCTACCTGCGGCACAATCAGGCCGGGTGACATCAGTAACGTAGCTTCCTTATTTAAATGTAAACTTTTACACAGTGTCAAATTGTTGAACATAAGAAACAAATAATAAACAGAAAGTAAACAAACAATATACACGCAGTAACAAAAACCATGGAGTAAATTGTATAAAATATATATTTTTTAATGTATGAGAAATATAGCTAGAGAAATACACTAATTTTATAAATATCTCTGCAATCTTAGTTTTCTAAAACAATCCCACTTAATTTTGATGCATTGAAGGTAGTATGCATATACAGTACAGTATCCATATAAAATATATTCATTATATTTTATGTATGTATGTATGTATGTATATATATATATATTATATATATATATATATATATGAATATATACCGGTATGCTATGCATACAGTACGTATGCATAGTTATTGGGTTATTAGAGCTAATAGGATGTTCAAATTATAAAGCAGTCACATTTAATACAAAGGTATAAATATATGCACACAGTACAAGAAAAATCAATGAAGGAGGGAGGATGATGTTTGAGTAGTTTGACCTTGTATTTTTATTTGATTAATTATAACAAAATAAATAAAAATAAATAAATAATAATTAAGTAAACTTTACCTTGTGTCACACAGCGGTACAGTACTTACAGTAGCATACCATATGAACTTCGCTAGCTCACTTTTAGACGAAAAACATTACAATTCTTATAAAGATTATTTACTCAAACGTTACAAGTTCCATATTTTATGATATTGTAACATTCCTGTCCGTAGAAGTGCAGATAAACACCTACATTTTCAAAAAAAAACAGGCTAGGCTCATTCGCGTCCAACAACCAGCTGTGTCAGGAAAAATGGCGACTATTAATTCTGTTAACCCTTTCGATCGCGAGATGAACATTTTCGGTAATATCTTTTTACAGACGAAGTGTCAACAAATATGCTTCTCAAATATTACACACAGAATTTAATAAGAAATCGTTTGATGTAACATTCTTGGTCATTGCTTTAGTAATAAATTAGTTTCAAAATTTTGAAACGAATCATTTCAACCTGGACTGTATCTTGCAGAAAGTTCTTCAAGACAGAAACGCGCAATGATCTCCTTTTAGTAATTCCTAGACCAGAGTTTTGAAGTGTATTTCATTTTGTACTTTTTTAACTATTCTTCACATATTAGATAACAAAAATGAAATAGCAGGCTTAGAAAATTAGAAAATTAAAGAAGTAAGGCCAAGTATTTTACCATGTATAGGCTTATGCATTGTACTTCAGAGAGTTAATTTCTACGATTTTTCTTAAATGTGTCACTTTACAAATGAGATCAAGTTTTCAAAGTGAACTTAATAACTTAGTACGTTATCTTGTTACTAATTAGAAGAGCTGAATCATTGCATTTAATGCATAAATGTGAGTTTTTTGAAAAATAGGTACTTTAAATAAAGCGGTGAAAATAATTTTTCGCGACTGGAGCGCCATCTATCAGATACATAATAAACCATTTTTGTAAAATTGGGATTAATTTACTAATTAAATCGGTAATTGACTTGGGTTTGTCTGTACGTTTAAAACGGTGGAGGGGGTTTAACCTGATAATGAAGGAAATGTAAAAAATAAATTACAATGTCCTACTTATTGTCTTTCTACTGACATTTTACAAAAAAAAATTTTTTTGTGTGTTTTAGCCCAAATTTCCTAGTTGAATTTGTCCCAACCCTTGGCAAAAATGACAAAAAATTATGTATAAACTCATAGTTAATGTCACGTAAAATTTTGAAGCGGATCTCCGTGTCCTTCACGTAATGCCACGGCTTTTAGATTGCGCAACCCTTTGTAGCCGCGTGATGTAATTAATTAAGTACGTGGTTCCTATTACTTTGAACGCGTGCAACTGAGACAAACAATTAGGGCCGATAAAATGTCTATACAAAGAAAATAATTTAAATTGCAGACTCGTTGTCCTTCTAGCCTATATTTGTCCATATGTAGCAAAACCTATAGACACGCAGAATATAACATCAGTTACATTTTAGCCCAAATTATATGTGTAACGTTAAATTTACTTGAAAAAATATAATAAATCCTAACATCGGGTTTATGGAGCATGGGTGGAATTTTTTTCTACGAGAATACTTTGTCCTAACTGTCTGAAAAAAAATATTGACCAAAATTATCCGTGCAGCACAAGTGACGTCAATGCAACACGGTTTCGGTAGCCGCTGGTTTCCTATTTGTCAGAACGTAATAAAACTTGGGCACAATTTACATACATATCAGATGCATAATATATTGTGAAAATCAACCGCAGAACCCGTGTCCTTCGTATGAAAATTTTTCCTTAATTGGGCAAAAAATTTAAAAAAATTACTTTTTGGGCTAAAAAAATTAAATTTGGGGTCAAACACAATAAATAATTATTTTATTATACCTAAATAATTATCAAATTGATTTTGAGACACGCAGTCCTTGTCCTTCTTGACTTTTTATCGTTAATATACCAAACGCGCTATGCAGTGCGCTTGGCCTGTTATGACGCTATTAGAATTTTAATTAATTCCCTAATTATCTGAACGTTAACATAATTGGGTGACCGCATCCTGAGTATTACTTGCATTTATTACCAAAAAATTAATTTGCAACTCGGTGTCCTTCATTGCCAAAATTAGGTAATTATCCCAGAATTGCGGAGCATGTACTAAAATTGTTTTTCTTTATATAAATTAAAATTATATGAATTAGAGAAAGTAAACTGATTCTAATTACTAATAACATCGTTTTTTATGATATGGTAAAGTTTTGGACGTCATTGTATTGGTTTTTGATGCTTTTTTATTGAATAATTAAATTTGCGTGACACCTGAAGCGTCATTTTTAAAAAATTGCCACCCCTTAATTTCGAGTCCGGACGTTATGAAATTTCGGCATAGTATATTTTATTTGCCCTTCTATCAGTTCCGTTTTGTAATATTTACCAATCTGGTGTCCTTCGAGGTAAAAATTTGACTTTAATTAACGAAAATACTTGTATTGATGACATTTTTTATACTTCAGTTTTCTACGTCAATTTAAACTTCTAAGTGTTATAATAGTGTAAAATCGATGCATTATGCATTGAACAACATCATTCAATGCACTAGAACGCCGAACAATAACTCATTAATTAGGTATTAATGAATTACTAGTGCAATGCGCTAGCCTCGCACCCAGGCCCCCACAACTCTGTTGAACGTTTTATACAAGTTATACATAATTATATAACTTCAGGGTCGTAAAATTCAATGCTCGTTGTTTTCTATTTTGCCCACAATGGCGCTGCTGACACGTACTTTTCATGAAAGCATCGGAAAGCGTCGGAAAGCGAAGCATTTCCGGTTTGAAAAAAACACGAAAAAGAAAAATTTTCACAATGTTTATTAAATAATTATTATTGTAAATGAAATTAATTAATAAATCAGAACAGTGTTTAATTATTTATCAATCAATTATTTTTTTAAATTTCGTAATTCAATTGTTTTGTACGTGTCAGTAGCGCTGTCACCTCGTAGCGTCAATATTTTGAACTAAAGCGTGGTATAGGGCCTACTAATTGTATGTGACACGCTTTAATATAATCTTAGTACGCTTTGAACAAAGATGCAAACACAGAGCTTACGCTTACGTTCCAAAATCCAAATGATTAAAACATTGAGCTCTATACAAGGCTAGAGGGATAATGCCCTATACTTCTCAATGTTAAACTGTGCGCACGGTCCGGCGGGAGGAAGTGGGTGGGAGATTGCGCTTTCGTCACACATTCCAACGTATTCTCCTCAGAATTGCCAACTGCAGTGTAACTTTTAATATTTATTTTATAAGGAAATAGCAGGATTTTTGCAATAAAAATAAATAAAAACTAAATTTGAAATACAATATGAGTTATTGTAAGTGTTTAAAATAAATTTTTAGAGTGAATTTCCTTTTATCTCTGTTTTAGTAAGTTCAATTTTTTTCCTATTACGTTGGCAACGCAATCGCGTAAATTTGTAAACATGTTTTTAAATATGGCCGGCCACAGACTGAAAAACAGTATGGAGCTACGTGATTAGAGTTTTATCGAAGTGAAATTTTAAATATCAAGTCGTGTTGGAGTTATGTGTGAATGAAGAAGGAACTACTAGCAACATGCCTGCTGTATTGCGATGCTGTGCATACGATTGCATGCATGTCAACGTGCCAAGACATCAGCAATTTGGCCAAGCAAATTTTATCGCCATTCACAGGTAAGCTGCTCAATAAATTTAATTAAACTTCAATCCATATAATTATAGAATATATAGTATGCATACGTGTGTTCTCGTTATCCTAATAGACCACTTGCAAAACCCTATTTTAGCAAAAAACAAACTCTCACATCCATTTCATTGTTGTTGTTGATTGTGGGTTGAAAATTTGTTTATGATACAGTATGATACATTGGACCTTATGGGAAATTCACGATTGTCACACACAGATTTCAATATGTTGTAAAAATGAACAAATCACCACAATCTGCAGTTTTTGGCCATTTATAATCCTGAAATGCGTATCAAAAGAAATTTTCTTTATTTTAATACGGTAAATTTCATATGACACGAAAACAGCCAATTGCATGGGGGAAGATACGTAACTTTTGGCAAGCTCTAGTTTGTTGATTTTTGCATCAGTTAAAATCAACAAACTGTAGCTTGCTTGGATGGTCTATTGGATAGTTTGTAGTAATACTATCTTTTCTATTTTATATATGCATACAATCAGCTGAAATACATCGGATGTATACGGGACAGTATAATATGCATACACACAGTATGCAGTATCATATCATATATTATACTGTATGCATATATCATACAATACATACGGTATTTAGTGTAATACGGACTTTATGCATATAATATAAATCTAAGACAAACAATAAGTTTAAATTTATTAACACATCAGCAGCTTGACTGCATATTTATGCACAAAATGTTGGTTCGCCAAATCCAAACTGTGTTCATAATTTGTGCCCTCCATGGCATTCATGTGTTGGGTCAATCAGGAGCAGAAAAAGTATCATATACAGGGCAGGTTATAATAAACCTATTGTATGCATAACATTCACTACGTTCACATGACGGTGTTCAATACATATCCGTTGACGACGGATAATTAATCGGATGAGTTAATTCAATTTGTTAGTGGCGTAGCCAGGATTCGTCCAAGGGAGGGAGTTCTTCAGGATACAAATTGGGAACAACCTGCTGGGGATTGGGGGCGAAGCCCCCTATAATAGCCCGCGGCAGGTGCGTTTTTTTTTAAAGGACACACCCCTTTTTTTAGGGTAAAATTATGAAAAAATACTATATTATAAACAATGTATGTCCTGTTGCAATTCTTTTAAAATTTTAAATATTTTGCACCCCCATATTTAAATTTTCTTTTCAAAATATACGTGCACTAACGTAATAAAGAAGCTTTGAGTAAATAATTTTAGTTAAATCAAGTAATTCTTCTAATACAGTAACCACACTGTTATATTATTTTTATTAGTTTCATGATCAGAGACCCTTAGAGACCTCCATGTCTTATGGTAAGAAATTTGATTGCCTGGGCGGGGTCCAAGTTTGGCGGCGCTGCTGCATCGCATGGGCGCCGTTGGGCTACAACACGGCTTTCAACTGCGCATGAAGCTGGCAGCCAGCGAGAGCAGGGTCGTGCCCATGCAACCATGTCCATGCGATGCAGCAGCGCCACCACACTTGGACCCCCCTCAGGCTATCAAATTTTTGGTCATAAGACACGGAGGTCTCTAAGGGTCTCGATCTGTTTCATGATGCACGATTTTTTTGAAAAAGGGGCGTGGACTTTTATTTTTTACGATGAAAAACTGCAGCGAATTTCTTATAATTACTTTGTAAATCGTTTCATGTTAATTTTTTTTTCTATTTTTCAAATGTATCAAGTAAAAAGAAAAATATTTTTGAATATTCCCAAAAAATGAGACAAATTTCTATATTTGTGAATTTTTCTTATCATAATAATGATAATTATATGTTTATTATATTTATTTATGGTACATATTTATTTTTTAACTAATTTTTTTTCCTGTAAATACTAATTCTTTTCATATCAATTTGGACCTCATGGTGAATCGTCAAACTCTTTTGTCACAAAGCTAATGTTTACTATTTTTACAGAGGGAACCTGCTCCGAGGGTCCCACCGAGAGGCGTGTTTGACACTTCATCTTGGAGGCAGCCAATACCACGAGATGTTCAAGAGCGTTTAGCACAGAAAATTCTAGGAAAGAAGGTATACAATCATTGTATAGTACGTTTTTTTTTTTTTTTTAAGATTTTTTTCTTCAGTCCATGCAGGAACTACAGCTGTATTCTTAAATAATTTTTGCATGTTTGTAAATAAAAATGGCACCCCTGAATCCTTAATAATAAGGATAGGTCCTATAGATGCCTATTTATGGCTCCAGGGGGCGTGGCCACTCTTCGAATAATTATTAATATAAAAATAGTTCTTGGTCTCAAAGAAATCTTAAAAAATTCAGAGTTGCGTAATTTGGTACACTGCTTTCTGCAATTAAAATTTTTCATGCACGTTATCCATTTTACTCTGTTCCATTTTATAACAGTGTGAATATATTTATATATACATGTACAAATATGTGTCGTTATAAAAGTGCCAATTACCATAATTGTGTTAAATGTTGTATATATTTTTTTTTCTCACCATCCAGTTCAATTTTTTTTATAACAATTTATAACGGTGAGAATTTAAAGTACATGCTATTTTAGATTTTAAATGCTTGTAATATGCAATCCTGTCACTAATTGTGATTTTATTCTATAGCAAAAAGCTGTCCAATTATATTACTAACGTGTTGTAATAGTGAATCTTAATAATGAGGTGATTGTTATTTGTTTTTTAAGATAATTAGTTCATGTAGAACTTAAAAAATTAAGACATTGAGACACTGTTTATTATATCCTGTATATTTTTTACTTTTTTATTGTTACATGCCATAAAAATAAAATTTGTAAAAAAAAAAAATGTTGCCTTCATAATTTCATCTACTTTCAGGCTATCTGAATTCAAGAATGATATACAATTATAATATGAAATATATTCTATATACCGTAACTACAGAATAAGCCTTACCCGTTTAGAGAAATTGAAACGCTTTTCCTATCCTAGTCTTGCATTATTGTATAATATATGTATATATATATATATATATATATATATATATATATATATTATATATACCTAGTGATTGATGATAGATTGAAATAATTTGCATGTGATTAATTTTCAACAAAATAATATGTACACTCTTCACCTCTGAATAGTTCCCTTCTGCAGCTTTTTGAGAGTCACCCTGCCCTATAGGTCTATAAATAATTATGAAACAGAACACTGTGATTAAGCAGACTGCAGAAGGAAGCTTTTGAGAGGCAAGTACTGTACAGTACTTGAAATACGCAGGTACATATATATTTTTGAGCATCAAAATTTAAATAAAATTTCTAATTATATAGCAGGCAGGTACTGTTTAAAAATCATTTGTAAAAAAACAACAACAACAACAACAACAACAACAAAAAAAACAGACAATGTGGATTTTTTTCCCTAAACATACAACTTATGTAATTTATAATTATTCTTAGTATGAACAGCAATTCAGCAGGAAGGTAACTAGAATCAAATATATTTAAGCAGAGAACGTTCATTTTTAAAGTTGTCGTTTATTGCTCTCATTAAATGAAAAAAAAAAAAAAAAAAAAAAAAACATATATGGGAAATTGGGAATACAATAGAAAATTTCTTTATTGCGGCGAGGTTTATTAGGCAAGCCCACTCTTACACCTATATAACCTAATACAGCTTGTATTACATATGACACAATTTTCCTTGCAAAATATATAAAAATAAAATAAAAAATTAACAAGGAATAAAAATGAACAATTTGTGTGTCTATGAATTTCTGTGAATGGATAATTTGATAATAAATGTTTTCAACATTTTTTATATTTTAAATTGTTGTCTACAAAAACATAAATAACTTATTAATGAATACTACATAATATAATTATAATAATAGTTTTTTTTATAGTCCGTAGACTAGATGTTATAAATTATCGATGACGAAAAAAGCACATTGGAATTAAATATTAGAATTATAGTATATATACTTAAATATTCATAATACTGTAGACGGATTTTAAATAAATTAAAAATGTATTAACGATGTGTTTCGGGGATATAACTTTTTAAAGTTTTTTTAAGAAAATTTATCATAAAACTTTATCTAAATCGTAACTGTCGAGTACCATTTTTTGTTATTTTTCCCGAAGGTTCAGCTCTCAAGGGGGGGGGGGGGGGTTATAACCCCCCCCCCCATTGTCTACGCCCCTGTTCATGACTCGTGACACTTTTTTATGTACGTTTCGTAGAAATATATAATGCTAGCGCAAGAAAAACAAATACAAATGAATACAATTAATAACTCTTGATGTAATTTTCAATGTAATATAAGGTAGTCTGAGATTTATGAGTTTCATCGAGTTAATGCAGTAGTTGTTTTATTTTAAAACCATTTAAACAGCGTTGCTTAGCATCGGAACATCTTTGTGAACTGCATGAGGGAATTAACCTTGGAAATCTAAAATATTTTGGACAATGCAGCTATAGGACGCCTTGACCTTTTTCCCAACTGCATGCATTTTTTTTAGACAGATAAATAATAAAATAAATATATTTTGGCAGGCAGAAGGCAGTCAGCCAATTGTAAAAAACCGTGCAACGTACGTAACTTCATATCATGGCATTCTTTCTACACTATTTAACTAATATCATATAATATATAATATTTTATTTCACATTTGCAATGAGAGACAATTTTTTCATTTCAATATAAATAGAAAATAAAATATATAACTTAAATAAAATCCTTTCTAATATTACGTACATAGAACAACATTATTCATTACGATTAAATTTACTTATTATAGTTATTATAGTAGTGTTTTAAATATAAAAATGTTTCGGTAATTTAATTTGTATTCGCCTCTATGTTCGATGCTAACAATTTTAAAATTTTCGTGACTAAAAAAAAATCCCTAGAAAAATAGTTTAGAAATTTTACTAAGATTTAGTATTTTTTTTTAACTTTCTTAGGTTGGTCAACCAGGCATTCGATAGCATCGACCACCACCCACTTTCCTCCCAGACGCCGTGCGCGCCTAAAACAGCTGATTAGCCCTCTAGCCTTGTATAGAGCTCAATGGATTAAAATTATAGATAAAAAAAAAAAAAATGGAACTAAAATTCAGAACATAAAACATTTTTTCTTCTCTTTATTTTAATACGGTAAATAAATGTCATATATAATACCAAATCAGCAAATATTGGGGGTGATGGGGTAAAGCATTATCCATTGAGCTCTATACAAGGCTAGAGGGATAATGCCCTATACTTCTCAATGTTAAACTGTGCGCACGGTCCGGCGGGAGGAAGTGGGTGGGAGATTGCGCTTTCGTCACACATTCCAACGTATTCTCCTCAGAATTGCCAACTGCAGTGTAACTTTTAATATTTATTTTATAAGGAAACTTTCTTAGGTTGGTCAACCAGGCATTCGATAGCACCGACCACCACCCACTTTCCTCCCAGACGCCGTGCGCGCCTAAAACAGCTGATTAGCCCTCTAGCTAGGGATCGGCGATAGTGAAAAAAGTATCGATACTTTTTATATCGAGTACTTTAAAAAGTATCAATACTCATCAATATTATCGGCTCAAAATATATCGATATTTCGATATATCGGAAAATATCGGCGGTAATTTTAAAAAGATTAAAATTCAGCATATTTTTTAGCTTCTGGGGGGGGGGGGGGTAAAATACATTTTTCTTTTAATGTAGTAAATATTATACCAACATTTATTTTTTATGTACGTTATATATAATATATTAATTTAAAAAAAAAATACACAACAGGTTTTCAAGTATTCCGCCATCTTGAAAATACTAACCTGTACCTGTGACACCTGTGTATACAGTAAATGAATAATTTGTAATACTTTTGCGGATATATCGGTGAAAGTATTTAGTATAAATCATTCCTACTACCTACTATAGCTAGCTTAGGCTACACTATAATTGGCCAAAGCCAAGTACTCTCGAGCCAATAGTAAGTAAAACTATCGGAGGTATTGAGTGCCAGCTATAGTGGAAGCCATCTTGTAGTAGTAAACGGCCAATCGCGTATTTTCGATCAAACGAGTAGATTTTCGTATTGGAAAAAGAATTTAAAAACGCATAGTATCGAACTCATGGACGAAAACCTATTTAATTAATAAATATTTTTTTGTCTTGCCTTGGTTTTTGATTACCGCGAGTGACTCTTGCATGCATTTTTTGATAAATAGTATCGGCCGCGATACTCATAATTTAGTATCGAATACCCGATAATTATCGGCTTAGAAAAGTACTCGATAGTATCGATATATCGCCAGAAAAGTATCGGGTATCGAGTAGTATCGAAATATATCGCCGATCCCTACCTCTAGCCTTGTATAGAGCTCAATGGCATTATCATTGAGCTCTATACAAAGCCTTGTATAGAGCTCAATGAGCATTATAGACACAGCTAGGCGCGGATCCAAGGGGGGGGGGTGCATTAGCACCCCCCAAAATTTTAGATTTAACATGGGCAATATAGGCTTAATCCCCCTCTCCAATTTTATTTAACATTGGCATAATATGTGGAGGCAGCACCCTCCGAATTTTTTTTTCTTGATCCGCGCCAAGGTCCCTCAGAGTAATCTTGGATCCGCGCCTGACTAATGACATATGACACAGCTAATATTTTTATATTTAGAATATATCGTAGGTTTGTAAGAATTAGCATCAACATTATTTAAATTTAACGGTAGAATTTGAACTTATGTGTTCGAGACAACGGGACACATAATCTTCTTTATTGCTACCACGGAAACAGCTAACAGAGCTAAACAAGAATCCTATAGGCTTTAGCGAGTGTTTCTCAGCTGGACTCATAGATGACTAGACAGTGAAATCTACAAATGAGAGGTCCTGATAATAGGCCCCCTCTTGACACTTTGTATGAGGGGGAATTTTTCAAGGGCCTTCAAGGCTCATTTATTTCCCTAAAGAGTACCCTTTGTGAGGCCGCCCAGAGGCCGCCGACCCGGCCAACCAACTGAATTAACGGCCAAGCCAAGAATAAACTGAAACTGAATAAAGAATCAAAAGAATGAGAAGTTGAAGAAGTTTATCCACAGACTCCAGAGCGAGCTCTAGAGCGCTCCAGAGTCCAGACTCTCTAGTTTAGTAACTCTATGAGTTTAGTTTAGCAGTTTATCACTGAATATTATGTAAGCCCAGGCCCAGTCCGGCCAGCTCATTGGTTGCTGATTGGTTGCAAATTGCAAGTCGTTGATTGGTTGCAGCTGATTATTATTGTTAATAAAAAAGTCGTTCGGAAGCAAGGATTTTGTATGTATGGATAGGTTATCTCTATACCAATAGCATTAGAGCTACTGAGGCAAATCTCCAACGTAAGATGGCGACCGAGCGCAACCATCTGCATTGTAAATTGTATGAATTTACAATGTAAATTCATACAATGAATTGTATGAATTGTTGTAGGGGAGGTGTGGCGCAGTGCGCTTGACCGGGTCTCGTCAGATCACCGAAGTCAAGCAACGCCGCGCGTGGTTAGTAGTTGGATGGGTGACCATTTTCAACAAAAACCACGTTTCCCACCCAGGGGTAAAACGTTGCGCTTTTCCACTATGTGGTTCCCCTGGCTTTGGACCATTGCACTTCCGGTTCATTGACAAAAGCTGTAGCGTCCATCCTGGCTGAGGTTTCCACGTTTCCCTCAGCCGCAGGCAAATGCCGGGATGGATTTGCAAGGCCGTGGCCGCCCCCGTTCCAGAAGAGCCCGCGAAACGCTCAAGTTAGGGTTTCGGAAGGTTCGGGGTTTCAAAGTAGTATGTAATTAGTAAATAGAAGTACCCAATAGGGTTTGATTAAAAAAAAAAAAAAAAAAAAAAAAAAAAAAAAAAAAAAATTGTATGAAAGTTCCCCAACCTAAGATGGCGAACATCCCATTGGTTACTGTTGTAACCGCCACCCACTTCCTCCTCACGACTGTGCCTCACCGGCGGCAGTACCATCGCCTATCCATACATACAAAATCCTTGTTCGGAAGCCATGATACAACTATTTTCGGAAGCAAGGATCTAGACCGGACTGAAGATATCCACATCCACATCCTCATCCACACTAGTGAAATGCAGGAAAGCAACATTAAAAAATATCACTAAATTTAGGGACAAACCAGAAGTTATCATCATCCACACTAGCGAAATGAAACGTAAGTTATCCACGTCCAAGCATATATTAATAAACAGCAATATATGGGGGACATATAGAATAATTAAAATTGAAAATAGAAAGAATAAAAATAAAAATTAGAAACATTTTATAATGAGATTAAATATATGAATTTTTGTCCCGCGCCCAGCGCTGATCCCAAATACGATTTTTTTTTATAAATATATAATATAGCTAGTTTTCATTGACATAATTATTACAACACCATATATCAAATTTAGATTGATCAACCAGTAATTACACCGTAAAAAATATAATGTGCATCGGATCCTCCTATTAAAACCATATATAAGTTTGATTTTTTTTACCGCCAATTCCAAATTGGAATTTCGTTCAAAATTTAAATATAGGGTATAATTAGAATTTTACACAACATATATCAAATTTAGATTGATCAACCAGTAATTACACCGTAAAAAAATTCTTTGATTCCTTTTGTATGCAGAACCAAAGTTTGATATTTTTTTCCCGCCAATTCCAAATAGGAATCTCGTTCAAAATTAAAATGTAGGGTTTAATTAGTATTTTACACAACATATATAAAATTTAGATAGATCAACCAGTAATTACGCCGTAAAAAAAAATAATGTGCATAATTTCCTATTAAAACCACAAGTTTAAATTTTTTTTCCCGCCAATTCCAAATAGGAAGAATAGGAATTTCGTTCAAAATTAAAATATAGGGTTTAAATAGTATTTTACACAACATATATAAAATTTAGATAGATCAACCAGTAATTACGCCGTAAAAAAAATAATGTGCATAATTTTCTATTAAAACCATAAGTTTGAATTTTTTCCCGCAAATTCCAAATAGGAATTTCGTTCAAAATTAAAATATAGGGTTTAATTAGTATATTACACAACATATATAAAATTTAGATAGATCAACCAGTAATTACACCGTAAAAAAAAAAATTGTGCATAATTTCCTATTAAAACCATAAGTTTGAACTTTTCCCGCCAATTCCAAATAAGAATTTCGTTCAAAATTAAAATATAGGGTTTAATTAGTATATTACACAACATATATAAAATTTAGATAGATCAACCAGTAATTACACCGTAAAAAAAATAATGTGCATAATTTCCTATTAAAACCATTAGTTTGAATTTTTTTCCCGCCAATTCCAAATAGGAATTTCGTTCAAAATTAAAATATAGGGCTTAATTAGTATTTTACACAACATATATAAAATTTAGATAGATCAACCAGTAATTACACCGTAAAAAAAATAATGTGCATAATTTCCTATTAAAACCATAAGTTTGAATTTTTTTTCCCGCCAATTTCAAATAGGAATTCCGTTCAAAATTAAAATATAGGGTTTAATTAGTATATTACACAACATATATAAAATTTATATAGATCAACCAGTAATTACACCGTAAAAAAAAAATAATGTGCATAATTTCCTATTAAAACCATAAGTTTGAATTTTTTCCCGCCAATTCCAAATAGGAATTCCGTTCAAAATTAAAATATAGGGTTAAATTAGTATTTTACACAACATATATAAAATTTAGATAGATCAACCAGTAATTACACCGTAAAAAAAATAATGTGCATAATTTCCTATTAAAACCATAAGTTTGAATTTTTTTCCCGCCAATTCCAAATAGGAATTTCGTTCAAAATTAAAATATAGGGTTTAATTAGTATTTTACACAACATATATAAAATTTAGATAGATTAACCAGTAATTACACCGTAAAAAAAATAATGTGCATAATTTCCTATTAAAACCATAAGTTTGAATTTTTTTCCCGCCAATTCCAAATAGGATATTCGTTCAAAATTAAAATGTAGGGTTTAATTAATATTTTACACAACATATATAAAATTTAGATAGATCAACCAGTAATTACGTCGTAAAAAAAATAATGTGCATAATTTCCTATTAAAACCATAAGTTTGAATTTTTTTCCCGCCAATTCCAAATAGGAATTTCGTTCAAAATTTAAATATAGGGTTGAATAAGTATTTTACACAACATATATAAAATTTAGATAGATCAACCAGTAATTACACCGTAAAAAAATAATGTGCATAATTTCCTATTAAAACCATAAGTTTGAATTTTTTTCCCGCCAATTCCAAATAGGAATTTCGTTCAAAATTAAAATAAAGGGTTTAATTAGTATTTTACACAACATATATAAAATTTAGATAGATCAACCAGTAATTACACCGTAAAAAAATAATGTGCATAATTTCCTATTAACACCAAAGGTTTGAATTTTTTTCCCGCCAATTCCACATAGGAATTTCGTTCAAAATTAAAATACAGGGTTTTATTAGTATTTTACAAAACATATATAAAATTTAGATAGACCAATCAGTAATTACACCGTAAAAAAAATAATGTGCATAATTTCCTATTAAAACCATAAGTTTGAATTTTTTCCGCCAATTCCAAATAGGAATTTCGTTCAAAATTAAAATATAGGGTTTAATTAGTATTTAACACAACATATATAAAATTTAGATAGATCAACAAGTAATTACACCGTAAAAAAAAATAATGTGCATAACTTCCTATTAAAACCATAAGTTTGAATTTTTTCCCGCCAATTCCAAATAGGAATTACGTTCAAAATTAAAATATAGGGTTTAATTAGTATATTACACAACATATATAAAATTTAGATAGATCAACCAGTAATTACACCGTAAAAAAAAAATTGTGCATAATTTCCTATTAAAACCATAAGTTTGAACTTTTCCCGCCAATTCCAAATAAGAATTTCGTTCAAAATTAAAATATAGGGTTTAATTAGTATATTACACAACATATATAAAATTTAGATAGATCAACCAGTAATTACACCGTAAAAAAAATAATGTGCATAATTTCCTATTAAAACCATTAGTTTGAATTTTTTTCCCGCCAATTCCAAATAGGAATTTCGTTCAAAATTAAAATATAGGGCTTAATTAGTATTTTACACAACATATATAAAATTTAGATAGATCAACCAGTAATTACACCGTAAAAAAAATAATGTGCATAATTTCCTATTAAAACCATAAGTTTGAATTTTTTTTCCCGCCAATTTCAAATAGGAATTCCGTTCAAAATTAAAATATAGGGTTTAATTAGTATATTACACAACATATATAAAATTTATATAGATCAACCAGTAATTACACCGTAAAAAAAAAATAATGTGCATAATTTCCTATTAAAACCATAAGTTTGAATTTTTTCCCGCCAATTCCAAATAGGAATTCCGTTCAAAATTAAAATATAGGGTTAAATTAGTATTTTACACAACATATATAAAATTTAGATAGATCAACCAGTAATTACACCGTAAAAAAAATAATGTGCATAATTTCCTATTAAAACCATAAGTTTGAATTTTTTTCCCGCCAATTCCAAATAGGAATTTCGTTCAAAATTAAAATATAGGGTTTAATTAGTATTTTACACAACATATATAAAATTTAGATAGATTAACCAGTAATTACACCGTAAAAAAAATAATGTGCATAATTTCCTATTAAAACCATAAGTTTGAATTTTTTTCCCGCCAATTCCAAATAGGATATTCGTTCAAAATTAAAATGTAGGGTTTAATTAGTATTTTACACAACATATATAAAATTTAGATAGATCAACCAGTAATTACGTCGTAAAAAAAATAATGTGCATAATTTCCTATTAAAACCATAAGTTTGAATTTTTTTCCCGCCAATTCCAAATAGGAATTTCGTTCAAAATTTAAATATAGGGTTGAATAAGTATTTTACACAACATATATAAAATTTAGATAGATCAACCAGTAATTACACCGTAAAAAAATAATGTGCATAATTTCCTATTAAAACCATAAGTTTGAATTTTTTTCCCGCCAATTCCAAATAGGAATTTCGTTCAAAATTAAAATAAAGGGTTTAATTAGTATTTTACACAACATATATAAAATTTAGATAGATCAACCAGTAATTACACCGTAAAAAAATAATGTGCATAATTTCCTATTAACACCAAAGGTTTGAATTTTTTTCCCGCCAATTCCACATAGGAATTTCGTTCAAAATTAAAATACAGGGTTTTATTAGTATTTTACAAAACATATATAAAATTTAGATAGACCAATCAGTAATTACACCGTAAAAAAAATAATGTGCATAATTTCCTATTAAAACCATAAGTTTGAATTTTTTCCGCCAATTCCAAATAGGAATTTCGTTCAAAATTAAAATATAGGGTTTAATTAGTATTTAACACAACATATATAAAATTTAGATAGATCAACAAGTAATTACACCGTAAAAAAAAATAATGTGCATAACTTCCTATTAAAACCATAAGTTTGAATTTTTTCCCGCCAATTCCAAATAGGAATTACGTTCAAAATTAAAATATAGAATTTTAATTAGTATTTTACACAACATATATAAAATTTAGATAGATCAACCAGTAATTACACCGTAAAAAAAATAATGTGCAGAATTTCCTATTTTGACCATAAGTTTGAATTTTTTTCCCGCCAATTTCAAATAGGAATTTTGTTCAAAATTAAAATATAGGGTTAAATTAGTATTTTACACAACATATATAAAATTTAGATAGATCAACCAGTAATTACACCTTAAAAAAAATAATGTGCACAATTTCCTATTTAACCATAAGTTTGAATTTTTTTCCGCCAATTCCAAATAGAAATTTCGTTCAAAATTAAAATATAGGGTTTAATTAGTATTTTACACAACATATATAAAATTTAGATGGATCAACCAGTAATTACACCGTAAAAAAAAATAATGTGCATAATTTCCTATTTTAACCATAAGTTTGAATTTTTTCCGCCAATTCCAAATAGGAATTTCGTTCAAAATTAAAATATAGGGTTTAATAAGTATTTAACACAACATATATAAAATTTAGATAGATCAACCAGTAATTACACCGTAAAAAAAAAATAATGTGCATAACTTCCTATTAAAACCATAAGTTTGAATTTTTTCCCGCCAATTCCAAAGAGAAATTATGTTCAAATTTAAAATATAGAATTTTAATTAGTATTTTACACGACATATATAAAATTTAGATAGATCAACCAGTAATTACACCGTAAAAAAAATAATGTGCAGAATTTCCTATTTTGACCATAAGTTTGAATTTTTTTCCGCCAATTCCAAATAGGAATTTCGTTCAAAATTAAAATATAGGGTTTTATCAGTATTTTACAAAACATATATAAAATTTAGATAGATCAATCAGTAATTACACCGTAAAAAAAATAATGTGCATAATTTCTTATTAAAACCATAAATTTGAATTTTTTCCGCCAATTCCAAATAGGAATTTCGTTCAAAATTAAAATATAGGGCTTAATTAGTATTTTACACAACATATATAAAATTTAGATAGATCAACCAGTAATTACACCGTAAAAAAAATAATGTGCATAATTTCCTATTAAAACCATAAGTTTGAATTTTTTTTCCCGCCAATTTCAAATAGGAATTCCGTTCAAAATTAAAATATAGGGTTTAATTAGTATATTACACAACATATATAAAATTTATATAGATCAACCAGTAATTACACCGTAAAAAAAAAATAATGTGCATAATTTCCTATTAAAACCATAAGTTTGAATTTTTTCCCGCCAATTCCAAATAGGAATTCCGTTCAAAATTAAAATATAGGGTTAAATTAGTATTTTACACAACATATATAAAATTTAGATAGATCAACCAGTAATTACACCGTAAAAAAAATAATGTGCATAATTTCCTATTAAAACCATAAGTTTGAATTTTTTTCCCGCCAATTCCAAATAGGAATTTCGTTCAAAATTAAAATATAGGGTTTAATTAGTATTTTACACAACATATATAAAATTTAGATAGATTAACCAGTAATTACACCGTAAAAAAAATAATGTGCATAATTTCCTATTAAAACCATAAGTTTGAATTTTTTTCCCGCCAATTCCAAATAGGATATTCGTTCAAAATTAAAATGTAGGGTTTAATTAGTATTTTACACAACATATATAAAATTTAGATAGATCAACCAGTAATTACGTCGTAAAAAAAATAATGTGCATAATTTCCTATTAAAACCATAAGTTTGAATTTTTTTCCCGCCAATTCCAAATAGGAATTTCGTTCAAAATTTAAATATAGGGTTGAATAAGTATTTTACACAACATATATAAAATTTAGATAGATCAACCAGTAATTACACCGTAAAAAAATAATGTGCATAATTTCCTATTAAAACCATAAGTTTGAATTTTTTTACCGCCAATTCCAAATAGGAATTTCGTTCAAAATTAAAATAAAGGGTTTAATTAGTATTTTACACAACATATATAAAATTTAGATAGATCAACCAGTAATTACACCGTAAAAAAATAATGTGCATAATTTCCTATTAACACCAAAGGTTTGAATTTTTTTCCTGCCAATTCCACATAGGAATTTCGTTCAAAATTAAAATACAGGGTTTTATTAGTATTTTACAAAACATATATAAAATTTAGATAGACCAATCAGTAATTACACCGTAAAAAAAATAATGTGCATAATTTCCTATTAAAACCATAAGTTTGAATTTTTTCCGCCAATTCCAAATAGGAATTTCGTTCAAAATTAAAATATAGGGTTTAATTAGTATTTAACACAACATATATAAAATTTAGATAGATCAACAAGTAATTACACCGTAAAAAAAAATAATGTGCATAACTTCCTATTAAAACCATAAGTTTGAATTTTTTCCCGCCAATTCCAAATAGGAATTACGTTCAAAATTAAAATATAGAATTTTAATTAGTATTTTACACAACATATATAAAATTTAGATAGATCAACCAGTAATTACACCGTAAAAAAAATAATGTGCAGAATTTCCTATTTTGACCATAAGTTTGAATTTTTTTCCCGCCAATTTCAAATAGGAATTTTGTTCAAAATTAAAATATAGGGTTAAATTAGTATTTTACAAAACATATATAAAATTTAGATAGATCAATCAGTAATTACACCGTAAAAAAAATAATGTGCATAATTTCTTATTAAAACCATAAATTTGAATTTTTTCCGCCAATTCCAAATAGGAATTTCGTTCAAAATTAAAATATAGGGTTTAATTAGTATTTAACACAACATATATAAAATTAAGATAGATCAACCAGTAATTACACCGTAAAAAAAATAATGTGCCTCATTTCCTATTAACACCATAAGTTTGAATTTTTTCCCGCCAATTCCAAATAGGAATTTCGTTCAAAATTAAAATATAGGGTTTAATTAGTATTTAACACAACATATATAAAATTTAGATAGATCAACCAGTAATTACACCGTAAAAAAAAATAATGTGCATAATTTCCTATTAAAACCATAAGTTTGATTTTTTCCCCCTCAATCCCGAATAGGGATTTCGTTCAAAATTAATATTTATGGTTTCATTAGTATTTTACACAACCTATATGAAATTTGACGTATTAATTGAAAATGATGTTTCAATTAAAATAATCAAGTTAATTTATAAAAAATTTGCCTTAACAAGTTATCGAAAATGGGTGAAAAATATATTTAGTATATAACATTCCATGTAAAAAAAATCTCCACAATATCTAGAGAGAGATCGGCACACGCTAAAAAAAAATATTTTATTAAAGCGCACTGGTGGCCTGACATAGAGCGAAGGTCACATTTAACTCTTCTGCTTAAATCTCAAGCGAACAGGCTTAAATACAAATATTAGTGCTCGACTCTGTTTCACCGAAGACAGGTTCCCTTCGTATTTGATATAGAAATAAGATTTTTTTTATCTAAATTCACACCTAATTAAAGTTTATAATTATTTAGGTTGACATTTACAACAAACAAAAAAATAATAATTATTAAATTATGAATCTCATATAGCAGTTTTATAAGAACTACAGTATAAAAGTAACAGACGCAGGAAGCAAGAAAGGTCAAGTGTGAGCTGCGCTTGCTGTTTTACAACCCCGGTTATGCGAGAGAAGATGAGGGATGGTTATAAATGTAATAGATTCCAAAACAATGAAATTGTGACTCTCATAAACCGTACTATCTATTCTTTAATTAGGAATAATTAGGAAAAAAGAGCAAAGTTTGTGAACTTCACTTTCAACCAGAAGATTTGTTTCATAGAGTTGCTTCTGATTATCTTGAAAATGGGAAATTGAGAACACGCAAGAAAAAGACAATTACAATATTGAGGGCAGGCGCCCTACCAACTAGATTATCCAAAACACCTGCAGCCCAAGGTAATCTTCAATATTATTTTATTAATAAAAGTTCGTATATATATATATATATATGTATATATTTATTTCCCTCTTATATTCGGATCAAAAAATTTGACTGAAATTGCATGCAGTTATTGCAGTTTATTGAAATATTCAATTCCAGTCATTTTTAAAATCCAATTGTTTCTATTTTTTCTTTTCTTTTTTTTTCCTTAAAGCAAATATTATAGAATATGAATTATATTATAATATATATATTTATACATATATATTCAAATACTTATATCATCTTATATACTAACATTCTTTTCGCGGTACTAGACCATGGAGAAGTGAGGGAGAGTTTGCATATTAGTATTTATAATAATTTTTTAATCTCTAATTTATGGCGAAATTATTTTTTTTCATGATATTCAAAACGGTATGTTGCTCTATTTCACACATAATTGTATTTTAACATTCTTTTCATTGCTGGTCACTTTTTCACCTATTTTTTTTTTTTGTTTTTTGTTTTTTTATTATAGCAAAAATTCAATTGATGGATAATTATATAAAGAAAAAGTGGTTCCGAAGATCCGGTTTCGAATCCTCTTTTAAAGGAAGCGGTTCCGTTTGGATCCGGAGTCGGATTTCCACGAATTTTAGCGTTTCTTCACAGGATCCTGGTTCCGGATCCAGTTTCACTCCCTGAAATTATATTTATATATATATATATATATGAAATGTGTATTTTTTATTAAGCAAGTTGATTTCACATTGGAATATCTTCCAAACATTTTTTTTTCACTTTGATTTTATTCTCCTATATTCTTATCTTTAGATTCTGCCTGTTAGCACCATTACTGTGTGCTTTTAAACTAAACCGTGTTTCAGAAGCAACCAGAAATGGTGAGCCATTCCTACCACGGCAAGGTCATAGCAGTAAAAATGGGAAGGGTTTTTTTTTTTTTTTTCTAGTTATTTTTTTATTTTATCTTATTTGTTTTTGTTTTTTTTTTTTTGCTTTTTTTGGTCATTTTTTTATGTTTTTCAGGAACCTATTGTCACATATTTGCCCACATCCCAAGTTTGTTTATGTACATCCTTTTCAATTTATTTACATAAGAGATGCAACGTTAAAGCAATCTCCTATTTATAATCCGAATGCATTTTTCTTTTTCAATAGTTATGTATATATTTCGTCAATATAAATAAAAGACACAGTAGCCAGTATGTCACAACTCCTCGAAATGACATTAATCTTGATGAAACAATGAATGAGATATTCACAAGGTATAGTTGCCTGGAAAAATTTTTGGATCACTTCAAGGATTTTGAAAATTATGACCTCTGGATAGGTTACCCCTATACCAATAGCATCATAGTTACTGAGGCAAATCACCAACGGAAGGTAGTGGCCAAACGCAACAATCTGCATTGTAAACTGTTTTGAAGTTCCCCACAACGTTAGATTACGCTTATCCTATTGTTTACTGATGTAGTCACCACCCGCTTCCTCCTTACTACTGTTCTTCAGAGACGGCAGTACCATCACCTATCCAGAGGTTAAATACAAAATACTTGAATCATTTATTTTCATTTTTAATAAAAAAAATCATGTGCTAGAACTAACAGTAATTTTCTACGTTCCATTACTTTTAAAAATATTTAAGTACAAAGTTAAAAAATTATTCATTTACAATAGAGTTACATTGTAAATTTGGGTTCTCAAAACTTCAACTATCAGTATGTATTTGCAATGTAAATAAATTCTACAGTGTATACATTTAGAAGCGTTTCTCTACAATATCAATTAACTTGAAAGAAGACATCAGGACTTATAAAACCAAATGCACGCAGCGCAGTCTTTTCTTCTCATATCATCACCGTTGTCAACTGCTGAAGCAAATTAAATTTTGACAATTTGGGCTCCATGTAAAATTGTGCATTCCCTCTTCATCAAAAATATAGTAGCTTTCACATAATAGGAATGAATTATTTAAATTCTACAGAAATTCTTTTCCTATTCTATTTGTAACAGTCACAATATCTCTAAACATCAATTATGTTCAAAGCTTAAAATTTTTCACATGAAATTGTGAAACTAAACTAAATTCGATAAGTGACAACATTAATTATAAAGAAAATACTATAAGTAATATGTACATTTGAGATGCGATACTCTACGATATTAATCAACTTTAAAGAAGACATCAGGACTTATAAAACCAAAAGCACGCAGCGCAGTCTCTTTCTTAAAACCTTATCACCATTGTCATCTGCTGAAGCATGCTACATTTTGACAATCTGGGCTCCATGTATAATGGAGCATTCCCTCTTCATCAAAAGTGTAGCAGATTTTACATAGGAATGCAGAATGTATAATGTACAGAGATTTTCTGCCGATTCTAATTGTGATAGTCAAAAATAATTCTAAACATCAATTATGTACAAAACTTAAAATTTTTCACTTGAAATTGTGAAATTAAACGTAAAACGATAAATAGCAACATCAATTATAAAGAAAATACTATAAGTAATATGTACATTTGAGATGCGATTTTCTACAATATTAATCAACTTGAAAGAAGACATCAGGACTTATAAAACCAAATGCACGCAGCGCAGCATTTTTCTTCAAACTTCATCACCATTGTCATCTGCTGAAGCATGATAAATTTTGACAATTTGGGCTCCATGTAAAATGGAGCATTCCCTCTTCATCAAAAGTGTAGCAGCTTTGAAATAGGAATGCAGTGTATGCTTTAATGTACAGAGATGCTCTGCTTGTTGTTACATATATATATATATATATATATACAGAGTGTTCCACAATTCGTGTCCCAAATGTAACTCGTATAATGGAATTGCAAAAGTGCTCGTAGAAACTTTAAATTTCGTACAGTGGTAGTAGAGGGTCCTTTGTTTTGTGTTCTGGCAGTGAAAATTTTTTCCCACCCTTATTTCACCCCTTCTGGGGGGTGCGTTCTCGTTCTTTATCAAAACCTTATGGGCTTACAATGTTAATGAAAATGAAAAAGAAAAATTTTCGAATTTCAGTCTGAAAATTTCCAACTAGGGGTTTTCGAGTATGAGAAAAACAGTGGTGACCTTATTTTTTTTCTGCCATTGACCTTTCACCCCTCGCAGGGGTCAATGTTGACCCCTAGAATGTTTTTTTTTTAATTCTCCGAATTTGTTGAAATTGATATGATTTTATGGGTTATCGACGTTGAAAAAACCCATGAAAACACTTGCGAGTTGATAAAATTGACCCTTGACCCTCGCAGGGGTCAGTAGTGACCCCTAGAATGACCTTTTTAAAATTCTCCGTTTTCAATGAAATTGATATGCCTCTATGGGTTGTCGAGGATGACAAAACCCATGAAAACACTTGCGAATTGATAAAATTGACCCTTGACCCTTGCAGGGGTCAGTAGTGACCCCTAGAATGACCTTTTTAAAATTCTCCGAATTTGTTGAAATTGATATGCCTCTATGGGTTTCGAGGTTGACAAAACCCATGAAAATACTTACGAATTGATAAAATTGACCCTTGACCCTCATAGGAGTCAGTGGTGACCCTTGATAGGATATTTTTAAAATTCTCCGAATTAGTTGAAATTGATATGCCTCTATATATGGGTTGTCGAGGTTGACAAAACCCATGAAAATATCTGTGAATTGATAAAATTGACCCTTATCCCTCGTAGGGGTCAGTGGTGACCCTTGGAAGGATATTTTTAAAATTCTCCGAATTTTAAAAATATTTTAAACTGTTTGTCAGGTGGATTCACGATTTGCATTTATTCCTTGTGGGATTTCCATGTTAAATTAAGTTGATCTGATAGATTTTCTTACCGATCTCCACCAAACCACCAAAATTCGTATTTAAAGGTTTCAGAGTATGCGAGGTCAACAATAAATTTGATGAATTTGCAAATGTTTTCATGGGTTTTTCCATTCTCAATAACCGATAGATGCATATCAAATTCAATGAAATTGAGAGAATGTGGAAAAATTAATTTCAAGGCTCACCATGCAGTGACCCCTGCTAGGTCAATAATTATTTTAATTAACTCGCAAGTGTTTTCATTAGCTTTCTCATCCTCGATAACCCATAGAGGTATATCAATTTCAACTAATTCGGAGAATTTTAAAAATATCCTATCAAGGGTCACCACTGACTCCTATGAGTGTCAAGGGTCAATTTTATCAATTCGTAAGTATTTTCATGGGTTTTGTCATCCTCGACAACCCATGAAGGCATATCAATTTCAACAAATTCAGAGAATTTTAAAAATATCCTTCCAAGGGTCACCACTGACCCCTACGAGGGTTAAGGGTCAATTTTATCAATTCACAGATATTTTCATGGGTTTTGTCAACCTCGACAACCCATATATAGAGGCATATCAATTTCAACTAATTCGGAGAATTTTAAAAATATCCTATCAAGGGTCACCACTGACTCCTACGAGGGTCAAGGGTCAATTCTATCAATTTGCAAGTGTTTTCATGGGTTTTTTCATCGTCGATAACCCATAAAATCATACCAATTTCAACAAATTCGGAGAATTAAAAAAAAAGTCATTCTAGGGGTCAACATTGACCCCTGCGAGGGTTGAAGGGTCAATGGCAGAAAGAAAATAAGGTCACCACTGTTTTTCTCATTTTCGAAAACCCCTAGTTGGAAATTTTCAGACTGAAATTCGAAAATTTTTCTTTTTCATTTTCATTAACATTATAAGCCCATAAGGTTTTGATAAAGAACGGGAACGCACCCCCCAGAAGGGGTGAAATAAGGGTGGGAAAAAATATTTACTGCCAGAACACAAAACAAAGGACCCTCTACTATTACTGTACGAAATTTGAAGTTTCTACGAGCACTTTTGCAATTCCATTTTACGAGTTACATTTGGGACACGAATTGTGGAACACTCTGTATATATATATATATATATATATTTATTATGTATAACTTGTAAATGAAGGTGATATTACTCATTCAGGATCACTCCGGTTCTACCTACTTAATTTAAAAGGTTAAAAAGGAAATAAGGGCGTGTATAAGGCAAGTATTAATAATATTTATAACAAGAAAAAGAAAGCGTCATTCATAGGAAAAACTGGTCTGAAAATACGGGATCACGAAATAGAGTTTCTAAAAACTACATGTTCATTCTGCGCACTACATTTTTTTTTAAAAAAAGGTGAAATCAGAATATAAAAAATGGGTGGAGAAAAGGATCAAAATTCACATTTGACACACCGTAAGATGAGTTTGCAAATTTCTTGGTCATGAGTTACCTTTTTTCCAGACGCGTTCTAGCCAATCTTAATGACTTGGTGCAAGCTCATAACGTTACATATAATTTTTATATATATTTATAGGCTAATAATATCATATAGATTTCTTTCGGAATTTTTCCATGTGATAATACGGGCAAAAATTTAATTTCTTTGTGTCTTTCATTTATTTTTAGAGACATAAATAAATATTTAATAAATTATTTATATATATGTGTTGGTGAGTGGGTATTCAATTTTAATTGCAAAAAGGTCTACACAGAAAAACAAAAATAAAAATGATAAAGTAATTTGTTAAGTATCACAAAAATTTTAAAAGAAAAAGAATAAACTTTCTTAATAATTCTCACTGTTTTATGATATAAATTATTCTGCCATATACATCCACCTTGTTTCTATAAAACAATTTTTAAAAACAGTTAAACACCACTTTGGATGATGTCGGGAGGAGTTCCAAAAAAAAACATTTTGTTTTATAGATGGTTTTATCTCTCTGATTGCTATTTGTCAGTCTTGTGGCATGATTAATTATTTATTTTCCTTTTTGGTGGGGTTCTGCATGAAGGGCAATAAAAATCTTCAGATGCTGGGATAAGGTCGATTTGACTACATTTCAAATGGAACTTTTGATTGCATTGTCGATCCTTTGCATCTATATTTTATTGCATCAGGATCATTGCATTTTGTTCCTAATGATCATAGCACCTTCCCATGTTATGAAGGAAAAATTCAGCTAACGCAACAAAATATGAAATCGTTCTCTTGTATGGAGCAGGTGCAGTTTCATGTATACGATTTGTTATACGTTGCATATATTTTTGTTGATGCATTAATGACTGCATTTTGCATTCTCGCTACATGTGTTGCAAATGCTGTACACACTTCCCTGCTAACTTGTGCCTGGAGAAGTTCATGCATAATCCAACGTCTTGCATGCTTCATGTCTGCCTGGTTAAATCTAAGATTCGAGCCAGAGCAAATAATATGACTCCAAATCACCACATGAATTCCACAATCAATGCTTGATCCTTGCTGAACGATGTCTTTGGGGAAATAAATTTTCCAATCTCTTTTCCAATTGATAAGACATGAAAATCTAAGAAGATGAGCATGATATAGAATTTTTTTACATGTTTCAGGTATTGAATTCCATGTGCTTTGTAATTTTCTTTTTCAAAGAGTGAATCAATGCATGTTATGTATTTATTTTGAATATCAACAACAAAAAGAATCCAGTGACCCCCATTTGCATTAACAGGAATTATACCCTACATTTCAATTTTGAGCGAAATCCCTTTATGGGATTGGCGGGACAAAATTTTTAAACTTATGGTTTTAATAGGAAATTATGCACATTATTTTTTTACGGTGTAATTACTGGTTGATCTATCTAAATTTAATATATGTTGTGTAAAATACTAATTAAACCCTATATTTTAATTTTGAACGAAATTCCTATTTGGAATTGGCGGGAAAAAAATTTAAACATTTGGTGTTAATTGGAAATGAGGCACATTATTTTTTTTTACGGTGTAATTACTGGTTGATCTATCTTAATTTTATATATGTTGTGTAAAATACTAATAAAACCCTATATTTTAATTTTGAATGAAATTCCTATTTGGAATTGGCGGGAAAAAAATTTTAAACTTATGGTTTTAATAGGAAATTATGCATAATATTTTTTTTACGGTGTAATTACTGGTTGATCTATCTAAATTTTATATATGTTGTGTTAAATCCGAATTAAACCCTATATTTTAATTTTGAACGAAATTCCTATTTGGAATTGGCGGGAAAAAAATTTAAACTTATGGTTTTAATAGGAAATTATGTACATTATTTTTTTTACGGTGTAATTATTGGTTGATCTATATAAATTTTATATATGTTGTGTTAAATACTAATTAAAACTTATATTTTAATTTTGAACGAAATTCCTATTTGGAATTGGCGGGAAAAAAATTTAAACTTATGGTTTTAATAGGAAATTATGTACATTATTTTTTTTACGGTGTAATTACTGGTTGATCTATCTAAATTTTATATAAGTTGTGTTAAATACTAATTAAACCCTATATTTTAAGTTTGAACGAAATTCCTATTTGGAATTGGCGGGAAAAAAATTCAAACTTATGGTGTTAATAGAAAATGAGGCACATTATTTTTTTTTACGGTGTAATTACTGGTTGATCTATCTAAATTTTATATATGTTGTGTTAAATACTAATTAAACCCTATATTTTAATTTTGAACGAAATTCCTATTTGGAATTGGCGGGAAAAAAAATTCAAACTTTTGGTGTTAATTGGAAATGAGGCACATTATTTTTTTTACGGTGTAATTACTGGTTGATCTATCTAAATTTTATATATGTTGTGTTAAATCCTAATTAAACCCTGTATTTTAATTTTGAACGAAATTTCTATTTGGAATTGGCGGGAAAAAAATTTAAACTTTTGGTGTTAATTGGAAATGAGGCACATTATTTTTTTTTACGGTGTAATTACTGGTTGATCTATCTAAATTTTATATATGTTGTGTAAAATACTAATAAAACCCTATATTTTAATTTTGAACGAAATTCCTATTTGGAATTGGCGGGAAAAAAATTTTAAACTTATGGTTTTAATAGGAAATTATGTACATTATTTTTTTTACGGTGTAATTACTGGTTGATCTATCTAAATTTTATATATGTTGTGTTAAATCTTAATTAAACCTTATATTTTAATTTTGAACGAAATTCCTATTTGGAATTGGCGGGGAAAAAATTTAAACTTTTGGTGTTAATTGGAAATGAGGCACATTATTTTTTTTTACGGTGTAATTACTGGTTGATCTATCTAAATTTTATATATGTTGTGTTAAATCCAAATTAAACCCTATATTTTAATTTTGAACGAAATTCCTATTTGGAATTGGCGGGAAAAAATTTAAACTTATGGTTTTAATAGGAAATTATGCATAATATTTTTTTTACGGTGTAATTACTGGTTGATCTATCTAAATTTTATATATGTTGTGTTAAATCCGAATTAAACCCTATATTTTAATTTTGAACGAAATTCCTATTTGGAATTGGCGGGAAAAAAATTTAAACTTATGGTTTTAATAGGAAATTATGTACATTATTTTTTTTACGGTGTAATTATTGGTTGATCTATATAAATTTTATATATGTTGTGTTAAATACTAATTAAAACTTATATTTTAATTTTGAACGAAATTCCTATTTGGAATTGGCGGGAAAAAAATTTAAACTTATGGTTTTAATAGGAAATTATGTACATTATTTTTTTTACGGTGTAATTACTGGTTGATCTATCTAAATTTTATATAAGTTGTGTTAAATACTAATTAAACCCTATATTTTAAGTTTGAACGAAATTCCTATTTGGAATTGGCGGGAAAAAAATTCAAACTTATGGTGTTAATAGAAAATGAGGCACATTATTTTTTTTTACGGTGTAATTACTGGTTGATCTATCTAAATTTTATATATGTTGTGTTAAATACTAATTAAACCCTATATTTTAATTTTGAACGAAATTCCTATTTGGAATTGGCGGGAAAAAAAATTCAAACTTTTGGTGTTAATTGGAAATGAGGCACATTATTTTTTTTACGGTGTAATTACTGGTTGATCTATCTAAATTTTATATATGTTGTGTTAAATCCTAATTAAACCCTGTATTTTAATTTTGAACGAAATTTCTATTTGGAATTGGCGGGAAAAAAATTTAAACTTTTGGTGTTAATTGGAAATGAGGCACATTATTTTTTTTTACGGTGTAATTACTGGTTGATCTATCTAAATTTTATATATGTTGTGTAAAATACTAATAAAACCCTATATTTTAATTTTGAACGAAATTCCTATTTGGAATTGGCGGGAAAAAAATTTTAAACTTATGGTTTTAATAGGAAATTATGTACATTATTTTTTTTACGGTGTAATTACTGGTTGATCTATCTAAATTTTATATATGTTGTGTTAAATCTTAATTAAACCTTATATTTTAATTTTGAACGAAATTCCTATTTGGAATTGGCGGGAAAAAAATTTAAACTTTTGGTGTTAATTGGAAATGAGGCACATTATTTTTTTTTACGGTGTAATTACTGGTTGATCTATCTAAATTTTATATATGTTGTGTTAAATCCAAATTAAACCCTATATTTTAATTTTGAACGAAATTCCTATTTGGAATTGGCGGGAAAAAATTTAAACTTATGGTTAATTTTAATAGGAAATTATGTACATTATTTTTTTTTACGGTGTAATTACTGGTTGATCTATCTAAATTTTATATATGTTGTGTTAAATCCTTATTAGACCCTATATTTTAATTTTGAACGAAATTCCGATTTGGAATTGGCGGGAAAAAAATTTAAACTTATGGTTTTAATAGGAAATTATGTACATTATTTTTTTTACAGTGTAATTACTGGTTGATCTATCTAAATTTTATATATGTTGTGTTAAATCCTAATTAAACCCTGTATTTTAATTTTGAACGAAATTCCTATTTGGAATTGGCGGGAAAAAATTTTAAACTTTTGGTGTTAATTGGAAATGAGGCACATTATTTTCTTTTACGTTGTAATTACTGGTTGATCTATCTAAATTTTATATATGTTGTGTAAAATACTAATAAAACCCTATATTTTAATTTTGAACGATATTCCTATTTGGAATTGGCGGGAAAAAAATTTTAAACTTATGGTTTTAATAGGAAATTATGTACATTATTTTTTTTACGGTGTAATTACTGGTTGATCTATCTAAATTTTATATATGTTGTGTTAAATCCAAATTAAACCCAATATTTTAATTTTGAACGAAATTCCTATTTGGAATTGGCGGGAAAAAAATTTAAACTTATGGTTTTAATAGGAAATTATGCACATTATTTTTTTTTACGGTGTAATTACTGGTTGATCTATTTAAATTTTATATATGTTGTGTTAAATCCTAATTAAACCCTATATTTTAATTTTGAACGAAATTCCTATTTGCAATTGGCGGGAAAAAAATTTAAACTTATGGTTTTAATAGGAAATTATGTACATTATTTTTTTTACGGTGTAAGTACTGGTTGATCTATCTAAATTTTATATATGTTGTGTTAAATCCAAATTAAACCCTATCTTTTAATTTTGAACGAAATTCCTATTTGGAATTGGCGGGAAAAAAATTTAAACTTATGGTTTTAATAGGAAATTATGCACATTATTTTTTTTACGGTGTAATTACTGGTTGATCTATCTAAATTTTATATATGTTTTGTTAAATCCTAATTAAACCCTATATTTTAATTTTGAACGAAATGCCTATTTGGAATTGGCGGGAAATAAATTTAAACTTATGGTTTTAATAGGAAATTATGTACATTATTTTTTTTACGGTGTAATTTCTGGTTGATCTATCTAAATTTTATATATGTTGTGTTAAATCTTAATTAAACCCTATATTTTAATTTTGAACGAAATTTCTATTTGGAATTGCATGGCGGGAAAAAAATTTAATCTTTTGGTGTTAATTGGAAATGAGGCACATTATTTTTTTTTACGGTGTAATTACTGGTTGATCTATCTAAATTTTATATATGTTGTGTTAAATCCAAATTAAACCCTATATTTTAATTTTGAACGAAATTCCTATTTGGAATTGGCGGGAAAAAAATTTAAACTTATGGTTTTAATAGGAAATTATGCACATTATTTTTTTTACGGTGTAATTACTGGTTGATCTATCTAAATTTTATATATGTTGTGTTAAATCCTATTTAAACCCTATATTTTAATTTTGAACGAAATTCCTATTTGGAATTGTCGGGAAAAAAATTTAAACTTATGGTTTTAATAGGAAATTATGTACATTATTTTTTTTACGGTGTAATTACTGGTTGATCTATATAAATTTTATATATGTTGTGTTAAATACTAATTAAAACTTATATTTTAATTTTGAACGAAATTCCTATTTGGAATTGGCGGGAAAAAAATTTAAACTTATGGTTTTAATAGGAAATTATGTACATTATTTTTTTTACGGTGTAATTACTGGTTGATCTATCTAAATTTTATATATGTTGTGTTAAATCCTAATTAAACCCTGTATTTTAATTTTGAACGAAATTTCTATTTGGAATTGGCGGGAAAAAAATTTAAACTTTTGGTGTTAATTGGAAATGAGGCACATTATTTTTTTTTACGGTGTAATTACTGGTTGATCTATCTAAATTTTATATATGTTGTGTAAAATACTAATAAAACCCTATATTTTAATTTTGAACGAAATTCCTATTTGGAATTGGCGGGAAAAAAATTTTAAACTTATGGTTTTAATAGGAAATTATGTACATTATTTTTTTTACGGTGTAATTACTGGTTGATCTATCTAAATTTTATATATGTTGTGTTAAATCTTAATTAAACCTTATATTTTAATTTTGAACGAAATTCCTATTTGGAATTGGCGGGAAAAAAATTTAAACTTTTGGTGTTAATTGGAAATGAGGCACATTATTTTTTTTTACGGTGTAATTACTGGTTGATCTATCTAAATTTTATATATGTTGTGTTAAATCCAAATTAAACCCTATATTTTAATTTTGAACGAAATTCCTATTTGGAATTGGCGGGAAAAAATTTAAACTTATGGTTTTAATAGGAAATTATGCATAATATTTTTTTTACGGTGTAATTACTGGTTGATCTATCTAAATTTTATATATGTTGTGTTAAATCCGAATTAAACCCTATATTTTAATTTTGAACGAAATTCCTATTTGGAATTGGCGGGAAAAAAATTTAAACTTATGGTTTTAATAGGAAATTATGTACATTATTTTTTTTACGGTGTAATTATTGGTTGATCTATATAAATTTTATATATGTTGTGTTAAATACTAATTAAAACTTATATTTTAATTTTGAACGAAATTCCTATTTGGAATTGGCGGGAAAAAAATTTAAACTTATGGTTTTAATAGGAAATTATGTACATTATTTTTTTTACGGTGTAATTACTGGTTGATCTATCTAAATTTTATATAAGTTGTGTTAAATACTAATTAAACCCTATATTTTAAGTTTGAACGAAATTCCTATTTGGAATTGGCGGGAAAAAAATTCAAACTTATGGTGTTAATAGAAAATGAGGCACATTATTTTTTTTTACGGTGTAATTACTGGTTGATCTATCTAAATTTTATATATGTTGTGTTAAATACTAATTAAACCCTATATTTTAATTTTGAACGAAATTCCTATTTGGAATTGGCGGGAAAAAAAATTCAAACTTTTGGTGTTAATTGGAAATGAGGCACATTATTTTTTTTACGGTGTAATTACTGGTTGATCTATCTAAATTTTATATATGTTGTGTTAAATCCTAATTAAACCCTGTATTTTAATTTTGAACGAAATTTCTATTTGGAATTGGCGGGAAAAAAATTTAAACTTTTGGTGTTAATTGGAAATGAGGCACATTATTTTTTTTTACGGTGTAATTACTGGTTGATCTATCTAAATTTTATATATGTTGTGTAAAATACTAATAAAACCCTATATTTTAATTTTGAACGAAATTCCTATTTGGAATTGGCGGGAAAAAAATTTTAAACTTATGGTTTTAATAGGAAATTATGTACATTATTTTTTTTACGGTGTAATTACTGGTTGATCTATCTAAATTTTATATATGTTGTGTTAAATCTTAATTAAACCTTATATTTTAATTTTGAACGAAATTCCTATTTGGAATTGGCGGGAAAAAAATTTAAACTTTTGGTGTTAATTGGAAATGAGGCACATTATTTTTTTTTACGGTGTAATTACTGGTTGATCTATCTAAATTTTATATATGTTGTGTTAAATCCAAATTAAACCCTATATTTTAATTTTGAACGAAATTCCTATTTGGAATTGGCGGGAAAAAATTTAAACTTATGGTTAATTTTAATAGGAAATTATGTACATTATTTTTTTTTACGGTGTAATTACTGGTTGATCTATCTAAATTTTATATATGTTGTGTTAAATCCTTATTAGACCCTATATTTTAATTTTGAACGAAATTCCTATTTGGAATTGGCGGGAAAAAAATTTAAACTTATGGTTTTAATAGGAAATTATGTACATTATTTTTTTTACAGTGTAATTACTGGTTGATCTATCTAAATTTTATATATGTTGTGTTAAATCCTAATTAAACCCTGTATTTTAATTTTGAACGAAATTCCTATTTGGAATTGGCGGGAAAAAATTTTAAACTTTTGGTGTTAATTGGAAATGAGGCACATTATTTTCTTTTACGTTGTAATTACTGGTTGATCTATCTAAATTTTATATATGTTGTGTAAAATACTAATAAAACCCTATATTTTAATTTTGAACGATATTCCTATTTGGAATTGGCGGGAAAAAAATTTTAAACTTATGGTTTTAATAGGAAATTATGCACAATATTTTTTTTACGGTGTAATTAATTACTGGTTGATCTATCTAAATTTTATATATGTTGTGTTAAATCCAAATTAAACCCTATATTTTAATTTTGAACGAAATTCCTATTTGGAATTGGCGGGAAAAAAATTTAAACTTATGGTTTTAATAGGAAATTATGCACATTATTTTTTTTTACGGTGTAATTACTGGTTGATCTATTTAAATTTTATATATGTTGTGTTAAATCCTAATTAAACCCTATATTTTAATTTTGAACGAAATTCCTATTTGCAATTGGCGGGAAAAAAATTTAAACTTATGGTTTTAATAGGAAATTATGTACATTATTTTTTTTACGGTGTAAGTACTGGTTGATCTATCTAAATTTTATATATGTTGTGTTAAATCCAAATTAAACCCTATCTTTTAATTTTGAACGAAATTCCTATTTGGAATTGGCGGGAAAAAAATTTAAACTTATGGTTTTAATAGGAAATTATGCACATTATTTTTTTTACGGTGTAATTACTGGTTGATCTATCTAAATTTTATATATGTTTTGTTAAATCCTAATTAAACCCTATATTTTAATTTTGAACGAAATTCCTATTTGGAATTGGCGGGAAATAAATTTAAACTTATGGTTTTAATAGGAAATTATGTACATTATTTTTTTTACGGTGTAATTTCTGGTTGATCTATCTAAATTTTATATATGTTGTGTTAAATCTTAATTAAACCCTATATTTTAATTTTGAACGAAATTTCTATTTGGAATTGCATGGCGGGAAAAAAATTTAATCTTTTGGTGTTAATTGGAAATGAGGCACATTATTTTTTTTTACGGTGTAATTACTGGTTGATCTATCTAAATTTTATATATGTTGTGTTAAATCCAAATTAAACCCTATATTTTAATTTTGAACGAAATTCCTATTTGGAATTGGCGGGAAAAAAATTTAAACTTATGGTTTTAATAGGAAATTATGCACATTATTTTTTTTACGGTGTAATTACTGGTTGATCTATCTAAATTTTATATATGTTGTGTTAAATCCTATTTAAACCCTATATTTTAATTTTGAACGAAATTCCTATTTGGAATTGTCGGGAAAAAAATTTAAACTTATGGTTTTAATAGGAAATTATGTACATTATTTTTTTACGGTGTAATTACTGGTTGATCTATATAAATTTTATATATGTTGTGTTAAATACTAATTAAAACTTATATTTTAATTTTGAACGAAATTCCTATTTGGAATTGGCGGGAAAAAAATTTAAACTTATGGTTTTAATAGGAAATTATGTACATTATTTTTTTTACGGTGTAATTACTGGTTGATCTATCTAAATTTTATATATGTTGTGTTAAATACTAATTAAACCCTATATTTTAATTTTGAACGAAATTCCTATTTGGAATTGGCGGGAAAAAAATTTAAACTTATGGTTTTAATAGGAAATTATGTACATTATTTTTTTTACGGTGTAATTACTGGTTGATCTATCTAAATTTTATATATGTTGTGTAAAATACTAATAAAACCCTATATTTTAATTTTGAACGAAATTCCTATTTGGAATTGGCGGGAAAAAAATTTTAAACTTATGGTTTTAATAGGAAATTATGTACATTATTTTTTTTACGGTGTAATTACTGGTTGATCTATCTAAATTTTATATATGTTGTGTTAAATCTTAATTAAACCTTATATTTTAATTTTGAACGAAATTCCTATTTGGAATTGGCGGGAAAAAAATTTAAACTTTTGGTGTTAATTGGAAATGAGGCACATTATTTTTTTTTACGGTGTAATTACTGGTTGATCTATCTAAATTTTATATATGTTGTGTTAAATCCAAATTAAACCCTATATTTTAATTTTGAACGAAATTCCTATTTGGAATTGGCGGGAAAAAATTTAAACTTATGGTTAATTTTAATAGGAAATTATGTACATTATTTTTTTTTACGGTGTAATTACTGGTTGATCTATCTAAATTTTATATATGTTGTGTTAAATCCTTATTAGACCCTATATTTTAATTTTGAACGAAATTCCTATTTGGAATTGGCGGGAAAAAAATTTAAACTTATGGTTTTAATAGGAAATTATGTACATTATTTTTTTTACAGTGTAATTACTGGTTGATCTATCTAAATTTTATATATGTTGTGTTAAATCCTAATTAAACCCTGTATTTTAATTTTGAACGAAATTCCTATTTGGAATTGGCGGGAAAAAATTTTAAACTTTTGGTGATAATTGGAAATGAGGCACATTATTTTCTTTTACGTTGTAATTACTGGTTGATCTATCTAAATTTTATATATGTTGTGTAAAATACTAATAAAACCCTATATTTTAATTTTGAACGATATTCCTATTTGGAATTGGCGGGAAAAAAATTTTAAACTTATGGTTTTAATAGGAAATTATGCACAATATTTTTTTTACGGTGTAATTAATTACTGGTTGATCTATCTAAATTTTATATATGTTGTGTTAAATCCAAATTAAACCCTATATTTTAATTTTGAACGAAATTCCTATTTGGAATTGGCGGGAAAAAAATTTAAACTTATGGTTTTAATAGGAAATTATGCACATTATTTTTTTTTACGGTGTAATTACTGGTTGATCTATTTAAATTTTATATATGTTGTGTTAAATCCTAATTAAACCCTATATTTTAATTTTGAACGAAATTCCTATTTGCAATTGGCGGGAAAAAAATTTAAACTTATGGTTTTAATAGGAAATTATGTACATTATTTTTTTTACGGTGTAAGTACTGGTTGATCTATCTAAATTTTATATATGTTGTGTTAAATCCAAATTAAACCCTATCTTTTAATTTTGAACGAAATTCCTATTTGGAATTGGCGGGAAAAAAATTTAAACTTATGGTTTTAATAGGAAATTATGCACATTATTTTTTTTACGGTGTAATTACTGGTTGATCTATCTAAATTTTATATATGTTTTGTTAAATCCTAATTAAACCCTATATTTTAATTTTGAACGAAATTCCTATTTGGAATTGGCGGGAAATAAATTTAAACTTATGGTTTTAATAGGAAATTATGTACATTATTTTTTTTACGGTGTAATTACTGGTTGATCTATCTAAATTTTATATATGTTGTGTTAAATCTTAATTAAACCCTATATTTTAATTTTGAACGAAATTTCTATTTGGAATTGCATGGCGGGAAAAAAATTTAATCTTTTGGTGTTAATTGGAAATGAGGCACATTATTTTTTTTTACGGTGTAATTACTGGTTGATCTATCTAAATTTTATATATGTTGTGTTAAATCCAAATTAAACCCTATATTTTAATTTTGAACGAAATTCCTATTTGGAATTGGCGGGAAAAAAATTTAAACTTATGGTTTTAATAGGAAATTATGCACATTATTTTTTTTACGGTGTAATTACTGGTTGATCTATCTAAATTTTATATATGTTGTGTTAAATCCTATTTAAACCCTATATTTTAATTTTGAACGAAATTCCTATTTGGAATTGTCGGGAAAAAAATTTAAACTTATGGTTTTAATAGGAAATTATGTACATTATTTTTTTTACGGTGTAATTACTGGTTGATCTATATAAATTTTATATATGTTGTGTTAAATACTAATTAAAACTTATATTTTAATTTTGAACGAAATTCCTATTTGGAATTGGCGGGAAAAAAATTTAAACTTATGGTTTTAATAGGAAATTATGTACATTATTTTTTTTACGGTGTAATTACTGGTTGATCTATCTAAATTTTATATATGTTGTGTTAAATACTAATTAAACCCTATATTTTAATTTTGAACGAAATTCCTATTTGGAATTGGCGGGAAATAAATTCAAACCTTTGATCTTTATAAAAATTGTTGCAAATTATATATTTTCCAGTGTAATTAATTACTGGATGCCCCATATGAAATTATTGTATGTCGTTCAAAATAGGCCTGGGACCATTTCATTTTAATTTAAAAGAAAATCGAAGAAAAATTTAATCAGGAATGGTGGGATAAAATATTAACTTTGCATGGTGTTCCATTAGAAATTTTGCAAAGTGTTTTTTGCGAAGATTTATCATTGTACTAAGTTATTAGAGCGATGTCCTTCTAATATCTTCTTATTTAACACAAGAAAGCTTATTTTTCACCTCCTTAATGTTTATATAGGGATTTTTTGTTTTACATGTTGGTACTGCAGTGTGGATGAGGATGTGGATGTGGATAACTTCAGTCCGGTAGGATCTAGTACGTTCTTTGAAAATTTTGGCAATTTTGCAATATTAGAGATGGGTTTGCAATGGTTCTTTCCGATCTTGAATCTTTAATCTAGTATACAAGATCCTTGTGCGAGTTGTGCGGAACTCATGCGGAAGTCGTCAGGAGTCAGGAAGCAGGAGTACCGATTACTCTCAGCCAACTCCTTGCTCTCAGCCTCTCCGCATTTTGTAATTTGACAATGTGTATGCATATATACAGTATGCATACGCATAGATTTATGTATGTATATCATACCATGAAGTATGCACATCATAAATAATGATTTAATCAGTGAAGTCTGAAGTACATACCAAAGTTAAGATAGGGGTTTTCTTAATTTAAAAATTTTCCCCAACCTTGAGTTTTCCCATTATTAACCATGGGTTTCTTTGATAAACTTTTTAATTTTTTTGGTTTTGGTAGAAAAGAGGTAAATGTCCTTGTTGTTGGACTGAATAACAGTGGCAAGTCAACAGTTCTGAACCATTTTAAACCAGATGACCAAAAAGCCGTAGATATTGTACCCACTGTGGGCTTTAGTGTTGAAAGATTCAGCAGTAAGTTCTTGTTTTTACTAGCTAATAAGAATTTTGTAACTACCTTTACTGCACTTTTACACAATTATACTGTATGCATGCAGTGCAGTATGCAGATACAGATAGATCTTGCATGCATATACAGATAAAAAGATGAGGCACTCAATGGGATTCTGTCCATGTTTTCCTTGGCTCATCCCTACATGGTGGAGTGTTCTGGGACCAATTTTGTTTTTTTATTTTTATTGAAGATTTGCCTGAAGGGGTGGACTCTTTTATGAGGTTGTTTGCTGATGGTGGGGTCTTGTAAAGTAAATTACAAAATGAGGGAGATAAGAGGAAACTGCAGGAGGATCTTGACACTGTAGGGAGGTGGGTGGACAAAAATGGTACGAGTCTTCATGTTGGTAAATGTTCAGTAATTATTTTTAGCAGGAAAAGCGTGAGAGAGGAAGTAGGATACAGTACCTAATGAAAGGGGAGGTACTTTTTAGGGAGAATAACAAATACAAGTATCTGAGAGTAGTGCTCCAGAGAGAATTAAATTGGAATGAGCATTATGCTCAAGGGGAAGGAGGAACTTAAAGCTTGTCATGAGGAATCTAAAAGGGGCAACCATATTTGTTAGAGACGAGGCTTATAAGACCTCATTATAGTAAAACCAATGCTGGACGAGTATGCATGTAGTGTGTGGGATCCATATAGGGAGATCGGAAAAAAGTTAGAAAAAGTTCAGTGGAGGGCTGCTAGAAGAGTTATAGGAAGAATGAGGAGATGGAGATTGGAAGCAGACGATAAGATGTATAGAGGGAATATGAGAGTGTGTCGAGAATGATTGAGAGTTTGGAGTGGGAGTCACTTGAGGAAAGGAGATGAAGGTCATGTCGATTGGGAAATTTGTTTAAAGTAACTACAGTATAACAGACCTTAGTTTACCTCTAGACAGTTCAGTCTAGACTAAATGGCGCCGTATATCAGCCAATGAAAAAGCTAGAATGACTGCTGGCCACCTTTTCATTGGCTGATATATCTGGTGCCGTCTAGTCTACTCTGTCTAGAGGTAAACTAAGATCTGTTATACTGTAGGGAGGTGGCAGGGGCTGGGATGAGTTTTATGACAGAGCTCGGAGAGGTAGATATATTGGGAGGAGAAATCACGAGTCGAAGCTGGAGTTCAGGGGTAGTGGGAGTGATGTGGGGAAGTCATTGATCCTAAATTGAAAGATAAGGAAGTGGAATTTGTTGCCGTCCAGGGTGATGGGGGCAGAAAGTTGTGAAAAGTAAAAAATATGTTGAGTACAGTACATTGCATGCCATCGCGGTGTAGCCAGATTTGCCGCAAATCGGTATAATCGATCTATCACAATCACAAGTCACAGCCATCTGCTTTTAGGATGTCAGCAATCAGTTATTTTATCACTTTCTAAGCAAACATTGCATGCCTAGCTGCACAGCGAGTAGATAAAAATGTTGCCAATGTAATGAATTGGTACGGTACAGATACATAAATACCGGATCTAACCAGTGGTAAAAGTGGGTACGCGTTTTTGCCGGAACGCAAGTAAAGTACGGATTGGGACACACATCGGGGGGACTGGGGGGCGGCCTCCCAGTAGCCCGCCGAAGGTGCGATTTTTTTTAAAGGTGCGTGGCACGTTGTTTTTTTTACAATTAATTAAATTACATATTGGTACAGTTAAATCATGAAATTACAGTTGAAAAATTGATAAATATCTGCAGTTTAGAAATGTTGTGCATTGATGTTTTATGCGCAACAATATCTTGTCAACTGAAAACTATGAAGTATTAATTAACAAGTAGTAGATAAAATTTGAATGCTATCAAACCTGCATGATTTTTTTTTTTTTTTTTTTTTCTTATTGCAATGGATACTTGAATAGAAGACCTCGAGTTAAGGGTAAGATAACGCCACCAATGTTAAAAAAATCCCTTACACAAAAATTCTGAAAAAAATTTAAAATGTTCTCCTCTACACCCCCTATCAGTAGCTAAAATATCAGGTATACAAATACGATCTAGTTTTTGAGTTATTAAGGTAGAGATAACGCCGAACAGCTGTTCAACGTACTTCCCTTTGATTAACATGCAAACCTTGGAAAATTCACAAAAATTCTGAAAGAACTTCATAGAAAAAATTTCAAAACAATTTAACTAGCCGATTTTTTTTAGTTAATTTTTTTAATTTTCATCATAAGGCTTTCCCATGGAGAGACAAACTAAGAATTTAATTTAAAAAAATCGGCTCGTTAAATAGAGTATTGACCTCAATTTTTTTTATTGCAGAAATGGATAGAGGGTGCAAAGTTATGCTAACCTGATTTTTTTCAGATTTTTTAGAGCCCGGGAAGTATTTTTAAAAAATTATTTTAAGTTCTTTTTGTGACGTCACGAGACGCCGCTCCTTAAGAAAAAGACAGGACTTAACGCCGCGTGACGTCACAAAAAGGACTTTCAATAATTTTTTAAAAATACTTCCCGGACTCTAAAAAATCTGAAAAAAATCAGGGTAGCATAACTTTGTACCCTCTATCCATTTCTGCAATAAAAAAAATTGAGGTCAATACTCCATTGTTTTGGAACTTTTTCTATGGCTTTTAGGCACTAATATCTGCCTCTCAAAAAAATGTCAGAATTTTTGTGAATTTGCTAAGGTTTACATGTTAATCAATGGGGAGTATGTCAAACAGCTGTTCGGCGTTATCTCTACCTTAATTTTTAAAGTTGACTACTTTAACATGGAGAAATGGAACTTCCATTCAAAACGGACAATATTTTTCTTCTCTCTGTGGCAATAGTGTCATTCATCCGTAAAGATACAGTATTACTCAGTATGAATAAAATATATGATACCATGATACCTTTACTATCTGATCTGTAGAATAGTCAGATTTTTTTTTAATTTCAAGCAAGGAAAGGTTTTTTTTTATTTAAGGTGATTGTGGGGGAGATGAGCTTACTCGATAAATTAATTCAATCGGCTAGTATGCATTCACTTTTTTCAAATTCAACAAAGGGCCACCATAAAATAATTATAAGAGAAATTGGAAGCAAAGAAAAAATTAAATTATGCACATTAGAATATTGAAGAGCAAATATATATACTGTATACAGTACAACAATAGACAATAATAGTTTCTTTTTTTTGTTTCATAATTAAAAAATATACATTAAATCATGCATTTCTGAATTTTTTCAGATTTTTTGGAGTGCGGGAACTAATTTTAAAAAAAAATACTTAAAATATCTGAATTAGGGTGGTACAACCTGATGGGACAACCGTGACGTCATCAATAGCCAATCACAGCAACCGTGACGTCGTCAATAGCCAATCACATAACGAGAAAATAACGTCACCGTTGTCCTATCAGGTGTACCACCCTAATTCAGATATTTTAATTTTTTTTTTTTTAAGAATTAGTTCCCGCATTCCAAAAAATCTCAAAAAAATTCAGAAATGCATAATTTTATCTATATTTTCTAATTATGAAATAAAAAAATGCAACCATTATTGTCTATTAGGGGTAAGTTTTGTCCATCCGTGATCTGTATTTTGCAATTCCAATAATTAATATCATAAAAGGCATGTCACTTTTTTATGTATTTTGCACCTGCACAAAATATTAGCAAGGCAAACAATTTTCTGAAAATAAATTCTCTATTAGACAGAAATGTGGGCTTCACTGCATTTGACATGGCGGGTCAAGGACGTTATCGAGAATTATGGGAGCATCACTACACGGACTGCCATGGAGTTATCTTTGTTGTTGACTCAAGCGATGCCCTTCGCCTGGTGGTGGCTCGGGATGAACTTGAGGCTCTTCTCAATCATCCACACATTCAGAATAGAAGACTACCAGTGCTACTCTTTGCAAACAAGATGGACATCAGAGGTGCTTTATCTGCCGTGAGAGTTTCTGCAAGCCTTAGTCTTGAGAGGATTCCAGACAAGCCATGGCACATTTGTGCCAGTAATGCAATAACGGGGGAGGGACTGCAAGAAGGTATTGAATGGCTAACTAATCAGATAAGAGATATTGTTGACACCAAATCTTGATTAATAGATATATACTCAGTTGCTACAAATTCAAGGCAATCATTAATTGCTATACAGTATGGTTAATCAGATATTCTTGCTTGGAGTGGTATTTTGTTTCTTTTAATTTAATTTTTTCAATTACATGGAATACTTCACCTAAAAAATTTAAATCATAACATAGAGCTAAGGATTATTGTCACTATAGTCTTACAATTTATAATAGGAGATGGTGCAATGATCAATCACTCTGAAAATTATAGTAAACCTTCATTACATTATAACATAAATTTTCAGCAATTGTCAAATCGCCATATTTTTCAACTAAAAAAATTAATAACTAAAAAACTGGACTGAATAATTACTTTCTTTACTTCAGAAAGTGAACAGTCATATTTTGTTCTCTATATTCTGATCTAAATTTTATATTTTTTTACCATCAAAAAATTATTACACTAGTGACAATGATCCTTACCCTATTGGAAATTTACAATTGTAAAATTCACAATTGTATGCTCCATAAAAATACCATTGCGTTTTGGTCCTTTTACAATGGTAATTTTTACAATTGTAAAGGCCTTAATACAATTGTATTTAACTACAATTGCATTTATTACAATTGTAATAATTACGATTGTAAAATTTACAAAAAGTGGTCACCAATCTAACTACTAACCCAAACCTGCGTTGCTGTACTTCGGTTACCACTGTTGATCATACTCTTACCATTGCGCTGCTACTGTTTTCTTAATAGGATGAAGAATATTGAGGTATATAAAATAAATAAAAGTTATGGGGAAATGACGAGGGGGCATTTCAATATAATGTCATATAAATTTCGATCCTAAGGTAAAATTTGATGGCGGTTCTAATGGTGACCCTTAAATTTGCGACCCTTCAACCCTTCAGGGTCAAAAGACCCTGAAAATTTTTTTTTTCTTAAAAAATTGCAAAACTGAAATTAGCAATCAACTTAAGGTATAACCTGAGAATTTGTCTGTCAAGGTCAAGAGGCGTGGCTATAGTGGCAACACTGTTTGCATTGGAATGAGCATAAATTTTTAGGAGGGGGTGGTGACATCAGTCCTTGAGAACGTTGCCACATTTCTCATCACATACAGGAAACGATCATCGCCACGGTTCAAAATATATGAAAACAGTTCAGAAAAATAGTCTAAAAAATTAGGTTTCAGTAAAAAAAAAAGTAAAAGAATCTGTTGTATAGTTTTTTTGCAATGCTAATTAACAAATTTAACATTGGAAGGATACAAAATTCTCATTTAAATAAATTAATTATAATTAAACCAACGGTTAAAAAATTCCGAAAAAATTCAGAGCTAATTTGACGATTGTTGTGAGTCCACCAAATTAATTTGAAGAAAATCTGTTGTAGCGAATTTTTCGTCCAAATTTCTCAGGTTAAGCCTTAATATAACCTAGAGCTCTAATTCACTAATTTTAAGGGTCGACCCTTGGGGTTTAGCGGGGGTCTTTTTTAAAAGTATGCAAATTTTAATAAAAAAATTGACAAAATATGTGAGGACTACATACAGGTTCAACATTGAGTTTTTTTAATCTTAATGACCCTTTAAGGGTCGACCCCTAACTTTTGATTGAAAAATTAATTTTTTTTCTAACCATTTTTTCATAATATATATTATATAATTTAACATACATCTCTGAATTATATTTTTACCTTTTTCAATGTGACCCTTTTAGGGGTCGACCTTTGATTTTTTTCAAATTCATATTTAAAAAAAAAAGTAATATATACTACGAGACAGGTTCATGCAGCTATTATATAGTTAAGTGCTTTTGATGACATAATACAACCACAATGGCCTAGTAGGGGTTGACCCCTAATGCATTAAAATATAGCATAAATTCAAAAAAATTGTATTTTTTTATATCTTTTGTTACACTTTATATGTTAACATGCATCGATTTGATCTGACTTTTCTTTGTGACCCTATAAGGGGTCGATGGTCGATCCATGTTTTTTTTCCAAAAATAATTATTTATTTTAAATATATAATATCGATTAAAGCTTCATATATATATATAGTACCTTTGTATCTTAATTAGATATTACAGCCAAGTTACGTACTTAGCATAAAAAATATTAATTGAATATTGATAATAATTGATAATTTTTACAATTGTAAAAATTACAATTGTAAGCACAAAAATCAATTGTAATCTAAGAATTACAATTGTAATCTAAGAAATACAATTGTAATCTAACAAATACAATTGTATCAGAACCTGAAAGCAATTGTAATCTCAAATAATACAATTGTAATCATGAACATTACAATTGTAATCCAAATGTTACAATTGTAACCCAAGTTTTACAATTGCAATCTTAGTTTTACAATTGTAATCAGTCAAATTACAATTGTAATTTGGCTGAATTCAATTGTAAATTTCCAATAGGGTAAGATTTAAGAGGCTATCAGATTTCATTTAAAAACAGACTAAATAGCAAAATACATTTTCTTTTATGTGATTACTGATTATATATGGACAGTCCATATATATTATAAGGAATAATGCTGCTGGCGTATCCCGTAAGGAATATGGTGTCATGTTATTTTATGTATAATATATATTTGTAAATAGACAATAATGGTTGCATTTTTTTATTTCATAATTAGAAAATATACATCAAATGAAGCTTTCCTTTATTTTTTCAGATTTTTTGGAGTGCGGGAACTAATTTTAAAAAAATATTTAAAATGTCTGAATTTGGGTGGTACGCCTGATGGGACAACCGTGACGTCATCGACAGCCAATCACAGCAGCCGTGACATCATCAACAGCCAATCACAGCACGAAAAATGACGTCACGGTTGTCCCATCAGGTGTACCACCCAAATTCAGGTATTTTAAATATTTTTTTAAAATTAGTTCCCGCACTCCAAAAAATCCGAAAAAATTCAGAAAAGCATAATTTTAGGTATAGTTTCTAATTATGAAATAAAAAAATGCAACCATTATTGTCTATTGGGAAATACAATTTTATCCTGTGACTATATATAAAAAAAAAATTAATTTTAAACTTTCGTTTAAGGAGGGGAACTGCTTCAGCTTTTATATTTTTAACATTTTATAAATAATGTCAAACTTACTTGTGCACCAAAAAAATAGTCATCACCAGTTGAGTAGTTGATATTCAAAAAGCGCACCGAAGAAAAGTATGTATATATATATATATATATATATATATATATATATATATATATATATATATATATATATATATATATCAGGGGCGGCTCGTACTATAGTACTGCGGTACTGCAGCCCCCCCAGAAATTTTGGGAACAAACACACAATTAGAAATATCAAATAATTCTATAATTTTTTTGAACTTAATTTCTAGCAAATTTTTATCAGTTCTAACATTTCAAATCATCAAAATTTTGCCGCTGCCGCGTAAATTTACTTCCTCAGCGCTGTCTAGCGGAGGGTACTGCCACTACTACCAGTACCGAAGGCAGTGCTCCTTCCCTCATTCTCCTCCTCTTCAACTCCCACCCAAGCCGTGTGATTTTGAAGCGCTCGATCGGGGACTGCGGGGACTGTGCTGTCGGCAGTACCTGCAAGCTCATTGGTTCAACAGAACCAATGAGCTTGCGGTATTTGACATGCGGGAATAATGTGAACAACACTTCTAAGACATTTCCTGTAATATGGTTTCATTGAGCAGATTATCAAAATTTTAATTACATTCATCAGTGAATACACTAACATAGATTGACTAAATATATTGAAGTATCTAAGAAATGGAGACCAGCACTTTTATTTTACTTTAATAAAAAATATGTCTGTATATATAACCAAAAGAACCAATACTTGATGTCTTTTGAAAATTAAGTGGTGCATGCATGGCACATTGATATGCATGTAAACAATCGTGAGATCTCACGTTCGAACAACGGCAAAAACAGGATTCTCAACTTATAACCACTCAGTTAGCGCCAGTCTAACTCGATGACACTAAACGTCGATCGAATTAATTGAGAAATCTGGATAACATAATTCGTTCGTGAATCGCGACCATACATTATTATAAGTTTACCAGGAACAAGTCGATATACATGGGAGCTAGATTTATTAATTATTCACTAAAGCATTTTATACCATTAATGTGAAAATTCAAACATAAAAATAAAACAAAAACAAGTTGTAAAAGTGTACGAGTGAGTACAAAATATAAGAAAACGTTAACTACTCCAGGATGAGAAAAATAGCTTATTTTCCCGGTTTTGCGTGTACCAGCAGTACATTATTTAGCAGCAAATATGCGTGAGCAATCAAAGAAATATTGCATGGCTAAAAAAAATAAAAAATAAAACAATAATAAAAAATTGGGATCTTTGATCTGTCATATAACCGCTCGAGAAATCTCTCATATGTGCGGTCAAGCCAATTATAATACTGACGTGTCGTAATCACCCATCAGAACTGAACATCAAATAAATCGATCATAGAATATATAATTTGTACAAAATTAGGCGACAACCAGAATCTAATATAAATTTTTAAAGACAAAATTTAATAAAAAAAAAAATAACAAATGAAATTTTTATAAGAAAAAATTGCATTATCAAACATTATTTCATTATTATTAGTATTTATTTATTTAAGAAAAAATAATCATAATCCTGTTAACGTAGAGATAACACGGATCAGGTGACCCAATGTTAAAAAAATCCCATTTATGAAAATTATGAAAAAAAAAATAACAATTAAATTTTCTCCTCTACATCCCCTATCATGCAGTAGCTAAAATATCAGGTTTGCGAAAATGAGCTGTTTTCGAGTTATTAATTTTTGAAGTTGACTAATTTGACATGGAGATGGAGAAATGGAACTTCCATGCAAAATTGGCTAACCTTAAAAATTAATAACTCGAAAACTAGCTCGAATTTGTATACCTGATATTTTAGCTACTGATAGGGGATGTAGGGGAGAGCATTTTATTGTTATAATTTTCATGAATGGGATTTTTATTAAAATGGACGTGTTATCTCTACCTTAAAAAAAGTATGCATCACCATTTTTTATTCATAATATATTACATTGCGTAAAAATTATACCAGACATTCAGGTTTCATCATTTATTTATTATATTTATTAAAAAAACAGAATAACATATTAACAATGCAGTTTGGTTGACACTATTTTATTTAAAAAAAATAAATAAAAACAATTAATATTTTATATATTTTTCTTACCACACACTTGAAGACTTATGAATTAAAAAAATAATTAAAAATTGGAAATTATATCCATTAAGTTTGAAACATTAAATCACGATTTCAAAAGGGTCATATACGCTCGCATAATTAAGTGCCTCATAACTCATAACAAATTATAAATAAAATGATTAATTTTTTGTTTTTATATAATTTCTCCTTCTTTGTTGGGAGCATTATTATATGATTTTGTCATATAATTTTACCCATAAAAGGGGCGTGTCCTTAAAAAAAATCGCGCCTGCGGCGGGCCATTGGGGGGCTCCGCCCCCCAAACCCCCCAATGATATTCTGCTGGTCCCATGTCGGACAGCACCCCCAGAGAAAAGGGTCACGAGCCGCCCCTGATATATATATATAAATTATGTAATGAATATTGTAGCCAATATCATTTAAATATCTGTAAATCTAGAATTAAGCCTATTAGCGATTATGCCAGGGGAGATTTCATATAGTCTATAGATTTTGAATAGCAATGAAGCAATAAGTTTTTTTATTCTATCTATTTTCTATGTCATATTTTGTTTTATATATGTGATTATATATATGATATATTATTATTATGATGTAACAGGCTGTTAGCTAGTATCATCTGTTATTTTATTTTATATTGTTTTATTATCATTTTCTATTGTTCTATTATTCTGTAACTATTATATATGTTTTGTATGTATGTTTTATGTGTTCTATTGTAATGTTTTTCTATAATGTATGTTTCTAGTGCTGTTAATATGTACACTTTCTGTGTTTAATAAAAGACTAATAATATATATATATATATTTATATATATGACGTTCAGAGCAATGATTGGTTGTGCTTGACCTATCATGGCGTTTGACGTCCTAAACCCCACTTTTCTTTGGTGCGCTTTTTGAATGTCAACTGCTGAACTGGTGGAAGGCGGAGGGTGGTTACTATTTTTTGGTGCACAAGTAAGATTGACATTGTTTATAAAATATTAAAAATATAAAAGCTGAAACGGTTCCCCTCCTTTCATAAAAAAACATGAGAATTCCATGTGTAAAAAATGTGCACCATACATTTTGAGGAGAATATGTTGCACTCTAGGAGTTAATGTTTGGCTGCTTGCTTCTATTTTATCAAGCTGAAAACTTGCAAGCAAATATTGATGCTTAAATTTCTAAAATAACTTTCTAAATTCAAAATCATATGCAGCATATTTTAAAGTTACCGCACTATATAATATATTTGAACAGAATGCATGATTGATGCAATGATTTTGATAATCAAACATTTTTGTTCTAAAAATAAGTCAACAGTTTGCAAGAAAATGCAAAAAAAAATGGATTTCCAAAATTTTATAATTAATTAATTATTTAGGGTTTAATATAATTACAATTTACATAAGGAGTTGCACATATTCAGAAAGTAACATAATCTGGTGATTCAGAAGATATTTTTTTAATTTTTACAAAAAAAAAAAAAAAACGGGATTGAGGGATATATGTATAATATGTTAATTGCCATGGGGCAATTTTGATTTGGGATACTTGATGATACTTCTGATCGATTCAAACCAAATAATTTAGCTGATAGGATGCGCCTTAATTGATAGCAAACTTTTTTTCCTTAAAATCTATATTCTTCTACAATTAAAGCTTTCATGCTGTGGAACCAAACAAATTTAAGTGCATCACTGAATGTACTGAGTGTGAAAAGGGAGCTATAGAGATGAATTAACCCCAGGTATAGGGAGCAATTTAACGTAAATGATTTTTACTTGAAACGGTCACATTCAAAAACTAACCCTGCTTGATTTCAGTGATATCTAATGAGAAATGGTCAATGCACGTTGCACTGTGCAAAGCTTAATGTGCACTCCTTCTCTGAAAAGTTCCTTTCTGCAGCCTTTTTGTTAACCATGCATTGGGCCCTTTGTTATTCTTACGGGATATATTGGTGATTAACAATTAAGGCTGCAGAAGGGAACTTTTCAGAGGCGAGGAGTGTACATCTCTTTATTATCAATCGAATGTGATCACCTCGCTGCAATTGCATTAATGTTGAATTTCGTTTTCTTATCAGTGCACCATATTATACTGGCCTACTTTGCACCCTCTATGCACTATAGTATATAATATAATTATATATTACATATATAATAAAGAAATATTATAAAACTGTATTTACAATACATATATTATACAGTATATATATACACACACATATATATATTATGTAGTAAATAAATAAAAAGATGAAAGAAATTGAATTTTTAATCATTTTGTACTGGAATACATCGACTATAAGCTATATAAATATATATAATTATATGTTACCACCAAAAACCGAAGTCAGTCTAAAGCCAAAAAAAATGAGCAAAACTAGTTTTGAGCATCAAGTTAAGCTCAAAACCCGAAGTAATCGATTATTTCGGGTTTTGAGATTAACTTGATGCTCAAAACTAGTTTTGTTCAAAAGTCGAAATGAGCGAAACCCGATGAAGACTTTTACATCGGCTTTAATTTGTTCTTTCATAAAGACAATGATTATATACATCATCAAGTGTACAGGTATCCAATCAATGGTTGTTTTCTTAACCCTAGCATTACCACGGGGGGAAAGGGGTACTCTGACTCGTAAACTCTTTTAAAGCAAAAAAAAAAAAAAAAAGTGTAAATACTTCTTCAAGAATTCTGAAAAAATTCGTATAATCCATAGTTAGCCACCCAGCTATGTAGTTCTACTACAAAAAAGAAAAAAAAGGCGAGAAAAAAAAATTTTTTGAACGTGCGATTTAAAAAACGGGTGTCTACCCCCCCTCCCTTTCCCCAATCCCCTGGCCCTGACTCCATGGCACAGTTGGGCACAGTTAGGTGCCAAGTTCAATCTTGTGTTCTATTAACATTGTAATTTGAACTTGGCAGCCCGGTTGTTAATCCCCTTGTGCTTCGGCGCAATTGTGAAATTCACAGAGGTACCTAGTCAAAGACACTTGGCTGAACTGTGATTCTCACAAAATGGCCGAACTGTGAAAATCACAGTTCGACCAATGGTTTAGACTTGGTAGCTCTCCCCCGCCCCTTCTCCTTATTAATTTTTTATTTTTTCATTTCATTAAAGCTAATTAAGTTAACGTATATTACTAAAAAAATGTAGTTTTTTAAATATTTTTATTTTATCATGGTAATTAACAGAGTACTCTAGCATAAAAAATTAAAACATTGATGCTAGCAGCTGCAACTCTTTTGTCTCTATCCCGCATATTGGCGGCCATGATGTCTGGTGATAGAATCCACTAATCAGCATTTCATGCAGCAGAGTTGAATTCATTGCCTGTAAAATTATGAAAATGAGATTATAACACACATATGAAAAGATTTTGTAAATATTTAACTCACCACATAAGTAGCTAGCCTGGGCATAACTTCCTCTCAGTGTTGAAAGAGAGAATCCAAGGGGGCGGGCTGGGCTGGAGAAAGAAAAGCTATGATAGGGCCTCTCATGATGTTAGAATTTGTAATAATCACTGTAAGAAAGAAGCAATTTATTAGAAAACAAAGAACTTTGCTATTTCAATATACTTTTTAATATATTTCTTACCTTCTTTAAAGACTGCAAAGCAGACTTTTCCAATAAAAAAGAGACAGCATCTCTGTTTTTGTTGACAATGACACCCATATCATATGTTGTATGTTGCTTTTTTTTTTTTTCTTACTTCAATTTTTTAGAAACAGATGGCGCTACCATCCGGGTATAAATTTTTTCAAAGTCCAAAATTAATAAATAAATTTGATAATAATTAGATATATTGCCAATGTAGTTTATTTAATGAAAAAAAATATCAGTTGGATATTATATATATCAATTAAAGCATCATTTAAGCCCCTTCTAGTTCATAGTCGATACAACTTCAAAGAGTGTATTCAATGTGCCAAGTTACGCCAAGTTTAGAAAGCTAGGATGCTCTGGGGTACCTAATATAAACACTGTGCCCTACTGGATACTCATGGGCTTTACAGCTTACCTAACTGTGAACCTTAACTGTGCCCAATTGTGCCCTACTGTGCCGTGGAGTCAGGGGGGTAAAGCGTGTGACACAAAAGTACCTTATTGATGCTATGGGTTAATTTTCTTATTGCACTTGAATAAACCCATTTAATCGCCAACAGGACCTCTCAATCATCATTGCTACACGACATAATATACGTACATATAGAGCTGATTTCTGTTTATGTTTACGTGAGGCGGGAGAGGGGTTTCCCTATACAAACACATTCAGAAGGGGGTGCAGGAGGGAGGGAAAAGAGAAAGTTTAGGAAGGCCAGATTATACAGTGAGCATAGGCAAAATGATGAAAAAAAAATTATAAAAATACTTCAAACAGTTTTTTGGCGGTGAGATTTTTTTATGAGTTCTATCGTGTATTGTTTAAGTATTATTGAAGTATTTAAAATTGATTTATTTTGTTAAGTTAAGTAAAAAAATTATTGTACACTTTGTTTATATGCTAGTCCGTGCATTCTGGCCCTCCTCGCATGACGTCAGCACAATCCCCTCTATATTATATATATATAAATCTATGGATACATTAAGCTAAAATTAAGGATGTATACGGAATATATAGAGTAATAATACTAATAATATAAATAATAGATTTATATAATTATATACAACCTCTAATAAACTAATTTTTTTCATCATAATTAAATAAATGCAACAAAACCTGTTATCCGGCGTATGTATTTGTATTTTATTTACATTTAAATAAAATTAAATGCATATTACTTATTTTATTAATATATATTTCATATTTATATATAATAGGCTGAAAATACAATATAGTAGAAACATAAACATGATAGCCTAGCTCTATAATATGGGGCAAGCAAATGGAATTGGCTGCTAAAACAACTTGGCTAATACAGCTATATAATAGCGTCTATTAATATTCACTTCAAAAATTATATTACGTTTATGTTTTATACTGTATGTATATATATAATATATATATATATATATATATATAAATATATATATATATAAATATATATATATATAAATATATATATATAAATATATATATATATATATATATATATATATATATATATATATATATATATATATATATATATATATATATATATATATATATATATATATATATAATACACACACACAGTATAAATTTTTTTTTTATGAAAGTATTCTATCTTAAATTGATTAATTGTTTTTTTTTCCAGAACATTAACTGCACTCATGCATACATACATTTGTATATTGTACCTGCGGGGGATTTAAAAGTGTCCATACACAGGCGCTGTCTTATATTATAGCTGACGTCATAAACGACATTTGGCATCAAGGTATTAATGACAAGAAGATATGAAAGGCATCGACTGACCTTCACTCCACAAATTCAATACACGTTGTTGCCGATATTTTATGATGTAAACAACAGGACATTTTTTTAAGTCCTCCGTCGGTACACTTCATATGTGTATATGTATATAGGTGAACTTTAATTGTACAAAAATAATAATTCTCTATTTATGAGATATATAATATATAAACATCAAAGCCATTTCTACATTATTTACTATATATATATATATATATATATATATATATATATATATTATATTTATATATATATATATATAATATATTATACTTAAACTTACTTGAGCAATTTCTGGAAGTCACAGTATTGTATATACATGCATATTATTATATATATTTCTTTAATGAGGGTCCATATCAATCAACCGGGTAAGAAAACACTGTGTCATTTTACTACAAGTTGTTTTATAATATCAGTTTAATTTTTAATGAAATAAGAATATAACCATTACCAAGCTGCATCACGTTACCCCTTTGACCATCATGCAGCTATTATAGGACCTATTTAATCATAAATCTAGCTATAGCCATACAAGACATTTATCCAGCATATAGGCTAAACTTGATAGATTTTCATTATTATGACAGTCAAAATCAACAAAGCTTGATCCAAAAATACAGAGTCCTTATATATTTTTACGCAACCAGGAGAGTGATTTACATATATGTATATAAGTATGAACATGCAGCTTACTCTAATTGTGGCATCTTTGAAATCTGCAGGTAATAAAATACAATTTAAATATATGTTAAAATATTCCACAAGATTTGCTAGATTTATGAATTGTTTAAAGTAAAAAAATTTGAACCCTTTGATTGTTTATTTTGTAGCAAACTTGGATTCTTGATCTTTTAGTTATTTATTGTATGGTCTTCATTTTGCATTTAATAATTTAATGGTAATAACAATTTTAATACTTTTTCTCCTCAAAAATTTCAAAGTAATATAATTATACACATGAATCTACTGTACATATTATACTTATAAATATACAGTAATTGCAAAATTCCTGTGACAGCAGCTAGCCAAAAAGACTGAAAGAAAAGGAAATAATATACATATATATATATATATATATATATATATATATATATATATATATATATATATATATATATATATATATATATATATATATATATATATATATATATATATATATATATATATATATATATATATAAATCACACACTGTAGTGTAGTGGTTAATACCCTGGCTCTGGTCCGAGAGGTCCCCGGTTCGATTCCCGAACACGGCAGACTTTTCGTGACTTTTGGGATGGGTGTGACTGATTACTAGATTATGTAGTTGGTAGGAGGAAGGCAGCTTACGGCTGACTATACTCCGCTGCCCTGCAGTATTGCACTGCCACTGCAGGCTGCACAGATCTGGTAGTAGGAGCCCAGAAGATTGCAGGAAAGGGTTCTGGGAGCCTGATAATTAAGCCCCAGCATGGTCGCAAGATAATTCTTACTGACAAGGCTAAATATCGGCCTGGCCACACCCGAAAGGGTAAAATGCATGGTGTCAAGGGTATTAACTTTTTTATTACATTATAATACTTCACAGTAGAAAGATATATGCAGTAGTTAGCCTAGTAATTAGATGATTGCCTTTATGAACCAGGTAAATAAAGAAAAATTGGCTGTGCTGCCAACATAACTATGCATTCAACTTTTCCCTGATACTTAATTTTCTATCACTTAATTTTGTCCAAGTAAAGGCATGCATTGTGGGCTGCCTACTTTACCAGCATACACAACTATTTAGATTAAGGGTAAGGTAACGCCACCAATGTTAAAAAAAATCCCTCTCACAAAAATTCTGAAAAAAATTTAAAATGTTCTCCTCTATACCCCCTATCAGTACCTAAAATATCAGGTATACAAATACGATCTAGTTTTTGAGTTATAAAATTTTTAAGTTGACTACTTTAACATGGAGAAATGAAACTCCCATGTTAAATTGGTCAACTTTAAAAATTCATAACTCAAAAACTAGATCGTATTTGTATACCTGATATTTTAGCTACTGATAGGGGGTATAGAGGAGAACATTTTAAATTTTTTTCAGAATTTTTGTGAGAGGGATTTTTTTTAACATTGGTGGCGTTACCTTACCCTTAAATGAAATATATTATTACTTGAACTGAAAATGTTTCTTGTTATTTCACATGCTTCCTTATATAAAAATCCTATTCAACATAATTATGCAACAATGCTACCCAAAACTGGTTGCATACTAATAATGAAGCCCTTGAATTCATTAAATGTTGTGTTAATTACCCCCCCCCCCCAAAAAAAAGTAGTCTGAACATTACTGTATTGTAGCTGTGTGAAGAAATGGTAGAACAAAGATTTGAGTTTTTGAATTATCAAAAGATTCAAAATAAGACTTAAGTATGAATCTCAGTAATCTTGCAATCATAGCGCCTAAATGAAACAAGACTTGCAGGGGACCTAGAACTCACCATCAATAGGTGGCATACAAATTTTGAAGCGAATCTGTCTTATCAGTTTTGTGGAAAATGAGGTAGAAGTTTAACATTGGCCTTATAGACGAAAACCGGAAATGGAGCTGTTGTAAGAAAACTGCAAGACCGAATGTGCTCAAACCATAAGCGATTATAGGTTTTAGAACATTCTCGATTTTTAAAAAAAAAAATCATTCGATTCGTTTGCAGGGAAATATTTCTTGACTCCGAAATAACTGAGATTAATCGCTAAAATAATAATAATAAAAAATAAATGAATAAATAAAAATAAATAAATAAATAAGAAATATAATAATAAAAAGTTAATATCCTTGATGCCATTTTACTCACTGGGATGTGGCAAGGTATTTAACTTTGTGTGTAAGAGTTATCTTGCGACCGAGCTGGGGCTTACCAGACCCAAGAACCCTTTCCTGGACTCTTCTCTGGGCTCCTCTACCACCAGCTATATCTGTGCAGCCTGCAGTGCAAACACTGTTGGGCAGCAAAGTATAGACAGCCGTGAGCTGTTTTCCTCCTACAAACTACATTATCCAGGGGCGTGCGGTCCATAAAAGCAATGCAAGCAATGCTTGCCCTAAAATTTACCGAGAAAGAAGAAGAAAATAAATTTCGTGACAAGCATTTTTTTCTCTCTTAACAATTTTAAATTTGCCAGCATTTTGCCGCATTTAAATCGGAGATTTATTTTTTTTGTCTTGCAATAGCAGCGCCTCTACTGGTATAAGCAATCACTTTGGTTGCTTGTAAATAAACCCACCCAACGTAAAGCTTCATAAGGAAATGTATGGGGAGGGGGTGGTAAATGCTGAAGCTTGTGGAATGTACAAGCACTGCTTGTACAATGGCGGCTCTGGGGAATCGGAACGCCCAACTGGTTAAATAGTGTATCAATAGATGGCGCATAAATGATAAAAATCAGGGACAAAATTTAAGGGTCCACGCGCGAGTGACTCATCAAAGTTTAGTTTTTAGTTTCCGGGAAACTAATAATAAGCAATACAGTGCGTGATTTTTGTGGCTCTTTATAAGTGTTTTTTCGTGCTTTTCTCCAATATTTTATTTAATTAATGGACTATAAAAACGCACTATAATTTGCCATGCATAAAAAAATTCTTCATCTCAGTGTTTTGTACAATTTAATTCTTATAATTTAATTGCTTTAGCGTGATGATTACGTTTTTATTTTTTTTATTATAATTAAAAATGGCAGAATTACTTCAAGAAGAAAATATTATTCCTAATCTTTTACAAAAAAAATTTTGGCGCTAGAAACACAACTGAAAAAACGTAAATCGTTTGTGCAGGCCGCCCTATTCCCGAATGAAAAGGTACACCGTTAAGGTATTTAAATGCATATACAGCTAAAAAAAGATAATTATGCATAGTTGTATGCACCATGATCAATGATCATGATCGAAAGTGAATAAAAAAAATTAAAAATCTACGGCAATTAGCTAATTAAGGATGAAACAATTTTATTGAGAGCGTTTGTATGGTTATAATAATTTATGTATATCTCCTGTAATGAAAATTCGAGTGCCACGCCCCCTTTTTCAAAAAAATCGCGCCTCCGGCGGGGTATTAGCCCCTCGGGGCCCCCTCCGCTGTGTCATTACTTCATTTGCTTGACTAGTCTAAAATGTCACCGCACGCCACTGACATTATCTATTAATCAGTCACACGCATCCCAAGTTACGAATAGTCTGATGTGTTTGGGAATTGAACCTGGTACGTATACCTCTCGGACCAAAGTCAGGTGCTCTAACCACTACAACATGGCACAGAGCAGGTTTTAATAAGAAATATGTTTTTACACATTACTTTGGACAAATTAAATAAAATTAAATATAATATTTTCATCTTTCAAATAAAACAGACCAGACTTTAAAAGAAGTTTAGAAACTTAAAGCATATAGTTATACATATATAGAGTATAAATATGATATAGTATATAGTTATACATACATATATGTATAAGTTATTACAATCATGAAGACAATATAATTATGTATACTTTACAAGGTATTTTAATGGTTACAGCAATTAAGCAATGGACAACATACATGAAAATTTTTTATTGCAGAAATGAATAGAAGGTACCAAATTATGGTACTCTGAATTTTTTCAGATTTTTTTGAGACCCAGAACTATTTTTAAATAAATATTGAAAGTGCGGCCACGCCCCCTGGAGGCGTCAATAGGCGTCCAGTCTCCATCCTTTTTATTAAGGCTGCAGGGGTGCCAACTGAAATCACAGGACTTTCAATAATTATTTAAAAATAGTTCCGGGTCTCAAAAAAATCTGAAAAAATTCAGAGTAGCATAATTTGGTACCCTCTATTCATTTCTGCAATAAAAAAATTTCATGTATGTTGTCCATTAATGGACAACATACATGAAATTTTTTTATTGCAGAAATGAATAGAGGGTACCAAATTATGCTACTCTGAATTTTTTTCAGATTTTTTTGAGACCCGGAACTATTTTTAAATAATTATTGAAAGTCCTGTGATTTCAGTTGGCACCCCTGCAGCCTTAATAAAAAGGATAGAGACTGGACGCCTATTGACGCCTCCAGGGGGCGTGGCCTCACTTTCAATAATTATTTAAAAATAGTTCTGGGTCTCAAAAAAATTTGAAAGAATTCAGAGTAGCATAATTTGGTACCCTCTATTCATTTCTGCAGTAAAAAATTTTCATGTATTTTGTCCATTATGCAAATTTTGATACTAAATATTTTCCATTAAAGTACCTGATGAGTGGGCGCTTGCATCTTTTTTTTTTTTTTTTTTTTTAGATAATATTTTCTAAAAATATTTTAACCTCTGCTTCTATTGAGAAATGAAAACCAGAAAATTCACACAAAATAATTCCAAAGTTTATGTTTCTGAGGCCTTTCACATGCATCCTTATGGCACAGAAAACAGCTTTTTACTCAAAATTCGGCTGAACTATGGTACCAACTAAAAAATATCTATGTTATCTATGGTGAAGTCTTTAATGGATTTTCAAATAAAATAATTCATTTAAGGAGCCGTTAAAAAATCTTGAAATTTTTGTGGGTTAATTCCCAAAAGGTTTTTCAATATTTTTCCCGGAAACGGCTCTGTAAAATATTTATTTTATTTGAAAATCCATTAAAGAATTCATCATAGATTACATAGGTATTTTTTAATTGGTACCATAGTTCAGACGAAGTTGAAGCTAGTAAAAAGCTGTTTCTGTACCATATATAAACATACATGGTAAAGGCCACAAAAATACCAACTTTGGGAACTTTATGGTGTGAATTAAGCTATTTGAGATGGAATTTTTTGTTTTTTATTTTTTCAATGGAAGACAGGCCAAACTATTTTTTAGAAAATAAAATCTTCAAAAAAAAAAAAAAATCGCTCACTCTACTTTAAAACAAACAGACTGATCAAAAAATGTCTCACCTTACTACTAGTTTATATCACCAACAGCATTTATTCTGCAGAAAATGCTTGCAGTCCAGTGATTGCACGGCCCAAAATAAGAGCATGGATGTCATGGGTTCCTGAAACATCAAGTATTCCTAAGTATATATGGAACTGTCACAACTAATATTATGGTTATAGTTGTAAGGAGATAAGTCCTTGACTTTTGTTCTGCTTATGAGGAGGGTTATAGTTTATATTATTAAAAGCTTCCTTTATACCACTGACAGTAAACATAAAAGTTACAAATACAAAAGAATGCAATTAATGTAACTGGACAGTGGTGTAGCAAATTATCTAACAACTGTACACACTCTATGGAGATGCACATCAACAGGAGTGTACAGTATAATAATGGGTGACTGCTAACGATGTACAGGATACTTAAAATTTCTTGTAAAATTAATTCATCTACTATATATTTATAATTTTGATCGAGAAGCAGCCGTTTCACAAATGGGCGCCTCATCTAGAATATAAGTGAATTAAGTAACTACAAAAACACTGAGAGCAGAAAAAAGTGTGAATTCTTTGTAGTTATCTGACTTACAATTTTTGGAGGTAACAAAATGTAAAAAAAAAAAAAAAAAAAATAGTGTAACATTTTTTCTTATACATATATTATTTTACAGAGAAAAAATGCTTTGGTATAATGTCTGCACTCTCAGCTAACTGTGACAACATAAAAAAAATTCTGCAGTATAACAGTTCCTCAATGCTTATTTTCTAACCATATATACACAATTATTCTGCTGTACATCACCAGCCAGCCATATCATTCAATAGAGAGAGAGAGAGAGAGAGAGAGAGAGAGAGAGAGAGAGAGAGAGAGAGAGAGAGACTAAATCTTACCTTCATATGTGTTGACGGCCTCCAGGTTCATAACATGACGAATGATATGGTATTCATCAGAGATACCATTACCTCCTAACATGTCACGAGCCACTCGTGCTATGTCCAGAGCCTTTCCGCAAGAATTACGCTTCACTAGAGAGATCATTTCAGGTGTTGCCCTGGAACAGATTCAATAATTTAAATTGTTAACTTATAAAAACTATTTATATGTAAATTTTAGGTTTAACAGAATTAAGGGTAAGGTAACGCCACAAATGTTAAAAAAAATCCCTCACACAAAAATTCTGAAAAAAATTTAAAATGTTCTCCTCTACACCCCCTATCAGCAGGTAAAATATCAGGTATACAAATACGATCTAGTTTTTGAGTTATGAATTTTTAAAGTTGGCTAATTTAACATGGAGAAATGGAATTCCCATGTTAAATTAGTCAACTTTAAAAATTCATAACTCAAAAACTAGATCGTATTTGTATACCTGATATTTTAACTACTGATAGGGGATGTAGAGGAGAACATTTTAAATTTTTTTCAGAATTTTTGTGTGAGGGACTTTTTTTAACATTGGTGGCGTTACCTTACCCTTAAGTGCTAGGTTAAAAATTACAAGTAGATTGTATAATAAGGTTATTTCTTATTGGTCAGTTATTATATTTGAATTTAGACTATCTAATGTATTATTTACTCTGTATAGAAAAATTATTTTACATAAAAACATTTTTAAGTTATGCATGAAAACCATAAAAAAATAAAATATTATTTACATAGGTTTATTGAATTATTAAATTTTTTATTACATTATATCGCCCCTTTTCAGGAATGATGAGTTATCTCTTATCTGCCCATCATGATCATGGGCAATAATGAGTTTTATGCTTTACCAATTAATTTACAGCTCAGAATTTTGCACACTTCTGATATAGCAGACAATAGGAGATTGTTAATTATTGCACACAATTGTGGTAGGCAGACATATTTTTTATAGTTTATTATTATTGATGAGGGACAATATATATTTTCTTTACCTTATATAAAAATTACTACTTAAATTGCTTATTTTTAAGCATTATAGAAAAGTAAATAAATATTGAAAATCTTACAACAAATATTATATTAATATATATATAAATATATAATATATATTAATGATAATACAGTAATAGGCTAGTTAAAGACATATGCTAGATCCAATTACGAAAGTATGCAATTAACAAAGCAGAAGAACTTGATAATTTAATTGCATATATACTATTAAATACTGAAATTATGTTGTGCTACTAAAAAGAAGATGAAAAAAAAAATAGATAGATAGATGGATAGATGGGTAGATGGGTAGATGGGTAGATGGATAGATGGATAGATGGATAGATGGATAGATGGATAGATGGATAGATGGATAGATGGATAGATGGATAGATGGATAGATGGATAGATGGATAGATGGATAGATGGATAGATGGATAGATGGATAGATGGATAGATGGATAGATGGATAGATGGATAGATGGATAGATGGATAGATGGATAGATGGATAGATGGATGGATAGATGGATAGATGGATAGATGGATAGATGGATAGATGGATAGATGGATAGATGGATAGATGGATAGATGGATAGATGGATAGATGGATAGATGGATAGATGGATAGATGGATAGATGGATAGATGGATAGATGGATAGATGGATAGATGGATAGATGGATAGATGGATAGATGGATAGATGGATAGATGGATAGATGGATAGATGGATAGATGGATAGATGGATAGATGGATAGATGGATAGATGGATAGATGGATAGATGGATAGATGGATAGATGGATAGATGGATAGATGGATAGATGGATAGATGGATAGATGGATAGATGGATAGATGGATAGATGGATAGATGGATAGATGGATAGATGGATAGATGGATAGATGGATAGATGGATAGATGGATAGATGGATAGATGGATAGATGGATAGATGGATAGATGGATAGATGGATAGATGGATAGATGGATAGATGGATAGATGGATAGATGGATAGATGGATAGATGGATAGATGGATAGATGGATAGATGGATAGATGGATAGATGGATAGATGGATAGATGGATAGATGGATAGATGGATAGATGGATAGATGGATAGATGGATAGATGGATAGATGGATAGATGGATAGATGGATAGATGGATAGATGGATAGATGGATAGATGGATAGATGGATAGATAGATAGATAGATAGATAGATAGATAGATAGATAGATAGATAGATAGATAGATAGATAGATAGATAGATAGATAGATAGATAGATAGATAGATAGATAGATAGATAGATAGATAGATAGATAGATAGATAGATAGATAGATAGATAGATAGATAGATAGATAGATAGATAGATAGATAGATAGATAGATAGATAGATAGATAGATAGATAGATAGATAGATAGATAGATAGATAGATAGATAGATAGATAGATAGATAGATAGATAGATAGATAGATAGATAGATAGATAGATAGATAGATAGATAGATAGATAGATAGATAGATAGATAGATAGATAGATAGATAGATAGATAGATAGATAGATAGATAGATAGATAGATAGATAGATAGATAGATAGATAGATAGATAGATAGATAGATAGATAGATAGATAGATAGATAGATAGATAGATAGATAGATAGATAGATAGATAGATAGATAGATAGATAGATAGATAGATAGATAGATAGATAGATAGATAGATAGATAGATAGATAGATAGATAGATAGATAGATAGATAGATAGATAGATAGATAGATAGATAGATAGATAGATAGATAGATAGATAGATAGATAGATAGATAGATAGATAACCTAGGTTAAAAAGAGACGGTAAAGTGTTGACATACAAATTCTGATCTTTCAGACGTCCCACTTGCAGGCAAGCCTGGAGACTAATAGCAATTTCTGTCATCATATCTGCCATCTTCTTTTGCATCAGTTGGTTGGCAGCAAGTGGTCGTTTGAACTGCAGACGCTCCAAGGTATATTGACGAGCAGTTGAGAGACAAAACTCTGCAGCTCCCAAGGCACCCCATGCAATGCCAAATCGAGCATTGTTTAGACATCCAAATGGTCCCTACCGGTACAATATAATTATAAGAAAACTAGAAAAAAACATCTTCTGAATCATAATTGTCATAAAATTATAAATTATTAGTCCATACAAAAAATATATCTTTTGATCATGATGCAATGAATATCAGCAAATTTGCTCATTAGAGAATTGTGTATAAGAACTTAAAAGAGAACAACTAATAAAGCTATAGGCTAGCTTACCTTTAAGCCGGCAACATTTGGCAGTAAGTTTTCCTGTGGTACTTCCACCTCATCCATCAAGATCATGCCAGTGACGGAGGCCCTTAGTGAAAACTTTCCCTCAATTTTAGGAGTTGATAGTCCTTTGAATCCTCTCTCCACAATAAAACCTCTGATCTGGCCATCATCACAGCGGGCCCACACGATGCATACATCAGCAATAGGAGAGTTGGTAATCCTGAATAATACCAGTTGTACAGTATACTATATATTATATTGTCACATTTATTTATTAAGACTTTTTTATTCGAGAATACTAATTACCATAATTTAAAACAAGCAAACTTATGGCATAATTCTCAATTATAATAATATTCTCAGCAGCTAGATAAGGTAATAGTATATAAAACAACAGTATTTTTTTCAAAAACTTCTAGATCATTTGTTATAAGTGTTTATATAGCAACAACAATTATATTTTAAAATTCATATGAAGATCAAATTAAAAAAAGGAGATAACATATGGACAAAGAAAAGAATTGTTTATTAAATTAAACAAAGAGTTTAATATTATGTCTATACGTAAAAAAAAAAAATATTGTAACTGAAGAATTGTTTATGCAATATTTATTTTAATGAAAGAAAAGGACAGAAAATACCCAAGGAAACACGAATTATCGAAAGGTGATAAGTAGAGGTTGCAAAAATAGTCTTTTAAGGGAAAGGGAACGCCAGAGTTGCGCCGCGATCGCAGCGCCTCTATATCAATATTCAAATTGTCCCACTCTAAAGATACCACGCAAGTCACGGCAGTTTTATATTCAATTTATTTATAAATAATGAGTCAAATAATAACTGTTATGGTTGTTTTATTTATAAAACTTTTTTTTCATTACTATAAAACATTTTTGGAAAGTTTTTACTTTAGGTGAGTGGATTATAAGCGTTGTTTTGGTTCATTAGTCAGCCTGTTTCATTCGCCAGTTGTTTAATGGCCGACCAAAAAGGGGTGTGTGAGACGTGCGAGTGTCAAAAATCGTGCAGTTATTATCAATTTACGTCGCTCCCACTCTCATAATTGTGTTTTTTTTTTGCTGTGAAGGTTTGTCCTAGTGCATTAAGTTTGTTTCTAGTTTTTTTTAAAAATCGGACGATTGGATTATAGAATTTTTCTAATGTCACTGAAATGCAGCGTATGCTTGTTCAATAAATGGGTTTAGTTTCAATACACGCAACTCGGAAACTAGATCGTATTTGTATTTACGAAATTTTAAGAGCTAATGAACGACATAGAGGAGAATATTTTAAAATATTTTCGGAGGAACAAATGAGAGTGGAAAATTTAACATTGGTGGCGTTACCTTACCCTTAACTATTTTCCATTTTTTAACACTACAATTAATATATTGTTATTTTTATTACAGATGTCCTCAGATCTCATGTAAATGAATCAATAGAGCTAATAAAAAAACTGACAATGGACAACATGCATGAAAATTTTTTATTGCAGAAATGAATAGAGGGCACCAAATTATGCTACTCTGAATTTTTTCAGATTTTTTTGAGACCCGGAACTATTTTTAAATAATTATTGAAAGTCCTGTGATTTCAGTTGGCACCCCTGCAGCCTTAATAAAAAGGATGGAGACTGGACGCCTATTGACGCCTCCAGGGGGCGTGGCTGCACTTTCAATAATTATTTAAAAATAGTTCTGGGTCTCAAAAAAAATCTGAAAAAATTCAGAGTAGCATAATTTGGTACCTTCTATTCATTTCTGCAATAAAAAATTTTCATGTATGTTGTCCATTGGCGAATATTTTCCTATTTGTTTATCATATAGCAATTAAGCACCAAGCTTTTCATTCTTTTTATTTTCTATATCATATATATATGATATAATATGAAATGTAACAAGCTCAATTTCACCTATTATTTTGTAATGCTTGTCAGTTTCTAGTCTATAACTGCTATCTATTGTCCATTTTATAATTATGTATGTGTGTCTGTTGTGTTTCATTATTATGTAATGTGTATTTCCTAATATTATTCTATATATGTACACTTTTGTGTTTAATAAAAGCCTTATATATTTTCCTATTTCACACGCGACTATTTTCTGACTTTTTTATGGTTTTCCCTTCATTTCACTATACCCTTTTCATGCCTAAATTCCTAAAACCTTATATTGTCCTCATAAAATCTGAGCTTATACACTGCACTGTTCGAGTTGCTTTGATGCCCTGCAAAACTATTATATTCTAAATGAAGGAAGACGCAAGCTATTGCATACATGGCAATTTTCTAGTTACTCCAAGTACAAAAGTAAAATGAGCTGATTTACGACCTTAGAAACCACCCGTCCGTTGCAGTTAAATTATCGTTAAACTCCCAAATCATCATTTTTGGACCAACAATTAAATTTGAGATTTTTTTCTGAAAAAGAAGCAACTTTTTAGGCAATTATTTTGTTGAAAATAGAGACTATTTTTGCCACCTCTATTATAGTGATAAGTAAATGCTATATTTAGAGGGGCCATAGAAAAAGATAGCAAAAATATGCGGTTTCATGTGACCGATCCACAGCAAACTTAGTAATTAAAATAACATTTAATTGTAAGCAAAGAGAACATTAACAAATTTTAATGAAATGGCAATGCAATCACATGAATTATGGGCCCCTCTGTATGATAAAAAGAAAAGTAAGATGTATCTAACTCATATAGAGCAAATTATTGTTATTATTTTTACCATGTCTTGCTGCCGCTAAGACTGTATGTTTTGCTGGCAGCATTGAACTTGGCCCTTGTTTCCATGCCTGCAGGGTCACTGCCATGATTTGGCTCCGTCAAGCCAAAACATCCAACCAGCTCGCCTTTTGCTAAAAATAAATCAATACAAAATTAAATCACAGCATCAAGCAATGCAAAATACCACAAAAAACGTTACTTTAGTTAATGAATTAAATAATGTAAGTCATGAACATAACAATCAGCATTTCACACTTTCACAGGTAACGGCAATTTACCTGATAACTATAACTGATTTGTTTGAATAGTATACTGCATCTTATCTACAACTTCCAGAAGTACATATGCAATTTTTTTACTGAACACATTTTATGTTGCTTCTACCATTTTCGCCCTGCTTTTTTTTTTTTTTTTTTTAATATGTCAATTTTGAGGATAACACTCTTCAATCATGCTTGCTGAGATACAAAAAATGCTCACAAGTTCACACAATTAAGCAGAAGACAGAAAGAAAGAGAAAAAAGTATTGAAAGTAGTCAGTATGATAAGGGAGAAGAAAGAGCGAGAAAGAGGAGGCCTGTGGTGATGTGAAGATGATAGTTGAAGTGTATCGTAACTTATGTCACTGAAACATAATATATACTATTATGTGTCTGTGACTAACTGTAAGCAATTGTCCTAAAAGCGGTATTTGTGGCACGAATAGAATGTTGAAATTCTACAGCTTCTATTGCATCAGAAAACAATTTGTAAATAAGGTATGTGTAACATTGTTTGACCCTTGACAAGTTTTCTTTCTTTCTTTTTTTTTCTTTTTATAAATATCCAGTGATATATAATAATACTACACTCACAAACACACACACACACACACACATATACACATATTTCAATTTAAAATTATCACAAATTATATATATATATATATATATATATATATGTTTGAAAAAGAAAATTGCAAGTGAGGTATCATAATGAGTGTAAAATAATTACCTTACTGGGCTTATATCCTCGCTGAAAATTATTATTGTTCACTTCTCACTGCACTTAAAACACAAACACACAGTTCACGTGCACAGCTAAAAAATAAAACAACAAACACAACGCACGTTTCGGTACACTTCTCATGGTACCTTCCTCAGGTGTTATCACGCAACTAACTCAAAACCTTGGCCGGGTCCCTTGCTTGAGCCGGACTGACCGTCGAAGGGGAGGTTGTGGAGGGGATGTGGAGGAATTTTGTGAAACACTCCCACCTCTGTGGACACGACGAGCAGTAGTGGGGCCGGGCATTTGCCCTGAGGCTACTTGCTGCTTCTTCCCTTGTTCTCACGTTACAAAAAAAAAAAAAAACTTCACGCGCTCACTTCCCTTTTCTTAATAAATCCGGCGGCGGAGATGACACGTCGAGGGTTAAACAATGTCATAAGTCAACCTAGTTATGAGCTTGATTGTATGTGGACAGATTTATTAAGAAAAGAGAAGCGAGCGCGTGAAGTTTTTGTAACGCGAGAACAAGGGAAGAAGCAGCAAGTAGCCTCAGGGCAAATGCCCGGCCCCACTACTGCTCGTCGTGTCCACAGAGGTGGGAGTGTTTCACAAAATTCCTCCACATCCCCTCCACAACCTCCCCTTCGACGGTCAGTCCGGCTCAAGCAAGGGACCCGGCCAAGGTTTTGAGTTAGTTGCGTGATAAAAACTGAGGAAGGTACCATGAGAAGTGTACCGAAACGTGCGTAGTGTTTGTTGTTTTATTTTTTAGCTGTGCACGTGAACTGTGTGTTTGTGTTTTAAGTGCAGTGAGAAGTGAACAATAATTTTCATCGAGGATAATATATAGCCCAGTAAGGTAATTATTTTACACTCATATATATATATATATATATATATATATATATATATATATATATATATATATATATATATATATATATATATATATATATATATATATATATATATATATATATATATATATATATATATATATATCAGGGGTGGCTCGTACTATAGTACTGCGGTACTGCAGCCCCCCCAGAAATTTTGGAAACAAACACACAATTATATAGAAACATCAAATATTCCCAGGGAGTCGAACCGGAACGGAACGGAACAATTGAAACCGCTTAAAACCACATAAAAACTCCGAACCAGTTCGGAACGGGTTTAGAGGAACGAAAAAACTCCAGAACCGTTTCGGAACGGGTTCTGAGGAGCACATAAACTGCTGAACCGGTTCGGAGCGGGTTCAGAGGAACGCCTAAACTGGGAGAGCCTGGAAGCGGTTTGATTCGTGTCAAGCATAAAATTCTCGACATCAATCGGAAGCGGTTTGAAGATTTTCATTTTAGAGTTTCTTGAGTATTATTTTTTTTTTAAATAAAAATAACTGCTTTTAAATGTAATGAATGAACATCAATAATAAAAATTTATTTTAAAATTAACTAACATCACTATAGCGACTGAAATAAGCTGCAATATAATGGTAAAGTATCAGGCGCACATAACGCACTAAGGGAGCGGGCGGAGCGGTAGGTAAGGAGCTGATCGCGAACCTCAAGCCGGAACTGATCGTGAACCTCAAGACGGAGTGGATCAGCCGAGAGCGGAACGAACGCAAACCTGGGAGCCAAACCAATAGCTAGGAGTGCAAGCTCGTGAGCTGGTTCGGTTCAAACGTTCCGTTCAAACGTTCTTCAAACCGAACCGAAAGACTCGGAGCATTTGGAGCTGATGTGACAGTTCCCGCAAAACGTAAGCTTGCACTGGAGTTGATCGAACCAGCACGTGAGCCAAGCTTGCAGCTTGCGCTCCTACTGCTCCTATAGCTATCGGTTCACGATCAGCTCCATGCGGTTCGGTCAGCTTGGGGATGCGCTCCTTACCTGAATTTTACAACTTTTTTTGTATCGGCTCTTTTTATATAATAGTCTATGCATACAAGAGAGTTTACTCTAAAGAGAAGACCTGCTGCTGGAAACTTATGTGCGCCTAATACTTTTCTCAAGTATTGCACTTTGTTAATTAATTTTAATTTATTAATTTGATTATTTTGAACGAGTTTTGATTGTTTGAAAAATCACCTTTTTTTTCAGTGATGTTATATATTTTTAATGATAGCTCGTTATAGTATATGTTATATTATTTTACAAAAACCGGAACGGAACGCAAAAACAAGAACCCTTAAAAACCGCAATATTTTCCGGAACCGGTTCGAACCGCTCCTTCGAACCCTTTAGCAATGAACTCTAAAAACCGAATCGTATCCCGAACCCCTTGGCCATTAGCTCTCAAAACCGGAACGCATCGCGAACCCCAACGACTCGAACCGGTTCCGCAAAAACCGGAACCATTACACTTGCGGTTCGACTCCCTGAATATTCCTATAATTTTTCTGAACTTTCCAGCAAATTTTTATCAGTTCTAACATTTAAAATCATGAAATTTTTGCCGCTGCCGCGTAAATTTATTCCCTCAGCGCTGCCCAGCGGAAGGTACTGCCACTACTAGCAGTAGCCCAAAGCAGTGTTCCCACCCTCATTCTCCTCCTCTTCAACTCCCACTCAAGCCGTGTGATTTTAGAGCGATCGGGGACTGTGCGATCGGCAGTACCCGCAAGCTCATTGGTTCAACAGAACCAATGAGCTTGTGGTATTTGACATGCGGGAATAATTTGAGCAACACTTCGAAGACCTTTCCTGTAATATGGTTTCATTGCATGCTGAGCAGATTAACAAAATTTTAATTACATTCATCAGTGAATATACTAACAAAGATTGACTAAATATATTGAAGCATCTGAGGAATGAAGACCAGCACTTTTATTTTACTTTAATAAAAATATGACTGTCCCAAAAGAACCAACACTCGTCTTTTGAAAATTAAGTGGTGCATGCATGTATACACAATCGTGAGATCTCACGTTTGAACAACGTACGACAACAACAGGTTTCTTACTAACCACGCAGTTAGCGCCAGTCTAACTCGATGGCACTAAACGTTGATCGAATTAATTAAGTGAGAAATCTGGATAGCTTAATTCGTTCGTGAATCGCGCCCATGTATTTTATTATAAATTATAAGTTTACCAGGAACAAGTCGATATATATGGGAGCTATTTATTTATTAATTATTCACTACAGCATTTTATACCATTAATGTGAAAATTCAAACATAAAAATAAAACAATAAAACAAAAACAAGTTGTAAAAGTGTACAAGTATACAAAATATAAGAAAACGTTAACTACTCCAGGATGAGAAAAATATATAGCTTTTTTTCCCGGGTTTGCGTGTACCGGCAGTACATTATTTAGCAGCAAATATGCGATAGTAATCAAAGAAATATTGCATGGCTAAAAAAAAAATAAAACAATAATAAAAAAATTGGGATCTTTGATCTGTTATACCGCTCCAGAGGTTTCTCATATGCGCGCTCAAGCCAATTATACCGATGTGTCGTAATTATAGGGTGATCAGAACTGCATGAACATCAAATAAATCGATCATGGTATATACAATAATATATGTACAAAATTAGGCGACAACCAGAATCTAATATAAATTTTTAAAGACAAAATTTAATAAAAAAATAAGAAATGAAATTTTTATAAGAAAAAATTACATTATTAAACATTATTTCATTATTATTAGTATTTATTTAATCGAGAAAAAAATAATCGTAATCCTGTTAAGGTAGAGATAACACGAATCAGCTGACCCAGTGCTAAAAAAATCTCATTCATGAAAATTATGAAAAAAAAATAATAATAAAATATTCTCCTCTACATTATCCCCTATCACTAACTAAAATATCAGGTACACAAATTCGAGCTATTTTTCGAGTTATTAATTTTTAATGTTGACTAATTTAGCATGGAAGTTTCATTTCTCCATCTCCATGTTAAATTAGTCAACATTCAACAACTTTAAAAATTAGTAACTCGAAAACTAGCTCAGTTTTGTATACTTGATAATTTAGCTATACTGATAGGCAATGTAGAGGAGAACATTTTATTATTTTTTTTTTTCGTAATTTTCATGGCTGAGATTTTTTTAGCATTAGGTCAGCTGATCCATGTTATCTCTACCTTAACAGGATTACGATTATTTTTTTCTCAATTAAATAAATACTAATAATAATGAAATAATGTTTAATAATGCAATTTTTTCTTATAAAAATTTCATTTGTTATTTTTTTATTAAATTTTGTCTTTAAAAATTTATATTAGATTCTGGTTGTTGCCTAATTTTGTACATATTGTATATACCATGATCGATTTATTTGATGTTCATTATATACATTGCGTAAAAATTATACCAGACATTCAGGTTTCATATTAACAATGCAGTTTGATTGACACTATTATTTAAAAAAAAAGGCTGAACACAATATTTATTTTTATATATATTTTTCTTACCACGTGAAGACTTATGAATTAAAAATATAATTAAAAATTGGATAGTATATTAAGTTTAAAACATTCAATCACGATTTCAAAAGGGCTCGCATAAGTGCATGTCATAACAAATTATAAATAAATTGCATGCATTTTTTGTTTTTAGATAATTTCTGCTTCTTTGTTGGGAGCATTATTATATGATTTTGTCATAATTTTACCCTAAAAAAGGGGCGTGTCCTTAAAAAAAATCGCGCCTGCGGCGGGCCATTGGGGGGCTCCGCCCCCCAAACCCCCCATGGTGTTCTGCTGGTCCCATGTCAGGCAGCACCCCCGCGGATATATATATATATATATATATATATATATATATATATATATATATATATATATTGTCCCCAAGCTCTTTGTATATTGATTTTTGATGTCAAAAAGGTGCGAGTAGAATTTTCAATATAATGAGAAAGTAATGTTAATTTTTTTTTTTTTTTTTTAGATATATGTAACAAAGTTATGCAGAGCAATTCCAAAACAACTTTCTGCCTGCCCTCTACAACAATGGAATATCAATAAAAAAACAAAACAATAATAATACATTTTCATATTTATTTGCTAAATATGTTTGGAACTGTCAGATATGTTAAGCAAAGTTCCAAAAATGGTATTACATATTTTCTTTAGTCGAAACTAATTAATTATATTGTCTTTCCATAATGCGAACTGCTCATAAAAATTAATTTAGAATCTTCTGAATGTGCCCATTGTGATAAAAAAAAAAAACTAAAAATAAAAAAACATTGTACATTATTTCTAATTGACTTTGCAGTTGACACAAATCTCTATGTAGTGCTATAACGCCAGAGAAATGTAAAATTTTGTGTAATTGAATTTTTATTATTTCCTTGAAGACCCTTGAAGAAGGGTTTTAAATTTTAAAAAAAATTGAGATGCAGTTTTTCATCAAAAATTTAAAAAAGGCAATAATAGCAATGTGCTCTATATACAAGCTTGGATTGTGCATACGTGAAATCATTCATGGTTTTATTAGCATAAATCTATGTTGACTACACCTGCACGTGAAGTGATGGTGGTCAAACAGTCAAATCAATTCAACATTAATTCCGGAAGAAGCCAGAAGCTTATGTTTTTGGGAATTTTACTGTTTGCATTTTAACACCTTAATTTTAATTTATATTACATAAATTTCTTTGCAAATTTTAACACTTGAATGCCAATTAATTCATAATTTATGAAACTGAAAGTATTACAGTATTTGTCTGTTCTGAATAGACAATAATGGTTGCATTTTTTTATTTCATAATTAGAAAATATACCTAAAATTATGCTTTTCTGAATTTTTTCGGATTTTTTGGAGTGCGGGAACTAATTTTAAAAAAATATTTAAAAAACCTGAATTTGGGTGGTACACCTGATGGGACAACCGTGACGGCATTTGTCGTGCTGTGCTTGGCTGTTGATGATGTCACGGCTGCTGTGATTGGCTGTCGATGACGTCACGGTTGTCCCATCAGGTGTACCACCCAAATTCAGGCATTTTAAATATTTTTTTAAAATTAGTTCCCGCACTCCAAAAAATCTGAAAAAATTCAGAAAAGCTTAATTTAATGTATATTTTCTAATTATGAAATAAAAAAATGCAACCATTATTGTCTATTAGAAAAAATGAGACTTGATCATATACATAAAGACTAATTAAATTTGTGAGGTTTGTATTTTAGCTGGAAACTAATTTGGTTATCTCATTTACCTCCCATGCATTCATCCTTACCTAATTTTGGCAAAAAACGGAGCCTTTGTTCTTCAGTTCCATAAGCAAAAATGGGATGCATTACAAGGGAAGACTGCACACTCATCGCTGAACGGTATCCACTGTCAACTCTTTCAATTTCACGTGCCAGAAGTCCATAAGCAACTGATGATACTCCCGCACACCCATAACCTTTTATGGTAGCTCCAAGAACACCTAATTCCCCCATCTCTGACATGATCTCTCGATGAAAAACTGTAAACAGGAAAATTATGCTTTTTAAATTAGAGAGCATCTACTACAAAAAACACAACAAAGAAATGAGTTAGTATTTTCTAAAAATAGCTCTGGTACTCCTGCGGAACAGAAATCCAAAAAATTCTATCTCACATAGACTATCCAGAAAAATGTTTTAAAATCAGAGAGAATGCGTCATTTAACATGGTGCCTTACCTGAAAAAAAAACTCAAATATCTCGAAAAAATACACCATTAGGTGCATGGTGTGAAGAAAATGTATCCATGTTTTATTGCTCAGGCTTTAACCCAAAAATGTTTAAAAAATACAGTAAACTTTCAGTTTTGTGAAGTTTGATTTTATGAATTCTTGATTTTGTGAAGTGAAATGTAGGTCCCAGCCAACCATATATATGGGATAGATAGGCCTTTCAATGTTAAAATACTTTCGATTTTGTAAATTTTCATGTTTTTTTGGGTCCCTTGAGACTTCATAAAATCGAAAGTTTGCTGTATAATATATGTTCTCGAATTCCTTTTTTTTTTTTTCATAAAATCAAGAAAAACGCTTACGGAAAGTAACATGGGAAATTGTCTTTAGTTTTTATACGGAAAAATGAATTAAAGTGTTTTTTTATTATTATTATTTTTAAAGCTTGGGTCATAGAACATCGCCATATTTTTTTCATACCACCTAAAAGTGTTTTTTTTTTTTTTTTTTTTTCAAGATATTCGAGGGTCTTCGTTAGGTAAGATCCCATGCTAAATGACGCATTCTCTCTGACATTGTAATTTTTTTCTGGATAACCTATGTGAGTTAGAATATTTTGAATTTCGGTTCCATATGGAGGACCACTTTAACTTAGTGTTTAATTCTTGAAAACAGCTGATAGACACTTTACTTTAATTGGTACTGTTTTACTCAAATACTCATATATGTCTTGGATATTTAATTACACACATAAATCCCGTGGATCCAACGGGATTAATGACCAATGCTTGTAAAGGTTAGTTTCTAATCTCATTTCACTGATAACAACCTGTAGTGAAAATGGTCTTTAATCCCATTTGATCCGCAGGCTCTCGTTTAAATATATATATATATATATATCAGGGACCGGATGCACGCGTTTTTTTCGTGCATCCGAGATGCGCATCCGGACGCAAATTAATTTTTCGTGCATCCATGGATGCGCATCCGGATGCAAATTTATTTTTCGTGCATCCGTGGATGCGCATCCGGATGCAAATTTATTTTTCATGCATCTGGGATGCGCATCCGGATGCATTCATTTTTCCCCGTGCATCTGGGATGCGCATCCGGATGCATTCATTTTTCCCTGTGCATCTAGGATGCACGGATGCGGATGCAAGCCCATTTTTGCGCATCCGTGTGCATCTTGCATCTGCATCCGCATCCGATCCCTGATATATATATATATATATATATATACATATATATATACATATATATATATACATACATAACATGCCGCAATATCCCTTTACGGGGTAAGCCAGCAGCATTATTACCTCGTCCGTCTACAAATTGCCCTTCAAAGCACTCGATTCTTGCACACACATATATATATATATATATATACATATATTACAGTTGTATCTGAATATCCTAAATGTCACAATGTAGTCAATGTACCAACTGGTACTTATTATGAATAAAAATAATAATAAAAAAAAAACAGTATTTTATTACCTTCATTCCTATTGGCAAGAAGAACTCTTGGCATTAACTGATCTTGACAGTAGGATCGAAAAGAATCCTTGACCAAAATCTCATCTTCTTGAAGCTGTGAATTGAGATTTAGAGGATCTTCCCAATTAAATTTAGCTGGAACAGAGAAGACCAATTTTATAGTATAGTTTATTATGTTTAATCACTGTTTATCAATTTTATCTTTGAATGATGTTTATACTGTACATGACATTTCATGGTGCAAAAAATGGAGAAAAGTTATATTTTTATATCTTACGTATGTACTTTTAATCATAAACTATTAATTTTAATTAAACTAAAACTTGCTTATTTATGCTTTTTTACTTCATCATTTAAATGTTATAATATATATATTTTTATGCTATTCCTTATTACACTGTCTACGTCCCTACTATTGACCTTTTGAGAGGCTAATAATATGCATATTTTGGTTCTAATTAAAGTAGAGCGAGTGATTTTATTTTTTGGAATATTTTATTTTCTAAAAATAGTTTAACCTGCCTTCTATTGAGAAATGAAAACCAAAAAATTCCATCTCAAATAGCTATACCACAAAAAAAATCCCAAAGTTGGTGTTTCGGAGGCCCTTAACATACATCCTTATGGAACAGAAAACGGCTTTTTACTCCAACTTCGTCTGAACTATGGTACCAATTAAAAAATACATACGTAATCTATGATGAATTCTTTAATGGATTTTCAAATAAAAAAAAAACAAAAAAAAATACGGAGCCGTTTTCCGAAAAAAAATATTGAATTTTTTTTTGGATTTTCAAGATTTTTCTTTCCGGAAAAACGACTTTGTAAAAAAAAAATTTATTTGAAAATCCATTAAAGAATTCATCATAGATAACGCAGGGTTTTTTTAATTGGTACCATAGTTCAGACGAAGTTGGAGTAAAAAGCTGTTTTCTGTTCCATAAGGATGCATGTTAAAGGCATACAGGCCTCAAAATACAGATTAGACAGTCACCAAGTGGGTTTAGAGTATATAATCAACATTCGCATCATTTTTTTCCACGCGTGATGCATCCGTGCGAAGTCGCAGTTCAAAGTAAGAAATTTAGTCCTTGATGACGTCACAAAGTCCTTGATGACATCACAACTCAATGCTAATCGGTGCTAGCCGTGAGTTGTGACGTCAGCAAGGACTTTCTTTACAGCGCGACTTCGCACAGACGCACCGCACGCAGGTAAAAATAATACGAATGTTGCTTATAAACTTGAGCAACACTTAATGTCCGTCTAATTTGTAATTTGAGGCCTGTATACCTTTAAAGGCCTCCGAAACACCAACTTTGGGATTGTTTTGTGGTGAAGCTATTTGAGCTGGAAATTGTTGGTTTTCATTTGTCAATAGAGGGCGAGTTTAACTATTTTTAGAAAATAAAATATTCAAAAAAATGAAACGCTCACTCTACTTTAAGTCTGATTTAGACTCAAGAGTCATAGACATAAGAATGAAAAAAAAACAAAAAAAATGTTTCAAACATGATATATAAAAAGCATTAGGTCTGTTCGTAAATATACACAATCAGAAATAATCAATTATTATTGAAGACTTTTGTTCCATGTACAGAAGGTTCATTAATTATCAAATTATCATTGATTATTAAATTTACGAACAGACGCATTGTTTTTTGTTATTATTATTATTTAGCAAGTACGAATGAAAATACTTTTAAATCACTTTTGAAAGTGTAGCCACAACCCATTGAGGCATTTATTAGAGGAATGACAACCCCAATGTCTCAATGTTTTTAAAAACAACAATAATATAATATATATATATATATATATATATATATATATATATATATATATATATATATATATATATATATATATATATATATATATATATATATATATATATATATATATGTTCCATGTACAGAAGGTTCACCACAAATAATCGATTCTTTCTGATTGTGTATTTACAAACAGACCTATTGACTATCTAAGATTTAAACTCTTTTAAAGTCTGATAAAAAGATGTGAAAGACTTCTCTGAAAAATCTGGGAAAAACTTTAAACAAATTTAGTATAGGGGTTTAAATAGTGGGTCTTTAGAACTCCCCCTCCCCTTGGTAATGTGTGGAACAAAAAGACCTTGGTATTGCTAGGATTAACATTTTTAAAAGTTTAGAAACATTCCTGAGGTAATATATAATCAAGAATTACTGCTCACATTCCAATTAGAGCTAGCGCAAACCGTTCAACCTCTTGAGTGAGCGCAACTTACAGAAAAGTTTAAAAATTAAAATGTTTTTAAAAGGTTCTCCTCATATATTTTGTATAGAATTGGTGGCGATCCTCTTTGTATGCAATAGTCAGGGGAATAAGAGGAAAAAATAGTCGAAATCGCGCGTTTAGTGAAGAAAGCATGAATTTTTTTTTGGTGGTAGAGTTCACCCCAAAGATCAATTTTTTTGGCGGAGTCGCGCGAAAATGACCTTGGTTCGACCCCCCGTGACCTTTGACCCCGCGCTTCTTAATTATTTTTTCCTGCCTATACTTTTCATTTTAGAGGAAAAATGTACTCTTGCAAAACTGTTTGTAATAATGAAAAGGTGATAAGAAAAAAAAATCAAGTTTGTAAATTAATTATTTTCAAAATGGCGGCTAATTAACTTAATTAATTCATGAATTCTTCGTACCTTTCGATGAATTTCTCTTAACTTTTGATATTTATGTTGAAATTAAACCTCGCTTATTGTACACACACATTTTATGGTACCAAAAGTAATTAAATTAAGTCATAACATGCACATAATTAGGCAAATTATTGATTTAATTGAGTAGGACCAGGTAACACTGTGTAGGCCATCTAGTTCAAGAATATTATGAAACAGCTTGAACAAGCTGACACGTGACTTACAAGTTGTTGGGACCCCCCCTGAACACACTGTTAGAAACTTTCCAAAAGTCCCATGTAGAATAAGGTCAAAAATCCGGGTTTGTCCCGGAATCCAAAAACATTTTTTTCCCGCGTGAATAATTGACGTAGCGTTTTGCTAAATACATCAATTTGAAGCTTATACTACCAATAATTTAGGAAAAATACTCAATCATATTTTAAAGTATTTTATCATATGATTAATTAACTAAAACGCTAATTAGCGTGGTCCAATAAATTTTCAAAATGGAATATTTCTGAAGTTCTTGCGCGCATTGATTTTGAGTTTATTATCACATTATGAGATCGTTTAATTTAATGAAACGTGTTTGTTTCATACTCCTTACTTGCATAGAATTTTAGTTACAGTATGCATGCAGAAGTGCGCAATTCAAGGAAGCGCATATACATGCATATATGGGCCATATCTGTGGTATATTAATTAGCAGCCACTACGTCTCTGTAACACACAATGCAATGTAAACGATCGAGATATCAACAGCATATCTATGATAACTTGCTCGTTCTCTAAATATGTTTTTTTTTCCCCTCTCGGGGTGAAAAAATTTGGGGGTGGGAAGGGATTTTCGAAATACTGCTGTTAATTGATGCAATGCCTGCAGTATAAGAGCCAACACCACGGTTCCATTTACCCCCTTATTATTTCTGAAAAGATTGCAAATTTAATATAATTATTTGATCGTATTATTAATTATGAGTATCATTAATGTGCTGAAGATAAAAAAAATTGTTGCTATAATAAGAGAGAGAAATAAATAATAATATACGCAATAAGAAGAAAATGACGACAACAGATTATTTATAAGCGTTGTATTATTTTGTATTAAACTTTCAGAATAAAAGAACTACAGTATATATATAAATATAATTATGAAATAAACTTTTTAATGAAAGTCATGCATTGTTTCTCATATGTTTTTATTCGAAAACAAAATACTTTTATGTCAATATAGGATTGCAATGAATTTTATTCACGATAACAAATATGATTCAAATACCTTTTCAGTTTTCAGTATAGCTTGTCTTATAATATCAATAGGTATAATATATGTATTACTCTCTTATTACTTAAAAATTATAGAGGCATTCACAAAGCCTTAGTGCCACATTTAAGGCACAATAATTTAAGACCATAAATTTTGGGTTTTAAAAAACACGTCTAAAATCAAGCTTTAAATTATCGAGCCTTAAATGTGGCCTTAAGACTTTGTGAATGCCCCTTGTGCCTATGTTTTATTATGACCTAGAATTTAGTGGGTATGGATGAGACTCGGGGGTGGTTGTTATTCTTACTGTTTCTTTTGACTCGATCGTTCAAAACCCAGCATACAGGCAATATCGAAGTTCAAGCTGTTCCGAGATCTGTACCCACGCATGCTTCAATTTACACTTCAATTAACAAAAACAAAAAAGAAAATTAAAATATCCAACAATATTATCTCCACCTTGAAAAAATATCCAATTCAGATGGGTACTTTAAATGGATTATTAATTATTTTTTTTATTTTTTTTTAATATATGCATATTTTTTATAATTAAATAAAAAATAGTTTAAATAAAGCTCATATATGTGGTAATTAATTACATATTTTTTATGCATCAATTGAGAGATTTCCCTTCCCCCTCCCCCCCCCCCTCCACTCTTCAAGTTCGTTTCAATGTAAAATTAGGAATAAAAAGGGGGTAAATGGAACCGTGGTGTTGGCTCTTATACTGCAGGCGTTGCATCAATTATTAACAGCAGTATTTGGAATACCCCTTCCCACCCCCAAATTTTTTCACCCGGAGAGGGGGAAAAAAATATATTTAGAGAACGAGCAAGTTATTATAGATATGCTGTTGATATCTCGATCGTTTACATTGCATTGTGTGTTACAGAGACGTAGTGGCTGCTAATTTATATACCACAGATATGGCCCATATATGCATGTATATGCGCTTCCTTGAATTGCGCACTTCTGCATGCATACTGTAACTAAAATTCTATGCAAGTAAGGAGTATGAAACAAACACGTTTCATTAAATTAAACGATCTCATAATGTGATAATAAACTCAAAATCAATGCGCGCAAGAACTTCAGAAATATTCCATTTTGAAAATTTATTGGACCACGCTAATTAGCGTTTTAGTTAATTAATCATATGATAAAATACTTTAAAATATGATTGAGTATTTTTCCTAAATTATTGGTAGTATAAGCTTCAAATTGATGTATTTAGCAAAACACTACGTCAATTATTCACGCGGGAAAAAAATGTTTTTGGATTCCGGGACAAACCCGGATTTTTGACCTTATTCTACATGGGACTTTTGGAAAGTTTCTAACAGTGTGTTCAGGGGGGGTCCCAACAACTTGTAAGTCACGTGTCAGCTTGTTCAAGCTGTTTCATAATATTCTTGAACTAGATGGCCTACACAGTGTTACCTGGTCCTACTCAATTAAATCAATAATTTGCCTAATTATGTGCAAGTTATGACTTAATTTAATTACTTTTGGTACCATAAAATGTGTGTGTATAATAAGCGAGGTTTAATTTCAACATAAATATCAAAAGTTAAGGGTAAGGTAACGCCACCAATGTTAAAAAAAATCCCTCACAAAAATTCTGAAAAAAATTTAAAATGTTCTCCTCCATACCCCCTATCAGTACCTAAAATATCAGGTATACAAATACGATCTAGTTTTTGAGTTATAAAATTTTAAAGTTGACTACTTTAACATGGAGAAATGAAACTCCCATGTTAAATTGGTCAACTTTAAAAATTCATAACTCAAAAACGAGATCGTATTTGTATACCTGATATTTTAGCTACTGATCGGGGGTGTAGAGGAGAACATTTTAAATTTTTTTCAGAATTTTTGTGAGAGGGATTTTTTTTAACATTGGTGGCGTTACCTTACCCTTAAGAGAAATTCATCGAAAGGTACGAAGAATTCATGAATTAATTAAGTTAATTAGCCGCCATTTTGAAAATAATTAATTTACGAACTTGATTTTTTTTCTTATCACCTTTTCATTATTACAAACAGTTTTGCAAGAGTACATTTTTCCTCTAAAATGAAAAGTATAGGCAAGAAAAAATAATTAAGAAGCGCGGGGTCAAAGGTCACGGGGGGTCGAACCAAGGTCATTTTCGCGCGACTCCGCCAAAAAAATTGATCTTTGGGGTGAACTCTACCACCAAAAAAAAATTCGTGCTTTCTTCACTAAACGCGCGATTTTTCCTCTTATTCCCCTGACTACAAGGACAATGCAGAACTTGGTTTTTGAGCCAACACCGTTTGTATGATTACCTTTTTGTGTCTGCGTGGCACATAACTGTGCTGAAGTAGCTAGATCTATTTACAAATTAAGGATCACACAAAGTAAAAACATATATTATATTAAAAATGGTAAGTGGCAAACCCCCAAGAAAAAACTCAAGAAATAATATATAGACCCTGTGATATCTACGGAGGCAATTGAGCAACGCAAGAGAAAAATGAAGTCGATTTCAATTTTTGCTCAGTCTCCCCCCATGTATGGTGTGTTCAGCCTAACACTTGTCTAATGTCACTCACATATCTCATCAAGATTTAGCTGGAGACAAGGAAAAAGTCTGAGTGTGGTGCAACTAGTGCATTGACCGGTTCTCGTCAGATCACTTAAGTCAAGCAATGTCGAACATGGTTAGAATACTTCGTTGGTTTAACTGTTTCAAGTAAAAATTATGATGCTCCCTTCTTGGGAGCTTGCTTTCTAGCTTTCTACCCAGTGCAGTTATGCACTTGTGAGTGGTTTCTCACAGGCTTTGGACGTTATTATTTTACTGGGCGATAAAATATATGTAGAGGTGTCATCAGTCCTGACTGAGGTTTTCCATGGTTCCCTCAATCTTACCTCAGCAAATGCTGAAACTCGTAACAGACTATGGCTACCATCCTTTCCTCCCTTCCTTAATATATCCTTATTTTTTATACCCATTAACCCGTCTTAATATATTGAGCTCCAAAGTCATAGGTGTACGTGTATATATCCTAGAAAAAAATGAATTGAAAATTTTTTCCCTGTAAACACAACTCTGTTGGTCCAGTGCTGAGACTGCGGGGCCAGTACTTTGCCAACATCTACAGTACTGCATGGTCCAACACATTTTTGTCACACCCTTTGTATGATATTTGTTGTGTTTCAGTGTGCTTTATTGACATTAATTGATTCTATAATATGTAGTCCATTTCTTAGATCAATTTAATGTACATCCTAATTTTCAATGTACATGTACACATACATGTACAGTAATTTCATAATGATAGTTATTTTGATTTGCTTGTATTTTCTCCCATGTGTACATAATAATATATTATGTATATGTACCTGCAATGTTAATGAAATTTGTGATGTGTGAAAATCATACAGTTCCACAAAGAAGCCTTTCACATAATCGAAAATTGCTACGGGATGCCTTAGCAAAATCAATATCCTTTTGATTTTCTTACCGAGCTAAGTGTGTTACACGGCATGCTACAACATGAATGCTGTATTATAGCAATAGGCCACTTGCCCTTACAGTGATCACTGAATTCACTGACATCTGTGAGTAGCGTTGCAACTTTTTGCAACTTGCAGTTCGTGCCTCATTAAAGTCAACAATCACTTGTCAGCAGTGACATCATGATCCATCATGGCTGCTGCACGAATCCACACCTCTCTAGCTGTGGTCAACCAATCGCTTGGCAGCATGGCATCACACACGAGCCGTGGTAGTTGTCTTTATCTCGCTAGTCCTTATAGTTTAGCACTGCTAGAGTGAGAACAATTGCACTAAAGCAAACTAGAAGGTACATACCAAGTTTTGGCGGTGGAAAATGTGAACTTTTTAGCTTCTTTCGTACCTAACTCTCCGTTCACAAAGTTTTCCCCCCATCTTCGCACTGCATTTTTTCGCTTCTATAACACTATTGCGTGCTGCGGGTTGCGGCGCTTCTCACAGATGTCAGTGATCACTGTAAGCGCAAGTGGCCTATTTCCTAGCCAATATGTGAAAACTCCTTAAGGTCCAATGTTTAAGCACAGACAAAACAGACGTAACACCATACGGGATGTTTGGGCCTGTTGTTTATACGATCGTTTCCCCTCGCAGTACCTCAAGTATTCCTTTGTATTCAGTAGTGACGGTACCTGAATCACAGATGGCAGAACTGGTTGTCCCTATCTCTTAACATATCCCCTCCACTGATACCCCTCTCATGCACTGTGACGTCATGCTAGAGGTAAACACGGCTTATCTAGGCGGGCCGAAACATCCCGTATGGTGTTACGTCTGTTTTGTCTGTGGTTTAAACAAAATTTATACACATTCAACAACAACAATAAACACTGGGTGTGTGAATTTACTTAATTTTGCTAAAAAGTAATGTTCTGCAAGTGGTCTATTTATTTAATTCCCAAAATAAACAAAGCTCAGTGCTCATCAGTCAGCCCAGTGCTGGAGTCAGTTGGGCCAATTATGTGCCAATACTGGGCCATGCAGCACACTGGTCCCCAACACATTACTTGCCTTCCTGTTTACTGAGTTAATTATAATTATGGTACCCAGTAAACGCCTAGGGTGTCAAAAATGTGTTGGACTGGGACTTTGGAGTGTTGGCACAGTATTGGCCAACAGTCTCAGAACTGGACCAACACTGGACGAACAGGAGTTGTGTTTACTGGGTACAGTAGCAATAAAAAAAAAAAACATTTAGGTTCAGTCATTGATTTCAAATATTAATAATATGATTTTTACTTAATTATTAGAGGTTTTTACATAAATAAAAAGGATACGTTGCCGAGAATTTATCTGAACAGACTTCAATTCTGAAGCACATCCTTTATCACAAATTCGCAAAACCCGAAGAAACTGCGACATGTTCAATGAAGCTGTGGCCTTGGTTTGCAACTAGAGAAGAGCTTTCTTCCAGAGAGAATTCTTTGGTTATGTAATAACGTAATATCACAGGTAATAATAAGTTAAATACACGAAAATAAATATTCTTCAACAAAACAATATAAAGTTATGACGCACTCAAATCCAACCTAAAAAAGAAGGTATTGCATATAGCAGTGTTAACTATATAAATTGTTTTATTGATAAAATACTGATGATTATATCATATGCATATCGTGCAAATTATGACTTTCATAACTACCGCCTGAACGGCCTGAAATACGATTAGCCAACATAAAATATTATTTTTTCTTAATTCTTCCCCGTTCTTCCCTACTAATTATACAATCCTTACAATTAATATTATGACATCTGACATCAATAATATATTATTATAATAACATTAATAATAACAGTAATTTAATCAAAGTGTTACGAGCACTGAACTATATAATGGTTTGATAAATTAGAATCAGTAAAAGCCATGTTTGTTAAAAGATTACTGTGTCTGTCAAAATTTACCGAAACTAGACTGGCCTATAAACTGATAGATTCCAATTATTTTATTACAGAAATCAAAGAAATGTTTAAACTTCCAACGACAGATCAATATTCCAATTTTATAGCTGTCAGGAATCAAAAAGCTCAGGATATTAATCCTGAGTTTTACAGCACTGATGCTATGACATGTAAATATTGGTGTCTGCCCCAATTGGATAGATCCAATGTTAGAAATGTTTTAACTCGCCAGGCTGTTCACGGCTTCCACCATCTAATTTGTAAATCTTCTGGTTATCATAAAGCTGAACAATCTTGTATATGTAAATTATGTAATGAATATTGTAGCCAATATCATTTAAATATCTGTAAATCTAGAATTAAGCCTATTAGCGATTATGCCAGGGGAGATTTCATATAGTCTATAGATTTTGAATAGCAATGAAGCAATAAGTTTTTTTTTTTTATTTTATCTATTTTCTATGTCATATTTTGTTTTATATATGTGATTATATATATGATATATTATTATTATGATGTAACAGGCTGTTAGTATCATCTGTTATTTTATTTTATATTGTTTTATTATCATTTTCTATTGTTCTATTATTCTGTAACTATTATATATGTTTTGTATATGTATGTTTTATGTGTTCTATTGTAATGTTTTTCTATAATGTATGTTTCTAGTGCTGTTAATATGTACACTTTCTGTGTTTAATAAAAGACTAATAATAATGGTTACGAGCTTTTTGGAAGTCGCAAGAAAAAGTCGCATAGATTCGGGCGATTCGGCGTACGCCGAGTTAAATTTTAGGTCTGAAAAACGAAGCCAAAAGTCTCGGCGCGTGACGTCACTGCGCATTCGCCGCATCAATCAGCTGACGATGTAAACATCAGGGCTATTACTCTATTGAACCGGGTATAGTCACTCCCTTCCGGCTTATGGAGGCCCAATTCTGAATTCTGATTGGCTTAGAAATAACCCGTTTTGCTGAAACGCCTTCCTATTGGTTAAAAAGGGGTTATTTTCTTGTTGTTTACAAATTTCAACAATCCAATTTTTTTTGTAACGGTCGTGAGTGACTTTACCCGGTTCAATAGAGTAATAGCCCTGGTAAACATTAAGATTTTGCGTGTTTTTTTCGACAAAAATTGAAGATAATTCGTTTCTTAGCAAAATTTTGTTAATTTAAAATGAATAAGCAGGTAGATGATAATTTCTTTGCCTGCTGCAGTGTTCACGAATTATTTTAATTGCAGGATTATTACGAGACGCAAAAATCGTCGTGTGGGATATGGTAGAGAGTTCATGCGTGTGAAATAAATTTAATGTTGAGTTTTATATATTACTCCACTAGCTAGCTCTGTAATAATTAATTAGTAAGTCCACAATGATAAAAAGTAGCGAGGTGTCCGTTCTGACGGTTTCCTCAATCCTCATCTCGTTCACTTCATGAATAATAGGACAAGTAAACATATAATACTTTTTGTTCTATTTATTAATGATTTAGAAATAGCTCTCAAAGGTGTCTGCAGACTTATTCTGTATGCAGATGATATTGTATTGCTTATTATTGGCAAGAATCTTGAGGAACTTATAAAAAATCAGGCTCTTGCTATGAAAATTCTCGAAGAGTATCTCAACAATAACCATCTTGTAATAAATCATTTAAAAACTAATTATATGCTGTTCAATAGATCTGTTAATACTAAGACACAATTTGAATCATTGACAAATATCAAACTGGTCTCAAACTGTAAATATCTTGGAATAATAATTGATGACAAATTGTCCTGGCAAACACATATTGCTGACCTAAATAAGAAACTGGCCAAAACTAATTTTGCAATGAATCAATTACGAAAAGTGTGTAATTTAGAAACGTTAAAAAAAGTATACTATGGCTATGTGTATTCTATTATTACCTATGGAGTTCTATTGTGGGGTTCATCTGCCCATGCTGACAGTGTTTTTGTTTGCCAAAAAAAAATTATTAGAAGTATGATTCAAGCAAAAGCCAGACAAAGTTGTAAAAAAATATGGGAGCAACTTAATATATTGAATTTTCCAAGTATTTGTATTTTTTTTATGATAATGTATGTTAAAAGAAACTATTCTATGTTTGAAATTAATAGAAATATTACTGGACATAATACTAGGCAGTCAAACCTAATCCATAAAAAATATGGAGCTTACGAGCAAACTAAAAGAGATCATTTCCTTCTGAGCTCGTTATTGTATAATAAACTTCCTGATTCTTTAAAACAAATTGAAAGTATATCAATTTTTAAGACACAATTGTTTACTTATCTTATTAAAAAGAATTGTTATTCTATTCACAAGAAAAATATTAATAATGAACGTGTCAATTCTTATTTCTGATAATCTTTGTTTTATATATATTGGAATTATTTGTATATTATAAATTGTATGTATGTATTGTTTTACTAATTTTTTTTTGTGTTTTCAGATATTAAATAACTGTATAATGTAGTCACAATGTACCAACTGGTATTTAATGTGAATAAATAAATAAAATAAATAAAAATAATATATGCTGCAGGCGCAGTGGTCCCCATCCTTTCCCTCCCTTTTTCCTATAATACACCGATTACACCACCTCGAGCATGGAGAAAATAGATATTATCCTTGACCTCGAGCTTCAAGCTCGTATAGGAATGTATCAATGTATCCCTGTGTAACTAATAATAATTTGTCAATTGATATAAATACGCATTATATGGCAATATGGGACTATATACCTATAATAATAACCATACAGTAGGTTGTTCTATGAAGGATATAATAAATATATTGTAAAATAATAAATAAATTAATCTATCAATTATATATATATAATAATTCAATAAGTGAATGAATAAAAATAAATACGAATAAATTAATATAGCGCGGCTGCTATACGAAGACCTGGTAAAATTGAAAAAACGTAGGTGTTTGTCCTTACTGAGGTTTTTCACGGTTTTCTCAGTCTCGATCACCTCAGCGAATGCTGCATGGGACGCGTAATAGGCCGTGGCCACCATCCTTTCCCTACCTTAATTATCCCTACCATTACCCCACCGCGAGCTGTAAAAGCTCTTAAAAAAAGGCCTATTATTTTATATAACTTACAATTAAATCAATTGAATATTTGTGATATATCAATTTAAAAAATTAATGAGTGAATGAATAAAAATATATACGAATAAATATAGCGGCTGTAGCTGTATACGAAGACCAGGCGCGGATCCATGCCGGGGGGTGGCCGGGAGGGCTGCAGCCCCTCCCGAAATTTTGAATTTAACATGGGCACTATAGGCATTTTCTCCACTCTCAATTTTTTTCCTTAACATTAGCCTTATTATGGAGATAGCCCCCTCCCGAAATTTAGTGCTAGGCGATCGATCCGCGCCTGACGAAGACTGGGTATAATATAAAATGTATATAATAATAATATATAATATTATGATCGACTTACAAAAAAATTATATAAATATATTATTATGCCATATGTGATATATTAATATAAAATGGACTGTTTAAAAGGGTAAAATAACAACACTCATGTTAAAAAAAAACTCACAAAAATTCTGAAAAATAAAAAAAAATTAAAATTTTCTCCTCTACACCCCCTATAATACGATCTAGTTTTTGAGTTATGAATTTTTAAAGTTGACTATATACTTTAACATGCAGAAATGGAACTCCAAAATTAAATTAGTCAACTTTAAAAATTCATAACTCAAAAACTAGATCGTATATATACCTGATATTTTAGCTACTGATAGGGGGTTTAGAGGAGAAGATTTTAAAATTTTTTGATCGAGAGGATTTTTTTTTAACATTGGTGGCGATATCTTACCCTTAAAGCCCGGGAAGTATTGCTAAAAAGTTTTGCCGAGGACGGTTTTGAACCCAAGCCCCTTTTAGGTTCTATTCTTGTATTAAGAGAGGCGTCACTTTCTCTGTACTTTCATTAATTTTTTAAAAATAGTTCCCGGGCTCTAAAAAATCTGAAAAATCAGGGTGGCATAGCTTTGCACCCTCTATCCATTTCTGCAATAAAAAAAATTGAGATCGATACTCCATTGATACAATATATTATTTGATACACGTATTGTATTCTTACTATTCTTAGAAATGCGGGACTACCTATAATATTAACCATATATACAGTAGGTTAATTGTTCTAAATAATAAATATATAATATATGTAAATACAATAAATAAATGAATCTATCAATTATATATAACTATTTGATAAGTAAAAAATGAATAAAAAAATAGATGTAAAAAAATATACGAAATAAATATAGCGGCTGCTGTACGAAGACCGGGTGTAATATAAAATGCCTTAAATATATTATGACTTACAAATAAATTGAATATATGTTATGTAAAATATTGAATACATAATTTAACATAAAATGCATGGACTGCTTTAATTGAATGGTATGGATGGTAAATATATGAATTTGCAGGGTTGAATTAATAATATTCTAAGAAAAGAGAAAAAAAATAAACAATGTTTGCTACATATTTTATATAATATATTTTATTCTCTTTTTATTTTTTTAATAATTACATAAGAGAATACCTATTATACACTTCAATTAATTGCCGCCGCAATCAAGTTCATTTCTATTCTATGATCTTTATTTTGCCAACTTAACGTGAAATATATAACGCTGAAATTAAGTAAAATTAATTGTTTATTATGGTTCCGATCTATACAAACTTTGAACTAATTAAATGCTTAACACAGCCTGCATGCCATGACCGGATAAAAAAAATTATTTATTTTTTATTATTATATATTATATAGCGTCACCATTAATTATATTTCAGCAGTTTTAGTGTTTTTTTTTTATAAAAAGAGCATCAGTTAATACGTATATATCTTAAATTATCTTTTGAATAATTAACGTTTTAATTGCAATAGATTTGCAATGATCACGTACCCCCGTTACATATGCCGCAAAAGTGCTCGTGCAGTTTTGATTATTTGAATTTTGGTGCGCTAGTCCTGCGCTTTTCTGTGATTGGCTAGCGTTTGGCGTAAGCCGAAGAGGCTGCGCCAAGTCTTTTCAGCCTGGCTTCGCCAAGCCGAAGCCTCTTTGCGACTTTGCTTTTAGGCGCAAGTTCGGTTTAAGCCAATCAGAGAGCCGTATAATTGGAGCAAGCCAAAAATGAAAAGCTCGTAGTTTAGGCTTTAACCATCAGCCCTACGAATTTGGACCTAGGATCATGTATGATCATCCTTGATTTGGACTGATCTGCGCATTTTGGCCAAAAACACCCAAGGTGACGTCACGTAGTGAGCTCAAAACAGCTGTTTCGCTGCACGAGGGGCCCCTACCGGAGCAGAGTTTTTGTTCAACATTAGCGAGAACGTTGCTTTTTATCTCATCTCAAATTTGATATTTATTTGCAATACTACAAGTCAATCCGGTTGCATGAGTAACGTATAAAATAATTTTTAAACATTGCAATTCGCAAGCAATCTGGGGTAGAAGTTCGTATCTTTGTTCATAAAGCATACAAAGCTGCTATTGGCTGTGCGCAGATTAGTCACCTAGCGTTTGCACAGCTTCATTTGGATCCAAGCTTTCTTATCATGCACACTTTGCGGAGCCATGCGCAGTAGACTACAAACATTTAAAACTCGTTTCTGCGCAGCTTTTCTAAGCCGTGACTATTAATTTACAGAAAACTCTATAATAGAGCAGAAAAAATTAAACGTATGCACCGTGCGCATGGGACGGCCCTGAAATACACGTACATAAAAAAAATGGTCAAGAATCAGGGCCGTCCCATATGCTTTTTCAAAAATGACGAATTCGAATCTGTGACTGACATCGACTCAAATATAAACATACCGTGATCAATGAACATTAAATCGATGGTGCTCGAACCGAGTCTATCATAATATGTTTTGTCTCCTGCGGAATTACAGAGGATTAAATTTTGAGAAGCCATTATTTCGATGAGAGATAAACCTTTAGATGAGTTATTATCTAATCTACAATTAAAATCACCTAACATATGATTTTACGTAAAATGAGATGCCACCAATGGGACGCCCCATTGGTGGCTTCATGGCACAGGAATGGGCGGAGTAAAAACCCGGAATATCATAACCGACAGGTGTGAATGTTTCTGTCAGTACGATGGCATCGTACTTTTCGAAAAAATTTGAGTCGGGCATGACATCGAGCAATCCTCTCACCCACGAGAAAATAAATGCGAATAAATTGTGAATACGAGTGAAAAATTCACACATTTTCCCACATGTTGAAGCCGATTGACGACTCTCTCATGCAGATTGATGCGTCATTCACGCATTTTAACAAATTTTTAATAATTTAACAAAATAAGTGTATTTCAAGCAATTTCGCCCATCCATATTGACATATACTGATTAATATTCACATAGTTGACTAGAGCAACTCCACGCATTTTCACATAAATTGACGTATTTTTAATTTAGTATCAACTTCACCTCTATTGATGCAAATTGAGTTGATTCCACTCGCCCATTTTCATGAATTTTCACGCAGTTTCATCCAATTATGATCCAACATTTTTTATAAAGTCAGTTCACGTATACTGACGCACTTTCAGCCAGTTTGATGCAAAGTACGTTCACTCACTTTGAAACTTTTTCATGCACATTCACCCATTTGTCAACCAATTTTTTTCATAAAGTCCCCTCATGCAAATTGACACCTTTTGACATATTTTGACGCATTTTCACCAATTTGCTGACCATTTTTTTTCAGAAAGTCCCCTCATGCAAATTGGCACATTTTGACATATTTTGACGCATTTTCACCAATTTGTTGACCAATTTTTTTTCATAAAGTCCCCTCATGCAAATTGACACATTTTGACATATTTTGACGCATTTTCACCAATTTGCTGACCATTATTTTTCATAAAGTCCCCTCATGCAAATTGGCACATTTTGACATATTTTGACGCATTTTCACCAATTTGTTGACCATTTTTTTTTATAAAGTCCCCTCATGCAAATTGACACATTTTGACATATTTTGACGCATTTTCACCCATTTGTTGACCTTTTTTTTTAGTAAAGACCCCTAATGTTTTTTCACGCATTTTCACACATTTTCACGCATTTTCACACATTTTCACGCACTTTGAACTATTTGTTCAACAATTTTTTTTAACAAATCCTTTAGTGCATATTAATGTATTTTAACATATTTTCAGCATCTCTCAGTAGGAAATTTGACGTCCCATGACCAGCAAGTGACGTCATGGAACAAGGCGTGAAAAAATGTTATTCATGTGAGGGGACTTAGGAAAAAAATTAGTCGACAAATGGTCGAAGTGCGTAAAAATGTGTGAAAATGCGTGAAAATACATTAGTGGTCTTTATTAAAAAAAAAAGGTCAACAAATGGGTGAAAGTGCGTGAAAAAGTGTGAAAATGCGTGGATATGCATGAAGGGACTTAATGAAAAATGTTGGTCGACAAATGGGTGAAAGTGCGTGGAAAAGTGTGAAAATGCGTGAATATGCATGAGGGGACTTCATGAAAAAAATGTTCTACAAATCTGGTCACATGACCGGAAGTCATGTGACTTGGCGGTTGGTAGTAACACAAGATGGCTGACGCAGAGAGGTTATAGAAAGCTCCTCGTGTGTGTATGGTGATTTATGAGGTGTTTAAGTGAAGTTTTACTTATTCCTGAACATTAAATAGTTAATTACAATGAAGTTAGGTTACCATTCGTTTGTCCAGTGTTAATATTTGCCATTTTTTTGCACTTTTTATGATGTAAAAAGAGAAAATTTAATGTTGCATTTTTGCCGGTCGAGTTTTCAAAATGTCAGATTTAATTGGAGTCGCATAAATAAATATCGAAGATTAAGCCACGACGAGAAGTTCTATCAGATAAGTAAAAACAGTTCTTATTAATTTATTTAATTATGACGAAGTATAAAAATAATTCCTTTATTAGTTAAATTATTCAAAAGGAATCATTAATTATAAAAAGTAGTGAAAACCTTATACTGCTATATATAGTCAGCCTAGTAAGTTTTTTTTTATAAAAGCCTCTCATTTTATACTAGCTGTATATATCTGTATACCGGCCTATATTTCTGTTTGTAAAAATTATTGTTTTTATTTTGCTTTCGATGTTTGACAAATGAGAACAATCTTTATTACTGTACGTAAAAATTTGCGCGCGTTTCTTTGTGGATTTTTCGTACATTTCAGGTATCCATGGGGACTGAGGCCATGGGACTGCATTCACTTCCAATGGTTTGGTGAGCTAGCCTGCGACGAAAAATGCATGAGACCATGTGTAAAAATTTGGTAAATGATGGTGTGAAAATTCGTGGGAATGAATGAATTTTGCATGTTTAGACTTTGTGAAAAAATTACTTGTTAAATGTATGAAATTTCGTGAAAAGGTTTGAAAAATATTAAATTTGAATGACTGGAATTTGTAAAATAATATGGTTGATAAAAGCGTGAAAGTTCATGAAAAAGCGTCAAAATGAGTGAATTTGAAGGACTGAACTTTGTAAAATATAATGGTTGATAAAAGTGTGAAAGTTCATGAAAAAGCGTCAAAATGAGTGAATTTGAATGACTGGACATTGTAAAAAATTATGGTTGATAAAAGCGTGAAAGTTCGTGAAAAAGCGTCAAAATGAGTGAATTTGAATGACTGGACTTTGTAAAAAAATTATGGTTGATAAAAGCGTGAAAGTTCCTGAAAAAGCGTCAAAATGAGTGAATTTGAATGAATGGACTTAAGGAAAAAAATTAATCAATGAAAGTGTGAAAGTTCACGAAAAGGCGTCAAAATGTGCGAGCCAGTATACCTGAAAGTGTGTGAATTCGAGCGAAGTATTTTGGTGGCAGGCATTTACGTCAATATTTGTTAATATTAATCAAATTACATGAAAATGTGCCAATATATGATATCAAATTCACTCGCGCATATTGACTCAGAAAAGGGGCGAAATTTAGGTGAATTGGAGTCAATATGCGCGAGCCAATATACCTGAAAGTGCATGAAGTCGAGCGAAGTATTTCGGCAGGCATTTACGTCAATACTAATCAAAATACGTGAAAATGCGTCAATATAAAGTACCAAACATCGCCAAAGTGCATCAATACACGTTAATTCACTTGCGCATATTGACTCTAAAAAGGGGCGAAATTTAGGTGAATTGGAGTCAATATGCGCGAGCCAATATACCTGAAAGTGCGTGAAGTCGAGCGAAGTATTTCGGCAGGCATTCACGTCAATACTCGTCAATATTCATCAATATACGTGAAAATGCGTCAATATAAAGTACCAAACATCGCCAAAGTGCATCAATACACGTTAATTCGCTCGCGCATATTGACTCCAAAAAGGGGCGAAATTTAGGTTAATTGGAGTCAATATGTGCGAGTGAATTTGTTGTGAGCTTTCACTCTTATTTTCTCGTGGGCAGACCCTCAACGTTCCATAACAGGATAGAGAGTGCAGAGCCAGTTGGTGTTGTTGACTCTAAACTGAGAGGGGCTCGTGAAAAGGGGGAAGGGAGAGGGGTGGCGAGACCGAGGATCGGGCTGCGGCTGATTTTGCTAGAAGGGCCAGGTTGAAATTAAAGTTTTTCATCGGACTGGTGATCGGGTCCGAAGGGGGGGCAGAACTGGAAGGGGGGAGGGGAGAAGGAAGGGGGCAGTAGGGAGGTGGGAAAAGGCCGTCCTCGGAGAGGTCGATGAGGAGTGGGGGGTTGGCTAATGGGGTAAGAACCTTGAAGTTCGATAGGGGTGTGGGCTCAGGCAATTTGGGGAAGATTTCTTCCGAGAAGGAGGGGGGAGGGGGTACAGTGGCACTGAAGGGGAGTGAGTACACGGTGATTATGATGTCAAGATTTTGAAACAGATGAGTGATCAAATTCTCGACATATACGGCCACTCCAGTCCGTCAAGGCCGCAGCCAAGGCGGGGGATAGCAAGTTCCTTTACTGAGTGGGTTTTATACAGTATGATTTCAGACCAGAGATATTATACCTTAATTTGTTAAAATTCTTGATAAACGGATTTGGGTTCTGGTGAAGCTTAAGGCTGAGACTTGAACTTCGTCATTACATTCAAAATTGTTTTTGATTGGGATACTTGGGGGAACACGGTTCCTGGTTTGGACGAGGCTGGGGATCTTGATGTGTCGTGCAAATGAAATCTGCGTTTGAGCTGCTTCGCAACTCCAGCGGCTGGACTGAGGTCCGCTCCGACTGCATGGGCGACGGTACTCTCCTTTGCATTGAGCAGGTCGCCTTCCTCGTGGAGGAGCAGGCACTTTGGTTCCTCTGGGACGTGTAACAAATTATCGCCATTACAGATGTCAATATACCTGTTGTATAAAGGCGTGTGTGGAGACTTGGGGGGTTTTGTGTTTTCGGGGTGTATTAATTTGTGAGAGGAAGCCTCTGGGATGACTGGTTTAGTAGGTTAAATTGAAGAAGTGGTGATTCAGATCCAGCTTTGCTAAATATAATAGCACGAAGATATTCGTTCTCCGCTTTAAGTTTCTCAATAATGACGTACAACTTTTCTTGGTGTGGATCGAGTAACTTTTTGGCGCCATGACCACCTATGGAGGCGGGAGACGAGAACGTGGTTTTGATGGTTCGTACCTTTTGCTTGCCTTTTGTAGAAAGACTGGTGATCATATTGATTATTCATCCTTAGTAATTGCTAAAAAATGTTTTAAATGTACACAGGCCTACATACTGCTATTTGCCTTAAGGATTTTCACAGATTTGCGGGAGCTACTTTCACATGTAAACAAACGTCGGCCATATTCCATCATTTTTTTAATGATTAATGTATTAAATTTCTGTATTGACATGACTAATGTTGTACTGTGACAAATTTTTTGTCACTGTATGTACCACCTGTGGTCGAATAAATTATTCTATTCTATTCTATATATGATAGCAAAATAATAAATTAATAAACTATAAGAGAGTCAATTAAATATGTCGTTGCTTGATAAACTTTGTTATACTTTTGTTCGTTAATAATTTTATCTTGCAGCAGTAATTAAGTAGTTGTATAAACTGATAATAAATACTGATTACATATGCACACATTATTTATTAATTAATATCAACCTTACAAATAATTTAATTATATTATGCTATATTATATACTGTATTTTTTATCTTTCTCTGAAATTGCAGCGATTAACGTTTTTTAAAATTTCGTGCCAAAATGGTTCCAAAACGGCTTCTTCTTCTTCTTACAATTGTTGGAAGGAGCCTAAACGGCTATAATTCCACGTACTGAGTAACTTGGATCAATTGTATAGTTGAACTGTTTTTTGCAGGGTCTTGTAAAGGATAATGGACGAACAATGGATAGGATGATTATGGAATGTGGGATGCAAGGTGATGATGGAAGTGGTACCTATATGCCCACCACGTGTTACCGTGGGTGAACCAAAACCACACAAGGAATTGGTTGGATTTTAGGACATTGGGTTGACGGTGTGGTGTGGGGTGCAATAATGTAGGTTGATGATGCAGGCGACAACATGCAAGGAATGGCAGGAATTTGAAAGATTCTCAACGTGTCGACTCCTGTGGGCCGACCGAAGAGCAGGGTCAAAGTAGGATTATGTGGATGCGGTGAGGCGAGATGATGATTATGAATCAAATTGACTGGGGATAGGAGTATAGAAATCAAGACGATTAATATATAGAATAGGATAGGGATAGTTACCAGGAGAGGACAGACAATTTGAGCGGAGAGTCACGTCGGCGTTGCTCACTCTGGCGCGCCATCTTGATTCTCCATTTTCCGTTCCAAAACGGCTTCTTCTTCTTCTTCTTACAATTGTTGGAAGGAGCCTAAACGGCTATAATTCCACGTACTGAGTAACTTGGATCAATTGTATAGTTGAACTGTTTTTTGCAGGGTCTTGTAAAGGATAATGGACGAACAATGGATAGGATGATTATGGAATGTGGGATGCAAGGTGATGATGGAAGTGGTACCTATATGCCCACCACGTGTTACCGTGGGTGAACCAAAACCACACAAGGAATTGGTTGGATTTTAGGACATTGGGTTGACGGTGTGGTGTGGGGTGCAATAATGTAGGTTGATGATGCAGGCGACAACATGCAAGGAATGGCAGGAATTTGAAAGATTCTCAACGTGTCGACTCCTGTGGGCCGACCGAAGAGCAGGGTCAAAGTAGGATTATGTGGATGCGGTGAGGCGAGATGATGATTATGAATCAAATTGACTGGGGATAGGAGTATAGAAATCAAGACGATTAATATATAGAATAGGATAGGGATAGTTACCAGGAGAGGACAGACAATTTGAGCGGAGAGTCACGTCGGCGTTGCTCACTCTGGCGCGCCATCTTGATTCTCCGTTCCAAAACGGCGGGGCCGTCCCATGCGCACGGTGCATACGTTTAATTTTTTCTGCTCTATTATAGATTCGAGTTTTCCGTAAATTAATAGCCACGGCTTAGAAAAGCTGCGCAGAAACGAGTTTTAAATGTTAGTAGTCTACTGCGCATGGCTCTGCGAAGTGTGCATGATAAAAAAGCTTGAATCCAAATGAAGCTGCGCAAACGCTAGGTGACTAATCTGCGCACAGCCAATAGCAACTTTGTATGCTTTATGAACAAAGATACGAACTTCTACCCCAGATTGCTTGCGAATTGCAATGTTTAAAAATTCTTTTAATACGTGACTGCAACCGGTTTGGCTTGTAGTATTGCAAATAAATATCAAATTTGAGATGAGATAAAAAGCAACGTTCTCGCTAATGTTGAACGTTGAACAAAAATTCTGCTCCGGTAGGGGCCCCTCGTGCAGCAAAACAGCTGTTTTGAGCTCACTACGTGACGTCACCTTGGGTGTTTTTGGCCAAAATGCGCAGATCAGTCCAAATTCGTAGGGCTGATGGACCTATCTATTATAGTTGTATCATGCCAAAACGGAAGTTAAATAAAAAACAAAAGACGCGCGAAATTCACGCGTGGCGGCACCTCTCTGGTCTCTAGAACCTTGAGTAGAATTTTGTATGTAAGTATAATATGCATAAATTTTGAATCAAATTAATAATTAATTAAAAGAAATTATAATTTATATGCCTAATATATTTTATACTGTTGAAAGTATATTGCCGTATATAATAAAAAGTGAGATGCGGCATATGAAGTTAAGAGGTCAGAGTATTTGGCATAACTTTTTGGCAAAATATTACAATATTCAATTAACATATTGCTCAAAACATACAAATACACCTAGAGACAAGTATTGGAGATTTCGGAACACAAAAACTCAAACTAAAAGACAAATTTATGATTACTTTTTAGTGTTAGACTTTGAAGCAACATGTATTGAAGGAAGAAAACTACCAATACAGGTTAGTATGCATAATTCATATTAAATTTATAATAGGAACATAATTATGTTATTTTATTGTGTATGATAATTATATTTTCCCATTAAAGAGCATTTAATCCCCGGCCCAATTATTTAATGTATTGCGGCATATTAATTTAATTTGCATTGGGCTGTACATTAATATCAAAATTACGCTGTTTTTTTATGTACTGTATGTAGTGTAAAGTGTATTATACAGCTATATAGGTAAATAATGTATGCATATTAATATTAATTATGCATAATAATAATATATGACCCACGAAAAATCAGCTATATGCATACATAAAATTTTATATATAAATAAGGTACTGTATACCTTATATATACTGTACATATACAGTATGTATATGTGTATACATATATCATTGAGCTCTATACAAGGCTAGAGGGATAATGCCCTATACTTCTCAATGTTAAACTGTGCGCACGGTCCGGCGGGAGGAAGTGGGTGGGAGATTGCGCTTTCGTCACACATTCCAACGTATTCTCCTCAGAATTGCCAACTGCAGTGTAACTTTTAATACTTATTTTATAAGGAAACTTTCTTAGGTTGGTCAACCAGGCATTCGATAGCACCGACCACCACCCACTTTCCTCCCAGACGCCGTGCGCGCCTAAAACAGCTGATAAGCCCTCTAGCCTTGTATAGAGCTCAATGACATATATGTATATATATATTTATATATGTAATTATTGTCTTTCGTTTGGAATATGGAGCTGTTTGCTTCACCTTTAATATCATAATTGCACTCACCGGATATAGCAGATAGTTCCATATTGCACATGAATGAGAAGCTTCAACATTGACGACACAATTCTCTCAGCCAATGAAAATCTAGCGCGCGAACTGCGCGCGACGACATGTTATATCAAGCTTCCTATCCTTTAACCCAGCGGTACCTGGTTTTTAATTTTTTCCGATGGTTCTTATGAAGGGCAAGATTAATAATTCATTTGAGCCACGGGAAAGATCACTTTACACGACATAAAAAATATTCGAGATTTTGTGCAGCATAGAATTTGAATGAAAAAATAAATAAGATTTTTCTCCTAACAAACCTTATGGAGCGATGTCAGAATGCGGCGCTGCGGCATTTTTACGTTGAAGCTTGTCATTCTGGTAGGCAGATTGGTCATTATTCCGGACGAGAGACGATATACGGGTCTTTCACCCGAGGACTATATACTGTACTAGGAGGACGGCCTAGGACAACTTATGAAGAACCTCGATACTCGACAATTCTCGCCAACCTTCGGGGAAGTCGGCTAAATGAGCCACGTGCTCGGGCGGTTTCTTTGAGGAAGTCAAAGATTTGACAGCTTGACAGATTTGACAGATGGCTAATAAAGCGGCATCTTTGACCGTGCTATCTTTGTAGCCAACTCTAGGCTAATCAAATGTGCTACAAAAGTCAACGTCGTGACGTCACTGGGTTAAGGAAATGGGGGCGCGTTGGCGGCAAAAAAGTTAGACCGTCCTCTTGTATATAGTCCTTGTCTTTCACCATACGTCACAAAACAATAAATATGACATCATAATTGTGTAGGCAAAACATTGTCAGCGGCATAGCAAATACGTGTTAAAGTTGGTCTCGAAATTAATTTTTCCTGACGATTCGTATAATTTTTCGTTGAATTTTCTTTCATAAATGGTAACAAGAAGAACCAAAAATATATATATATATATATATATATATATATATATATATATATATATATATATATATATTTGGCGACCAAAACTGTTATGAGAAAAGAGGTGTTGTGAATTACGTTAACATGCACAGCATAGGATTTTAGGGTTTTCTGCCTACATCCCGAAGCTCTTCGGGCGGCTTCGTGCATCTCCGTGCTACCCAAAATGTAAACATGAAATTCCCGTATATAAATATATATAATAAAAGTTAATACCCTTGACACCATTTTACCCTTTCGGTTGTGTCAAGGCCGATATTTAGCCTTGTCAGTAAGAGTTATCTTGCGACCATGCTGGGGCTAACCAGGCTCCCAGAACCCTTTCCTGCACTCTTCTGGACATATATATATATATATATATATATATATATATATATATATATATATATATATATATATCGATGTTCTCCCTGCTTTTTTACCGATCTGCATTTGTTTTATTTTACTTTTTTACCTATCTGTTTTTTATTTATCAAACTTTTTTACCTATCTGTTTTTATTTTGTCACACTTTTTTACCTATCTGTTTTTGTTTCTTCAAACTTTTTTACCTATCTGTCAATTTGAGAAAAAAAATTTTATCGCGGAAAAATATAGAGTGCACCACCGTACGTAAGCTGTTAAAATTTCAGAGTGTTTCGCGGCTTTTTTATAATTTAAATTAAATAAGAACAATCCGGAAAAATCAGCTGACAGACCAAAACAAACCTCGTGCGACGTTTATTTCTGCTTTTCTTCTGAGTTTACATGCAAATAAGGATTGAAATAGGTAAGAATTTTATATTCTATTATTAACTAAGTAATATTTACATTCATTAGAGTGAATTACGTAATAATAATGATCGCAATAGTAACAATTTGTTGTTTTTACAGCTTCTCAGCATGGAGATTGGACCAAAAGCATTAGTGGTCGGAGCTCTGAACAAGCCGAGTCAGTTTTGACGATTGAAGAACAATGTATTAATGTACTGATACTTGAAATTCCTTTGTTACATTATTAGACTTGGCAGATGTAGAGCAAAATATTAATCGTGAAGTAAACAATTCTAAAACGTTAACAGAGAATGAAAAAGAAATATACAAAAATTAAAAGTAATATTAGACGTCTTTCATTTGAAAAATTCACAAACCAAAATCTTCGCCAGCAGGGGAAACCATATGTTGGAACGAAGACACAACTTGGTATTATATTGTTTCACCTGACAACAAGCCTGCGATGGTAATGAAAGCTGGGTGTAAATGCAGTGAGAAGAAGGACACCCAAAAGTTATTAAAATTCTGTGCTAATGTGAGTGAAAAGGATAGAGAAAAAATTCATAATTATTTTTATTCACTTGACAAATATGCAAAAAAAAGTGTTTGTTCGAGACTCTGTCGTTACAGCTGCACCAAAACGTAGAACATTGAGTAGCCCTGTAAAGCTACGTAAACAAGTACAACGGCAGTATTTCCTTAGGACTGAGAGTGGTAATTTAAAGTTTGTGAAATGATGTATACTAATACACTCTGCTTGTCTGCTAAAACAATTAGAAACTGGACATCAGAAGATTTTATGGCCCCACAGAATATTTATAAACTAAGCATATTTTGTACTGAACAGCGAAAGCTACATGAAGAATATTTCATTTAATTTTCGTTTCATTTATATTATATTACTGTATATATTATACAAAAATTGTTGCAAAACATATAATAATATTTATACTTATTATTAATTTGATATATTATTATGTTTGATATTAATATAAATTAATAATTATTAATTTGATGAGTTTTATTTATCTGTAGGCTATAAAATATGCAAAAAAAAAAAATCAATTATGTAAACTTTAATATACTGTAGTGACTTTGAAATTAAAGGTTTGCATAGTATCTTAATTACAATCGATACATACATTTTTAATCCTAAATGATTGCTTAGAATGTAAAAAGTATAATTATATTTTTTATTTAGTCAAATTCCCTATTCCCAAGGCCTTTTATAAATATTACAAAAATAAATTTAATTCTTTTATGTTACAATTTTATTCTTTACCAAAAATGCCGAGGATAATAATTAATTAGCATCTTTTTCGTATTCACAATAACTATATATGCCGATTGATGCATCATCAATTACTGTTTTATTAATGTTCCTTAATTACCAAAATTATATATTATGTATGGTAAACTTCATTAATATCTACACGCGTAATAATAAGTAATAAAACTTATTGAGCAGAATTTTGAATCCCGATTATATTTTTTTACGCGAGAAATTTACGGAATTTGAAAAAAAAAAAATTCTTAACAACGAGTAATAATATTACCTTTAAAAAAAGCTTAGTGTATTTTTAAATAATCGCAACAATAAAGAAATAAACAGTTTAAACCTTCTCCTGAACAATTCACTTTTTCACAGATAGGTAAAAAAGTTTGAAGAAACAAAAACAGATAGGTAAAAAAGTGTGACAAAATAAAAACAGATAGGTAAAAAAGTTTGATAAATAAAAAACAGATAGGTAAAAAAGTTAAATAAAACAAATGCAGATCGGTAAAAAAGCAGGGAGAACATCGATATATAATATTAGGAAAAGGGTAAAGGTAAAGAAGGGAAAAGATGGCAATTGAATAAGGATACTATTTTACTCTGGCTTACACCATCTTGCAGCCTATAAGTTCATGTGTTGCTTAAAATAACGTTCTTAGACTGAATTGAGGAAGTAACACTGTGGCGTAATTGGTAATGCAGTAGACCGGCAATCTAAAGATCTGGGATCGTACCCCAGCGGTGTTAACTTTTTCAAAAGAGTTCGGAATTTGATTTTAAGAACACATGTTACAAAGATGGTGTAAGTCAGAGTAAAATATTATCCTTATATATATATATATATATGACAAAATTAAGACACAAAATAATAACATACTATGCATGCAAAACAAAAACTATTTCTCCTTTTGGACTAGCTATCTTTCAGCCGGCCCCACTATGCTTGTACCTACATAATAATAAACTTAAAATACGTACCACTTTTCAAAGAAGGTGGAGTTTTTTTTTTTTTTTTCATTATTTTGGATCTGATCGATTTTTCATTAATAAAGTTAAGGGTAAGGTAACGCCACCAATGTTAAATTTTCCACTCTTATTTCTTCCTTCGAACATATTTTAAAATGTTCTCCTCTATGTCGTTTATTAGCTCTTAAAATATCGTTTATACAAATTCGATTCAGTTTCCGATTTACGTGTATTGAAACTGAACCCATTTATTGAACAAGCATACCCTGCATTTCAGTGACATTAGAAAAATTCTATGATCCAATCGTCCGATTTTTTAAAAAAACTAGAAACAAACTTAATGCACTAGGACAAACCTTCACAGCAAAAAAAAAAAGACAATTATGAGAGTGGGAGCGACGTAAATGAATAATAACTGCGCGAATTTTGACACTCGCAAGTCTCACACACCCCTTTTTAGTCGGCCATTAAACAACTGGCAAATAAAACAGGCTAACTAATGAACCAAAACAACGCTTATAATCCACTCCACCAGTCTCCACCTAAACTAAAAACTTTCAAAAAATGTTTTATAGTAATGAAAAAAAAGTTTTATAAATAAAACAACCATAACAGTTATTATTTAACTCATTATTTATAAATAAATTGAATATAAAACTGCCGTGACTTGCGTGGTATCTTTAGAGTGGGACAATTTGAATATTGATATAGAGGCGCTGCGATCGCGGCGCAACTCTGGCGTTCCCTTTCCCTTAATGTATGTAATAAATTTAATATCCTTGACGCCATTTTATCCTTTCGGGTATGGCCTGGTATTTAACCTTGTGTGTAAGAGTTATCTTGCGACTGAGCTGGGGCTTACCATGCAGGCACATTAATATACGTATGTAATAAAAGTGTATATTAGTCTAGGTTTTTGAGCAACGAAATGTTCAATCCAAGCTCTATATTATTCAAATTCCTTCCCGCTCATATAACATGTCATCAATCAGAGCGTACTAGAATTAAGGCTCATTTCCATGGAGCGATGTCGAGCGAGGCTTGGCGGGGCGAGAAAAGCGCACTTGCTTCAATCTCGTATGGCGGCCATGTTGGCAAAAAAACGCCCCCCGCAAGGCGAGGAAATTCCGAGCCTTTGATTGGCTATGGCACGCGATTTTCTCGCTTTCCACGTATCATGGAAATCCGCCTTTAGGCTAATTTTAGTACGCTCTGCATCAATGCTCATTGCACATGACCCAGACAAAACGGGTGACAAAAGGGGCCATACCCAGGGCCGTCCCATGCGCACAGTGCATACGTTTAATTTTTTCTGCTCTATTATAGAGTTTCCCGTAAATTAATAGCCACGGCTTAGAAAAGCTGCGCAGAAACGAGTTTTAAATGTTAGTAGTCTACTGCGCATGGCTCTGCAAAGTGTGCATGATAAAAAAGCTTGAATCCAAATGAAGCTGCGCAAACGCTAGGTGACTAATCTGCGCACAGCCAATAGCAACTTTGTATGCTTTATGAACAAAGATATGAACTTCTACCCCAGATTGCTTGCGAATTGCAGTGTTTAAAATTTCTTTTAATACGTTACTGCAATCGGTTTGGCTTGTAGTATTGCAAATAAATATCAAATTTGAGATGAGATAAAAAGCAACGTTCTCGCTAATGTTGAACAAAAACTCTGCTCCGGTAGGGGCCCCTCGTGCAGCAAAACAGCTGTTTTGAGCTCACTACGTGACGTCACCTTGGGTTTTTTTGGCCAAAATGCGCAGATCAGTCCAAATTCGTAGGGCTGATGGACCTATCTATTATAGTTGTATCATGGGCCATACCAAAAAATTTGTGGGTGTTGGAGAGGAATATGTGTTGTAGCTGTATGGTTGTTATCAAAATAAAATATATACATAATTGAAACTTAAATACAAATAATAATAATAATACAATGTCTTTATTTTATTTTATTTTATTTTTTTAAGCAAAATTGAATTCCTTGTTGTTTTTTGATAGAACCAACATGTATACAAAATGCATTCAGGATTCTGATGTCATGAACTTTCTTACTTTGCTGGCTTTTCCCTCCAATAAAATCCTTACCTATAATTATATGCGAGAGACACTAACACGAGCAACATCAGAGATAGTCTATGGCCAATTCTACAGTATGAATCGGTTGTGGGGCCCAAGGGGCATATATGTTAGATAAGTAGAGTCTGTCTGCACTTCTGTATGAAACTGTTAGGCTAGTCCAATTTTGCTTTGGTGCTGCACTCCCTTCTCTCCTTCCCTGGTCCCTCCCCTATTCTCCCAACAAAAAATAATGCAATAACAAAAATATAACAACGTGAAGACACTGACATAATTATATATTTATATGTTTTGTGTTAAGGGTAAGGTAACGCCACCAATGTTAAAAAAAATCCCTCTCACAAAAATTATGAAAAAAATTTAAAATGTTCTCCTCTACACCCCCTATCAGTAGCTAAAATATCAGGTATACAAATACGATCTAGTTTTTGAGTTATGAATTTTTAAAGTTGACCAATTTAACATGGGAGTTTCATTTCTCCATGTTAAAGTAGTCAACTTTAAAAATTTATAACTCAAAAACTAGATCGTATTTGTATACCTGATATTTTAGGTACTGATAGGGGGTATAGAGGAGAACATTTTAAATTTTTTTTTCAGAATTTTTGTGAGAGGGATTTTTTTTAACATTGGTGGCGTTACCTTACCCTTAAGCTGAGGACCAAAAAAAGAAGCTTAAGTGCCATTCAGGTAGAATTGATACCAATCTGAAATGCTGAAACGGTCCTCAACTTAAGTGCAATGAAAAGTAAATTTAATGGAGCGTGTTTACTGTTAAATCTTCAGTTACGGTTCTCATAAATACAGTATATTTTATAATACAACTAATTCTTGTTCTTTTTTACCAGGAAATAATTGAATTTCCATGTATGAAAATTAATGGTATGACTATGGAAATTGAGTCAGTTTTTCATCAGTATGTGCAGCCGATAGTGAACCCCAAACTAAGTGATTTTTGTACACAACTCACAGGAATAACTCAGGTAAGATTATACTGAGAGAACTTCATATGTTTTGTAATTTAGTGGCATATACATATATAGCTGAGGAGAAAAATAAGGAAGGAGATAGTGGGGTAAGGGGGAGCCTCATGCTCTGCATGTAATGGCACAACCATATACAAATTATTTTATCCAATGCTGTAAACAATGGAGTAGCGACCTCAATTTTTTTTTTATTGCAGAAATGGAAAGAGGGTGCAAAGTTATGCTGCCCTGATTTTTTTCAGATTTTTTACAGCCTGGGAACTATTTTTAAAAAATTTATTGAAAGTACTTTTTGTGACGTCACGAGACGCCGCTACTTAAGAAAAAGATAGGACTTACCGCCGCGTGACATCACAAAAAGGACTTTCAATCATTTTTTAAAAATATTTCCCGGCCTCTAAAAAATCTGAAAAAAATCAGGGTAGCATAACTTTGCACCCTCTTTCCATTTCTGCAATAAAAAAAATTGAGGTCGATACTCCATTTGAGGGCTGGGAATGCTGGGATAAATTTTCTCCCATAATCCCAGGCTTCAAGACACTGCTATTTGCTACAATATATATATATTTTTTTTAGATAGTGCTTAGAGGAAAAATTCAATTCAATTTCTCCCTTAATCACTAAAATAAATTAACAGCTTTTATCAGAATAAATCATTGTATGCTTTTCCCTTCAATATTTGTATAATTCTTAATAACGAAACTTGTAAGAATTGATGTTAGAGTCCTGCTTTATTGAAAGGTAAATCTGCTTATAATATAAGCTTAACCTGAGAATTGGGATGAAAAATATCATAATGACATATGTCATATGTTCTTTAAAATTAGTAGGTAGACTTATAACAGTCTTCCAGATAGCTCTGACTTTTTCCAGAATTTTTTTAAACCGTTGGTTAAATTATAATGATAAGCTCTTACCATTTGATTTGGTCGCTATGTTCTAATTCAAGGATGTTAGTTTGCTGAAGAAAAGTTTATTTGACTTCCTGAATAATCACTGTGCAAGGTTTCTGCTCATGTTTTCTCGCTCTGAAGTTTAAACACAACTCCCGCAATTTTTTTTTAGGCTATCATCAAATAAACTGAAAGTGGGCTGCTAATAATTTTTTCCCCCCAGCAAACCTAAAAGGTTAGTGGCAATAAGTCATTTTAAACTTGTATACAGGACTTTTATTAGGAGTTATATTATATTATTTTGGTTAAAGCTGGAGTCATAAAACAACACTAATTTGTTTCATACCACCTATAATATAAAAAAAAAAAAATCAAATAAATTGAAGGAGTATGTCAGGGATATAATTCAGACCCTATGTAGAGGGTCTGCACAGGCCCGGGCCATCCCTATCTCTTAAATTTTCAATGGCTATAATTTTTTTTTTTTTTTTTTTTTTTTTTTTTTTTTTTTTTTTAGGATACTAAAATGGGCGAAAGATGAGAGGGAAAAAGTAAGCGAGAAAGAATATAAAATGACTTTGTCGTCAGTTGTTTTATTCTGTATAATAGGTCGTAAAGCACTTAAATAAAACGGTACACATTGAGTTGGCTGAAGGAAAACTACTGTGACCAGACCACCTGTGAACCATTTTTCATGGGCCTGGGCCAGACCAAAAAAAGTCAACCTGTGCAGACAGAGCTCTATGAGGCTCCATACCTATTACATATTATATTGTGCATCCGCTCTGGGTGATTTTTGTTTAATAGCATTTTTTTTAACATTTTATGTTTTTCTATATAGGCTGGCTGCAATGGCTCATGGAGCCAGCCAAAATGGCCTTAGCCAGTGCCACGGCCAGACTGACCTTGTCAACGATATTCCATGCAAACTAAAGAAAAATAAGATTCTGCTAATATACAGGTTTTTGTTATTCATGTTAAAGGGGTAACAAAGTGAATACTTTTTTTACATATTCGGGCAGCTAAGAATTTTTCTGATATCCCTGTGTCTCATTATTTTCGTACAATGCCTAGTTATTTTAAAATTAATTATTTAGTTTGAAAAGAGAGTTCAAAAGCCGTTGGTTAATTCAAGTCGGTGCGTGCCCGCAGCAGCCGCTGATACGACAAGAATTTCCCGCGAATCATTGGAACCTCCTCCCTCCCCTTTCTTGTCGTATCACCGGCTGCTGCAGGCAAGCATCAGCTTGAATCAATCAACGGCCATAGAACTCACTTTTCAAACTAAATAATTAGTTGTAAAATAACTAGGCATTGTACGAAAATATTGAGCCACAGGGATGTTAAAATAATTCTTAGCTGCCCGAATATGTAAAAAAAGTATTAACTTTGGTACCTCTTTAACATTAATGCTACATTAGTAGAATCTTATATTTGTTTTATTTGGAATATTGTGTATAAGTAGAAGCCATCAAATTCTAGATTACACATGTAAATCAAATGTGCTCCTATAAACAGAAAATCTTGATGCATCCTCGATTCACCTTGTACATTAAGTTTAGTATCCTTACTAATAATGTACAAATTTAGTCCTAAAAATTTAGAAAGAGCAAATGGTGAAGCTAGTATGCACTGTCCCATTAATTTTGAAAACAACTGTATATCAAAATATGCATGCAGTTATTCACCATTTTTCTTCCTCTTTTTGTTGGGTTTACGGACAATAACCCAAAGTCAAAATATTAATATGCCAGTAAATTTAATTAACTTTTTCTTTTTGTTCCTGAACAGGAAATGATAGATGACCAATGTGATTTTCAAGAGACTCTACAAAAATTTGATACATGGCTAACAGAGCAAGGAGTTAACAACAACAGGAGTGCATTTGTTACCAGCGGCGACTGGGACCTCCAAGTATTGCTACCCACCCAGTGCCGTAACGAGAATATAATGATACCTTCCAATATGACATCATGGATCAACATAAAGCAGGTATTGTATAGTAAAATAATTAACTATAAACATTTAAATATTGATTCCTTTAATTACTAATGCAAGCAAAATTGTTGTGTCAAAAAGATTTCAAACAGTGTGAAAAATCTGAGTTGGTTTAGATTTGTGCAAATAATCGGTAAATCTGATGTCCAGATATTTATTATACAGAGGGGGGTGTCCCAAAGATCTTTAGATTTTTCAAAGCCAAATAACGACTATTTAGTATTTTTTAATGTTCACTTTATATACATATATATGAAATTAAAGCTCTGAATTTAACATTTTCAAAAATGTGAACAGAAAAAAAAATCTGAAAGGCGATTTTTGTTTTTACCCGTTAGAAGGCAAAATGGGGCTTTTACATTGTTTCTTGCATCACTTGTGGACGAAGTGTTCCTAGGCCTCTGGATAGGCTTTCGAGACCCCACACCATGGGTCCCCAGGTCCCCTGACTTAAGAATTCTTCCTACGGGGCTATCATGTGGAAGTCACCGCATTCACAATTCCAGTGTGAGACGCGCTGGAGCTAAGGCAGCGCATCACCACCATCATCCAGTCCACCATGCCTGTCATGCTGCGCAATGTGTGGCGTGAACTCTTGGAAGGACTGAATGTTTGCTGAGCCACCAATGGTGCCCATTTAGAGAAGCATTGTTGCATTTTCTTTGAAAAAAAAGAAGTAAGAGAAATATTAATATGTTACAGAGACTGAAAAACAGAGCCATGAAAATTGTATTGGGTTGTAAAAAAAGAACCCATATAAAATTGATGCTAGAAACTTTGCAATGGTTAAGTGTTAAACAAAGGTTTGCCTTAAAGGTGCTGCTATTTTTTTATGATATTATTAATGATAAATTTCCAATTCATTTTAAAAAAGAGCTTATTAAGAATAGTGAAATGCATATTTATAATACAAGAGGCTGCAATAATTATTTTAGAAAATGTGTTAACAAACATAGATCAGAAGGATCAATTTATAACTGTGGTAAAAAATTGTTTAATGAATTGCCTATTAATGTAAAAACATGTTCTACAAAAAAAATGTTTAAAAGATTATGTATGGAATTTGTTAAAGAAAAATTTGTGTATACCAGATAAATGTATAAGATTATAATTATATGTCATAAGTCAATAATATATATTTTTTTTATATAGCTATAATTGGTAACTATAAAATGTATAATTAATTATTAAGATGGTTTTTTGTATCCTAAAAATATTGTACTGTAGGCATAAAATTCTATGAACCATCATAAATTTTATGAACCACCTGTTTTATATTGTTTAATTAAAACAATGTATAAACTATATTTGTACTGAATAGCGAAAGCTAAATAAAGATTATTTCATTCATTCACAAGCATGAGAATTGATGCAAACAATTTTCAGGTGCAGGTGCAGTCGTGATTTCGAAAAAAAAAGTGCTCATTTTGTTTTCTAACTGGTAAAAAAGAAAAGTCACCGTTCCAATTTTTTTTTCTGTTGACATTTTTGAAAATGTTAAATTCAAATGTTGATTTGATGTATATGAAGTCAGTAGTAACTTTGTTTGTTTGTTCGTTATTTGGGTTTGAAAAATCTAAAGATCTTTGGGACACCCTGTATATTAACATATATATATATATATATATATATATATATATATATATATATATATATTTTATTCTAATCATTTTGTCTTTAGGCATTTGCAGATGCAACTGGCCATTTTCCACGTGGAATTTTGAATATGATGCACAGATTAAATCTAAAACACATTGGCCAACTGCACAGTGGCATTGGTATGTATAGCTATGTTTTTTTTTTTTTTTTTTATCTGATTTGAAAGCTATTTTCTTGATCCATTTTTCATTACAGATGATTGCAGAAACATTGCACAGATTCTAAAAACCTTGGACATGTATGGACATGTATTCCACAAGTCAGGATACATTTACCAGAGTACCTTGACAACTATTTAAGCAATAAACAGCTAACATTTCTGCAACAATTCATGAATAAAATTTTATATTTAATTTTTAATTCTGTGAGGGAGGGGAGGAGTAAGGAGAGGAATAAAATTATTCCTCTTCAGCATGATGCACTGCCTTTGTCCTTCGTTTTCCTTTTTTTCAACTTAAGATTGCACTTGTTGAAAATGAAAACATTTATTAATATGAAGAATATTCGATCTCTTCAATGGACAACATACATGAAAAAAATTTATTACAGAAATGAATAGAGGGTACCAAATAATGCTACTCTGAATTTTTTCAGATTTTTTTGAGACCCAGAACTATTTTTAAATAATTAAGGGTAAGATAACACGAACAATCGATTGTTGGTAGTCCCATTTGATTAACATGTAAACCTTAGCAACCTCATAATAATTCTGAATTTTTTTTGAGAGACAGTTCTTGGCATTAAAAAAATATGGAGAAAATTTCATAACAATCGGACGATCTAATTTTTTTAAATGAATTTTTGAAATTTTCAGTATAGGGTTTTCCCATGGAGACCGAAACTAAAAAATTAATTTAAAAAAATTGGATCGTCCGATCGTTTTGAAATTTTGTCCATATTTTTTTAATGTCAAGAACTGTCTCTCAAAAAAAAAATTCAGAATCATTATGAGGTTGCTAAGGTATACATGTTAATCAAATGGGTCTAACAACAATCGATTGTTCGTGTTATCTTACCCTTAATGAAAGTGCGGCCACGCCCCCTGGAGGCGAGGCGTCAATAGGCGTCCAGGCACTATCCTTTTTATTAAGGATTCAGGGGTGCCAACTTAAATTACAGAACTTGCAATAATTATTTAAAAATAGTTCCGGGTCTCAAAAAAATCTGAAAAAATTCAGAGTAGCATAATTTGTTACCCTCTATTCATTTATGTAATTAAATTTTTTCAAGTCATGTATGTTGTCCATTGATTGATTAAATTCCTGCAGATAGATATTATATATTTTTCAAAATATAACGTTCAGTTTTATGATTAATATTTTTATATAAATGGAAAAAACTATACCTTCTAATTTAAATGTAATGAAATTTATAAATATATGTAACATACTGCATCAACTTTTTTTTTAATAAAAATATATAACTTTTTCTTTAATTCAGTCCCTTTTTTTCTCATATCTTTGATTGCTGCATCACTGGCAAAAATTAAAGAAGAACATCCTTTTTAGCAAAGTTGCTAACACTTAAGGGGGATTTTGTAGTCTTAACTTTAGTTTGTTCAAAAGAAGTATAATCAGCAGCACATGATTATTATCTCCTAGAGTGGTGAACACGAGCAATGCCCCCTCGAGGCAATTTCTGCAGCAGTGATCCTGACTCAAGGGAATAAGTACATTGCCTCTGCTGGTTAGCAGTTAAATTAATCCCAATGTCTGGTCGGCAGGGCAAGTCATTAGCATCATATGTCCTCGGTATGCTAGGTCTAGCTAACAAGCCTTACTACTTGAAATAGCATCTTCCTAAAGAGCAGAAAAAAAGGTTTGGACATCAAATAACCCAAGTAACAATTGCTGGTGGCTTACCCTGCAGGATATGGCATTGTGTTATGTATAAGAACACCAAAATGGATTGGTAGCTAGCGAAATTTTCAGTAAATTTTTCATAGTCAAAAGCTTTATTGACTGCACTTATTCACATACTGCAAGCTTCTGATAACAAATAGCATGGATAAATTTCTCCATGACAAATAGCCTTTTTCAAAAAAGACCAGTGAAAATTAAAAAAAAAAAAAATCTTACATAATTATGTTATAAAGTTTTTTGTCTTTCATTCAATGCATGTTAATTGTTTGTGCTTCATATATAATAACTACCAAGTTTTTATATAGTAAAATATTGGAAAGAAGTTGATATCACAATACATATATAAATTTATTTGGATAATATAAATTATAAGTAACAATATTTTTCACATCATAAACCCATAGTCGAAAGTGATTACTGTCAAAGAGTATAATTAGTTATTTTTTTTTATTTTTTTCTAATGTAAGACATTTAGATTTTTATTGAAAGAAGACTTTCATTTAAGTAGAAAAAAACAATAGAATATTCGGTGCAGTTCACATAAGAGTGCTATTTAGGAATATAATTATGCAGGTTTTTACTGCTGCAGTTTGTTAGATGATATTTATAACCATTATATATTAGTGAGAAACAAGGTTGTCTTCCTTCATGAATTACACAAATTATGTATAGATTGAGGTTAAAAATTATTGACAGCAATATTTAGCTTAAGGGTAAGGTAACGCCACCAATGTTAAAAAAAGTCCCTCACACAAAAATTCTGAAAAAAATTTAAAATATTCTCCTCTACATCCCCTATCAGTAGTTAAAATATCAGGTATACAAATACGATCTAGTTTTTGAGTTATGAATTTTTAAAGTTGACTAATTTAACATGGGAATTCCATTTCTCCATGTTAAAATAGCCAACTTTAAAAATTCATAACTCAAAAACTAGATCGTATTTGTATACCTGATATTTTAGCTACTGATAGGGGGTGTAGAGGAGAACATTTTAAATTTTTTTCAGAATTTTTGTGTGAGGGATTTTTTTTAACATTGGAGGCGTTACCTTACCCTTAACAAATCAGAATATTATTGAACAACTTTGAAGAATCTTACTTTTAATACTTCCTTTAAAAATAAAAAATAAATGTTTTCTTTTGGTTTCAGGCGTCTCTTAAAATATTATGAAAGAGGCTTGTTGTTTTTCTTCGCTGCAAATAATTTGAATATTATCAAATCGTTGGACGTGGACTTTTTTTTGAGACGGTCTATAATGTGTTTCTAAAAAATAATAATAATAATAAAGGCCATACTGCTCAAGTTAAATCCAATTTCACTTTTAATACGGACAGGGGGGGGGATCATTTTAATATATTATATATACCTATAGGTACAATTAAATTAGAGAAGTCTCCTAACATACAAAATATATTCTAAGTTAATAAAAATGTCTAGCTTTACCAAGTGACTACTAAAACATGTAGGTTAGTTTTTTTCAATCAATTATGAAGCTGCAGCACTTGAGTTTTAAGGGTAAGGTAACACCAAAACAGCTTATTTTGTAGTCCCATTTGATTAACATGTTAACCTTAGCAACCTTCTAATAATTCAGGTTTTATTTTTTAGAGAAAGTCCTTAGAACCAAGAAGTTGCAGAAAAAATTTCAATACAATCGAACAAACCAATTTTTTAAATTAATTCTTTAGTTTAGCTCTCCATTTCAGCCTTATACTGAAAACTTAAAAACTTAATTTAAAAAAATTGGCTCGTCCGATTGTTTTGAAATTGTTTCTGCAACTTATTGGTGCTAAGGATCGTCTCTAAAAAAAAAAAAAAAAAAAAAAAATATTAAAAAAAAAACACACACACACACAAAACAAAACAATTATGAGGTTTTTAAGGTTTACGCGTTAATCAAGTGGAACTACAAAATCAGCTGTCACATATTACCTTACTCTTAATTAAGTAATAAAAATTTAATTTTCACTTTTGGATTTATCAAATTTATAAAAATTACTTTTAGTGGGACATAATCTTAAAAGTGAAAACTCTTTAAAAGAAGCTTCGGTCATTTGGTTTCCGTAATTACTATATTAGTGTCCAACAGACTGATGAACAATATAATTGGAATGTGGAAGGAGCTCGATTACCACTTCTCTCTTTACAATGTTTAAGTGTATTGGACCTTAGATTAAAATTTAGGTATTTACCAAGAATTATTGAGAGTTGATTATAAACTCTTGGTTGGCTATACCTAATTTACAATTTCAGGCCCGAATCCCTTTCAGAAAGAGATTGTAAATTACATTTAACTCCTTAATTGCGGTTCTGAGGCTGAATTTGTTCAACTTTAAGACCAGTTGGAAGTATTGAACAAAATTATAAAGAAAAATCCTTATCAATAAATTACTTTGTTTTCTGGATTGTACGGTATATTAGACAGAAATATGTGCACATTATAAATGTCAAGGCATAAACTTATTTTACAAAAAAGAGAAAATCATATATATATTCTTATATAATCCAATAATATAATCAAACAACAGTGTACAAAATGTAGTAACTTATATGTGCAAAACCTTTTGTTCAATATGAACATTTTTTCAATAATATAATAATAATAAATAGGTCTAGCTGACTGAAAGATAATCAAAAGTGGCATTTCCCACACCTCCTCATTGAAGAAAATGTATTTTTAAAAGCTTAGAAACTTGGGGCAGCTATTTTAAATATAGAAGGGTTGATGTAGTTAAAACGACATGATCTTAAAAGTATTTACTTCATTATTTAGGCAGAGCCAACACAAATTTGGCCTTATGCCTTCATTCAGCAACTGTTCATGTCAGTAAAATAGTTTTATTAATATAAAATTAATAGTGACTTCCAGATGCAAAGAAGACAATTTTAAGAAAATCCTTTTAATAGGAGCAATTTCCCTCGCTTCCATCCTTTCTCTGTGCCCTTCTAAACCATAACAATTTTGAGAACAGTTTGTTAATAATGTTCAACAATTTAAGTCACATCTGTGTTTTGCTGCAAGCAATAGTATGAATATTTTATCCTCTTTAGCCAAAATTTACGCTCGTTCTAATAATATAGTTAACATTTGTTAAGACTTTTCTTAAGTGTTAGCCACTAGGCCATCAATGTTCTGTAGAGAGTAGATTAACTGAAATTAAGAAGAAGAAACTAACTGATCCAAAAAAAATATATATACATATATATATGCCCCTGAGTAACATATAAATCCCTTGAGTAAAAGGGTTTACTTCTTTTAATCCAATATGAGCTACTGAAGAATGCAGTAAATTCCAAATTTTAAGAATCAATAAATATACAGTAAAAACTTGGGAGCAAACAAGAAAACATTCCAACGAATGAAGTTTGCTTCCAACTCAGAATGGAGTAATATTTTAGTATTTGTTAAAACAATACACACTAAGCACATAAATAGCCAATAGAAGACAAATTGTTTCCAAGCATTGTTAAATACTTTTTGCCTCTTGATACAAAATGTATGAACTGTACTTAAAGTAAAGTGCGCGCTAGAAAAAAAAGTTGAGTTAGTATTTTTTAAAAATAGTTCAAGTAGTCCTCCATATCAAACCAAAATTCAAACAATTCTATCTCAAATAGGTTTGCCAGAAAAAAATTGCAATGTCAGAGTGAACGCGTCGCTTAACAGCTTAACATGGGGCCTTACCTGACAAAAACCCTCGAATATCTCGAAAAAATACACCGTTAGGTGGTATGAAAAAAATATAGTGATGTTCTATGACCCAAGCTTTAACCAAAAACCGATTAAAAAAATTTCTCTCGACTCCATTTTTCCGTAAAAAAATCAAGAAAATCTACCATGTTAATTCCCATAAGATTTTTTATTATTTTTTTTACGGAAAAATGGATTCGAGAGAATTTTTTTTTAATCGGTTTTTGGTTAAAGCTTGGGTCATAGAACATCACTATATTTTTTTCATACCACCTAACGGTGTATTATTTCGAGATATTCGAGGGTTTTTGTCAGGTAAGGCCCCATGTTAAGCGACGCGTTCACTCTGACTTTGCAATTTTTTTCTGGCAAACCTATTTGAGATAGAATTTTTTGAATTTTGGTTTGATATGGAGGACTACTTGAACTATTTTTAGAAAATACTAACTCAACTTTTTTTTCTAGCGCGCACTTTACTTTAACAGAAAACATCTCAATGTTCAGCAACAAATAAAAATAACCAAGGAAGAGAAATATACAATATTTAATTTTAATACTGTTCCAAGACAATGATTCAAAACAAAAAAATAATAAAACAATTTTAATTTCAAATATTTATATATACTATATTGTATATTATATATTATATAATAAATATAATAAAAAAAAAGAAGAAAAAAATATCCCAAACCAAAGCTGAATTTTTGCACATATATTTAGGTTACTGTATATATTTAATTTAAATGTTCATATGAGATGACCAGAGCGTTTTTTTTTTTTTTTTTTTTTTTTTGCCTCTATCAATGATCAGGAGACAGCAAATATGGTTCACTTGAGCACTCGCAGGAACTGGACACTACTTCTTGGCCAGCTCGTTAGACAGCCAATCAAGTCCTTCATACAGTCCATGGCCTTGGGTAGCACAAGTTGCTTGGATGTACCACTGCAGAAACAAACATATATATATACACAATTAATGGTCTGCAGTTTGCACAAACATAATGAAATTATTTACTTTGCTTCCAGTAGTATATGTGTGTGTGTGTCGGGGGAAGGGGGGAGGGGGTGAAATGATTATTTATATTTTGCATGAATGACATGGACAGTAGAGGTAAAAATGCTGATGGCTTACCCCACTAGGAAAGAATGAAGTTATGTTAAGTATGTATTGTAATGTATACAATACATGTGTATGTATGTACGTATGTATGTATGTATGTATATTGTAATATGATTGACATTTGAAAGAATAAGGCAAACAACATTAATTCTTATAATAACATAAGTTCAGTTACACAGCAAATATCCCCAATTACAGCTCATGCAAGCACCAAGCTGAGTATAGGAGGTGTACTGTTGTGTAATTATGATAGTGTGCTATAACCCTCGTTTATGGAACATTATATTAATAAGAAGGCTTAAATTCATTGGAGTGAAAACTTCAAAATGATGAAATCAGGCTGCCATAATTGTTATCTTAAGGACTATTGTCACTAGTCTTAGGCGACGGTGAATCACTCTGAAAATTATAGTAAACCTTTCTCACATTATGCATATAACATAAATATTCAGCCAAAAAAAATGGAGCAATTGTCGGTCTAGTTTTTGAGTATACAGAATATAAATAGTGAGAATATCATTTGAAATCTGGCAGCCATTAGTCAAATCAGCATCTCTTTCAACTAAAAAAATTAATATCTCAAAAACTGGACTGAATAATAAAATTACTTGTTTCACCCCAGAAAGTAAACAGTTATTTTGTTCTCTATGTTCTGATCTAAATTTCACATTTTTTTACCATCAAAAAATAATTACTGCAGTGACAATAATCCTCGAGGATTAAGGATTATTGCCACTAGGGTAATTATTTTTTTTATGGTAAAAAAATATAAAATTTAGATCAGAACATAGAGAACAAAATAACTGTTCACTTTCTGAAGTAAAAAAAGTAATTATTCGGTCAATTTTTTGATGTATTAATTTTTTAGTTGAAAAATATGTTGATTTGACTAATGACCACCAGATTCCAAAGATAATCTCACTATTTATATCCTGTATATCTCAAAAATTAGACCGACTATTACTCCATTTTTTAGGCTGAATATTTATGTTATAATGTAAGAAAGGTTTACTGTAATATTCAGAGTAATTCACCATCTCCTAAGACTAGTGACAATAATCCTTAGGTCTTAGAATCTGTTTTCCAAACTGTAAGGCAACAATATTTTATCAAAGGAATATACATAAATTAAGTGTTGAAGGGCTGATTATTATAAAAAGTAGAATTTGTTCTTTGTTAAAAAGCAGGGACCGGATGCACGCATTTTTTTTCGTGCATCCGAGATGCGCATCCGGATGCAAATTAATTTTTCGTGCATCCATGGATGCGCATCCGGATTCAAATTTATTTTTCATGCATCTGGGATGCGCATCCGGATGCAAATTTATTTTCCATGCATCTGAGATGCGCATTAATTTTTTGCGGATGCAAGCCCATTTTTGCGCATCCGTGTGCATCTTGCATCTGCATCCGCATCCGATCTTTGGTTTTTATAATACACTTTGTTTCTTGTAATTTTTAAACGACAAGTGGCAAATAAAGTTAAAAAATATGCCTTGTGTTAAAGATTTATTTAGAGGCAATTAGCAAAAAACCTGATAAAAAAGAGAAAAAAAAGTGTTAAATGGATGCAAATTTATTTTTCGTGCATCCGTGGATGCGCATCCGGATGCAAATTTATTTTTCATGCATCTGGGATGCGCATCCGGATGCATTCATTTTTCCCCGTGCATCTGGGATGCACATCCGGATGCATTCATTTTTTCCTGTGCATCTGGGATGCACGGATGCGGATGCAAGCCCATTTTTGAGCATCCGTGTGCATCTTGCATCCGCATCCGATCCCTGTTAAAAAGAGATCTTCTTGTGTAAAAATATTTAAAGAGCAAGGTATTTTAACCCTGCCTTGTATTCTAATTATGGAGAGTGTGATCCTCGTTAAAAGAAATAAGTCAGATTTCAAACAACATGAAGTTCAGCACAGGCACAATACTAGAAATGTAAAGAATATAATAACTCCTATTTGTTGTAGATTAGCCATGTATAAAAAGGACCCTTTTTTGAGTTGCCTAACTTTTTATAATAAGCTACCCTGTGATATAAAATGTATTGAAAATTTAAATGTGTTAAAACTTTAAAGTGAGTGCTAAGAGTAAAGTAACACGAAACATCGGTTGTTGTAGTCCCATTTTATTAACATGTAAACCTTAGCAACCTCATAATAATTCTAATTTTTTTTGAGACAGTTCTTAGCACCAAAAAAATGTAGAAAAAATTTCAAAACAATCGCTTGATCCGATTTTTTTAAATTGATTTTTTAAATTTTCAGTTTAGGGCTTTCCCATGGAGACCTAAACTAATAAATTAATATATAAATATCAGATCGAGCGATTGTTTTGAAATTTTTTCATCATTTTTTTTGGTGCTAAGAACTGTCTCGCAAAAAAAAAAAAAAAAAAAGCAGAATTATTATGAGGTTGCTAAGTTTACAAGTTAATCAAATGGGACTACAACAATCAATGTTTCGTGTTTTCTTACCCTTAAAAGGTGGTTAACAGATAAGTGCTTTTATAGTGTTAAAAACTACATATGAATGACTTCAAGCTCTGAAAAATGACTGTTGATTGCTTTAGTACTGACTTGTCCTATAAACCTCAACATATACATGGAATATGATTGTAGGAAAAAATGGATTTTGAATTTTGAATTTTTCTGAATTTGAATTTAAATTAGAAGAAAAGGGATTAGATAAATAAACTTTTGCAGAGTTGCCCAATTCAACAAAGAGGATGTAAGCAACTCACGTGGCGGTTACGTAGTTGGTTCAGCCCTAGTTTGTCTGTGAGCTCTGCAGCAGTCATGGCATTAGGCAAGTCCTGCTTGTTAGCAAACACTAGAAGCACAGCATCTCGCAGCTCATCTTCTCTCAGCTGCAACACAAGTTAAACAATATGATGATGCGAGTTCAATGGTCAGTTGTGGCATGCGTGACACAAACAAACTTGGTTTTACAATACCAATACACGTATTTTGTAATATGTATTGTTCCTCCTTTAAAAGTTATCATAAAAATTTAAGCATTAGACCTCTCAGTCCAATAAACAAAAGTTCCCACGGAATTTTTAACCTTCTAATGGCCATGTAAAATTTTAAGCTTTTCAGAAGTTACTAACGTAATCCTTTTTGACTTGGACTTTCAATAGAAAGACCACCTAACTTTCACCCGATCCCTATGGAGAAATACTTTGGCTAGGCTAGTCGTACACTGCCACTGCTTCATATCGCTTTGTGTATCATATTGTATGATATAAAATTTAGAACTGGTTCTAAATGATAAATGAATGATTGCATGTGATGCTAAACGAAGCTGCGTGCGTGGCTACACCTGAGCATAGGTTCTAATTTTTTTTTATCATACTCTGCGAAATGATGCAATCTAGTGTGAGACAGCTCTTAGGGTGTTGGGCTCTGTTCAGAGGTTTAAGAAAACCAGCTGAATCTGAATGAAACAAAATAATTATTATTACACAATGTACTTAAAGATACCAAGTTAGTTGAGGTCAAGGGAGGAAACGGCTTCAGCTTTCTTTTTTTAATGACACTTTTTTGTTATACCAACCCCACTGCCCTCAAAATAAATGAATAAAAAAATGTTCTATTTTTCCTGCATTTTCAAGCATTTTAAAATTTACTGTACAAAAAAAAAATCAAATTAAGGAAAATAAACCATTTAGGTTGTGATAATCTTATTAAAAGAAAAGGATAGGAATAACCAGCAAGGCCTTACCGATCGAAAGAGTCACAGCAGGTGGAAATTCTAGCGGTCACAGAGGTTCACTCGAAAGTTTTTACATTTTTGAAACTTTTCGCATCGTGGAGATGCTTCTTCAGTCACAAGAAGAAGTAGAACCTACTACTACTACGTTTCGCATTGTGGAGATGCTTCTTCAGTCACAAGAAGAAGTAGAATCAGTAGTAGTAGTAGGTTCTACTTCCTTCTTGTGACTGAAGAAGCATCTCCACGATGCGAAACGTTTCAAAAATGTAAAAACTTTCGAGTGAACCTCTGTGACCGCAAGAATTTCCACCTGCTGTGACTCTTTCGATCGGTAAGGCCTTGCTGGTTATTCCTATCCTTTTCTTTTAATAAGACTTGTAAAAAAAAAAAAAAAAAATCAATGATGTCATAACCTGCTACAAGAAAAAGTTTTAAGTCTCAACAAGTGGTGCAGCACTGAGATGTTTTACTTTCACTATGTACAGTATATTAACTTATTAACTGAACCCTGTTGTAGGGTATTGGCCACAAGTTACATTTGAATTTAACTTCCCGGCTCTCCGTGGTCCTGAACTAGCTACTGATTAGGGTTTAGTGGCTCCCTTCCAAACCGGGGCAGCCATGGCCTATAGCAATCCATCCCAGCATTCACCTGGTTAAGACTGAGGGAACCATGAAAACCTCAGTCAGGAGATGGTCGGCAATTGATGGAAGATACCGATACCAATTACCTCCCGGATGCACAAATGGTACATAGTTCTTTACTTGTGAAATTGGTGGTGTCTGGGATCAAACTCACGACCAACTGATTATGGATCAGATACACATACCACTGTGTCAAATCATGGTATCTTGGTAAAGAAATATAGACTACTATACATACCATGTGCTGCAATTCTCGCTCTGCCTCTCCAATTCTCTCTCGATCATTAGAATCAATCACGAAGATGAGACCTTGCGTGTTTTGGAAGTAGTGCCTCCACAAAGGGCGTATTTTGTCTTGACCACCAACGTCCCATACGGTGAAACATATATTCTTGTACTCAACAGTTTCAACATTGAAGCCTGGAAAATAAGGTTATGTTAACAAACATCATTATTTTGTCGAAAAATTGCTAGGTAAGCTAGCAAGTTGTTGATTCCTTTTTTTTTTTTTTTTTTTCTGAAATTTAATTTTTGGTGGTATATAGTGTAGTAGATGATAAAAGAACATTACACCACAAGGCATTAAGATATTGAAAAAATCTATACTTTTGTACCACCAAATTATAATAATAATAAATATCACCAAAAATATACCAGTACAACTCCTAATATACATAAAAAGACTTTGGAGGAATGGACAATGATGCTATGTACTTAGCATGTACTAACTAACAATTTACCCCTATTTTTCTCAATATAGAGACTGGAATTTGACTCTTTGATGTCATTTGCACTTGCCGATGACATCACAATGACATCAATGAGACAAAATCCCATTTACAGTATGTAGATAAAAGTAGGGGTAAATGGTAATTAGTTACAATATGAAAAAATTAATTTAAGGTGAAATACTGTATATATATATATATATATATATATATATATATATATATATATATATATATATATATATATATATATATATATATATATATATATATATATATATATACATATATATAGATATATATATATATATATATATATATATGTGTGTGTATACAGTATTATATAATACACTTAACAACTTTTGTCAAACTAAGATAAGACTCTTAATTTATTTAATAAATTTGTATTTAAGAAAATAATTCCAGTACATTAATGTATATTGTAGTTCCCTACTTTGCTTACCGATAGTGGGGATAGTTGTCACAATCTCTCCTAACTTAAGCTTGTATAAAATTGTAGTTTTTCCAGCAGCATCCAGTCCAACTGTAGACAGAATAATGTATTTATTTCCTAATGTTGCATTAAAAAACGGTACACTTTAATAAGAATAATAAAATGCAGCATGAGCATTAATTAGCAATCTTTTTAATTACAGTATGTCATAGGAGCATTGAATATGAGATACATAATGCGCTGTTCGACTTTTGATTCCCAATGATTTTTGGGAGAACAATATTTCATATAAACAATGCAAAACCAGTCAAAAATAAAAAAAAAAAATCATTTAAATGAATGATATAACTCTGTCCTATTAGCAACTTTGATGTATGGGTTGGAGGCTTGGGTGTGCCAAGCTAAGCATAGGAGTAAGCTAAATGCAGTTGGTATGAGTTTTTTTAAAGAATATGTGTGGTAAAACTAGACTAGATAGAGTAAGAAATACATGGGTGATGAAGGAGGGCGGAGTGAAGGAACGCATTAAAGCATAACTGACAAGTATGAACGTAATACGCTTCGGTGGTTTGGACATGTCGAAAGAATGGACGAGGAACGAATCGCAAAACAAGTATACAAAAGAAGAGACAAGGAACAAAAGAAATAGGTAGACCAAAAAAGGTTTGGCTGGAGATGATTGCAGAATGTTTGAAGAAAAGGCGTGTCGGAAGTACTTTGTGCAATAGAGCGTACAGGAGGCAAGACAGTATCATGGGTGTATCAACTGATATTTAATGTTTTAATGTGAATAAATAAAAATAAAAAAGAAGAATTTTTTTTGTTACATATTAAAACAATTACTATAGACCAGGTACCTCTTACTTCCGTTTTTAAAGGGGGGGGGGGAATGAGGCAACTCCATGTTGTTTGACATCATCAAGTTCATTCCTCTCAATAAAAAACTTCCCTAGATTAAAAGATTGTAACACATAGCGAAAATGTATTTTCTGAAAAAATACATTACCACTAAGCTATCTCTTGGCAAGAAAGTTTTCAGGGATGGCAAGTTGTATATCATACTGTATAAAAGAGTGTAGCTGCAAGTTTTATTTCTTTTAGGAAATTTTTCTTGTTTGCCATTTGTTTGTTTCCTTATTAAAAAATTATGGAAATGGTAGAATCAGTCACTCATGTAGAACCTTATATATATTATGATAAGAAAAATAAGTCTGTGCAAAGGTAGGTAAAGTGATACTTTGTGGGATATGCAAGATTTTATGATTTAAAGTAGAGTGAGCGAAAAATTGACCGATGGTAAAGCTCATTCTCTTGCATGTAAAAAGTTACTTTAGAGCACCATAAATAAGCATCTGAAATCAGTTGAGACCATCCTTCGTAAAAATTCTGAGCATTTGGGTCTAAAAGTCGATGACTTCGTCCATCTACTCCATGCTAACGCTCGAAAAACGTGGCTTCTTTTTTATTCGAACCTTAATTTCTTTCGCAATCTCCCGTAAAATGTGTTTAAAAAATATTCTAAGATAGAACATATTACGGTGAATCAGAAAGTGGCACCTTTATTAGCCCTTCATAAAAATTTTGAGAAAATTCTGATACAATACCAAAATCCGAGGCAAATTTTCATTTCAAATGTTGCGGTCTACGGGTTAACAGCTGACTGGATCAACGGGATCAACAACACTATATAACTTCAGCAGATGCTCGTATTACGCAACTTGCATAAATTTCTACTGCGCAGCTTTTGAGGAGCCGACGTAACTTTTTCGTATGCACATATATAGTGCGTGACGTCATTCCCGTCATGCACTGCGCACTCAACTCGCTGACTCCTCTTTAATATCCTATCATATATATGATATTATACTGGATAGCTTTTGGGTCACCTATGATAAACTTTACTGATTATTTACAAATCACTAGTTTTTCACAAGACGGTATTTAATATAGACCCATTGACAACGGATAAAGTTATTCTTATGAGAGGTTGTCAAAGAATCTGTATTAATCACAGTCGTGTGTGTGGACGTAGTGATGAATGTTATATTGTACATAGTTTAATTGCATGCATTAATATATATTAATATTTTTTAATTAATAAATATTAATATAATGTATCATATAATACAGTATGCATAAAAGGGTGTCTTCCGTATTAGGTTCAGAACGTTCAGAACATTTGAGAGATTACGGACTGACTCTGAACAAAAACATTAACTTCAGAAAATCAAATAACGGAACACTTTCATTGTGATCAGCTGACTCTAGTTCTGATAGTTTGGAGGAAAAGTTCGCAACACCCGGAACCTCTTTTATGAATTCAGCTGACTCACTTCGGGTAACCTCGGAAATGGTTCTGAACATTCAGAACATAATTTCGGAACGCCAAATCGAAGGTTCTGAACGTTCAGAACTTATTACGGAGTACACCCAAAGTGTACAGTATGCATATGATATGCTGAAGTCTGTGTGCATATCATATGATGTATGCCTACTGTATGCATTTTATGCTACATTACACAAAAATATCATATTAAATCACTTTGAATTTATAATCATGATTATAAAGTTATTATTTAGCCTTCTTTCCAGACCTGACTGGACGATCAAGGAAGAATTAATACCGGTATGTATGCATAGTGTGCATATTCATACTGGAAGATTTGATACATCATTCTGCTTATTTTTTTTCAGACATGCATAGATCAATCGCACCTAATTATCATTGACGGCTGTTGTACGGCTAAGGCACCTTGCATCTAAATGAACGAAAGGCAATTCCTAATGAACTTCTACTAAAACTTTGTAAAGAATGAATCATTCCTTCAACGTGCCGATTGATTTGTATGTATGTACTGTATGATTGTGTATATAAATTTACCCATGAGTATCCTCATCTGTTTCTTGCCGAAAAGCCTGGTGAGTACACTGGAAATTGTTAGCCCCATAGCTTGCAATAGTATACTAATTAAATTATAAAAGACAACTTAAAAGATTAAAATACAGAGCTGTTTGCCACGTCTTTTCGAGATGACTTCTGCCTCACATTTATCTGACACGAAGCTGACTGAAGAACTTTGGAAATTGGAAATCGGAATGCAGTACTCATTTGGCATTTGTATTTGGGTTCAAATTGCATGAAGCGCCAAATTTAAAAATATATATTATTTCAGAGTCACTATAATATTATATTATGTAAAAGTTTTATTATATTTTAATTTTAATATGTAGCCAATATTCTTACAATATTGATATGCTGACATTACCCGGCCAATTTTGGCATTTAATATTCATACAATGTTGGCTAAAAGTTGGTAGCGCAATTAATATTTAATTTCACTACCTCGGTCCAATATACGTATATAGCCATATGAATCATATGATATATATTATATATATGATTAATATTCATTAAATGTGGTTGTCCCAATGTCAATGCAACGTTGGCTGGGCATTGAAATTCGACGCTTGAAATGTTTATGTCGGCGGTGCAATAATAGCTTTCTGATATTGCTGCGATGTCAAAAAATTAAACATTATATAATTGGTTGAATTTTATAATTCCCTCTATTACAATTGTATAATTTGGATTGCAATTGTAACACTTGGTTACAATTGTAACACCCGGGTTACAATTGTAATGTACGTTCTTTAATTACAATTGTAATACTTGGAATTACAATTGTAACTTTTGATTACAATTGTAATATTATAATGATTACAATTGTAATACTTAAAATGAAATTGCAATTGTACTCTAGTTCTAGCTGATACAATTGCAACACTTGGATTACAATTGTAATTTTCATGATTGCAATTATAATACTTTTGATCGAGGTTGTAATTTAATTATTAAAGTGTTATATATATATACTACATATATATAATATATAATATACTACACAGAGTAGAATTAATATATACATTTACATTCATTAATTTATTTAACTTACTATATTTTTTTTTTATGGCTAAGGTCGATTGAAAGTCAATGTATATACTGTATATCATATATATAGGAATTTGTAACAAATATTCAAACAATATTGATATGTGAATATATATATTGCTCAATATTGGTGCTCGATATTCATGCAATGTTGGATTAAAGTTAACTAGCATAATATTTAATTTCATATTACGTCGGTCCAAGATACTTAATTTGCTGTATTATATTCATTCCCACGAGAAAATAAATGCGAATTAATTGTGAATACGAGTGAAAAATTCACACATTTTCCCACATGTTGAAGCCGATTGACGACTCTCTCATGCAGATTGATGCGTCATTCACGCATTTTAACAAATTTTTAATAATTTAACAAAATAAGTGTATTTCAAGCAATTTCGCCCATCCATATTGACATATACTGATTAATATTCACATAGCTGACTACAGCAACTCTACGCATTTTCACATAAATTGACGTATTTTTAATTTAGTATCAACTTCACCTCTATTGATGCAAATTGAGTTGATTCCACTCGCCCATTTTCATTAATTTTCACGCAGTTTCATCTAATTATGATCCAACATTTTTTATAAAGTCAGTTCATGTATATTGACGCACTTTCAGCCAGTTTGATGCAAAGTACGTTCACTCACTTTGAAACTTTTTCATGCACATTCACCTATTTGTCAACCAATTTTTTTCATAAAGTCCCCTCATGCAAATTGACACATTTTGACATATTTTGACGCATTTTCACCAATTTGCTGACCATTTTTTTTCAGAAAGTCCCCTCATGCAAATTGGCACATTTTGACATATTTTGACGCATTTTCACCAATTTGTTGACCATTTTTTTTCATAAAGTCCCCTCATGCAAATTGACACATTTTGACATATTTTGACGCATTTTCACCAATTTGCTGACCATTTTTTTTCATAAAGTCCCCTCATGCAAATTGGCACATTTTGACATATTTTGACGCATTTTCACCAATTTGTTGACCATTTTTTTTTCATAAAGTCCCCTCATGCAAATTGACACATTTTGACATATTTTGACGCATTTTCACCAATTTGCTGACCTTTTTTTTTTATAAAGTCCCCTCATGCAAATTGACACATTTTGACATATTTTGACGCACTTTCACCCATTTGTTGACCATTTTTTTTAGTAAAGACCCCAATGTTTTTTCACGCATTTTCACGCACTTTGAACTATTATTTGTTCGACAATTTTTTTTAACAACATCCTTTAGTGCATATTAATGTATTTTAACATATTTTCAGCATCTCTCGGTAGGAAATTTGACGTCCCATGACCAGCAAAAAGTGACGTCATGGAACAAGGCGTGAAAATTTTTTATTCATGTGAGGGGACTTAGGAAAAAAATTAGTCGACAAATGGTCGAAGTGCGTAAAAATGTGTGAAAATTCGTGAAAATACATTAGTGGTCTTTATTAAAAAAAAGGGGTCAACAAATGGGTGAAAGTGCGTGAAAAAGTGTGAAAATGCGTGGATATGCATGAAGGGACTTAATGAAAAATGTTGGTCGACAAATGGGTGAAAGTGCGTGGAAAAGTGTGAAAATGCGTGAATATGCATGAGGGGACTTCATGTAAAAAATGTTCTACAAATCTGGTCACATGACCGGAAGTCATGTGACTTGGCGGTTGGTAGTAACACAAGATGGCTGACGCAGAGAGGTTATAGAAAGCTCCTCGTGTGTGTATATGGTGATTTATGAGGTGTTTAAGTGAAGTTTTACTTATTCCTGAACATTAAATAGTTAATTACAATGAAGTTAGGTTACCATTCGTTTGTCCAGTGTTAATATTTGCCATTTTTTCGCACTTTTTATGATGTAAAAAGAGAAAATTCAATGTTGCATTTTTGCCGGTCGAGTTTTCAAAATGTCAGATCTAATTGGAGTCGCATAAAATATCGAAGATTAAGCCACGACGAGAAGTTCTATCAGATAAGTAAAAACAGTTCTTAATTTATTTAATTATGACGAAGTATAAAAATAATTCCTTTAATAGTTAAATTATTCAAAGGAATCATTAATTATAAAAAGTAGTGAAAACCTTATACTGCTATATATAGTCAGCCTAGTAAGTTTTTTTTTTATAAAAGCCTCTCATTTTATACTAGCTGTATATCTGTATACCGGCCTATATTTCTGTTTGTAAAAATTATTGTTTTTATTTTGCTTTCGATGTTTGACAAATGAGAACAATATCTTTATTACTGTACGTAAAAATTTGCGCGCGTTTCTTTGTGGATTTTTCGTACATTTCAGGTATCCATGGGGACTGAGGCCATGGGACTGCATTCACTTCCAATGGTTTGGTGAGCTAGCCTGCGACGAAAAATGCATGAGACCATGTGTAAAAATTTGGTAAATGATGGTGTGAAAATTCGTGGGAATGAATGAATTTTGCATGTATAGACTTTGTGAAAAAATTACTTAATTGTTAAATGTATGAAATTTCGTGAAAAGGTTTGAAAAATATTAAATTTGAATGACTGGAATTTGTAAAATAATATGGTTGATAAAAGCGTGAAAGTTCATGAAAAAGCGTCAAAATGAGTGAATTTGAAGGACTGAACTTTGTAAAAAATAATGGTTGATAAAAGTGTGAAAGTTCATGAAAAAGCGTCAAAATGAGTGAATTTGAATGACTGGACATTGTAAAAAAATATGGTTGATAAAAGCGTGAAAGTTCGTGAAAAAGCGTCAAAATGAGTGAATTTGAATGACTGGACTTTGTAAAAAAATTATGGTTGATAAAAGCGTGAAAGTTCCTGAAAAAGCGTCAAAATGAGTGAATTTGAATGAATGGACTTAAGGAAAAAAATTAATCAATGAAAGTGTGAAAGTTCACGAAAAGGCGTCAAAATGTGCGAGCCAGTATACCTGAAAGTGTGTGAATTCGAGCGAAGTATTTTGGTGGCAGGCATTTACGTCAATATTTGTTAATATTAATCAAATTACATGAAAATGTGCCAATATATATGATATCAAATTCACTCGCGCATATTGACTCAGAAAAGGGGCGAAATTTAGGTGAATTGGAGTCAATATGCGCGAGCCAATATACCTGAAAGTGCATGAAGTCGAGCGAAGTATTTCGGCAGGCATTTACGTCAATACTCGTCAATATTCATCAAAATACGTGAAAATGCGTCAATATAAAGTACCAAACATCGCCAAAGTGCATCAATACACGTTAATTCACTTGCGCATATTGACTCTAAAAAGGGGCGAAATTTAGGTGAATTGGAGTCAATATGCGCGAGCCAATATACCTGAAAGTGCGTGAAGTCGAGCGAAGTATTTCGGCAGGCATTCACGTCAATACTCGTCAATATACGTGAAAATGCGTCAATATAAAGTACCAAACATCGCCAAAGTGCATCAATACACGTTAATTCGCTCGCGCATATTGACTCCAAAAAGGGGCGAAATTTAGGTTAATTGGAGTCAATATGTGCGAGTGAATTTGTTGTGAGCTTTCACTCTTATTTTCTCGTGGGTTGTATGTTATAGTTTCCCAATGTCAATGCAACGTTGGCTGGGCATTGAAGTTCAATACTTGAAATATTTATGTCGGTACAATAATGGCTTTCTGATATTGCTGCAGTGTCAACATTAAACATTGGTTGAATGTTGATGGCTACGGATTGACAGTCAATGTATCATAGGAATTTGTAACAAATATTCAAACAATATTGATATGTGAATATTCCCTGGTAGCACACTCGTGGAACCCGTAGTGGAACTAACGTGGATTTTCATGGAAAAGTAGTGGAATGGATTTTTCCATAAGTTTTCCACTAGTTTAAAATTTTGAATAGTTAATTAAAAATCAAATATACGAGTTAAGAAAAACCCCTTACATACAAGAATCATAATTATAATTTAATTGAACAAGTTTAGAAAAAATATTGTTAAGAAACTATATATGTTCTTCGATGAATAATCGTGGAAATGGCCACATGGTGGCATGCCATTCAATTTCCACTGGTTCTCCATAAATTTGAAAAACAATTCATGCTTGCTCAATATTTGTGTTCGATATTCATGCAATGTTGGATTAAAGTTTCCAGCACAATATTTAATTTCATTACGTTGCTCCAATATACTTTGCCGAATATTCATTGTATGTAAGTTTCCCAATGTCAATGCAACGTTGGGTGGGCATTGAAGTGCGATGTTCGAAATATTTAGATTGGGATCGGCTAAATATTGGTCCAATATTGCACCAATTATAAGTTCTAACTTTGTCAATAGATGGCAGCAAAATTAATTCAATTTAAAAAACACTTAAAAATTAAATTAAAATTAATTTAAGTCACTGCACTTTTTTTTTTTAAAAGTAAACACTAAATAGAACCATTATGCTGGTAATTTTTAAGACAATAAATATTTTAATGCTGTTGTTAACGGAATCAAAAATTAATAAACAATAAGAGAAACTCTAAAAAGAGATATAGATTGAAATAACAAATAGTCTATGATAAAAATGCAAGTGTTATACATTAAAAATATATATACTCCATCATCGAGACTTGGCAAAAAGTCTTAAAAAAAAAAGACCCATGATGCATGCAGTTCCATATATGTAATATGTTACATACATATTATTACCCTCTATGGAATCAATTGAATCCAATATTGTGCCAATACTGGTTGGCCATTCCTGAGATTTATAAAAAATATATTGCAGCAACATTTGCCCACAATATTAAATTAAATATCTAAGAATATGTTTATTTTAAATGTTGGTGCAACATTGGCAATAAATATCTTCCAGCCATATATATAGAGGTTTGTTGCAGCTGCACTATTTAAATGATATTAAAATTAAATATCCGAACAATGTTTATTTTAAATGTTGGTGCAACGATGGATAAAATAGACAGGAGCGCACTCTATTGGAATCCGCCATGTTATGAAGGGAGATAAGAGCTCAAGTAAAACAAAAACGTATGCAACTGGTATGCATCACGTATAAATCTGGTATGGAACGGGCTAAAAATGTATGCAATACGGTTGGAACACGTATCAGCACGTATGCACAGCAAAAACGCAAAATCCTCTAGTATGCAACAAGGTTGGACGGACTGGGTTGCAACACACTTGCACATTCTCTAGTATGCAACTAGGTTGGACGACTGGGTTGCAACACACTTGCACACCCTACTCTCGGTTGGAACTCACTTGCACACAAAAATCTCGGTTGGAACTCTCTTGTATTTTTTCTCAACTCCCTTCTAGTTTGCAACTCGTATGCAATGTGTACGTGACCTTAAACTTCCTTCAAAAAACCGTTAAACGTATGGAAACTCGTATGCATCAATTTGAAGATTCATTCCTAGCTGTGTAAAAGATGGCTTGCCATTGGTTTAGAAGTAATGTTAAAAAAATTTCAGCTCTTTTTAAACCAATAGAATTTGTTGTTGCATACCCTTTAACTTTAACATTCATCCAAACACGAAGGCAGCAAGCTGCAAGCAAGCAGCAGAGCAGCCATGGACTCCGAGCAGAGCGGACATATTATAATGCTGTTGCTATAATATAATATTATTATAGCAAGGAATCAGGTAAACATTACAATTAATATAATTTTATAAATATACTCATTTTAACTTTTATGTATATACATAGTTTAATGCATTACAGTACAATTTATAACTGCATGCAAATTCATTTAAATTCAAACTTTAATTTTCTATTTGTCAATTTTACTATTAAAATTGATCATTATAAATATTATTAATAAAAATTACTCTGTAAAATTACATGGATAAATTAAATTTGATCTGATTCTCCATAATTATAAGTACTTACTATATTATACCTTTGAATGATTAATATATATATATAGTAATAATAATAAAATAGATATTATAATGTAATCAAAGATGTATATTATGTATTTTAATTATCTTCTCTTATATGTTTTTAGTGGAGGAGCTGGAATGCATGCAGCAGCATCTAGCATATTCGAAAAAATAAAATCATCTGATGACCTGATGCTGCAAATTCCCATCCATGCAGAAAGAACTCTATAGCTGAAGGCCGGCCGGTCGCCATTATGGCAAAGTTTAGTTGCACGTGGAGAATAAATTGTAGGGGAAACAGGAAGTAGGCGGGAGGGGCGGAAATGGAGGAGGGGGCAGGGGACGCTACTATTGTGCAAACCAGTTGCAATTGAATTGCAAACCAATCCATACGAGTTTACCACGTGGCCAAGGCCCTGTAGTAAAAATGGTTGGAACACGTATGCACGTATGTAAACTCATCTGTAACTATTCTGAAATAATGTGACGTCATCCCCACGTATAAATTTTGACTACTTTGGGCTTGGTTTGCTAGCCCAAAATAGCATTGCTAGCTCAAAATTACTTTCCTTCAAGTATCAGTTTGGGCTGCGAAGCCCAGAGTACCTGAAACTGGCTTTAAAGTGTTATTGAGCTATCTGAACTCAAATTTGCTTATAACCAAAGTAGCCCACGATTGTCCAATAATGCTTCAGGCTTTATTTAGACCAAACATGCTCATTTAAGCCTCCAGCTCAGATTGGAATTTTATAGCTTAAAATAGACCAGATTTGTGACCAAGCAATTTTAACCTAATTAAGACCAAACAAGCTTGAAACAAATTTAAGCTAGCTGTTGACCGTTTTAGCCCAAAATGGTACCTAATATCCCCAGGGTTGCAGTAAGCTTGTTATTGGCCAAAAAAGCTCAATTAAGCCCAAGCTCAACCTAGCTTCATGTAGCTGTATATTGACCAATCCAGCTAAAATAAATCTGAGCACCCTGCATGTAGACCATTTCTGCCCAAAATAGCCATGAATGAATTCCTTGCCTCGGCCAGCACAAAGTGAACCAAAAATGCTTAAAATGAAACTCTTCAGCCTAAACATGCCCTTTTTTACTCTGAAAGTATTCATGTGCTTGACCAAGCCCAAAATGGACCAAAAGAGCTTAAAATGGCACTCTTTAGCCCAAACATACCCCTTTTTACTCTGAATGTATTCCTCAGGTTGGCTCAGTTCAAAATAGCCCAAAATAGCTTAAAATTGATTTTTTTTTGCCCAAAGATGTTTTTTCCCTCCCTGAATGTACTGCATTGGTTAGGTAGCCCAAAGTGGACCAAAACAGCTTAAAATGGACCTCTTTTGCCCAAAGATGTGCCGGTCCACCCTGAATGTACTGCATTGGTTAAGGTAGCCCAAAGTGGACCAAAACAGCTTAAAATGGACCTCTTTTGCCCAAAGATGTGCCGATCCACCCTGAATGTACTGCATTGGTTAAGGTAGCTCTACCTTAACCAATGCAGTACATTCAGGGTGGATCGGCACATCTTTGGGCAAAAGAAGTCTATTTTAAGCTGTTTTGGTCCACTTTGGGCTACCTTAACCAATGCAGTACATTCAGGGTTGATCGGCACATCTTTGGGCAAAAGAGGTCCATTTTAAGCTGTTTTGGTCCACTTTGGGCTACCTTAGCCAATGCAGTACATTCAGGGTGGATCGGCACATCTTTGGGCAAAAGAGGTCCATTTTAAGCTGTTTTGGTCCACTTTGGGCTACCTTTACCAATGCAGTACATTCAAGGTGGATCGGCACATCTTTGGGAGCCCAAAGTGGACCATAACAGCTTCAAATGGACCTCTTTTGCCCAGAGATGTGCCGATCCGCCCTGAATGTATGCATACTGCATTGGATTAGGTAACTTAAAGTGAACCATTACAGCTTAAAATAGACCTCATCTATAAGCTGGGTCTATTATATTTATCAGAATTATTTAAGTCGTTTCTGTCATGTTTACAAAGATTTCGCCATTTGTAGACTTTTGGAGATTAATTTAGCGCGTTTCCGATGGTTTCCGATCGGTTCCGAACTTCCGATCGCTCTGATTGGTTCATTTGAATTCAATTCTCTACCGGTTTTCCATCTGACTTGTAACAGTCGACAATGTTGTTGTTGTTGCAGTATGTATCTTTCTTATAGTGTCCTAAGTAGTGTCATGTATCTATATTTTTAAGGTTTTCTTTAGTGTAGTAATGCGTAAATCATCTGCTAAGGTAAGCATACATGTATATAGTCTATATACATCAATATCTCAGGGTTAAAGTTGATCGGGAAATGTTTTTCTGTTCATGCCACCGGGTGGCATATCTCTCCTAATAGGTTTAAGCTGCTAACAATGCAGTTCCTCAGCCTATTCTTCCACAATTTTGAAGGAAAAAGCAGTTCTACACAGCCAAAATGTAAGGAAATAAATGAACAAAGGTTAATTTTGTTCTAAAATTGCGGTAAGTGGCACTTTTTACAATTTTAATAACAATTTCACAGCTATAATAAATGAAACTGTATTTCATTCAGGATATTATGCTCTCTAATTACTAATAGAATTGATACAATGACCTCTTACATACGTACTGTATGCATACTGTATTTACCGTGTGCAAATAATATGCATTCAGTACGTTATTTGTACGTATATGATAAAAGAACAGAATAAACAGACACCTCATTTAATATGCATACCATGTGATTCTTGGGCCAGTCTCTTCCCCTCACAGTCAGCCAAGTATTCCTTTGCATTATTTATAGTGTCTGGTATGCATGCATCAGCATGATGACAATACTGATTTTCCCCAGCTCTTATAACCATGAATAAATTATTTTATTTTATAGCACTTTTATCAACTTTGAGCTTCAAGTTTTAACTAATTAATAGAATGCATTCATGGTCATAAAAGGCACATGTTTTTAGGCAAAATATTTCTATCTTCATCTATTTTCGTTTGTTTTATGAAGCGATAATTAAGGTAAAGAATGTAATACATTCAGAGAAAAAAAGGCCATTTTGAGCTATTTTAGTCTATTTTTAGCTACTGTTAGTAATGCAGTACATTCAAGTTGAATAAGCACATCTTTGGGCCAAAGAGGTCCATTTTAAGCTGTTTTGGTTCACTTTGAGCTACCTAAACCAATGCAGTACATTCAGGGTGGATCGGCACATCTTTGGGCAAAAGAGGTCCATTTTAAGCTGGTTTGGTCCACTTTGGGCTACCTTTACCAATGCAGTACATTCAGGGTGGATCGGCACATCTTTGGGCAAAAGAGGTCCATTTTAAGCTGTTTTGGTCCACTTTGGGCTACCTAAACCAATGCAGTATATTCAGGGTGGATCGGCACATCTTTGGGCAAAAGAGGTCCATTTTAAGCTGTTTTGGTCCACTTTGGGCTACCTTAGCCAATGCAGTATATTCAGGGTGGATCGGCACATCTTTGGGCAAAAGAGGTCCATTTTAAGCTGTTTTGGTCTATTTTAAGCTATATAAGCGTACTGGGGACAACCAGGGTAGAAAAGGTCAAGTTTGGGCAAATTTGGTCAATTTCCAGCTTGTTTAAGCATGGCATAGTTGGTTCAAATTGATCCATAATGAGCTACATAGAGCTATGGATTAAGTGGTGTATTGGTCCAGTTAGGGTTATATTGGGCTATTACAGCTCAATGTTACTTTTTTTGCTAGCCCAGATTTGCCCAAAATCGGCCAATTAGGTGCCTGTCGGAGTCTAATTGGGCTAGCAAAATTTTGGTCTTATTTGAGCTGATAAGCCCAAAGTGTAGTCAAAATTTATACGTGGGTCTGGTATGGATTTGTTTCAATTCCATACTTCGAACAAACCTTTTTCCATACCAGTTTTTGCCATAGCATTAACATAGGATTTCCATACCAGATTTATACGAGATGCATACCAGTTGCATACGTTTTCGTTTTACTTGAGAGTGTTAACCGATATACTATCAGCTCTCGCGGTAGATTTTGGAAACAGAGAGGCTGACAAGCGCGCCATCTCTAGGTGATAAAAGGACTGAACGTAACATCGTAAAACAATGTTAACTCCGGGTTGCGAGATCCGAAGTTCGATGGACGATTTACATTATTTTTTATTGCTAGACAACAGCTCAAATCACCGCGAAATGAAAAATATTCTCACATACCTTATTAAATTTCCAGTCTTCTACATGTGTTCTGGATACTCCAAGGCACAAATTTCACTGCCAAATAATTTACCGAAATAGCTTGTGTATTTGCAGGATTGCACCTATATGCATCACCCACTTATCTATGCTGTATTTAATTTCTGGCGTGATCTAAAAGGACAAAAAGCTCCTTATCGTTAATGGTAATTAAGATTGAAGCTAAAACAAAAAAAAATTGCACAATCAAGCCAATTTATTGAGCAAATGGAAGGTAATTAATTGACGTACGTGTTCACGAAAACTTCACAACATAAACATGTGAGCGGAAGGCTGGCGGCAGCGAGCGAGCACTGCGAGCAGCCGGAGCAGCTAGCGCAGCAGAAGAGAGGAGGTCGGGGGAGGTAGAGGAGGGAAAGAGGCGGGAAATGTTCTACAGCTGATATTTTGTAACATTTATCAAATTTTATTTGCGTATTCTTAACTGCGCAGCATAACAAAATAACCCTTATAGACAAGCTCTGTTGAATTTGTTTGAATATTAACAAAGTTCAATGACTTTATGTGTTTGTATTAAATTTGAAGTCTTGTAAATATTTATGTAATTATAGTAATAAAATTAAAACCATTTTTCATTGAAACAAATTTTTTTACTACATCGATCATGATCCCGCTCGTTAATTCATTTTGATGCCTTTCATAAAATCGATCGAAGTAACTAAGATGCACACTATATTAAGGTCGATTTTCCTACCGGTTGCCATGATAAACTAGCATTATATAATATATTATGGTGAATGGAATTTTTTAAGTCTTTTATTCAATTAAAGTTATTTTTTATTTAATGAAATTGACAGTGCACAAAAATTATAAATATGTGCGTTTTGGATACTCATTTTCACTTTCCATTTAATGGTAACGTAATAACGTAATAAAAATAAAATGTAAATTTTAGTGAAATTTTTTTTCAATAAAAAAAATATATGTTTATAATTTTTGTGCACTGTACTCAATTTCAATAAATGAAAAATAACTTTAATTGAAAAAGACTTTAAAAATTCCATTCACCATAATATATTATATAATGCTAGTTTATCATGGCAACCGGTAGGAAAATCGGCCTTAATATAGTGTGCATCTTAATTACTTCGATCGATTTTATGAAAGGCATCAAAATGAATTAACGAGCGGGATCATGATCGATATGTAGTAAAAAAATTTGTTTCAATGAAAAATGGTTTTAATTTTATTACTATAATTACATAAATATTTAAAAGACTTCAAATTTAATGATACAAACACATAAAGTCATTGAACTTTGTTAATATTCAAACAAATTCAACAGAGCTTGTCTATAAGGGTTATTTTGTTATGCTGCAGTTAAGAATACGCAAATAAAATTTGATAAATGTTACAAAATATCAGCTGTAGAACATTTCCCGCCTCTTTCCCTCCTCTACCTCCCCCGACCTCCCCTCTTCTGCTGCGCTAGCTGCTCCGGCTGCTCGCAGTGCTCGCTCGCTGCCGCCAGCCTTCCGCTCACATGTTTATGTTGTGAAGTTTTCGTGAACACGTACGTCAATTAATTACCTTCCATTTGCTCAATAAATTGGCTTGATTGTGCAATTTTTTTTTTTGTTTTAGCTTCAATCTTAATTACCATTAACGATAAGGAGCTTTTTGTCCTTTTGGATCACGCCAGAAATTAAATACAGCATAGATAAGTGGGTGATGCATATACCCAGTGACCACATGGACGTCCCCGGGACGCCCCTGGGACATCCCTCTAAGGTCCCCGTTGGACGTCCCCAAGGACATCCCCCATGTCCATCAAAAAAGGACGTCCCTGCGGACGTACGTCTTGTGGACATCCCTCGGTGATGTTCCCTAATTTTCACTTGCCAATTATGTATTAATTCATCTTAAAATTTATATTAAAGAAGTTTAGGGTCTTTTAGAATGAGGACTACAAGATTACCAAATAAAAAATTGGGGTGCGTCGGGAATCGAACTCGGACATTTTGGTTCATAGACGACGTCGTAGACAACTTGGATATTGCTCTTCGTTACTAAAGTGTGGTTTATTTGGGTATATAAATTGTAAAGTTTTGGGTGTTGTATAATATTTTAATATTACGAGCGAAGTTGCGTTTTTTTATTTTTTTAAGCAAACTGGTACATTGGGAGATTGTTATTATTTAATACAACATTAATTATATTGAGATATAAATTTATTTAAAATAAATTAAAATAAAATTTTATAATTTTAATTAAAAAATGTTTATTCATTAATAAATTATAAATTGTAACGCTCAAATGCATCTCTAATTGTTAACAGACTTCGACATTAAAAAAAAAATATTTTTAATTTTTTAGAAATTTTTAAAGGTCCCTCCGAGGACATTTGTGGGACGTTCAAGCGTCCCTCTAAAATCCCCGGGGGATTTTGATGGGACCTTGTTTATTTTTCATAGATATTTTTTTCTACGAGTATATTTTATTAAAAAAAAATATTTTTCTGTGCAAATTACGCACTTTAATATTAAGTAAAATTTCACGTCTTATTTTAAATATTAATATTTTCATTTAATATTTTAAATAATATTAACTATATTTGTATATTTTTAAAATCAGTACATAATAATGAACAGCACATATTATGATTTTAATGAAAACATTGACTAAAGGGTCCTTTCAAAGTCCCCCGGGGATGTTCAAGGGACAGCCGTGTTGCATCCCCAGGGGATGTTCTGAGAGACTTTCATAAAAATATTAAAAAACCTAGAAAATTATTTTCGAAGTGTAGCTAAAACCGTTTTTAGAACACGGAAAACATGTTTAAAGTTAAAGGGTTTTGAAAACTAGCACGTAAAACATTCAGGGATGTTGGGGGATCTTGCGGGGATGTTCGCAAGGTCCCCGGGATGTCCATATGGTCACTGGGTAGGTGCAATCCTGCAAATACACAAGCTATTTCGGTAAATTATTTGGCAGTGAAATTTGTGCCTTGGAGTATCCAGAACACATGTAGAAGACTGGAAATTTAATAAGGTATGTGAGAATATTTTTCATTTCGCGGTGATTTGAGCTGTTGTCTAGCAATAAAAAATAATGTAAATCGTCCATCGAACTTCGGATCTCGCAACCCGGAGTTAACATTGTTTTACGATGTTACGTTCAGTTCTTTTATCACCTAGAGATGGCGCGCTTGTCAGCCTCTCTGTTTCCAAAATCTACCGCGAGAGCTGATAGTATCGGTTAACACTCTTATCTCCAGTTTGGAACTTGGAACCCTTCTTGGGAATCCTTCTATATATTATCCTTGGGTGCAACCATTGAGCTCTATACAAGGCTAGAGGGCTAATCAGCTGTTTTAGGCGCGCACGGCGTCTGGGAGGAAAGTGGGTGGTGGTCGGTGCTATCGAATGCCTGGTTGACCAACCTAAGAAAGTTTCCTTATAAAATAAGTATTAAAAGTTACACTGCAGTTGGCAATTCTGAGGAGAATACGTTGGAATGTGTGACGAAAGCGCAATCTCCCACCCACTTCCTCCCGCCGGACCGTGCGCACAGTTTAACATTGAGAAGTATAGGGCATTATCCCTCTAGCCTTGTATAGAGCTCAATGGGTGCAACATTGACATTAAATATTGTCCAGCCCTAGAGGTTTGTTGCAGCTGCACTCTATTGAAACGATATTAAAATTAAATATCCGAACAATATATGCTTATTTTAAATGTTGGTGCAACATTGATATTAAATATCGTCCAGCCATAGAGGTATTTGTTACAGCTGCACTATTGGACCAACGTCGAATTTGATATTGAGGCGATATCAAAACGATCTGTGGTAAATATTGCGCCGATCAAATGTGCTACATGGGATATACATATACATAATATATACATATAAACACACACATATATATATATATACATATACATATATATATGTATATGTATATATATGTATATATATGTATATATATATATGTAAATATATATATATTTACATATACTGCGTATATATATATATATATATATATATATATATATCATATAACATATATATAATAATATATGTTAATTATATAATTTTTTAAGTTTTCATTGAAACAGAGGAACACAGCTAGAGGATATATATTATATGGTATATATATTTAATATATATATAAATATATATATATATATATATATATATATATATATATATATATATATATATATATATATATATATATATATATATAAGGTTGTAAAGTTTAGAAGAGGCGGACCATGCACTGTGCAAAAACGATGAAATTTATTGTGACGGTCAAAAGATTGAATTCCTAAATTCATTTACATATCTCGGCATAGTACTTCAAATGACAGGGCTCTTTTTTTCTAAACATATAACAGAAAGATGTAAGAATGCTATCACCGTTATGTACACTATCTTTTTAGGTCTGTCTGGTCTATCCGTCAAAACAGGACTCAAACTATTCAATTTAAAAGTCGCCCCTGTGGCCACTTATGGTATATTGAAATCGTATGGCTTCATTTATCTGTATCCGATTTTGATAAATTAGAATCAGTAAAAGCTATGTTTGTTAAAAGACTATTGTGTCTGTCAAAATTTACCGAAACAAGACTGGCTTATAAACTGATAGATTCCAATTATTTTATTACAGAACTCAAGTAAAAAATTATATGGTAAATGTATGGGAAAAAATATGGTTTTTGTATGGGTTATCCCATACAATAACCATACTTTTTCCCATACATTACCCATACAAAATATGGTCTAAAATCTGGGAAAAATGACCGAAAATACGATATTTTTGACCATATTTCTCTGCACCCTGATATGGTCTAGGTATGGTCAAAGCATGTGATGAAAACCATATTCAAATGACCATATTTATCCCATACAATTTCTAATCTAGTCAGCGTAATTAACTAAAGCTAATTAATAAAAGGCTGCATAATTACTTTCTATTCATTGCTTGTAAAATTTATTCTTTCATTCAATATGTACAATTTGTAAGAACATTCGACGCATCAACAATATGGAAAACATCAAAAAATTTAATGATCATTTATAATTATAACAATAAATATAAAATAATAACAAGTATTCTGAGAGTCAGCAACAGGATTGATGAGTGTCTTCCACTTGGCCAGCAATAGATCCTGTAAAGAATACAAAAATGCAATGAGATACGTCTTTCACCATACGTCAAAATACAATATGACGTCACAATTGTGTAGGCAAAACATTGTCAGCGGCATAGCAGATACGTGTTAAAGTTGGTCTCGAAATTAATTTCTCCTAACAATTCGCATAATTTTTCTTACAATTTGCTTTCATAAATGGTGACAAAAAGAATCATTGCAAACGGAAAAAAATAATTGACAACCAAAATCAATATTATAAAGGCGACGTTGTGAGTTTCGTTAACACACACATCATAGGATTTTAGGGTTTTCTGCCTACATCTCGAAGGATGGCAACTAGACGCCTATTGCTATTGACGCCTCCAGGGGGCGTGGCCTCACTTTCGATAATTATTTAAAAATAGTTCTGGGTCTCAAAAAAAAAAAAAACCCTGAAAAAATTCGGAGTAGCATAATTTGGCACCCTCTATTCATTTCTGCAATATAAAATTTTCATGTAGGTTGTCCATTAAGGGAGGGAACATACATGGCCAAAATGTGTCAATTGCTCAAAAATATCAACAATAATTATTTGCGCTGTTTTTTTTTTTTTTTTTTTTTTTTTTGCGTTCTCCATGGGAAAGCTATGCGCTAAAAATTTAATATATTTTTTTTTATTTTTTATTCATGGCTTTTAGATACTACAACCTGGCCCTCAAAAACTTTTTCAAAGTTTTTTTGTGGCTGTTGAGATTTACGTATTAATAAATGAGGACTATTTCAAACAGCTGATTCGTGTTACCTTACTCCCGTAAAAACTTCATAAAAAGTTAAACCTCATCTCCTCGGTCTATTGACTTCATATAATAATAACAAGTTTTTACTATAATATAGATACATAATTATATATTCTTGGTCTTTTTTAAACTGAATCATTCATTGGTAACAAAAAATACGTACTATAATGGACAACATACATAAAAAAATTTATTGCAGAAATGAATAGAAGGTACCAAATTATGCTACTCTGAATTTTTTCAGATTTTTTTGAGACCCGAAACTATTTTTAAATAATTATTGAAAGTCGTGCGATTTCAGTTGGCACCCCTGCAGCCTTAATAAAAAGGATATAGACTGGACGCCTATTGACGCCTCCGGGGGGCGTGGCCACACTTTCAATAATTATTTAAAAATAGTTCTGGGTCTAAAAAAAATCTGAAAAAATTCAGAGTAGCATAATTTGGTACCCTCTATTCATTTCTGCAATAAAAAAATTTCAAGTATGTTGTCCATTGTGGTGAGAATTAAATTAAAAAGATATAGAAATAACCTATCCAGAGATTATACATACAAAATACTTGTGAAAATATTTGAAATGTTCTCCTTTACATCTCCTATCATGCACAACAATACTTTGTTTAACTAACAACGAGCAGAAGACTTTGGTTGCATCAAGCCTTTTTCATTGTTAAACATGGGACCACGTAATGCCTAATTTTGCTACCAGAGCAGAGAATGTAATGACATTGTTGACGCAAGGCAACCGCAGCAACTTCAAAATCAACGGTCATTTTCAATAAGTTAACACATAAATCAACAACTGTCCCATGTTTTTCCTTTCACGCGACAGACATTACACAACAATACTTTGTTTACTAACAACGAGCAGAAGAATTTGATTAGGAGATATGGCATCTCTAAAATTAAATCTCTTAAAAAAGCAAGCTTTTAAAATCAGCTTCTCTGATAATTGACCGCAGCCTAATAATGTAAATTTTTTTTTCCGGAGAGTAAGATAGCACTTTTTCAAATATAAGTGATAAAGTGGGGGGGGGGGGGGGGGATGGAATTTAATTTAATTATTCGGATTTCATCTCACAGTACTTCACATAACTATAAAATTTACCGGTATATGCCAAGCCGGTGTTTTGACCTATATACTGTAGCCGCCTCAATAGCTACTGGCGCTTTACAACATTCAATGCCTCCTCCTGCTCGCTGCCATCTCTCACACTTATATAGCTTGCAGGACCACTGCAGGGGGACAGCTAGGTAAGCGAGCAGAGGGTGAAAGGCATCTTGGGGTGTAGTCCGTAATAAGTTCAGAACCTTCGATTTAGCGTTCCGAAATTATGTTCTGAATGTTCAGAACCATTTCCGAGGTTACCCGAAGTGAGTCAGCTGAATTCAAAAAAGAGGTTCCGGGTGTTGCGAACTTTTCCTCCGAACTATCAGAACTAGAGTCAGCTGATCACAATGAAAGTGTTTCGTTATTTGATGTTCTGAAGTTAGTGTTTTTGTTCCGGACAGGTCCGTAATCGCTCAGCTGTTCTGAACGTTCAGAACTTAATACGGACTACACCCAGAGATGTCATGCAGGGCCAACTAGCTTTGAAGGCTGCAATATAGCTTCCAACTTTTGCTTCAGCAAAACAAATTTTATTTAAAATTGAAAGAAACAAATCAGAAAGAATTAACAGTACTTTTTTTTTTAACACAGTAGTGTGTGCATGATGTAGTGAAATCATACAGTGATACTGATATATTAAGGTGCTTTCACATATTCGAAAATCGCTACGGAAACGCTCCGTAGCAAATGTGTTGATTTTGCTGCGGCGCTCCGTAGCACCTCGTGATCTTCTGCGGCACGTTCTACGGAACTCCGTAGCAAAATCAAGATGAGTTTGGTTTTGCTGCGGCATTCACATGATTTTCCGCCGCAGCTGCCGCAGATGAACAAGAATATGTGAAACGCTTACGGCATTGCTACGGAACTCCGTAGCGATTTTCGAATATGTGAAAGCACCTTAATGCATACAGTACTGCAGGGAAGGATCTATCTTTTTTAAAGAACATATATAATAATTATCAGTGGTGAAAGTAAGCCGGTGCGCACCAGTGCGCCGCACTGGTAAGACATTTGACGCCAGTGCGGCGCACTGGTAAGACACTGATCGAAATTTACTAAAAAAATAAATAATTTTTAATGAAAAAAACAATATTTGCAAGTGTGAACGGATCACATTATAAACCATTATAATCATGCTCAATACATGTTCTTGTACTTGGATTTTATTTATCTCACGAAGTTTTAACTTGCACGTACTTTCTTTTAAAGTCAAAATTTTGTACTAAAAAAAGTAATTGAAATCCATGTTGAATGTATTTACTTTTATTTATATTTTTCATTGGGTAAAAGATAAAAATAAATTGACAATTTGTGATACAAAATTGTTGCATTATAAATAAATAGTAAGTGCTACAGTAAAACATTATTTTAAAAGACTACGATAAAAAAGTTAATTTTAATATTTTTCTCACAAACGCCTAGCTTTTTTTTATTGGCGCGCGAGCCTGAGAACACATTTATTTATTATGTAATTTTTTTAAATTTTTTTAATCAAGGAATTTTTTATATATATTTTTTAAATATCTGTAGGTTTACTGCTTACTGGGTTTACTATTTTATCTTCAATTTTCCTATAAATTGGTAGTCGTTATCACTTTTTTAAAATTGTAACCTATACATATTTTTGGAATTTTTTTATTAAATTAATTTTTGAGACATTTTAAACGATAATTTAATAATTTAAAAAAATGTATCATTTATTAAATTAATTAAATTTATAGAATATTCTAAATTGTGAAACAGTTCATTAAAATATTTTTATTGTATTAACACTGCTGCTAGACATAGACAACTTGTTTGCGATTTTTTTTTCATATTAAAAGTTATGTTTTAATTTTCATTAGCCAGCACAGATATTTTTGAATATTTTTTTTATCATGCAATTTAATATGCGACACTACATTTTTTTTTTAATCGGTTGAAAGTTTGAATAATTATTTAATTTTACTTATTTTGTGGGATTTTCAATATTTTTTAAACGGCTCCGTAAAAAAATATTTTATTTTTAAATCGAAAATTCATTAATGAATTTATGCTAGATTACGTACGTATTTTTTAATTGGTACCATAGTTCAAGTCAGGGCCGTCCCATGCGCACGGTGCATACGTTTAATTTTTTCTGCTCTATTATAGAGTTTTCCGTAAATTAATAGCCATGGCTTAGAAAAGCTGCGCAGAAACGAGTTTTAAATGTTAGTAGTCTACTGCGCAAGGCTCTGCAAAGTGTGCATGATAAAAAAGCTTGAATCCAAATGAAGCTGCGCAAACGCTAGGTGACTAATCTGCGCACAGCCAATAGCAACTTTGTATGCTTTATGAACAAAGATACGAACTTCTACCCCAGATTGCTTGCGAATTGCAGTGTTTAAAAATTCTTTTAATACGTTACTGCAACCGGTTTGGCTTGTAGTATTGCAAATAAATATCAAATTTGAGATGAGATAAAAAGCAACATTCTCGCTAATGTTGAACAAAAACTCTGCTCCGGTAGGGGCCCCTCGTGCAGCAAAACAGCTGTTTTGAGCTCACTAAGTGACGTCACCTTGGGTGTTTTTGGCCAAAATGCGCAGATCAGTCCAAATTCGTAGGGCTGATGGACCTATCTATTATAGTTGTATCATGAGTTCAAGTAAAGTTTAAGTAAAATGCTGTTTTCTGTGCCAAAATTAAACGCCTCCGAAACACCAACTTTGGGAAATCTTTGGTTTTCATTTCTTAATTAATAGAGGGCAGGTTATAAAATATTTTTAGAAAATAAATTCTTTAAAAAAATGTAATCGCTCACTCTATTTAAAAAATTAATTATAAATCAATTTTAGTGCAACTTTCAATTAAAAAAAATAAGCCACGCCCCTTTTTCCCAAAAAATCGCGCCTCCGGCGGGGGTTTGGGCCCTTCAGGCCTCTATCTGAAGCGCACTGGTAAGACTTTGAAACTACTTTCACCACTGATAATTATGCATATGTAACTTACATTTTGGGTTTCCTCCACGATTGCTGGTGACAAAACTGGATGTACTGGAGGCCAGGTGTGTCATCATTTGGTCCATGCGAATATCCAGCTCCGCTCATGGCCATCTCTTATTTTGGAAGGTACTCTTGCAGCATATGCATAATATATATGTCCTCACAGCTCCCACACTGACCGGTCATATTGAGTGTGTATAGCCAAATCCACCAGCAAGAGGGTCGACCTGGGGAGTGATTGATAGAAACCTATTAAAACATTTTCTTGGAGCACTTTGAATCATTTCATATTAGGAAATGATAATTACTTACCGTTAATAAAGCCTAAAAAGGTGCTTTAATGTACTTCTTCTGTGCTAAATATTATAAACAACAAGTCGTCAGAGGAGAGAGAAGCCATTTCCAACGTTTTTTTTTAAAGCTTTGAAAACAGCTGGTTTTCTGAAAGAATTTTTTTCATTGGTTGAAAAATCTCCTCCATTTTCTTATGGCGCGGAATATTTAAAGCAAGTTTTTATTTTTTCTTTTTTTGAGCCGCGCTGCTCAGCATATATATGTTCATGATTCTTGCAATTAGATCGAGTAAACAAAAAATAAAAACACATACTTGTATGCAATGATTAATGAATTAAAACTTACAAGATATAAATATAAATAAAAAATTTAAATAAAAATATTAATTTTTTAACACAGTCAATAAAATACGTAATAAACTATACCTAGTGTAGTACTATATACCTACTATGATTTTCTTTTTAATTTCTTATTAAAAAATTAAAAATCTCTTTAAATGATTTTTTTAATATATATAAGCATGCAAGTAAAAGCAATAATTAATTTGAATAATAATTAACACACAAAAGTCTAAAGTTTTTGTCCTTTTTAGTGGCAAATAACGTAAATTTAGAAATTAAGAACTTAAATTATATTAATCAACCATGCAAAATTTTTATCTAATTTTTTTTTTTTTAATACAGCATCCATTTAGCTGAACAGAAAATTTTTCTAAGTCAAATTTGTACTTAAAAATTTTTCACTCTACTGAAAGTATGGGTAAAATGTGGTCACATTTCTCATGATGTAAAATGTATGGTAATTGTATGGTTTACAGGGTGTGTTAAAATAAAATATATTGCTCCCCATATTTTGACCATACATAATTTTCTACAAAATTTTTCGTGACCATACAAGACCATACAATACCATACTTTTACCATACCAAACCATACAAAAACCATATTTTTACCATACATTACCCATATTTATTTTTACTTGAGAAATCAAAGAAATGTTTAAACTTCCAATGACAGATCAATATTCCAATTTTCTAGCTGTCAGGAATCAAAAAGCTCAGGATATTAATCCTGAGTTTTACAGCACTGATGCTATATATGACATGTAAACATTGGTGTCTGCCCCAATTGGATAGATCCAATGTTAGAAATGTCTTAACTCGCCAAGCTGTTCACGGCTTCCATCACCTAATCTGTAAATCCTCTGGTTATCATTAAGCTGAACAATCCTGTGTATGTAAATTATGTAATGAATATTGTAGCCAATATCATTTAAATATCTGTAAATCTAGAATTAAACCTATCAGCGATTATGCCAAGGGAGACTTCATATAGTACCGGACTGAAGATATCCACATCCACATCCTCATCCACACTAGTGAAATGCAGGAAAGCAACATTAAAAAATATCACTAAATTTAGGGATTCAGTCCGGTTCATATAGTCTATATTTTGAATAGCAATTTAAGCAAAAAGTTTTTCATTCTATTTATTTTCTACGTCATATTTTGTTTTATATATGTGCAGCTTATATATATATGATATATTATGATGTAACAGGCTGTTAATATCATCTGTTATTTTATTATTATTCTCTATTATTCTGTAACTATTATATACATAGTTTAAATTGTATGTGTGTTTTATGTGTTCTATTACAGTGTTAATTTATAATGAATATATATTTATAATAAAAGACTAATAATATATATACATATTATATATATAATATGTATATATATATATATATATATATATATATATATATATATATATATATATATATATATATATATATGAAGATGACATATATATAATATATAGTAAGTTTTTCAACTTACAGACATTGGCAGTATTTTATATAATTTTAAACTTCTACCGTAAATGTTTACCCGCCAATTTGAAGGTCGACCGAGTGGTCTAAGGGGATAATTAAGGCGCTCGCCGCCGCGATTGCACAGAGAGATGTGGGTTCGAGTCCCACCTCGGAAGACTTTTAAATTTTCTGACAAGTTTTCTTTTCTTGTCTTGGCGGGTAAACACGGTAGAAGTTTAAAATTATATATATATATATATATATATATACATATATATATACTTATTTGTATACTTTTTTTGGAGAATACTATAGAGCTGCATGATTTCTGTTTATGTTTACGTGAGGCGGGAGAGGGGTTTCCCTATAATAATACATTGCGAAGGAGGCGCAGGAGGGAGGGAAAAGAGAAAGTTTTGGCAGGCCAGATTTTATACAGTGAGCATGTAGGCAAAATGACGAAAAAAAATTATAAAAAATACTTTTAACGGTTTTTTGGCGGTGAGATTTTTTTTATGAGTTCTATCGTGTACTTTTAAAGTCCCACACTTAAATTTTGTTGAACAAAATCTTGCTCCAACTAAAAACTAACTATACAACTCAATACAACTATGATTTTGCCGCTTTTAGGGTTCGTTTTAGTTGCGGCCCTGTAACTTTGAATAACTGAAGGCAACAGATATTGTTTTAACTCCTGCTAACCAAGATAAACGTGCGCAAAAAGCAACTAAATATAACTGGATAATGATAACACTACACAACATAGTGTAACTCAAGGATTACAATGAAAATAAACATTATACAACTGATTAATCACAACAAATTTCAACCTTTATTAACAAGACATTATTCAATAAAATACAGCTGGCATTAACAAATTTCAACACACATTTATACAACTGATTACAATGAAATACAACTAAGAGTTTCCCCCTGCCGAACCAGGGGTTGCCCAATCTGACTCAACTCATTGCAACCAAATTACAACGAAATCCAACTAGCTTTCTGGCAGAATCATTCCTGGATCCTCCCCAATGTGACCCAACTCATTCCAACAAAATTACAATGAAATGCAACGAACTTTCTGGCAGAATCAATACTGGGTTATCCCTTATTTGACCTAACTCATTTCAACAAAATTATAACGAAATCCAACAAACTTTCTGCCAGAAGCAATACTGGTTCTTCCCCCATCTGACCCAACTCTCAACAACTCTTTACAACGAAATCCAACGAACTTTCTGGCAGAATCAATACTGGTCCTTCCCCCATCTGACCCAACTCTAAACAACTCTTTACAACGAAATTCAACTAGCTTTTTGGCAGAATCAATACCGGACTCTCCACCATGTAACCCAACTCCTTCCAAAAAAATTACAATGAAACCCAACTAGCTTTCTGCCAGAATCAATATTGGGCCCTCCCCCATCTGACCCATATCTCCTCAAATAAATAAAAAGTAAATTTTCTACTATTCACTTTGACGAGTTCTCCCCTCTATTACCCAAGTATTTGAAACTGCTGTTTGGAATTACTTGGGCCAAAGACGTCGGGGATAAACGTTAAAATTCTTGAATTCGTGGCACTGTTGGCAGACTTTTCATCATCAGGTAGGAGGCTTGTTGGCAGTGATCATGATGCCCTGTTGAAATTAATCAAAATTTAGACACTCACGATGTAAACAATAGTCGTATAAGTAAATTATACAAATGTCTAGGTGTTTGAAGGAACCAGTAGAATTATTTTATCAGGCTCCATAACATGCTGGAACAACAAAAGTCAGTATGCAAGCCACAGTATAAAAGCCACTGCAATATATGGTCATTATATGAGTATCACCAAGGATTTTGTATGTATGGATAGGTGATGGTACTGCCGTCGGTGAGGAAGTGGGTGGCGGTTACAACAGTAACCAATGGGATGACTGCCATCTTACGTTGGGGAACTTCCATATAGTTTACATTGCAGATGGTTGCGCTCGGTCACCATCTTACGTTGGAGATTTGCCTCAGTAGCTCTTATTCTATTGGTATAGAGATAACCTATCTATAAATACAAAATCCTTGAGTATCACACAGCTTTAGATTGTTCATTTTAAATGATATTTTGGTTTTAAGTTTGAAAAAATGGCTGATATTTAGAATTTAATATCAATGCTGGAAGGAAAAGTCAGTAAGTTGGTAACATGATGCAGATTGACGCTGTTACTAATTTAATTTCTGAAAACATGAGGTTAGTTTGTCACTGGCAGCAGGTCCTGTCAAATAGGCGCCATCTTGGTTCCATCACGTAGCGTCAGTAATGACGAAGTAGGAGCCTCCGAAACACTTTGCCATCATAACGTACTGAAATGCAAGTGAGTTTGTGTCTAGTTGAAGGTTCCGCTAAATGGCAGCCATCTTGTCTAAATTTAATAGAGACTAGTCAGTACGTAACAAAGAAACTGCCTCCGAGACACTTTGCCAGCATAACGTACTGAAATGCAAGTGAGTTTGTGTCTAGTTGAAGGTTCCGCTAAATGGCAGCCATCTTGTCTAAATTTAATAGCGACTAGTCAGTACGTAACAAAGAATTTGCCTCCGAGACACTTTGCCATCATAACGTACTGAAATGCAAGTGAGTTTGTGTCTAGTTGAAGGTTCCGCTAAATGGCAGCCATCTTGTCTAAATTTAATAGAGACTAGTCAGTACGTAACAAAGAAACTGCCTCCGAGACACTTTGCCATCATAACGTACTGAAATGCAAGTGAGTTTGTGTCTAGTAGAAGGTTCCGCTAAATGGCAGCCATCTTGTCTAAATATAATAGAGACTAGTCAGTATGTAACAAAGAAACTGCCTCCGAGATACTTTGCCATCATAACGTACTGAAAAGCAAATGAGTTTGTGTCTAGTTGAAGGTTCCGCTAAATGGCAGCCATCTTGTCTAAATTTAATAGAGACTATATAGTCAGTACGTAACAAAGAAACTGCCTCCAAGACACTTTGTCATCATAACGTACTGAAATGCAAGTGAGTTTGTGTCTAGTTGAAGGTTCCGCTAAATGGCAGCCATCTTGTCTAAATTTAATAGCGATTAGTCAGTACGTAACAAAGAAACTGCCTCCGAGACACTTTGCCATCATAACGTACTGAAATGCAAGTGAGTTTGTGTCTAGTTGAAGGTTCCGCTAAATGGCAGCCATCTTGTCTAAATATAATAGAGACTAGTCAGTATGTAACAAAGAAACTGCCTCCAAGACACTTTGTCATCATAACGTACTGAAATGCAAGTGAGTTTGTGTCTAGTTGAAGGTTCCGCTAAATGGCAGCCATCTTGTCTAAATTTAATAGCGATTAGTCAGTACGTAACAAAGAAACTGCCTCCGAGACACTTTGCCATCATAACGTACTGAAATGCAAGTGAGTTTGTGTCTAGTTGAAGGTTCCGCTAAATGGCAGCCATCTTGTCTAAATATAATAGAGACTAGTCAGTATGTAACAAAGAAACTGCCTCCGAGATACTTTGCCATCATAACGTACTGAAAAGCAAATGAGTTTGTGTCTAGTTGAAGGTTCCGCTAAATGGCAGCCATCTTGTCTAAATTTAATAGCGACTAGTCAGTACGTAACAAAGAAACTGCCTCCGAGACACTTTGCCATCATAACGTACTGAAATGCAAGTGAGTTTGTGTCTAGTTGAAGGTTCCGCTAAATGGCAGCCATCTTGTCTAAATTTAATAGCGACTAGTCACTACGTAACAAAGAATCTGCCTCCGAGACACTTTGCCATCATAACAACTGAAATGCAAGTGAGTATGTGTCTAGTTGAAGGTTCCGCTAAATGGCAGCCATCTTGTCTAAATTTAATAGCGACTAGTCAGTACGTAACAAAGAAACTGCCTTCGAGACATTTTGCCATCATAACGTACTGAAATGCAAGTGAGTTTGTGTCTAGTTGAAGGTTCCGCTAAATGGCAGCCATCTTGTCTAAATTTAATAGCGACTAGTCAGTACGTAACAAAGGAACTGCCTCCGAGACACTTTGCCATCATAACGTACTGAAATGGAAGTGAGTTTGTGTCTAGTTGAAAGTTCCGCTAAATGGCAGCCATCTTGTTAAATTTAGTAGCGACAAGTCAGTACCTAACAAAGAAACTGCCTCCGAGACACTTTGCCATCATAACGACTGAAATGCAAGTGATTTATTTGATTTATATTTTGGGGCAATTGACACATTTTGGTCATGTATGCGAAATGCAAGTGAGTTTGTGTCTAGTTGAAGGTTCCGCTAAATGGCAGCCATCTTGTCTAAATTTAATAGAGACTAGTCAGTACTTAACAAAGAATCTGCCTCCGAGACACATTGCCATCATAACGTACTGAAATGCAAGAGAGTTTGTGTCTAGTTGAAGGTTCCGCTAAATGGCAGCCATCTTGTCTAAAATTAATAGCGACTAGTCACTACGTAGCAAAGAATCTGCCTCCGAGACACTTTGCCATCATAACGACTGAAATGCAAGTGAGTTTGTGTCTAGTTGAAGTTTCCGCTAAATGGCAGCCATCTTGTCTAAATTTAATAGCGACTAGTCACTACGTAACAAAGAATCTGCCTCCGAGACACTTTCACATTGAGTAAAGTATGAAACATAAATTAGTATTGCAACCAACAAAATTAATTTCCCAATTATAAAAATACTGTATAATTATAGTATAGCCCTCAAAGTAAAAAAATAAATAAAAATAAATCACAATCATTATTTTTAGTTGACCTATAAATCACTTATTGAAGGATAACGTACATAGAAAACTACAGGCCGAGGACTCACCATGGTTGTCCCTAGTGTCCATTGGCTGCATCTGTGTTGTCCGTCACCTGACTGGAGGTGCGTCCCTGCCTGATATGCTGGGAGTGCAGCGGCCAGATACGTTGGCAGAGAGATTGTCTGGTGGGTCCGCTTCTCCTCCTTCCTTCATCAAGCGAGGACGTCACTGAGATTGGACGCTGCCTGAGACACCGCCTCGAGATTGTCACTAACATTACCTGTTGACACTGCACAAGACGGAATCAGCACATCATTGAACACAATAAATAATTTAAGTTTAATTTTAAAAATAGGTGGGTTTATATGACACTTATAGGTTAGTGGCAAGTTTAAGAGCTTTCAAACAACAGAAATATTATTTATGTCATGGCATGCCGTATACAGCAAGCTTTTGTACATTATCGTTTATCTGCGGCTGCTACGGCATGATTCCGGTAGTAATTTTCGACCATATGTGACAGCACCTTTACAATCCAAGGCAAATATACTGTCTAGGCATAGGGATTGCATTATATGCAGGTAGAAGAAGAACCTTGAAACCATTGTATCGTTCATCAGCATATTTATAAATATGATATGCATACAGCATATATTATATTATGTATGCATGCTTATTTTAGATACTGTACTGTACAGTATGGCATACCGTGTGCATACTGCTATAATATAGTGTTAAAAGAATTGTAATAGACCATTTATTTATGATAAAAATTATTGTATGCACATTAAGGTAGAGATAACGCCGAACAGCTGATCGACGTAATGCCCTTTGATTAACATGTAAACCTTGGCAAATTGACAAAAATTCTGAATTTTTTTTGAGAGGCAGATATTAGTGCCTAAAAGCCATAGAAAAAATTTCAACACGATTTAACGAGCCGATTTTTTTTTATTAATTTTTTTAATTTTCAGCATAGGGCTTTCCCATGGAGAGCCAATCTAAAAAATTAATTTAAAAAAATCGGCTCGTTAAATGTTTTGGAAACTTTTGCTATGGCTTTTAGGCCATGGCATCTTACTGTCAAAAAAATTTCAGAATTTTTGTCAATTTGCTTAGGTTTACATGTTAATCAAAGGGCATTACGTCAATCAGCTGTTCGGCGTTATCTCTACCTTAAGCTAAATGGGAACTGAAAAACTTGAAATCAGTCAACGACACCTATGCATAGAAGGAAAAATTTAATTTATTTTCGAACATCATTACTGTAATTTTCTCGTTAATATACGCTTGGGAACTTTGCTATATAAACAATATGGTATTATACATACCCGGTATTTCCATATAGAATAATGCTGACGATTGGAAATTCAATTTTAAGAAACTTACAGAACAGATAGTCCACTCGAGGTCCACTCGTTTGCAGATATCAGACATAAACAAAACAAATCGTGGTTCAGAAAAACACAATTTTAACCAAGGACGCAATATACATACACTAAAACATACCTTATTCTCACAGTTCGTTATGCATTTTCATTAAATATATCATACAAAACATCGTAACACAGATTTAATTGCAGTTATTAACGAAAATTTGGCACCGACATCACTTCTTCTTCGCCGCCATTAGAAAATAAAAAAATCATATCGATTATCGATCGTTATCGATCAACGGTCGGTGCTAAATTTTGATTGGCTTACAATTTTGAACTTGTCCAATCAGAAACGATAAGAAATATTTTTTACAAGGCGCACGGAATGTTTGAAAAAGTTATGTCAGAAAATAGTTTAATTCTTTAATTGCATAATTGCATAATTTAAACGAAATGAAATCATTTCACCTTTCAAGTGATATTCATAGTGTTTTATGGTGGAAAAAGTTTATTATAATTGTTTAATAAGAGTTAATTTAGTGCACTTTATTGTTTAAATATATATTATACATCATGGGACTCGATCGATCACCTCATAAAATTATATATATGATAGATCCCACCCAAGAATAGCATGCATAAATTAATTCCATATTTTAATTACTCTAATCCCATAAGCACACGCTTAAAC